>CM065736.1:52374107-52429107 GCA_033310375.1 Conus canariensis | reverse complement strand
ATGCAGAGGTTTTGATCGAGAAGCGGGTGTCTTCTTTACTTTTGTAGTAAGAGGATAGACCTGGTTTTCGGGTCATGGCCAAGCCAGGGAGTTGTGTGTTTGTCTGAAGTTGTGTACCGATACATGGTCTGTCGCTCCAAGCCAGGGAGTTGTGTGTTTGTCTGAAGTTGTGTACCGATACATGGTCTGTCGCTCCAAGCCAGGGAGTTGTGTGTTTGTCTGAAGTTGTGTACCGATAGGCCTACATGGTCTGTCGCCCCAAGCCAGGGAGTTGTGTGTTTGTCTGAAGTTGTGTACCGATACATGGTCTGTCGCTCCAAGCCAGGGAGTTGTGTGTTTGTCTGAAGTTGTGTACCGATATATGGTCTGTCGCCCCAAGCCAGGGCCATGCTGTGTCTGGTTCTGCTAACAGCGGGCGTCACGGCCGCTCTATCGTATTTGCTGTTCCTGCTCAAACCAGCACCTAATGGCACGTCTTGTTCAAGTACGTCATTGGACGCCTTCATAGGTAAGAAACCCCCACCACCTCCTTCTGTTGTTTATGTATCACGTTTGTCAGGGTATTGTTAAAATCATACCTTTCTCCGATCTGCTTGGGTCCACCACCCTCCATCTCTCACAACTGCAGTCTGCCGCTGTTGATCTACAACTGACCAAGGACTTGGTTGCTAAACCAACTAGACAGAATGCAGTGTGTGTTTTATTTGTTTATATATAAGGTGCTCACCCCCCCCCCCCCCCCCAAAAAAAAAAAAAAAAAAAAAACCTAGTTATAACAATCCAGACTGCAATTTTGTGATAATCATTTATTTGTTTTGTTACATAAAACAGCAAACAAACGAAAGACTGGAAAGAGCGCAGTTTGTGCTAATGTATGATCATTTATGGGCGTTCTTATCAACATTAGTTTCATTTTGTTGTACCTTCATGTTGAATTAGCTTAAAATAATAAATCAAAGAGTGCAGTTTGTGTTTTGATCCTTTACCTACATAGCTTTTAGTGTATTTATGTACCATCCGTCCATTTCACTAATGTTTTCAAACAATTGAATTCATTAATTGATATTAATTCATGTTCTGTTGTTCACTTTCTGTCCACTAGAGCCATGTGTAACAACCCCCAAAGGAAAGGACAGCGGACGTGCGCAGTCCAGTTACACGGAGCCAGGGCGACAGATGCTGCTGATGTTTGCCACAGAGTATGGCTTCAGTGAGGAGCTGGCCCACACTCTGCTGGACAGGTGACTGAGGTGACCCTCTGGTCGTCAGCTTTGTGTTTTGATATTGTGCTACTTTTCGTTTCCACTAGGTCTTCATCTTTCTTCAGTTGTTTTGTTTAATGTGAATTGTTTTACAAGAAAAGGGAAGAATGTGTGTGTGTATGTGTGTGTGTGTGTGTTGTGTGTGTGTGTGTGTGTGTGTGTGTGTGCATGCACGCATGCTGGTGCAAGGCATGCATATGTGCGTCTTTATCATTTGTGTGAGTGTGTTTGTGCATGTATCAAGTGCCAGATTTCTCTGTTCATTGATTTAATTTCGATGTAGCAGTCATAAATGAGTGATTGAGGTTGGACGAAGGTTTGAACATGCACACAAGGAATAACTTTGCAGAGAATTTGATGAACTGGAGATAACAAACAAGATTGAGTTTGTTACGAAATGCCCCAAATCTGCATTTTTAAGAGCAAAAGTTATACCTAGAAGGTACACTGGTGTTAAATCAGTTTTTAATCTTTGCAGATTACTTTCTGATGGAAAGAAAACATTGTTAAATTTGAGTAAATTTGTAACATTAAGTAAACTCGTTGAACTTTGTTTATTTGCCATTCAGTCTTTATTCATTTCATAGTTTGGTCACTGTGTTTATAACAGACTTTGTGTTCAAAGTTTGATTTTCTGTTTGGTCGTGTCCTCCATACCCCCAAATGGGTTACCAGATGAATGAATCTTTGAGTCTTTGCATGTATGCATGCATGCTTGTGTGTGTATGTGTGTGTGTGTGTGTGTGTGTAGTACTTCAGTTTTACATCTTTTCACATATGTGATATTAGTGTGTGTTTGTGTGTGTATGTGTGAAACATATTGTGGTTATGCAAGTTTGTGCGTGTTGTGCACAGAGTATATTTGTGTATGCATGTCTGTGTGCATGGGATGATTAGTGTGTGTGTGTGTGTGTGTGTGTGTGTGTGTGTGTGTGTGTTGTGTGTGTGTGTGTGTTATATTTGTAAGCATGGGATTATGTGTGTGTGTTTGTGTTCATGTAATTTAGTATTTTGTATGTGTGACTGTTTGTGTGTGTATACGTTGTTACAGCAAAGCACACATTCCACAGCTACATGTCCAGTGTATTAGTGTGTGTGTTTTTTTTTGTTCAGTAGTTATGTCATCCATGCCTCCAAAAAGGGTTTTAGAATTAATAAATCTTTTGATCTTTAGATATAGAATTAAGTTAGACTTATTTGGGGAAGACGATAATTAAGTTCAATTATTTTGAGGAGGACTTAGTGATAATTGGATGTGTGTGTGTGGTGTGTAGAGTGTAGTGTGTGTGTGTGGTGTGTATAGTGTAGTGTGTGTGTGTGGTGTGTATAGTGTAGTGTGTGTGTGGTGTGTATAGTGTAGTGTGTGTGTCTGTGTGTGTGTGTGTGTGTGTGTGTGTGTGTGTGTGTGTGAGATGTGATAGCATATTAGCTCTTTTTGTCAAACTGTACTCACTAAGATTTAGCCAGACAGACTGGGGAACCACCTCGGCTCCTAACCTTAGAAGCTGAAGAGGTCCACCATTTTTTCAAAAACCTGACCCATGACTCAAACCAATGCCACACCTGGCTGTGAAGATCAGCATGCACAGAGTGAAACTAAAGCACATCTCAGGTTAGTTGTCATGCAGTTCCATGATGAAAAATGGTGCCTGAAGCTGACCTCGGCCATCTTTCTCTTGTCAGAATCACTGGGCAGATGTGTGTGCGTGTGTGTATGTGTGTGTGTGTGTGTGTGTGCATGCGTGCGTGTGTGTGTATGTGTGTCTGTGTCTGTGTGTGAGTGATGTGTCTCTATACAGTGTACACAGTCTCTACTGCTGACAGAAATTTACAGGTTACCACTTCGGTTGTAGGATCAGTGACCGAATTTGCCAAACGTGATTTATCAGTACTGTTTGTAAGCTAAGGAGTGTTATGTCTGTGTGTTGCAGACTATGTAAATTATCGGCGAAGAGGGAAGGCCAGTGGCAGCCCCGTCTGCTGAATGCCAGACACCATCAGTATGTGCAGTGGGACAGGGAAACCATCTGCTTTTTTGTGGTGTCGACCTGTGGTGACGGTATGTGATGTTTTGTGGGGTTGTGAGGGAGTTGATGTGGTTTTGTAGATCACACTAACCAGACTTTGTTTTTGCTAGGAGTTCAGACATCAATTTTTTTTAAGAATACTATTGCAGATATATAATCTTGTGTGTAGATACATGAGTATGCACAAATTGATGTAAGAGTTTTTATGTCAGGAATAAGGTCTCATGTCATGTTTTATTCATTTCCGGTCTCTGTCCCTTGCTTACATTCACACCAACATACTCATGTACGCTTGTGCGTGCATATATGTCTTCATTGTAAGGAAGTGCACTCTTGTGACAGAGGCTGTACACACATGCATGTTTTGTTTGAGAAATATTGTAGAAAGTATTAAGTATTATTTTATAGCTCCATGAAATGTTGATTTGGTGATCATTTGATTATGGAGATGATTGTTCTCCAGTTACAAGCATCACAAGACAAGCAGTGAAAAAAAAAACAAACCATGTCACCATGTCCTTTTTGGATCTGGAGACTGAAACTATTACTTCACAGATCTAGTTGCAAAGCGAGAGGACTGCAGGCGGAAATCTAAACAAATCTTAAATAAATGTTAGCGAACCGCCCAGAGAACGTGGACAAACGAGTCACAAGACGAAAGACAACGCGTTTCGACCTCTTAGGTCTTCATCAGGTGAGACATAAACGAATAAAACAACGAAAATTCACTTAGCTTTGATCGCTTCAGATCACTTCACAGGGTTCAGCGCAAGGAAGAAGGGAAGAAGGCTTCTTCCTTGCGCTGAACCCTGTGAAGTGATCTGAAGCGATCAAAGCTAAGTGAATTTTCGTTGTTTTATTCGTTTATGTCTCACCTGATGAAGACCTAAGAGGTCGAAACGCGTTGTCTTTCGTCTTGTGACTCGTTTGTCCACGTTCTCTGGGCGGTTCGCTAACATTTATTTAAGATTTATTACTTCACAGTTTCTTACAAAAATTTGCCTTGCTCTTCGGTACACTGGTGAAAACAGTGCTGAAGTGGATTCAGTGTCTGGTGAAAAGTGGTGTGGCAGGCGATGTAAGAGGTTGTATGTTTCCCCATGTTTTGACTGTAGAAAAAAAAGTGTTCTCTGTTGCAAAATTACAGAGTTATGTAAGTAATGTAATCCTGGAGACAGTTGTTTAGAGATACAGATGTTCCAGATTTGTTCTTTTCCCTCTTTTGCAGTATGGGTGCTTTGATTTTCTGTGTGGATTTATGTCCATCGATGAGCAACTAATTGTTGTCAGTGGTCAGAGTAAACGCACAGAGGTCATATTCATGTTTTCCTCAAACATTGAGCACAGAAGTTGAATGCAGGATAGTTAACATGGTTAGCATACCTGCCTCGTTTTTTGCATGTGTTCATAAGCTAAGGCGCTGGGTAGATCTACACGTACATGAACTGAGCAAAGTGGACAAAGTTTACTTTTTTTTTTCTGCTGTGTCACAAACCTCTGACCTCCATTATACAAGTCTCTGATCTCAGTTGTGCTGCATGTGAGGATGGCTGGCAGTGGCTCAGTGTGGTGTTGCAGGTTGGCAGTGGCTCAGTGCGGTGTTGCAGGTGTGTTTCCTGCTGACTGCCGATCCTTGATGACCTTCCTGCACACAAGGTCCCCATGTCTCCGGCACTTGCACGTCTCGCTGCTGGCCCTGGGCGACTCCAGCTACCCCCACTTCTGTCGGGCGGGGCTTCAGCTGGCCTGCAGGTCAGAACTCCAGTCCTCCCCTGGTCTTCCTCACTCCTCTTCCAGCAGGGCTGGGAGCTGAAGTTGCTGCCTTGTGTAGTCATGCACGCACACACACAAATACAAGACATACACAAACAACAAACACACACACATACACACACATGCACACACAAATACACACAAGCATGCATGCACATGGTAGATACATCAAAGCATTCACACATACAAACACATGAACACATACAGTCACGCACACCTATGCCCATGTGAAGGAAAAATTAGCTTGAAATATAATAATGCATTAACAGTTCTGTGCCATACCATCACAAACATAAGTGGAGATCTCTGTGTGTATTGCAGGCTTAGTGAGTTGGGAGCTCAGGAAGTGGTTGCAACCACACGGGTGGACGGAGAGGACTGGGGGTGATAGAGGGGTGGATGGATCGGGTGGAGAGGTGGATCGGCAGCAGGGAGGCGGAAGACACATGTCCTGACCTCAGGCAGGATTACCTCAACATGGAGGACATCATGGAGGAAAGCAGTGCCAGCAACTACAGTCGGAGCAGGCCCTTCCTGGCCACTCTGAAGGTTGGTATCTTGAAGTGTGAAACGTCAGCTTTTTGAAATATGTTCATTATTGTCGGATGCCTGTATGTGCTTGTTCTTTACACATGTATACACATTCATTTTGTGAGGGTTTTTTTAGTTTTTCTTTTTAGGCTATGCGGAACATTTTTGTTTCTTTTTTTTTGTTTCGTTATGTCAGTCTAGTTGCCACATCACGTATGGGAACTACAGTAACCTAGTACGAACAAACAAAAATCTCTGTTGTATGATGTCGTCCCAAGAGTGCCCCTGCTGGCTGGAAGTTCTGTGATAGCAACTTCATCTTTTTTGTCACTCTTTCTGATTCTGACTGTTTTATGTTTTTTTTCTTTTTGTTTTTTTGCCTTCCTTTTCTCTAGATTAGAGCATTTTGTGTTTTTCTGCCTTTGAGGTCTTTTCTGTCTTCATTGTGGAAATCTCATTTACCTTTTTTTCTTTTTGTGAAATACCAGCTGTTTTGATATACACAATGTGCACGGTGCAGAGTGGACTGTAGTTGTAGTGTGGTGACTTGGCAGAGACAGTGTGCACATGGTACAGAGTGGACTGTAGTTGTAGTGTGGTGACTTGGCAGAGACAGTGTGCACATGGTACAGAGTGGACTGTAGTTGTAGTGTGGTGACTTGGCAGAGACAGTGTGCACATGGTACAGAGTGGACTGTAGTTGTAGTGCGGTGACTTGGCAGAGACAATGTGCACACGGTACAGAGTGGACTGTAGTTGTAGTGTGGTGACTTGGCAGAGACAGTGAGCGCACGGTGCAGAGTGGACTGTAGTTGTAGTGTGGTGACTTGGCAGAGACAGTGAGCGCACGGTGCAGAGTGGACTGTAGTTGTAGTGTGGTGACTTGGCAGAGGCAGTGTGCGCACGGTACAGAGTGGACTGTAGTTGTAGTGTGGTGACTTGGCAGAGCAGTGTGCGCATGGTACAGAGTGGACTGTAGTTGTAGTGTGGTGGACTTGGCAGAGGGAGTGGTGCGCATGGTACAGAGTGGACTGTAGTGGTAGTGTGGTGACTTGGCAGAGGCAGTGTGCGCATGGTACAGAGTGGACTGTAGTTGTAGTGTGGTGACTTGGCAGAGGCAGTGTGCGCATGGTACAGAGTGGACTGTAGTTGTAGTGTGGTGACTTGGCAGAGCATGTGCCACGGTACAGAGTGGACTGTAGTGGTAGTGTGGTGACTTGGCAGAGACAATGTGCACACGGTACAGAGTGGACTGTAGTGTAGTGTGGTGACTTGGCAGAGACATGTGCACACGGTACAGAGTGGACTGTAGTTGTAGTGTGGTGACTTGGCAGAGACAGTGTGCACACGGTACAGAGTGGACTGTAGTTGTAGTGTGGTGACTTGGCAGAGACAGTGTGCACACGGGTACAGAGTGGACTGTAGTTGTAGTGTGGTGACTTGGCAGAGACAGTGTGCACACTGTACAGAGTGGACTGTAGTTGTAGTGTGGTGACTTGGCAGAGACGGTGCACATGGTACAGAGTGGACTGTAGTTGTAGTGTGGTGACTTGGCAGAGACAATGTGCACATGTACAGAGTGGACTGTAGTTGTAGTGTGGTGACTTGGCAGAGACGGTGCACATGGTACAGAGTGGACTGTAGTTGTAGTGTGGTGACTTGGCAGAGACATGTGCACATGGTCAAGTGGGGCTGTAGTTGTAGTGTGGTGACTTGGCAGAGACGGTGCACATGGTGCAGAGTGGACTGTAGGTTGTAGTGTGGTGACTTGGCAGAGACAGTGTGCACAGGTACAGAGTGGACTGTAGTTGTAGTGTGGTGACTTGGCAGAGACAGTGTGCACATGGTACAGATGGACTGTAGTGTAGTGTGTGTGGTGACTTGGCAAGACAGTGTGCACATGGTACAGAGTGGACTGTAGTTGTAGTGTGGTGACTTGGCAGAGACAAGTGCACACGGTACAGATGGACTGTAGCTGTAGTGTGGTGACTTGGCAGAGACAAGTGCACATGGTACAGAGTGGACTGAGTTGTAGTGTGGTGACTGGCAGAGACAATGCGCATGGTACAGAGTGGACTGTAGTTGTAGTGTGGTGACTTGGCAGAGACAATGCGCATGGTACAGAGTGGACTGTAGTTGTAGTGTGGTGACTTGGCAGAGACAAGTGTGCGCATGGTACAGAGTGGACTATAGTTGTAGTGTGGTGACTTGGCAGAGACAGGTGCGCATGGTACAGAGTGGACTGTAGTTGTAGTGTGGTGACTTGGCAGAGAACAGTGTGCGCACGGTACAGAGTGGACTGTAGTTGTAGTGTGGTGACTTGGCAGAGACAGTGTGCGCACGGACAGAGTGGACTGTAGTTGTAGTGTGGTGACTTGGCAAGACAGTGTGCGCACGGTACAGAGTGGACTGTAGTTGTAGTGTGGTGACTTGGCAAAGACAGTGTGCGCACGGTACAGAGTGGACTGTAGTTGTAGTGTGGTGACTTGGCAGAGACAGTGTGCGCACGGTACAGAGTGGACTGTAGTTGTAGTGTGGTGACTTGGCAAGACAGTGTGCGCATGGTACAGAGTGGACTGTAGTTGTAGTGTGGTGACTTGGCAAGACAGTGTGCGCACGGTACAGAGTGGACTGTAGTTGTAGTGTGGTGACTTGGCAAGACAGTGTGCGCACGGTACAGAGTGGACTGTAGTTGTAGTGTGGTGACTTGGCAGAGACAGGTGCGCATGGTACAGAGTGGACTGTAGTTGTAGTGTGGTGACTTGGCAGAGACAGTGTGCGCACGGTACAGAGTGGACTGTAGTTGTAGTGTGGTGACTTGGCAAAGACAGTGTGCGCATGGTACAGAGTGGACTGTAGGTTGTAGTGTGGTGACTTGGCAGAGACAATGCACATAGTACAGAGTGGACTGTAGTTGTAGTGTGGTGACTTGGCAGAGACAGTGTGCACAGTGCAGAGTGGACTGTAGTGTAGTGTGGTGACTTGGCAGAGACAGATGTGCGCACACAGTACAGAGTGGACTGTATTTGTAGTGTGGTGACTTGGCAGAGACAATGCACATGGTACAGAGTGGACTGTAGTTGTAGTGTGGTGACTTGGCAGAGACAGTGTGCACAGTGCAGAGTGGACTGTAGCTGTAGTGTGGTGACTTGGCAGAGACAATGTGCACAGTGCAGATGGACTGTAGTTGTAGTGTGGTGACTTGGCAGAGACAATGCACATGGTACAGAGTGGACTGTAGTTGTAGTGTGGTGACTTGGAAGAGAACAGTGTGCACGTACAGCAGAGTGGACTGTAGTTGTAGTGTGGTGGCTTGGCAGAGACAATGCACGTGCAGATGGACTGTAGTTGTAGTGTGGTGACTTGGCAGAGACAATGCGCATGGTACAGAGTGGACTGTAGTTGTAGTGTGGTGACTTGGCATAGACAGTGTGCGCATGGTGCAGAGTGGACTGTAGTTGTAGTGTGGTGACTTGGCAGAGACAGTGTGCACAGTGCAGAGTGGACTGTAGTTGTAGTGTGGTGACTTGGCAGAGACAGTGAGCGCACGGTGCAGAGTGGACTGTAGTTGTAGTGTGGTGACTTGGCAGAGACAGTGAGCGCACGTGCAGAGTGGACTGTAGTTGTAGTGTGGTGACTTGGCAGAGGCAGTGTGCGCACGTACAGAGTGGACTGTAGTTGTAGTGTGGTGACTTGGCAGAGCAGTGTGCGCATGGTACAGAGTGGACTGTAGTTGTAGTGTGGTGACTTGGCAGAGCAGTGTGCGCAGGTACAGAGTGGACTGTAGTGGTAGTGTGGTGACTTGGCAGAGGCAGTGTGCGCATGGTACAGAGTGGACTGTAGTTGTAGTGTGGTGACTTGGCAGAGGCAGTGTGCGCATTGTACAGAGTGGACTGTAGTGGTAGTGTGGTGACTTGGCAGAGGCAGTGTGCGCATGGTACAGAGTGGACTGTAGTTGGTAGTGTGGTGACTTGGCAGAGACAATGTGCACACGGTACAGAGTGGACTGTAGTTTGGTAGTGTGGTGACTTGGCAGAGTCACTGTGCACACGGTACAGAGTGGACTGTAGTTGTAGTGTGGTGACTTGGCAGAGACAGTGTGCACACGGTACAGAGTGGACTGTAGTTGTAGTGTGGTGACTTGGCAGAGACAGTGTGCACAGTACAGAGTGGACTGTAGTTGTAGTGTGGTGACTTGGCAGAGACAGTGCACAGGTACAGAGTGGACTGTAGTTGTAGTGTGGTGACTTGGCAGAGACATTGTGCACACGGTACAGAGTGGACTGTAGTTGTAGTGTGGTGACTTGGCAGAGACATGTGCACACGTACAGAGTGGACTGTATTTGTAGTGTGGTGACTTGGCAGAGACAATGCACATGGTACAGAGTGGACTGTAGTGTGTAGTGTGGTGACTTGGCAGAGACAGTGTGCACAGTCAGAGTGGACTGTAGTTGTAGTGTGTGTGACTTGGCAGAGACAATGTGCACAGTGCAGAGTGGACTGTAGTTGTAGTGTGGTGACTTGGCAGAGACAATGCCATGGTACAGAGGGTGGACTGTAGTTGTGAGTGTGGTGACTTGGTAGGAGAGATGTTGCACGATACAGAGTGGACTGTAGTTGTAGTGTGGGGGACTTGGCAGAGACAATGGCACATGGTGCAGATGGACTGTAGTTGTGTAGTGGTGACTTGGCAGAGACAATGCGCATGGTACAGAGTGGACTGTAGTTGTAGTGTGGTGACTTGGCAAGACAGTGTGCGCATGGTGCAGAGTGGACTGTAGTTGTAGTGTGGTGACTTGGCAGAGACAGTGTGCACAGGTGCAGAGTGGACTGTAGTTTGTAGTGTGGTGACTTGGCAGAGACTGTGTGCACATGATGCAGAGTGGACTGTAGTTGTAGTGTGGTGACTTGGCAGAGACAATGTGCATGGTACAGAGTGGACTGTAGTTGTAGTGTGGTGACTTGGCAGAGACAATGTGCACACGGTACAGAGTGGACTGTAGTTGTAGTGTGGTGACTTGGCAGAGACAATGTGCGCATTGGGACAGAGTGGACTGTAGTTGTAGTTGTGTGACTTGGCAGAGACAATGGCACATGATGCAGATGGACTGTAGTTGTAGTGTGGTGACTTGGTAGAGACAATGCCATGGTACACAGTGGACTGTAGTTGTAGTGTGGTGACTTGGCAGAGACAATGGCGCATGGTACACAGTGGACTGTAGTTGTAGTTGTGGAGACTTGGTAGAGACAATGGCGCATGGTACACAGTGGACTGTAGTTGTAGTGTGGTGACTTGGCAGAGACAGTGTGCACACACAGTACAGAGTGGACTGTAGTTTAGTGTGGTGACTTGGCAGAGACAGTGTGCACACGGTGCAGAGTGGACTGTAGTTTTAGTGTGGTGACTTGGCAGAGACAGTGTGCACACGGTACAGAGTGGACTGTAGTTGTAGGTGGTGACTTGGCAGAGACAGTGTGCACACGGTACAGAGTGGACTGTAGTTGTAGTGTGTGTGACTTGGCAGAGACAGTGGGCGCACACGGTACAGAGTGGACTGTAGTTGTAGCGTGGTGACTTGGCAGAGACAGTGTGCACACGTACAGAGTGGACTGTAGTTGTAGCGTGGTGACTTGGCAGAGACAGTGTGCACACGGTACAGAGTGGACTGTAGATGTAGTGTGGTGACTTGGCAGAGACAGTGTGCACAGGGTACAGAGTGGACTGTAGTTGTAGTGTGGTGACTTGGCAGAGACAGTGTGCACATGGTACAGAGTGGACTGTAACTGGCCATCCTGCAGTGCCGGTGTCTCCACATGGCCTGTTGTGCTCTTTTGTTGCATTGACAGGTTTTCATTGGTTTCTTTTAACATTTATAAAGGAAATCTGAAAGTGATAGGCGGAATGACTTGTGTGCTTAACACTGCTAGGTCTGATCATACTAAAGATGTCAACAGTGGAGCTGTCATATCTGTGCCATGGGCTGACACCCACAAAAGGCGCTGCATGGTCGGCTGAGCTATAATGTTAAAAACTGAAGTGAACAGTGTGCTATGAAAGGCCTAATTACCTCCCTTTATGAACATGAGCTCAGGCTATTTTCATATCCATCTCTGTATTTGAGAATTGTAGCGTTTTTCTTCAGAGGCAAGTCTATATAAATGTCTTTTTTCTCTGTTATGACCAGCTTGAAAGAGAGTTCACTGCAGGGAAGTGCATAGGCAAGGCATAATCGTCTCTGTTAGCCACTGTACCAAAACCTGTCAATGGTCCACAACTGGACATCTTGGGGTGCCGTGATAACTCATGTTGTGAATGTGTTTGTTTAGTATGTAGTGACTATTGTATTGCATGCAACATGCTTACAGACCTTTCTTCGGAGCTACACTTCACTCATTGCATGAGAATGCGCTTACAACATTGTCTTTAAGACTGCCCACGTTTAAAACCTTTCAATTGAGATTACACATTACTCATTGCATGACAGTATGTGTACAGCCTTACCAGTAAGAGTGCACACTATGTCCATGCAATCATGCTGTATTGAAAGCTTTCTGATGAGACAACACGTCACCAATTGCTGTGATTGGTGGTCATCAGTATCCATGCAGTGGTGCCCTTTATCAGTGTCCATTCAGTGGTGCCCTTTATCAGTATCATTCAGTGGTGCCCTTTATCAGTATCCATTCAGTGGTGCCCTTTATCAGTGTCATTCAGTGGTGCCCTTTATCAGTATCCATTCAGTGGTGCCCTTTATCAGTGTCCATTCAGTGGTGCCCTTTATCAGTATCCATTCAGTGGTGCCCTTTATCAGTATCCATTCAGTGGTGCCCTTTATCAGTGTCATTCAGTGGTGCCCTTTATCAGTATTCATTCAGTGGTGCCTTTTATCAGTGTCCATTCAGTGGTGCCCATTATCAGTATCATTCAGTGGTGCCCTTTATCAGTATCCATTCAGTGGTGCCCTTTATCAGTATCCATTCAGTGGTGCCCTTTATCAGTGTCCATTCAGTGGTGCCCTTTATCAGTATCCATTCAGTGGTGCCCTTTATCAGTATCATTCAGTGGTGCCCTTTATCAGTGTCCATTCAGTGGTGCCCTTTATCAGTATCATTCAGTGGTGCCCTTTATCAGTATCATTCAGTGGTGCCCTTTATCAGTATCCATTCAGTGGTGCCCTTTATCAGTGTCCATTCAGTGGTGCCCTTTATCAGTATCCATTCAGTGGTGCCCTTTATCAGTATCCATTCAGTGGTGCCCTTTATCAGTGTCATTCAGTGGTGCCCTTTATCAGTGTCCATTCAGTGGTGCCCTTTATCAGTATCCATTCAGTGGTGCCCTTTATCAGTGTCATTCAGTGGTGCCCTTTATCAGTATCATTCAGTGGTGCCCTTTATCAGTGTCCATTCAGTGGTGCCCTTTATCAGTGTCATTCAGTGGTGCCCTTTATCAGTGTCATTCAGTGGTGCCCTTTATCAGTATCCATTCAGTGGTGCCCTTTATCAGTATCATTCAGTGGTGCCCTTTATCAGTGTCCATTCAGTGATGCCCTTTATCAGTGTCCATTCAGTGGTGCCCTTTATCAGTGTCCATTCAGTGGTGCCCTTTATCAGTATCCTTTCAGTGGTGCCCTTTATCAGTATCATTCAGTGGTGCCCTTTATCAGTGTCCATTCAGTGGTGCCTTTCATGTCAGAAAAAGTATGTAATTTGTGAGGTAATTTTCATACATGGCAGGTGTTGAGAAGATACTCTTTGTTTAGGCTGCATGACTTGATTAGTTTATTGAGATGAATTTTTCCCTCACAGCATTTCTTTCTTGCTGTTAGCTAGATGTGCATAGATACAAATACATGTGTAGACACACATGCAGGTAGGCATCCATGCACAAGTAATTGCTATTGTTGTTTCACATATACACCCATACAGTTTTATAACGACAAAGAAATGGTATGTACAGTAAGCAAGAATAACACTTAATTTGCTTTGTTATCAAATCAGTATGTATGGAGACTTAAGATATGCTAACAATGTGTGTGTGTGTGTGTGTGTGCATGCATGCGTGCGTGCGTGCGTGCGTGTGTGTGTGTGTGTGTGTGTGTGTGTGTGTGTGTGTGTGTGTGTGTGTGTGTAATATGCACAAGTTGTGTGTATGTGCATAAGTATGGCAATGTATATATGCTTAAGATATTGTATTGTATGAATGTGTGTGTGTGCTGCGCGCGCGCGCGCGCGCGCGTGTGTGTGTGTGTGTGTGTGTGTGTGTGTGTGTGTGTGTGTGTGTGTGTGTGTGTGTGTGCTACAGACCAAACAGCTACTGACGTACATAGAGGATGTATTCACCGATCGAGAAACAATTCACTGTGAAGTGGACATGGATGGCAGTGGTCTGACATGGACTCCAGGTCTGTGGGCAATGTCTCGGTGGCAGTGAATTAAAGCCATGTGTGATGAATTGTCCTCTCCATTTTTTAATCGACTTTACAGACTTTCAGAGACTTAAAACATGGCTTTTAGTTCAGAGCTTAAACACATGGCCTTTTAGTTCGAGACTTAAACACATGGCCTTTTAGTTCAGAGACTTAAACACATGGCCTTTTAGTGTCTTTTTAGCCCTGAATTAGTTGTACAAGAGTTAGAAATGATAAACAGCAAAAATGTTCATTTGTATGTGATGAAGAGTAGCCTTCAGAAACTGCCTGATATATACATGTATATAAACAAAGTAGGATTGAGCTTTTTTCAAAGAATGAAAAGGTGTGTGCTTTGTCACAGGGGACTCCCTGGGATTGTATGCAGAAAACAGTCCGGCCTCTGTGGAGGCAGTGCTGGCGGCACTGGCCTTGACAGGTCAGGAGATGCTTCCAGAGGTCAAACCTGCTTTCCGTGGCCAAGGTTCGTCATGCCATCCATCGATTCAAAATCATATGTAACTACAGATAAATTTCTATGCCTTATTGTAGTAGGCATGAATCTAATCAGATTTTATATATGATTTTAGTATCTACAGGCATAGACTGTAATTATGCTGGTTCATATCAGACTTTTTTCAGTGGAGAGTACCAGGTATATTCCAGAGACAGAGGTGCTTCCCCCACCTGCCATTTGCAACCTTGGCTCTGGAATACTGGCATAGAATATATTTTCTTTAACCTGCTCATGTCTTCAAACTGCTGCTTGTAAATGAGCTGCTTTGATGGCATGGGAGCCGTTCATGTATATTTAGCAATATTCATCAGAGATCAGACAAAATGTACCATCCAGTGACAATGTCTTTCATCTTAAGTCTAAATGAATGCTACTGCCCTACTGTACAGCCAGTAAGGCCTGTGATGCAGATTTCAAGTTGAAAGCTATCAGTCTGGCTCATCAAAACAGGTAACAATGCAGCAGTTCATGTCGAAGGTCAGACAGTGGCGTATTCGGCACAGTGAACCTTCCTGATGCAAAAAATTGCAGCAGTCCATGATTATCAACTGGCTAAAAGAGGTAGGCAGAGTGCTGGCAGCAGAGGACACAGAAGTCACAGCGAGCACAAGCACAGCGGTGGAAGCATCGGAAGTCCTGCAGGTGACATAGCCGATGTAGATTTCTGGAAACTCTTCATGTCTGAAACTGAAGACATGTCCATATCCTACTGTGGTTTTAGTGCCTCTGAGAACAGGGTTGAGAGAGAATCTGATAGCTGTTTTCTTCATCAGTGTATTACCATTTCCTGTTTGCTTGCCAGTTTACAATAGTTGTACTTCAGAATACACAGGCTTTGGTTGTTCTGTGTTCGTCATTTTTCGCAATCAGTTTTCAAAGGCTTGTTTTTGAGGGGTTTTTTTGTTCTTTTTTGTTTGGGTTATTGAGCGGTTGTGGTCCTTGAGGGTTTTTGTTGTTTTTTTTCTTTAAAGAGTAATTGGTGGGTGTAGCTTACAAACCATGCAGTTCATAGCCTGGACATTACAGTTTGCTACCAGTTTTGGGTTTGAAAGGCAATTTGTGGTATCCAGACTGAGGCTACTTCTGATGCTTTTATTTATTTCAGGGCAGTGTGCTAAAATTTACAGGTTAGAAGAAATCCTTAATGAATGGGACCAGATCTGTGTATTTGTTGAGCAGTATGAAGGAAATCTTGTAACACCAGTCATTGTCAGATTATTTGATCACTTCCTGACAGGACCTGAACAGAAAAATGCCTGTCCTCCTGCAGTCATTTCTGGTTGCATTGCTTGACCTTGTTTGGGATCCTAGTCTTGGCACTTTGATTTGTACATAGCTCTGTATTTAACCTCCTTTGATATGGCCTCCATAGTTGGCTAGGTTACAAACAACTTGACTTGAATGAACAACTTGACTTGAATAAACAACTTGACTTGAGTAAACAACTTGAATAAACAACTTGACTTGAGTAAACAACTTGAATAAACAACTTGACTTGAATAAACAACTTGACTTGAATAAACAACTTGAATTAACAACTTGACCTGAATAAACAACTTGACCTGAATAAACAACTTTACCTGACTTGACTGGGGACGGCAGAGTGAAAAACGTTGCCCATCTTTGTTGTCATCATCTGATAACTCGGGCAGAATAATGTCCCATCTGTTCTGCACCAAGCAAGGCTGTGCATTGTGCTGACCTTTGAAGGAGGCTGAGCTGAGGTACATACATGCTCTGAAACTACAGCCAGTGTACACATCACCACTAAGCAACAGCACAAGAGTTGTAAATGTTGCTAACATGTCTCAGTTTTTTGTGTGTGTGGTCATATTGTTTCATATGGGTTTCCATTTTGAATATCTTTCAGATCTAGAGGTTTATGAGAAGGTATTCATCATGTGTTAGTTACAGAGAGTCTACTGAATGACACGAACTGCTTTATTTGTTTTATTTGTTAATGACAATTAAAACCTGTGAAACACAGAAAATGAATACTGTAAATATGCTTCTACTTGTTTTTGTACGCTTGCATGTGATTTATGTTGCAGGTGAGATGTCTGTGAGAGAGGCGTTGCAGTGGTGTTACGATGTCAAGAAGGCCACGCCTGCAACTCTTTCTGTTTTAAATCAGCATTTGACCTCCGTCCTTGGTCCTGACTCCAAGTTGTCTGACCTCCTGTCTTCAAAGGTAAATCAGTTTACCGGGACAGCAGTACAGTTTGTTTTTATTGTGTATTCTACTCAGAGAAATCTGCTGTGACTGTGACATTTTCAAAGGTAAATCAGATTACCAGGACAGCTGTACAGGTTGTATTTATTGTGTATCCTACACAGAAAAATCTGCTGTGACTGGACATTTTCAAAGGTAAATCAATTCACTAAGACAGCAGTACACTTTGTATTTATTTTGTATTCTACTCAGAGAAATCTGCTGCGACTCTAAAGTTTTGTGATACTCTGTCAGTAAGTACAGGTTGACATTTAATTGTGAATATATTTGTGTCTTCCAAGAGCGTAATCCCCTAACTACCATGTTTTCTTATGTAACTTTCCTACAACTGGCTATCAAATGAAGAAAGTTGAACTTTGATATTTAGCAAGAAAAAATTAAATATCTCTTTGATTTGACATTTGG
Organism: Conus canariensis; assembly: GCA_033310375.1. Classification (NCBI taxonomy): domain Eukaryota; kingdom Metazoa; phylum Mollusca; class Gastropoda; order Neogastropoda; family Conidae; genus Conus; species Conus canariensis. The sequence continues at coordinate 52,411,951 of CM065736.1, read as the reverse complement.
CATCAAATCTAGTAGAGAATGTAATTTGCAGAATACGTGTCTGTACTTGTGTTGGTAATGCCATTAACATTACTGGCCATGGTGGTCACTTGCCTTCGTTCCAGTTTATCAGAAATCCTTTCTGCAGTCTGGACTGTGACTCTTCTTGGTTGTCTCACACCAGAGTTTGAAGCCATGACAAGTCCACATACAGTCTACCCTGTTTCCTGAGCCATACGGATCAATTCAGCAGTGCCTAGGGTGGTAAATAGTCCACAGTCATACTGAATGTACAGTCGTCTATGTCTCTTATTCACAGTCGTCATCAATACAAACTGAAACAGACTGAAAAAACATTGTACAGCCAAATCGAAGCCCTTTGCAAATGGCTGCCACTTTTGCAACAGCCAATGTCATGGGTGAAGCCTGGAAAAAATGAGCAGCAGGAAGGCCTGGGGTCCAGGGGGATGTCTGAGGCCCCCTGGTGGGGTCAAGGGACACAACCCCTTGTTGGGGACCAGGGGGCTTTACCCCCTGAAGCTGGAGGCTTTCTATACCTTTGATAGGTAAAATGTGGGCATTTGGAGACTCCTTACCTCCTTTTTACCATGTTATCCACAAGATAACCATTTAAACTGACATTAATGTTACTGACCTGTATGCAGTGAAGTTCACTTAATTAGAGAAACCGGATGCAGCAATATTTTTGTAGACTATAATTTGTATTTACCACTTCTGAAATCCATGAAGACAGCCTGCAGATTGAACTCAAGAGTTTGTGGTGACCAGAATTTGTGCATCTGGTGTTAGAAGACCTCCCTTGTATGGAAAACTAGACTTTCGTTCACTTCAACCGAAGACTTGTGTGGTCTTGTTTCTTCCAGCTGGAAGTTCAGCTTGCAACTCTTGTATCTCAGGGGGCAGGGGTGGTAGTGACATGGGGGGGGGGGGGGGGGGATACTTGTGCAACAGGTATGTGACTTGGTTCATAGATTTAAACTGTGAAGTTGTAAACTGATATTGGATTTAACTCCTTCTATATTAAGGACCACATATCCAGTCCTTATGTTTACAGCCTTTGTATACTAAGGACTGCATAGGCGGTCCAAAGCTTTGGAATTTTTCTCCAAAGTGAGCAAACCTTTAGTACAAAAGTACTTGTTACAGATAGCCCCAGCATACTAATAATCATTAGAGTGCAGGCGTACTGATACTTAGGCTTTGCAAGCTGAATACTCACTAGCAGACGCTTTTCACACCATGTCACCAGCTTGTTTTGGCTTGATGTGACAACAAGGCATCGTCTGCTACTCCGTCAAGTATGTGTGTTGAAAGAAACACTACAAATCGCCGTTACAATGTGACTGAAGCCCATGCATTGTTGCAAACAGCTGAATAATTTCAGGGCATAAAACCAGTCAGTGTAACTTTTTTGTTCATAGGGTGTGTACCACCCCTATTTTTATATAACATGCAAAATCTCATTTTCGTTGTCATGCATACTGTATTACCAAATAAATAGAAAAATAACTTTGCTATATTGTTTGTGGTTTCTCAATCATTTATAAACATAACTTGAAAAAATCAGAAGTCTGTGTATATTCATTTTTTTTAATGATTTTTTGAAAATGTATATAGAGATGGTCAGTTTCTGGGGGGAAGTAAGGGGAGATAATAGCTAGTATAGAATGAGTTAAACCTTGAAACCCACAAATGTAGGTTTTGAAGAGTCCAGACAAATTTCAATAAATTTACTAGGAAAATGAAGATTCTTATATTCTGGGCACAAGCTAATTTCTAGTGCAAGCAAAAATAAATAGTTATGTGAAATTACAGGTTCTTTTTTACTATTTACAAAAGAAGTTCTAATAAACCTTATGTATAAGTTGTGTTGATAACGCACTGGGTGACAAGCTTAAGGATATACCAGTCTCCTGATTATCGTGAATCAGGTGTGAAAAATAAGAGCTGTAAGATCAGTGGGCATGACTGCCTTGCTGAAAGAAACCAAGCTGTCATTTAAAAAACAGACTGTTTTGAAAAATACAGATTGAGCAGTATTTGTTCATTTTGCCTACTAAATTAACCAACTTGCGCTTTGTCACACAGTAAAGAACCAGGAATCACTAACTGCCCATCAAGAGTGACCTTTCAGTCCACATCAACTGACATGATGAAAGCGCAATGAAAGTACTTGCATTTGTAATTGTTTAGGATAATACTTTAACACTTTTTCTTTTTTTGTTTTGTTTTTGCATGCGTATAACTACAGACATATTTACCCATGTGATTTGGCTGAATTTTGTTCCCATGATTGGTGAAGATATATGAAGACTACGATGAACTTAAATAAAGGAAAAAAAAAATTCAGAAAAAAAATTCTAGAGGCGAGATCCTTGAGTGGTAATTGCACTCGCAGACCAAACTGTAGGAAGGGAAATTTAACCAAAGAGCAACAACTCTTGCTAATTTCTGTGCACGAAACGCCATCAGGCTGTGTCAGTTTTTTTACAACATACCCAGAAACCTCAAAAGAATCAGCGAGCGAGAACATGAGTCTGTGCCAAAGTATGCTAATGACTCCAGGTTCGAAAGTAATTTGTGTCAGAAAAAAACTTTTTCACCATAGTTCATGTAAGATTAAGTGGTTACTACCCGGAAGAAGCCTCTGCTGTGTGGTGGCATATCAAAACGAAACTTGTTCTGAACACTGGTATCGATTGCACACATATCTTCATTAGGGTCAGTGAACGGTAGTGTGACTGTTGGTGAAAGCAGCATTTGCACATTCTCTCAGCAAAATGACAAAGGAATGGTCCGTTTAGAAAACAAAAATCTGGACTCGACAGAATACTCGGGAAACATTCGGGAAATTTTCAGGATCTCCGGACAAACAGCAAGGTCAGCATTCCGGTTTCCGGACATGTGGTTTCATCCATGTAGCGTCTTAAAACAGCATGCCTTTATGTTCATGTTTTTCCCAAATATTCTTCATGGAAACAAAATGTAATATCTCCATTGACAGGTGGAATAGAGCAGATCTGTGGTTAAGAGGTGAGTGACGTAACAGTAGTTGGGAGGTTGATGGAGCAGATTTTAGATCTTGAATGATTAGCCAAAAGAAAAAAAAAAGAAAAATATCTGTCATCGACATGGTAGTGTATAACAGCCACACAGCATGGAAAAAGGTGAATGTTGTTGGTGCAGGACATCTGTGAAAAGATTTTACTTGCTTGCTGGGGAACTCTTTCCATGAGCAGTGTAATTTACTGGAACATGAAGATATTGCGTTTTGAGCTTTTTGAAGGAGAGCATAACCGTAAAGTGAAGGACCAGAGGAGTTTTGCGTTGAATGTTTTATTTTTGTAGATTCTTCAATTGCTGTTTGATAATTGAACTTTCTGTGATCTTGTGGATAGGCGTACTTTTATTGTTTGAATGTTTGAAGCCCAAATGTGACCTCTGCAGTCAGTTGAGCTGTAAATAGCGTAAATTTATGTGCAGGTTGCACAGAGACTGGTGGGCCTGCAGTCAAACAGATAGACCACTGGGCCACAGAGCTGACAGTCCTGAATGTAAACCACTGACAGGGTCTGATTTTTATGGCGTGAAACATGGTCCACCCAGAAGTGATTCAGTTCAGGGACAGTAAAGGGAGGGCCAGTGTCCACTTCCATAACGTCATGCCTTAGACACTGCTCACCTCAAACAGTTCGCTGCCCTTACAGCTGTTAGGGTATGGGACTTTAACTGCAGGCTGTGTTCCAGGAGGAGTGTGGGGCCTACCTGGACAGCCGGCGACTGGTGCAGGTGTTACATGACTGGTGTGGTGCTCGTCTGCGTGCACCTCCGCCTGTAGACATGGTGCACTCTTTCCTCAGAACCCTGCGCCCTTTGCAGCCCAGATACTACTCCATTTCCTCCTCGCCACTGCTGGTCAGTTCTGTGCAGATTTCAAATTAACAGAAAAACAAATCCTGTCATACAGCAATGCAAGACATGCATTAGAAATAACACTTATAATTCCATCTTTAAAGTTTCACTCTGTGGCAGTGTGCCAAAGTTAAAACTTTGGTGCCCTGATGATGAACTGTGATGTGCTAAAGAACTTCAGCAGGAGTGGAATTTTTTTTAATGCACTCAAAACAAAGTACACATCTATTAGCTTAGACTATTTGAATGTAACTTTCCCATGGACTGAAAACAATCTAGTCCCTGTTGACCATAAACAGTATAACTTTTCCCATGATAATTTTGTTTTGCAACATGTTGGAGGTCACTCTTTCTCCAATCAAAATGGCATAATAAGGAAAGCAGCTCTTATTGCAAGAGGCAGTCAGACTCATGATAGATTAAGGATCTGACGTGAATATCTTTGTATGACAAGGGGAACATTACTCTGATGGAAGAACTGCCGGATTCTTCACAGTGTATTTCCCCATGGTCGATAGAAACGTTCTATGGAAAGTACACATTTGATGACTTGAGTTTTTAAGATTTGCAGAAATTTTGTGGTGCTTGCTTGAAAACGTCTGTGTGGACATTTTGAAAGTAAAAATAAGAAATTTTTGTGTTTGTAGAAGAATACAAAAAGAAAATTAGAAAAAGATATATGTCATATTGACGTTTTTTATTTTAAAGAAGTTTTTTTTTTTTTTTTTGCAAGCCTGTTGACTTTTTTTTCTTAGATAAGACCAAAACGTTGCACCATGAGATGACATCTGGTTTTAGGACATCTTCTTTTGCCACACATCTGCTAAATGTTTGCATGTCGTGCAATGTGGTTTTAAAAAATCACCTTTATTTCAAAGAAAAGCTCTCACACACTGTATTTCATACTCAGCCATGACCATTTTTATATCAAAACTTGACATGGCGTAGGCTACAGATGAAAATTACCATTGATTCTCAACATGATGCCCTATCCAATGATTTATATCTTTAATGTTAGAGTGTGGACCATTAATACTTTCACAACGGGCGCGGCAGAGCAACGTCACTTCCCTGCAGACACGTGCAACGTACGTGCTTGCAACCATTGCAGACGTGCGATTTTTGCACTTTTTGATTTTATTTTACGTCCCCTAATATAAACCTAACAAGCAATTGTTGTATATCAACGGAAAGGGTAAAACGTGAACTTTGCAATGAGCATAGAATTAAATACATTTTGGGTAAATCTGATTTTGGGTGATCTGCAAGATTGTCTGTGATTGCTGTAATTACAGCGACTGACTCAGGATTGTCTATGATTGCTGTAATTAGAGCGGCTGACTCAAGATTGTCTATGATTGCTGTAATTAGAGCGGCTGACTCAAGATTGTCTATGATTGCTGTAATTACAGCGGCTGGCTCAAGACTGTCTATGATTGCTGTAATTAGAGCGGCTGGCTCAAGACTGTCTCTGATTGCTGTAATTGGAGCGGCTGGCTCAAGATTGTCTATGATTGCTGTAATTAGAGCAGCTGGCTCAAGACTGTCTATGATTGCTGTAATTGGAGCGGCTGGCTCAAGACTGTCTATGATTGCTGTAATTAGAGTGGCTGGCTCAAGACTGTCTATGATTGCTGTAATTAGAGCGGCTGGCTCAAGATTGTCTATGATTGCTGTAATTAGAACATTGTCTATGATTGCTGTAATTAGAGCGGCTGGCTCAAGATTGTCTATGATTGCTGTAATTAAGCAGCTGGCTTAAGATTGTCTATGATTGCTGTAATTACAGCAGCTGGCTCAAGATTGTCTATGATTGCTGTAATTAGAACATTGTCTATGATTGCTGTAATTAGAGCGGCTGGCTCAAGATTGTCTATGATTGCTGTAATTAGAGCAGCTGGCTCAAGACTGTCTATGATTGCTGTAATTGGAGCGGCTGGCTCAAGATTGTCTATGATTGCTGTAATCAGTGCATTGTCTATGATTGCTGTAATTAGAGCAGCTGGCTCAAGATTGTCTATGATTGCTGTAATTAGAAGATTGTCTATGATTGCTGTAATTAGAACATTGTCTATGATTGCTGTAATTAGAGCGGCTGGCTCAAGACTGTCTATGATTGCTGTAATTAGAGCGGCTGGCTCAAGATTGTCTATGATTGCTGTAATTACAGCGGCTGGCTCAAGACTGTCTATGATTGCTGTAATTAGAACATTGTCTATGATTGCTGTAATTAGAGCGGCTGGCTCAAGACTGCCTATGATTGCTGTAATTAGAGCAGCTGGCTTAAGATTGTCTATGATTGCTGTAATTACAACAGCTGGCTCAAGACTGCCTATGATTGCTGTAATTAGAGCGGCTGGCTCAAGACTGTCTATATTGCTGTAATTAGAGCGGCTGGCTCAAGACTGTCTATGATTGCTGTAATTAGATCGGCTGGCTCAAGACTGTCTATGATTGCTGTAATTAGAACGGCTGGCTCAAGACTGTCTATGATTGCTGTAATTAGAGCGGCTGGCTCAAGACTGTCTATGATTGCTGTAATTAGAACATTGTCTATGATTGCTATGATTGGAGCGGCTGACTCAAGACTGTCTATGATTGCTGTAATTAGAGCAGCTGGCTCAAGACTGTCTATGATTGCTGTAATTGGAGCAGCTGGCTCAAGACTGTCTATGATTGCTGTAATTGGAGTGGCTGGCTCAAGACTGTCTATGATTGCTGTAATTAGAGCGGCTGGCTCAAACCACTTGTGATAGGTTCTACATGAGGGACATGGCAGACATAGTTGACACTTCAGGGGAAGCTGTGGGGTATTGTCGCCCAACATGCATATGGACCTGGAAGCTGTGGGGTATTGTCCACTCATATGGACTGAAGCTGTGGTATGTCGCCCAACATGCATATGGACCTGGAAGCTGTGGGGTATTGTCGCCCAACATGCATATGGACCTGGAAGCTGTGGGGTATTGTCGCCCAACATGCATATGGACCTGGAAGCTGTGGGGTATTGTCGCCCAACATGCATATGGACCTGGAAGCTGTGGGGTATTGTCGCCCAACATGCATATGGACCTGGAAGCTGTGGGGTATTGTCGCCCAACATGCATATGGACCTAGAAGCTGTGGGGTATTGTCGCCCAACATGCATATGGACCTAGAAGCTGTGGGGTATTGTCGCCCAACATGCATATGGACCTAGAAGCTGTGGGGTATTGTCGCCCAACATGCATATGGACCTAGAAGCTGTGGGGTATTGTCGCCCAACATGCATATGGACCTGGAAGCTGTGGGGTATTGTCGCCCAACATGCATATGGACCTAGAAGCTGTGGGGTATTGTCGCCCAACATGCATATGGACCTGGAAGCTGTGGGGTATTGTCGCCCAACATGCATATGGACCTGGAAGCTGTGGGGTATTGTCGCCCAACATGCATATGGACCTGGAAGCTGTGGGGTATTGTCGCCCAACATGCATATGGACCCAGAAGCTGTGGGGTATTGTCGCCCAACATGCATATGGACCCGAAGCTGTGGGGTATTGTCGCCCAACATGCATATGGACCCAGAAGCTGTGGGGTATTGTCGCCCAACATGCATATGGACCCAGAAGCTGTGGGGTATTGTCGCCCAACATGCATATGGACCCAGAAGCTGTGGGGTATTGTCGCCCAACACGCATGTGGACCTGAAGGGATTACTGTTCAGTTTGTCGGGAATTGTTTCCTAGTTCCATCCTGGTGATCTCAGGAGAGAGAGAGAGAGAGAGAGAGAGAGAGAGAGAGGGTACTTAAGCTTAGCCTCAGGGGGAGGTAACTTTTATGATCTGTCTGTGTATGAAGGGGCATCCTTTTCAGTGATAGTCCCCAGTTTTACTTGGGTTGTTCTTGTTGGCTTGTACCATGGAATGCAGTGTTCCAAGACATATTCACGTTGCCATGTTGGGGCATATGTCCATGTGTGTTGCCTGGTGGCAGCATGCTATGAGGCCACCAGGACCAGCCTGAGCCAGTGCTAGGTACAAGGTGTGTTTGCTGGACATTCTTGTGCTCTTTTGGTCAATGGATGAGGAAAAGGAATTCAGGTATTAAGATCACAAGTTTTTTTTTTTTTTTTTTTTTTCTTTCTTCTTTTCTTTTTTTTGTGGTCATCTCATCTTGTGTGTGTTTCATACCACTCATTCTGGATCTGCTATGCAGAGCCACACCAAAGTTTGCCATTTGGGAAAGCCAGTAATGTGGTCCACAAGGAGCAGCAGGAATCAAGTCACCATGAGGCAACTGATGGCCCTGCAGCAGAGTCACTGTGGCAGTGATCAGGGTTGATATGTTGATCCAACACATGCAGGACACCACCCACTAGGCTCCCCACTGACAACACTAGTTGCTTAGTCACAGACCCAGCATCAGTAAGTGTCTCCCTCCACACAACAATCTCCACTTCCATCGAAAAAAAACGTCCCAGTGGACAAGCCAACATTGATGACGTTGACCTGAACTTGCCGTGGACATGAAGGTAAAATCATCACTGAGGATGCCTCTAGAGCAGGGCATGAAGATTCACAGAAATGAAGATTATTTTATGATGATGATCAGTGGAGATGAAGTTGATGTTGCTCTGGAGATCCACTTTGATCTGGGACTACATGGGATACATCCCAGGGTCAGCCAGTCATGAGAGATACAGACACCTGCGGTCTTTATCAGGAAATTTAAGAACACACTTACACCATGATGGGGAAGAAATTCCACTGTGGGTTCCATTCATATCATTTGAGCCCATTTCACACTGAACTGGGGGTAGGCGCTGGCTCATGCTGAAAAATCCCTCCAATAAATGCCTCTGATGGGAACCAAACCCACAACTTCCCAGTCTGCCTGTGTGCAGAACTAACCACTGGGCCATAGCAGCTGAGGACATGCTTTACATTGCCATCTTCATCATGAGTTCATGTTATTGAATGGGAGGCCAGTTGTAGAAAAGTGAATGATCTCACTCATCTAAATTTTTCTTCTCTGTTTTTTTTTTCTTCTTTCCAGCATTCCTGGTAATCTAAGCATACTCAGGACAAGCAGAGTAAAGCACTTACATGTGTGGCTTGTTAAGTATTTTGCAAAACTTGTTATAGGAAAAATAGGTTTTATTTGAGGGTTTTTACCTGTTGGTCATGTTCATTACTTCAGGAATTTGATTTTGCAGTGTATTTCTCTCTCTTATTTAGTTTCAAAGTGAGGTGACTGCAGGCCAAAATTGATACAAATTAAGAAAAAAATTGTAATGCATCTGCTAGACATAGGGACAAACCAATTACAAGACAAAACACGACGCATTTCGACCTCTTAGATCTTCTTCACTCAAGATAAACAACATTCAGGTCATTGAAAACGAAGAACAAGCAATCACATATCTTTTTGTTGAATACCAGTCTTGTGCCAAATTTGACAAGATAAGTGATTGCTCATTCTTCATTTTCATCGTCCTGAGTGCTGTTTATCTGGCCTGAACAAGACCCAAGAGGTCGAAATGCGTCGTGTTTTGTTTTCTAATTTGTCCCTTTTGTCTGGCGTATTAATGATATTTTTTCTTACAAAATATAAGAAAATCTCCTCTTTTATTTAGTCAAGACTGTATGCTATGACACACTTACAAGACACTTTGATGGTGTTATTGAACAAGGCAGTTATGTGATGAGTCTGACAGCAAGAACTTTTCTTTTGTTTGAATACAAATACCTTATCAAGACTTTTTAAACCTCTGGAAAGATACACATTGTGAGTATTATATGATTATGCATCGTCCATGTTCAAAAGTTCATAGTTGTCATTATTATAGCCCAGCTGATCACACAAGGCCTTCCAAACTCATGAGAGAGAAAATCACATCCTAAAAAAGGGTTGCATCCTGAAATGAAAAAGAAATAACAAACACAATATATGACAATGTATTGATGCCTTAAAGATGGACAAAACATGATTGTGCTAAGAGCGCCCGCCATTCCGTCAAGTATCTCACTCCCACATCAGTTCCATTTGAAAGCAGCTAAACTGGTATCTGATTGCATCAACATGAGTTAGAAACAGTGAAGTATTTTATCTGACACTCTCTCAACAAAAAAAAGAAGCTTTAAGATTTTAATGTATAGGAGGACAATAACCTGGCTATGATATTTACTCAGGCTATCTGTGATAAAACCAGAAATCTGATTTTAAAAAACTCATTAAAAACATACAGAAACTTTTAAAAACACACAGAAACTAACGAAAGGAAAAATTTATTCACTAACAGGGGTGCAAAATTTGGGATTCATCTTCTTTAAAGATTAAAAATGCACAAAATACTAGTGCCTTAAAAAAATCTTTTGGACACAGGTATAAAACAAGTACACAATCTTTCATTAATTTGCTGAGTAAATTTGAAACACCAATAGATAAACAACAAAGTCATTTGTCACATGGATCATACCTACAGAGAACAATAGGTCTATGGTAGATCATGGGCAGTTTCTACAGCCGACAGTCTCTTTGTGACAGGATGGGAACCGGCTGTCACTGACAGTGGCTGTGGTTCGTTACATGGAAGAGGGGAGAGAGGAGGGTGGAGTGGCAACGACCTATCTGCAGGACAGACTGGAGATCAGTCAAAAGCTGCCAGTGTTTATAAGCTCCAATCCAGACTTCCGTCTGCCCCCCTCTACCTCCACCCCCATTGTGCTGGTATCTGCTGGCACCGGCCTTGCTCCTTTCAGGGCTTTCATTCAGACCAGAGGTAGGACATGCCTGTCTCTGTGTGACAGTTGAGTCCAGTTTGGGAACTACTTATGTCAGGCTGATTTTGTGTAGGTGTCTAATTATGCATGCGCATGTGTGGTTGTTTAGTTCAGAAATAATTTTCTGGTCAGTTTTGTTGACACGTTCAGATCAGCATCTGGATGTGTATTCATGCATATGCAAAGCACTATTTTTAGTTTGTGTTCAGTGTTTAAATCTTTAAGCGTCTGTCAAAAAATGCATTTGTACAGGGACGAGCACAGCAAATGTACACCGTATGTTTTTTCTTTTTTCCTCTTCTTTCTTAGCAGTTACATTGTTCCATAATTTTCATTTATTATTTTGATGAGAACTTTATCTTTTGCAGAGTTAACGAGCAGCCAAGGAGAGATCCACCTGTATTTTGGATGCAGGCATCCAGAAAAGGACTTTTTATATCGCCAGCAAATAGGTATAAACTTACCGTCTTCTGTTTTGGTTTGTTCTGTCGTTCATTTTGTTCACGTGCTTTGTCGTGCAATGTCATGTGAAGATCAGAAAGCTTGGGACAGATGTTCCAGCTGAAGGAAAATCAGTACAACATGTTGGAGCTCTACAGGACAGAGTGTCTGTATGCTTAGAAAACATTACTCAGGTATGTTCATTTGAGGGGAAAAAAAAAAATCAACACCGCAGTGTTCTTTCATTTGAAGAGAAAAAAAGGAGGAAAATAAAATCCCAAGACAAAACAACAATGTGGATTTTTAGAGGAAAGACATACAGAAATGAAGTAAAAGACTTTTTTTTCATAGTGATATCTTGTACTTAAGGGTAGAGTTAAATACAAACACACCCTAATTCAATGGCTTGATCAGTTGATATGGAGTGAACTTTTGTCTACATTTGTGGCTGGTGTTCACATCCCGTGACTATTCTGTCTGTGGTGTTGTCATGTGATCATACAGAAGTCTGGGTGTGTTTGACTTCCACAGACCTTGAGTGGTTCCAAAAAGACTGAGCATGCACTGCCTCAGCAGCAATTTCATTTTTTTCTTTGGTGGTATGGTTTGAAATAGACATCCAGGTTGGTTTCCTGGAATACAAAGTCCTATCACAGTGTCCAAACAAGCTGTAACACTGTGAATGAGCAGTCAGCTGCAGAATGCTGGCTTGAAGTTATTTTTCAGCTGTGTAAATCAATGAAAGTAGATTGCTGGACACAGCTTGGTCATCAGCTTTACACTTGTTTGTGACTTTGTAGAAAGTCATTAGGACAGGGCATCAATTTGATTGAAAACATTTTCAAGTTTGATGTCTGACGCTCAGATGAATCCCAGGCCATGTTTCAGGTCATTTCTGTGTCATTGGTCTTTGGGAAAAAAAAGGCATTCAGCTGAACATTGTGCTTACAACAAGTGCATTACATATACATTTGAACATTCTGCATGCTTTCTGGACACAAGACTCGACTCAACACTTTTTGTGGAATTTTACATTTAACAGACATTTGTGGGGATCTTTGGATGCGACTTTGAAAAATGCCAACCAAATTTAACTGATGCTTCGTGCTAGATTTAAAACCGAGCAAAATAATGCAAAACTGAAGGACAAGTTGTCCAGTTTTAATGTAAATTGTAATTTCCGTGAGCCAGTATACAAGTTAGCTGAAATATGTCTTGTTTTTTTCTCAAAATAAGAGTGCAGTGTTCTTGTGATGGAAAAAGGTGAGGTTTTTTTTTTGGGGGGGGGGGGGAGGAGGAGGAAGTTGGGGGGGAAGGGAGATAACAAATGCATGTTAAACAGCATGCCTGTCTTGCTATTTTGTGGATTTCGTAAATGTATTCTGATTCTTGGGGCAGTTCAACTTTGTCCCCAGTCTCTTCATAGTCTTGAAATAGCTATGAACAACATGGATTGAATGACAAATGTACTACAGCTAGTAGGACTTAGAGCCCTCAGTTATACAGCTTCAAGTAATGGGGAAAAGGATCCAAAGCTGCAGTAACTTGAGAAACAAGCTGCTGGCCATTGTGGTTCAGTTAAGGACAGACTCTTGACACGTTTTTAGTTTTTTCGCACTTTTTAAGCACTAACTTAAAATTTCTCAAATAATTTTTTTCTTGATAAATGTGTTTATTTAGGTTTGTGTTAGAAAAATGTACCATTAATAACAAAAGGCGTTTATCAGTGTGACAGTAACCACAAAAAACCTTTAGACACTGGTGAAAAAAAAATCATGTGACAGTTTCAACAAAAACTGCTGATAAAAAAATCAAGGGAAAGAACTGCAGAGAGTTAAACAAAATTCCTTTTAACATAAAATGATATCAATGTGGAAAAAAAAAAAAATGAACCTTGTTTTCTAATTCTTAAAAAAATGGCTTATCACTACTTCTTATATAAACAAAAGAAAGAAAGAAACAAGTTTCATTCAATCATTTTTGATGCTGTACAAACTGTGTGCTGTTCTTAAGACTACAATGACAACTGCACAAAACTGTATGCAAAGGCACAAGGAAAAGTATGACTTAATTCTTTTTTTTTTTTTTTGTTCCAGAGAGGTGGCAGGCCAGTGGAGTTGTGCGTGCCCGCATTGCCTTTTCTCGATATCATGGACGCACCTACGTACAGGACCTGCTGAAAGAAGATTCTGCTGTAGTGTGGAATCTTTTAAATGAGGCAAGTTTAAGCATGGGGTTTGCGACAGAAAGGGAACGTGTACTTTGGATCCATCTTTATGACTTGTTATCTCTTTCAAGGAGGTTGGTTTTCCTGCTTTTTACCTGTACCTGTTGAATTGTTTGTCCCTAAGCCACACGATGGCCCCCATGCACACACTCACATGCACACCGAGACAATCATGCGCCCCACATGCAACAACACATCTGACTCCTTTCTTTCAATACAATTTTAAATCTCTCTCCAGGTAAAAAAGAACAAAATTTTCTTCCGTCTATTTGCATCTCACTTCTTTTGGCATGAGGGGGGTTTAACATTTCCTCGTTTTTTCCCCTTACGCAGTATGTTATTCAACAAGACAACACAACAGTAATACTTACTTCTCTTTCATACAAAGTGTTAACACTGTTCTCGCAGGAACATATCAAGTTCACACTGACCTCAGTTCATTGGCCCATTTTACAAACTTCTTTTAGATCATACTGACGATAAATTTGCCTCACATAAACAACAATTCATTCTGGGTTCACAGACCCCAACTCTCTTTAAATTTTCCAGTAGAAAAAAACCCCTCCTCTTTCTTTTCAGTCACCAAAAATAATACATTCTTTTTGAGAGGACAATCTTTCGATTACAAAAAGCATGCATCCTTTGCAAGAGGCCAATCCTTCATTTACAAAACATCGTATTCTTTCCATGAGGACAATCGTCTCATCAAATTTCCAATTAGTCCAAATCCAAATTTCTCGTGACAGCAGACATTCTTTCTCATGGAGAGAGTTCCTTATGACTGTCACTTTTGCCTCTACTGACAGTCCAAAGCTTGTAGCTCTTGAAGCATCTCAAGGGCTGCAAGGGGCTTGTTCGAAGTCAAACCTCCAATGTACAGGGTGCTCATGCCTGCCTGCATTGCCTTTTCACAGAGAGTTCAACACTGTCTAAGTCATGCTTCTTCGTCCTCTTCTTCTCCTCTTAGCTACTCTCTCTCTCTCCTTTTTCTTGACAGTCTCTCTCTCTCTCTCTTAGCTAGTCCGCTGCTTCTGCCAGAGTGACAGGCAGTCTTTTTTCCCAAGAGTACAAATCACTATTTAAAAAGCTGATCACCGAGGAGCAAGTACCCTGTAAAGGTGAGCTTTCAATCACTCCAGTTCAAGTTCTCCTCAAAACATATCAAGTGTCTGCAGAAGGTAAGGTAATGTTGCTTACCTTCTGCAGATATGTGATATGTTTTGAGGAGAACTTTAAGTATCTGCAGAGCAGGTCTGCCAGTTTAAAGTGCACAAAAAGGGGAATTTTTTTTTCCCTTTTTTTTTTTTTTGTGGGGGGGGGGGGCTGAGAAGAACCCATTGAACTGTGGTGCAGATTCATGGGATGGATCTAAATCAAACCACACATCCAGATTCATTCAACAACATTAGAAGTACATGGGGACTAACGTCTTCATTTTGTACCAGCAATTTCTTTTCCACAAATCAAACATCGGATTCAGGGTCTGTTCACATCACTGATTATTACAAACTTCCCACTGAACATGAGAACTGTGGAGTTACTGTTACAAAGTGTTAAGTACCTGCACATTATGTTTTTACAGAATTCTAACACTTACTAGTGATATAAATATGAAGTTACTGTTACAGAGTGATAAGTACCTGCACGTTATGTTTTTACAGAATACTAACACTTACTAGTGATATAAATATTTTCATGTGTTCAACATTCTATTAAAAAAAAGTGCATTGAAAATAACTCCCCCAGTCCATACTAAAAACTACTTCCTCTGGCAGAAAATAATCCTAAAAGGCGGATCCAAGATTTGTTTTGACCTAAAGGACCAAGCTTTTCCGAGTGCTCCAGTCTACTATCTATGTATAGCCCAGCCAGTCATTAAGACCATGTCAGAGCTGGTTGTTTCCAGCATATTTTTCCACAAGGTTGTAACACTTCACTCTTCTAAAAACTGATGGTATAGATGCATGAACAGTGGCACTTTGCACCATGGCAATGTGTTTTGCACATTTGGGGTATATATTAAAGTTTGATGTAGATGGAAGAAAATTCAGAGAACCAAGTTTAAGAGTGAACTAGAAATGTGTCATAATGTGAGCACATGTAAATTTGTCAGAGTGTGAGGGTGAATATGTGGGCATTTGTGTCACTTTTACATACTGCATAGTTCTTTGTCTTCATCCAACATCAGTGTTCCTGTGTGCCCGCACAGGCTGGAGCTGTGGTGTATGTGTGCGGGGATGCAGGACGGTTTGCTCCTGATGTGGACAAAATGCTGGTGTCCATCATCCAGCAGCAGGGTCAGAGGTCAGCGACTGACGCCCACAGCTATCTGATGGAGCTGCAACATGCCGGCCGGTACCAGAAAGACGTGTGGTTGTCCTGACATCATTGGCTGTTCTCCTGGTGGTGCCCCCTACTGCTGGATTTCTTGTTCTGTTGTTTAGCATCCTGTGATACCCAGCACTGCAATTCCAGATACAGTGGAGCCTGTGTGCAACAATACAAAAAATGTCACAAAAATAGATCTTTGAAGACTGACCGGCATAAACACACCTATATGATGAAGTTGGTACTCACTCACACACACACACACACTTGCACACACACATACAGAGTAAAACTGTCAGGGGAGAGAGGCGTGTGCACTCCACTTAAACACGTCGTCAGGGAGGACTAGCTGGTGCATTATATGAAGAGTGCTCTTGAGATACCATTGTGGTAATGAACATAAAGTGCCATGATCAAAAGTGTATTGTTATTAACGTGTATTAATTGCTGGAACTTGCAAGTCTATTGCTTTATCCATATTCCATTTAGAGTAAGAAATGATGGTATGATATCTTTGCTAAAGAGCATTTATTTTTTTACTTCTGCACACATGTTTGTGTTTGTTCAGACCATCGCAAACATGCAGCAGGAAAACAAAAAGAGGTCATAGTGGTGGTTAGCTGGGGTTGGGGAAAAGAAAGGGAATGGGTGAGGAAGTAGAGAACGTGTTTTCTGTGGAAAATGGAAAGTGGATGATGACTAAGAGAGGGTTGGTGGCCAACCCAGATTAGGAGGGGGGAGGGGGTGTCATGCTACAGAGGTTGAAAGCTGTCTCAGTGTGAAAGAAATCTGTGGCAGAATGTTGGATCATTGTGATGAGGGGACTGTTGAAAAGGGTTTCCACAGTCTTCCAACATCATTGTGATGATTTCCTGGCCAACACTGCACTGCAGGTACCTGTATCACTTGGGCCTGGTGCACGCTAGGATATATCATGAAAGGAAGCCAGGTCTGTCATGGAGTCTGTGACCAGAATAGAATGCCATGGCTTGATCTTCATCCTTGTCCTCACAGATCATAACAAGCCTCAAATTCTGTGCCCTTTGTGCTTTTGTTCTCATGGTGACGTGAGCCGTGATTGCCTGTCATGTCTTTGGTAAATTTATGTTAAAGTTCTCAGCATCAGCTTGGTTATGGGGACTTGCAGGATGTAGTTATGCTTTCTTGGGGGGGAGAGGGGGGGGATGGGGAGGGAGAGGAACGATGCTCAATCAAGCTGGCTCCACAACTAATGCAGTTATTGTCTGTAGGGGACTCAGCGGGTGTTTGATCAGTGCAGGCACCACTGAACATTACCAGAGTCAGCAGAAGTGCAGCGTCTCCTCTAGTGGGTAGTCTCATAATACATGATACTAATTGATCAGTGTGGTTACTAGCACTTGGACTGCAGTAGGACAAACGTGGGTATGTAACTAGCCCCAAAGTGAGTGACGTGGAACGGTGGCATTAGTGGGACATGCCACATTAGCGGGGATTCTGTGTCAAAAAATCATGCACTTCATGCAACAAGCACCAAATTTGGCAGAGATGGCCAGTTTCATGTCCTGAACAAAACCTGATTTAGAGCCACCATGAAAAATTTGTATAAACGTGTTTTGGGGGCATTTTTCAAAATGGCCGACACAAAAATTGGAATATATTTTGCATAATTGTCATTTTAATGCTACAAACGCCAAATCTGGCTGAGAAGGACAATTTCATGCCTTGAACTTAACCAGATACAGGTCTATTTTTTTTTAAAAAAAGGAAAATTTGTGTATCTGAGCAATTTCCAAGATGGCCGCCAGCAAAAAGGGGAGTCGTATGCTGTACAGTCATTCATTTTCACCCGTAACACCAAATCAGTAAAAATAAATAAAATAAAATAAAATAAAATAAATAAAAATCATAATAAATAAATGAATGATTAAATAAATAAATAAATGAAATAAAATAAAATAAGTAAATAAAGAATATAAAAGATATAAATGAATAAATAAATAAATAGAACAATTTTAATGGGTGGTGATGGTGATGATAGTAGTTATGTGTGGGAAGTTGTATGTGGGGGTGTGGGTAGTGATAGTAATGATTGGAAGAGAATGGAAATGATCAATGGGTGGTAAGATATTGTTAGGAGGGGGAAAATGGGGGAGGGGGGGGGCAGAATATGGATGGGGGGTGGGGGGTGGAAGAGGGTAACGGGGAAGGGAGAGAGAGAGAGAGAAAGAGTTCATATCTCTCCTCCCACACAAACGTAGGTGGGGATGGGGTGGGTTGGGGGTGAGAAATTCATGCAAATAGTGTTGTTGGGGAAAAAAAGGGGGGGGGGGGGGGGTTGGGGAGGGGGGAAGAGAGGGGAGGGTATTATGGGTGAATTCTGGTCAAAAGAGACTAATTGTGGAGAGTTTTCACACACATACACACCCATTCTCACACACACACACACACACACACTATATATATATATATATATATATATTTTTTTTTTTTTTTTTTTTTTTAAATGATGATGATGGTCATTGTCATAAGTGGGATAAACAATGCTATAGGATGTCGATCATTGTCATGAGTGAAATAACATGATAGCATTGGTATGATAATGCCAGTTGAGCAGAAAATTGGAAATGATCAATGACTGATGAATAGTGACTGTTGTCATAGGTGAAATCAACACTATCACACACACACATGTAAGCACACACACACACACACACGTATACACACATATGTACAAACACTCATCCACATCAACACACACACACACACACACACACACACACACACACACACACACACACACACACACACACACAAGGGGTTTTGAATAAATATATAAATAATGATAATAAAGCTTATTGGGTGATGGCCATTTGAAAACAACAGTGCTACAGGATGATAATCATTGTTGTTACTGGAATCATAACTACGATTAAAGGTATGTGGGATGCTGATCATTGTCACAGGTGAAATGATGTGGTGGCAGTAGCATAATGATGCTGGTTGATAGGGGGGAGGGGGGATCAGTGACTGATGGGTGATGATCATTAGAGGTCAACAGTACTGTAGGATGGTCTTCTTCCTTGTTCACTTAGGAACCCTGGAGGTATCGGCGAAGGCTGCTGCATGGCGAAGGCCTTCCAGTGGTCAGTAGAGCTTTCCCTTCGTCAGCGTTTGGCAGGCCAGGTCATTGGGCTGTACTGCATGGATGATTTGAAGACTTGCCATTGTGGAATATAGTGGACAAGTGATGTCTCAGTCTGGAGTGCCCTGTCCTCAGTCTCACAAAGGTCTGATCTGGGCATCCGGTAGTGTCTATCACTCTTGTTGAAGTAGGGTGCTGCTCAAGTCATCTGCCTTTTTGGTTTTTGGTTCTTGATAATACTTTTGATTTTTTCAAAGGAGACTTCCTGTTCTAGTTGGGGCTGCTGTTCTCCTTCCTTTGCCAAATGGTCAGCTTCCTCATTGCCATATATATTGCAGTATGAAGATGATCACTGGATGACAGTATTTCCAGCGACTGATGGACGGTGAACATTTGGGATCAGCAGTGCTATAGGGTGAGGGTCATTGTCATGTAGGTGGAATAATGTAGCATTGGTACAATAGTGCCAGTTGGTGGAATAAAGGAAGATATCAATGACTGGTGGGTGATGATCATTGTCATAAGTGAGATACTGTAGGATGATGGTCATTGTGATAAGTGAGATAATGTGGTGGCACTAGTATAATACTGCCGGTTCAGGAAGAGGGTGGATCGGGGGGTGGGGGGTGGGGGTGGATGACCGATGGGTGATGATCATAGATCATTCGAGATCGACAGTACTGTAGGATGATGATCATTGTTATATAAGTTGGATAATGTTGTGGCATTGGTGTAATGCCGGTTGGGGGAATGAAGGAGCTAAACAACGATTGATGGATGATGATCATTGTCATGGTGTGAGTGTGATTCACAGTAGTGTGGGATGATGGTCATTTACAAAAGTGGAATAGCGTACTGGCCTCAGTATGTTTATTAATGCCAGTTGGGGGAAGAGAGGAAATGGTCTATGACTGATGGATGATGATCATTATCATAAGTGAGATCTACAGTACTACAGGATGATGATCATTGTCATAAGTGAGATAATGTGGTGGCATTGGTGTGATAATGCTGGTAAGGGGTGGAAAAAGGAAAATGATTGATGGATTAGTTTGAATCATTCCAGCTCTTTTCCTTTCCCACGACCTCTCCTCCATCCCTTTCTCTCTATACCCCCTCCCCCAATTTCCCCATCCCACCTTATTCTTATGCACACCCCATGTACATATATAGCATATCTATAACATCACATGTAGAGCGTAATATGTATACCCCAAACACCATCTCCACCATCCAGGTATGCATACTCATAGACACATAGATATGTGAACAATCTATATGCATCTATATACACACACACACACACATATATATATATATATATATGTTAAAATAAGGTTTTTAAAAAAACAATCTACAAATTTGTTCCTAGCTTTGCGCTGTCGTCAGGATGATTTTGGTTTGCCCACCGCCGGTGTTATATAGTGTGTGGGCTCCCGTTTGCGGTTGTTTGCACGTGCGGGTTGGCTGCACGTGTTTTTTTTAAGTTTTCAGGTTTTTGTTTTGGGTGTGTTCACTAACAACGATTTCCATTTATGCCTGCAGTTGTTTACAATTTCTGTTTTGGTGTTTAGAGTTGCTAAGTGTGGTTTGCATAGTATTAACCATTTTTCAGTTAAACATAGGTTGCACCTTTTTGAAATATTGCTGTATGATGATGCTCTTTTTATGATTTTCCAGGATATATTGTAGTTTGTTTTTGCGTCTTTAAGTTTCCAGATATATTTACTCAGTTCTGTTTGGTTTTTGTATTTATCTTTATTAAATGACTGTTTGTGGTTTGCATATCTGGTTTTGAAGTGGTTTTCAGTGATCCCTATATATACTACTCAAAACAATTGAAGTACCACCCCTAATTTTTGTATGCAATTTTTAAAAAGCTCTGATAAACCAATTAATATTGATAATTGAATAAATTCTGCTGGATAAGCTTACCCGGTTCTCAAATACTACTCCTCGTGCATTTTTGTTATGTTAAAGTCGGTCAGCAGTTATCTACCGCGTCGCATCTGAGGCAAAAAAATCCCGAGAAATTATCGAACTTGTGTCGCTCCCAGATTTTGACACAGACACAGCAAGAAAAAAAAATGTGATGCACGTGAAAGCAAGGTCTTTTCTGAGCAGAATTGCAATCAGTTAGCACATTTGACGGGTATAAAAAGTCGCGAAATTTAGGAAGATTTAACCATGCCTGCGAGACAACGACTAAGCAACACCGACAGAGGAAGAGCGATAGCATGGTACCAAGAAGGTATTGGCTTGAGGGAGATTGGTCGACGGCTTGGAGTGAGTCACCCAGTCATTCTGAGGCTCAGAGACCGTTGGCTTAACACTGGAAGTGTTAAAGAACAGCAGGGACGTGGACGGACGAGAAGCACCTCCAGACAGCAGGATCGGTTCATTGTTATCGCTTGTCTGAGAGACCGTTCAGCCAGCGCCACAGTACTCCGAGACCAGCTACGACAAGCCAGCAACGTCAACGTCAGTACCCAGACAGTTCGGAACCGGCTCCACGACGCCAACTTGAGGTCAAGGTCCCCAGCAGTGAGATCAATACTGACCCCAGCGCATCGAGCTCATCGTCGGGCCTGGGCAGCATGTCATAGAAGGTGGACAAGAGCTGAATGGGCAACAGTACTCTTCACAGACGAGTCAAGGTTCACCCTCAGGTTCAACGACGGGCGGGTTCGCGTCTGGCGACGTCCTGGAGAACGCTACGTTGACGCTGCCGTCAGGGAGCATGACCGCTATGGAGGTGGGTCCGTGATGGTGTGGGGTGGGTTCAGCCTACGTCACAGGACCCCCCTACACCGTGTTGAAGGCCGCCTGACCGGTGCCACCTACCGCGACACCATCATCCGCCCCCTTGTGATGCCCGCCCTGAGGGCAGTTGGCCAGGGCGCCCAGTTCCAGGACGACAACGCGCCGTGCCACCGCGCCGCCATCGTGAATCAGTTCCTACAAGGGCAGCAGGTGACAAGAATGGACTGGCCTGCCAGGTCACCAGATTTGAACCCCATAGAGCATCTGTGGGACGTGCTGGGGAGGCGAGTGCGGGCCCACAACCCTCCAGCAGACACCGTGGACCAGCTGTTTCAGTTGCTGGAGCAGGAGTGGCAGGCGATCCCCCAGGACACTCTCCGCCGCCTGGTGCACTCCATGAGACGTCGATGTGACGCTTGTTTGAACGCGAACGGTGGTCATACCCGTTATTAACATCATGACATCTACCATAGACTCTTGTTACTTTTCATTTTGGGGGTATGCCTCTTTAATCAAGTGTAAAACAAAGATAATTTTTTGTCACGGTGTTTGAATAAATTTGAATGGATTGAGGAATAATAAAAATAAAATATTCAATCATTAAATTATGTTCAGCTTTGTTTTCTTTCGAATGACAGCAGTTTTCCAAAGTGGTACTTCAATTGTTTTGAGTAGTGTATGTTTCTTTTTCATTTTCTGATGTCACAGTGGCTTGGTATACAATGTTGTTGTAAAGGCATTTATTGCTTGGGGGGCACTGCTCTTTTTGATGCAATTGCAAGATTTCCTTTCTTCACCCTTCTTTGCTGTGTTGGTTTTCATTTTGTTAGATGCGTCAATTAAATTTTTGAGGTTGGGCATACATGAATACGATAGTTTGACGGTGTTTTTGTTGAATATTTTATGTAGTTTGTGTTCTTTTGGGAACAAAGTTGTTAAAATTTTAAAGAATTCTTTCCCTATGTTTGTTTTGAGTTTCCCTTCGTATGGTGGGTTGTACCATATGATTTTTCTCTTCCTGTTTTTCTTATTTCTATTTGTGTTGTTGTCTGGGTTGTATTGTAGTTTGTAATTGTACCCACTTTTTTGCAGTGCTTCTTGGTATTCTGCTGCTGCTTTGTTGAATACTCTTTCGTTGCATGACAGGTTTGATAGTCTCTTGTTTATGCCATTGGGTATGGCTTTTAATACAGATGGTGGGTGGTTGCTTTTGATGCTTACATAGATAGGTGTGTCATTGGGCTTCTTGTATGGTTTATATATGTGGTTGTTGAGATCAAGTGTTATGTCTAAGTAGTTTACTACCTTTTTGTTTGCTTCAATGGTGATTTTTAAGTTGTGGCTTTGGAAGATTTTACATAGTTCTTTTTTCTTGTTTTCAGTGGATCTTGGGTTGTTGGTTAGTGCAGCAAGGCCGTCGTCTCTATATAATCCAACTTGTTTTCCAAGTTGTTTCTTGATGTTGGATAGCATGAATAGTCCGACCAGTTCGCATGTTTCTGCACCATCATATGATCCCATGGTTACATCAAATGTTGAGTTTTTGTTCGTTTTCTTGATCCATGTTTCATTTTTGCTGTACAGCCAACCATGTTTCATTTTTGCTGTACAGCCAACCCGCACGTGCAAACAACCGCAAACGGGAGCCCACACGCTATATAACACCGGCGGTGGGCAAACCAAAATCATCCTGACGATAGCGCAAAGCTAGAAACAAATTTGTAGATTGTTTTTTAAAAACCTTATTTTAACAAATGTTGGGGGTTGAGTACTCTCAAAATTGTTTTAGGAATTTTAATCACATTGATCTATATATATATATAAATTTTTTCCCTCTCATACACACCCTCAAGTGCCCCCTTCCAAGAATAAGACTCCTCATCTACCACTCCCACTTTCTTTTACACACTCTCATGTGTCCCCTTCCAAACATGAGACTCATCTGCCACTCTCTCTTTTTCTCTATCTCTGCTTCTGATTGTCTTTTCCCTCTATCTGCCTCTCTTTTTCCTCGGGGTGAAATGGGATTGGACACTGAATTTTCCTTTTTCCCATTACACACACACACACACACACACATGTGTGCGCGCAGGCACACACACACACACACACGCGTGCGAGCACGTACACAGGCACGCATGCAATCACACACACACACCACACACACACACACACACACACACACACAAACCAACACCTTTAAGCACGTCATCGTACGTTTACGTATGTTTTCATATGTCATTTCGTGAACGTATTTATTTGTTTTTCTTTTCTTTTTATGTCACAAGTCTTCAGGACAAGTCTATGACCGAAACGTTGTCGATATTTGTTCTGTTTCCTTTTTTTTTTTAATCTTCTGAGAATCCTCAAAGACATTTATTATTAATATATATATTACATATATATATATATATATATTATACATGTATATAAACGAACTTATCCAAAGTGTAGGGAGAACACTGTTAACACACACACAACGGGCAACTTATTTAAAGAGTAAGGTAAAGGATGGTATTAGTACGCTTCAGAAAACAAATAAAATGATAGAATGACATTTCAAGACTATGTGAAGAGCTGTAAATCCATAATTCACCACTAAAGACTAAGTTTTCACTGGCAAATTACAGACACGCGATCGGAAGTGGCCATTTTTATTTTGCCGCTGCGGGTCTACAAAATCATGAAAAATTAAGGAAACAAAATAAGGCCAGCAAGTTTTTGGATAAACATATGTATTTTCATACACGATATATCATTGTCCAATGTGTTATCATTAGAAAATAATTTTAGCTTACATTCATTTTGCTTGATAATATTCACTGTGGGCACATCGCGCTAGAAAATCGTCTGCAATTTTGGCTCATCTTTTTTTAATTTATTTCTCAAATTAAAAAAAAACAATTTTGAAGTGGCTTCAAATCTGAAATCAATTATAAGATTGTAAAGAACAATATACCAAAGTATTGTGCTTGTTGCACGAAGTGCACAATTCTGGTTAATTCTGCAACATAGAACCCCCGCTTGACTAGAGAATACACGATTTGTTTAAACATGGATGGCTGCATTCCACCGAGTGCCGTTCTAGTGTCTCTCTTTGTTGGTAGAGTGATCACGCAAAAAACGACACAACCTCTTTCCATCAAATCTCGTCAAAAGAGGGCATTTGGCTCAGGGTCAAACCCCATGCATTCTGGGGTGTATGCACAGTGGCGGGCCCGGGGCAAAGGAACGGTTTCCCAAATAAATCAGCAGGATTAAAAATCAAAACATACCAAGTTCATACCTGCTTACCTGCCGAGGTCTGTTCAGATCATTTTATTGGACTATCACAAACTGTTCACTGAGCACATTTACTGTGAAATTACCGTTACAAAATTACATCTACGTACAAATATACATTTTTGTGTAATATTAACACTTTCGATGTCCTAATGCATGCCTGACGTGCTTGCTTTTTCTTTTTAAACGCTGCAAAAAGCATTTTCACCCGGGGTCCTTTACTTTATCTACCAGATTACACAAAACTACTAAACTGATTTAAGCGAAACTAGGTGAAAAGATAGATGTGGTCTAGGAAAGAATTCATGAAATTTACATGCTGCTCCAGACCAAAGGACATATTCTGGATTTTTTTTTCCTTTATACAGCAAGACAAGGCACTCTCAATATTTTCGTAAATGTTTCACAAATTAAGGCATGGATCTCATTTTCTAAAAAAATGTTAAAAAAAGGCCGATTATATGCGTTGATGTCAATACTGGTTTGAACTACAACCCAGATCCAGTGTGCAAAATATCATTCACATGACTGGGAATGATGAGGGGGTGGGGGAGGGGGGGGGCAGGATGGCAGTGGAATATTCATTCAGTCAGATCACAGTAACCAATTTAGCATAACTTAAAATTACCACTGAAGTGTAGCTGCAACAGTAAGAAATCAGTCAGGTTCAACAGTTCTGATGTGTCTGTGGTAGTTTTGTAGATACATTAAGGTAAATACGATGGAACCGGACAGGGTTTCACTGAAGTTGTAAGAACTTTTTAAGCTCATTAAGATCTTGTGCACTGTCATATGTCTTTCTGGTTTGAATGTTGTACTCATGACTGATGTAAAGGCTTACGCATATGTACTTGCCCGTGTCTATCTTTAAGATGCTCTCTAAAACCCATGTCATTTAACAACACATGTGCAACACGAGTCTTTTTCCAAACACACCTAGCCTTCAGTATAAAACAGTGAAATTCGTTGCCAAGCTCGGCGTAGCTGACAACTCATGCATATTCATGAGAGGAGTGGAGCCATTCAGCAGAGTGCTCGTCATGTTCTGTAGGATAGTGGGCGTGGCCGGCGCCAGCTGAGCTGCCCAATCAGGAAAGTGGTCCAAGTGGAAGTAGGCAGTGCCAAAAGTGTTGATGGCCAGTGTCACGACCGCTATGCAAATGACGTTGAGGGCCACGCCCGTTTTGATCTGCATATGAGAAATGATATGTGATTGGTAGTTGCTGGCGTGCAACAAAAGAAAAACAAGAAGAATGAAAAAGAAACGCCTACACACACACACTTACTCCTGGAGAGTGATAACTTCAAATTCACTGCCACAAGAAAGGCATCGCATATAGGTTACTAGCCGCCGCCCCCCCCCCCCACCCCCCCCTCTCCCATCCTTCCTGTTCCCCCACCCCACCCAACCCCGGTCCCCTATCCCACAACCCATCCACCAATCCTGGTCCCCTCTCCTCTTCCCCATCCTTTCGCTTCCCTTTCCCTGTCCGCACGTTCCCCTCCCCTCCCCTCCCCTGCACTTTGCACGGCACCCCCTCAATTTGCCCTCACCCCCTCTTACCTCCCCCCCCCCCCCCCCCCCCCCCCCCCCAGCATCTCTTTGCTTTCCCGCTTGCACTGAAAATGCAACTGAAGAAACTCGATTGAACAAAAGCGATTGACACTTCATCAGCCTGGTAAGCTGTGGATTTGTAAATGGAAAAGAAGACCGACAGACACACAGACAGGTACACACACACAGACAGAACGCACTTCATGTGTTAAACATACTCAAAGAGATCAACTGTAGGTATGATGAATTATTGCAAAGACCTGGAAGAATGTAAATTGTGTGATGGACTTGAAAAATCGTTTTTTCAACACTTGGAAATCCCCTGAGAACTATTTACCCGTTACCAATAGAAATATTACAAGTCTACATCTTGTGAAAAATATGGAAATGATAGACATGTAGGATTCCAACAATGCAACTCAGATGGATGGGCCTATACGACTTGGCCTGAGATCACAGGCATATGTGACTACGATGGACACAGCTGGCCCACATGACTTGGATGCTGCTGCATAATATATACACACATTTCTCTTGTATGAAAACAAGATCCCCTTTCCTCCTCTTTCTGTGTGTGTGTGTGTGTGTGTATGTGAGAGACAGACAGACAGACAGACAAGAGAGAGTAAAAGTGAAAGAGAGAGTGTGTGTGTGTCATTCATTTAACGTCTTTCCACTAATCGTGATATTAGACAAAAAAAAAAAAAAAAAAAAAAAAAGAGAGAAAGTGGTGCATGAGGAAAAGAGTAAGACTTGTGCATGTCTAAACTGTATGGAGTTCTATATATTCATGTACATGTGTATATATACGGATGCTTAGGCGTGAAAATTCATGTGCATTTGAATGTAGGAAGAATATATAGCTGCACTATTATAATAGCAAAAAAAAAAAAAAAATCAACAAAATTATAATCCCCTCCCCCCCCTCCCCTTCACCTCTTCTACCCCTCCATCACTTCCGCATTGAAAAAAATGATTATAAATAGTGACCAATTGGACTGTTCTCTAGACTTACAAAAAAGTCAAAAGTCAAAGCTGGTGAATCGAATATACTGAGCGAGTTATTCTGCGATAAAGCTGGAATGAATATCTTTAAGCTTTGACATGAAAGAATATGATTAGGAGATATTTTGCATCCACAAAAGAGAGAGTGTGTTTGTGTGTGTGTGCATGTGTGTGTGTGTGTGTGTGTGTGCAAGGGAGTGAGAATTACCATATGGGAGCGAGTGAGTGAGTGTGTGTGTGCATGTGTGTGTGGTATGTCATGAAATATGCATACCCCAGTATGCATGTGTGTATGGGTGTGTACAAACATCCGTGTGCGCATTTATATACAAGACATCTGTTTATGACTGCACTATGAGGTTGGAAGGAGTTGGAGGGACTGCAGGGTGGCAGAGCATAGGTACCAATGCTGTGCTAGTAAACTTGCACATGTATCCATGTGCATGTGAAAACATGCACACACTCGCATTCTTTTTTCCTGAAAACATGGACACCCACCATGTCAACCACTCTGACGTCGCCATGGGCGAAGACGATGGCGTTAGGGGGCGTGGCCACTGGCAACATGAAGGCAAAAGAGGCAGCCACAGTGGACGGCAGCATGAAGTAGATGGGGTGGATGTTCATGGACACTGCCTGTCCCACACAGTAACACACTGAATGAAGTCATACACCACCTGTCCCACACAGTAATACACTGAATGAAGTCATACACGCCTGTCCCACACAGTAACACACTGAATGAAGTCATACACCACCTGTCCCACACAGTAACACACTGAATGAAGTCATACACCACCTGTCCCACACAGTAACACACTGAATGAAGTCATACACCACCTGTCCCAACACTACACACTGAATGAGTCATACACCACCGTCCCACACAGTAACACACTGAATGAAGTCATACACCGACTGTCCCACACAGTAACACACTGAATGAAGTCATACACTGCCTGTCCCACACTGAACACACTGAATGAAGTCTTACACCACCTGTCCCATCACATAACACACTGAATGATTCTACACCACCTGTCCCACACAGTAACACATTGAATGAAGTCATACACCGCCTGTCCCATACACTGACAACTGAATGATGTCATACACCACCTGTCCCACACAGTACACACTGAATGATGTCATACACCACCTGTCCCACACAGTAACACACTGAATGAAGTCATACACCACCTGTCCCACACATAACACACTGAATGATAGTCATACACCACCTGTCCCACACAGTAACACACTGAATGAAGTCATACACCACTTGTCCCACACAGTAACACACTGAATGAAGTCATACACCGACCTGTCCCATACACTGACACACTGAATGATGTCATACACCACCTGTCCCACACAGTAACACATTGAATGAAGTCTTACACCACCTGTCCCATACATGACACACTGAATGATGTCATACACCACCTGTCCCACACAGTAACACATGAATGAAGTCATTACACCACCTGTCCCTACACTGACAACTGAATGAAGTCATACACCACCTGTCCCATACACGTACCACACTGAATGATGTCATACACCACCTGTCCCACACAGTAACACACTGAATGAAGTCATACACCACCTGTCCCAACACTGAACACTGAATGATGTCATACACCACCTGTCCCACACAGTAACACACTAATGAAGTCATACACCACCTGTCCCATACACTGACACACTGAATGATGTCATACACCACCTGTCCCACACAGTAACACATTGAATGAAGTCATACACCACCTGTCCCACACAGTAACAAGTTGAATGATGTCATACACCACATGTCCCAACAGTAACACACTGAATGAAATCATACACCACCTGTCCCATACACTGACACACTGAATGATGTCATACACCACTGTCCCACACAGTAACACATTGAATGAAGTCATACACCACCTGTCCCACACAGTAACAAGTTGAATGATGTCATACACCACCTGTCCCACACAGTAACACATTGAATGAAGTCATACACCACCTGTCCCAACACTAACACTTGAATGATGTCATACACCACCTGTCCCACACAGTAACACATTGAATGAAGTCATACACTACCTGTCCCATACACTGACACACTGAATGAAGTCATACACCACCTGTCCCATACACTGACACACTGAATGAAGTCATACACCACCTGTCCCATACACTGTCACACTGATGAAGTCATACACCACCTGTCCCACAAAGTAATACATTGAATGAAGTCATACACCGCCTGTCCCACACAGTGACACACTGAATGAAGTCATACACCACCTGTCACACACAGTGACACACTGAATGATGTCATACACCACCTGTCCCACACAGTGACACATTGAATGATGTCATACATCACCTGTCCCACACAGTGACACACTGAATGATGTCATACACCACCTGTCCCACACAGTGACACACTGAATGATGTCATACACTGCCTGTCCCACACATGCCTGTTCCACACAGTGACACACTGAATGATGTCATACACCGCCTGTCCCACACATGCCTGTCCCACACAGTGACACACTGAATGATGTCATACACCACCTGTCCCACACATGCCTGTCCTACACAGTGACACACGAATGATGTCATACACTGCCTGTCCCACACATGCCTGTCCCACACAGTGACACACTGAATGATATCATTTCTACACCACCTGTCCCACACAGTGACAACATAGTCAACACGCTGTCCACACATCCAGTCCCACAAGTGCACACTGATGTGTCATCACTGCTGTCCCACACATGCCATCCCACACGTGCACATGAGATGCAAGATGCCTATTCCACACGTGACACACTGATGTGTCATA
This sequence comes from Conus canariensis, assembly GCA_033310375.1. NCBI lineage: Eukaryota > Metazoa > Mollusca > Gastropoda > Neogastropoda > Conidae > Conus > Conus canariensis. Next base: position 52,381,702 of record CM065736.1, on the reverse strand, counting down.
CACTGCTGTCCACACATGCCGTCACACAGTGACATACTGAATGATGTCATACACTGCCTGTCCACACATGCCAGTCCCACACAGTGACACACTGAATGATGTCATACACTGCCTGTCCACACATGCCAGTCCACAAGTGACACACTGATGATGTCAACATGCCTGTCCCCACAGCCACCCACACGTGACACACTGATGTGTCATACATGCCGTCCCACACATGCTGTCCCCACATGACACACAGTGTCATACACTGCCTGTCCCACACACTGTCCAACAGTGACACACTGAATGATGTCATACACTGCCGTCCCACACATGCCTGTACACATACACTGATGGTCATACACGCCGTCCCACACATGCCTGTCACACAGTGACACACTGAATGATGTCATACACCGCCTCCCACACAGTGACACACTGATTGTCATACACCACTGTCCCACACAGTCCACACTGAATGATGTCATCACCACTCACACACAGTGACACACTGAATGAGTCATACACCCCTTCCCACAAATGACACACTGAATTATGTCATCACACCTGTCCCACACAGTGACACATGAATGATGTCATAATGTGCTCCACAACCGTCCCACACAGTGACACACTGATTAGTCACACCTGTCCCACAACTGCAGTCCCACACAGTGACACACTGAATGATGTCATCACACACCTGTCCCAACATCCGTCCCACACATGCAATGAATGATCATACACCTCTGTCCCACACAGTCACACTGAATGATGTCATACACCACCTACCCACACAGTGACACACTGAATGATGTCATACAACCTGATCCCACACAGTACACACAATGAGTCACCATGCCTGTGCCAACACCTTCCCACACAGTGACACACTGATGCATACACACTACGTCCCAAACTGCTGCCACACACATGACACTGAATAGTCATACACCACTGTCCCACACATAACAGTTGAATGATGTCATACACACATGTCCCAACAGTAACACACTGAATGAAATCCATCACCACCTGTCCACACAGTAACAATGAATGAAGTCATCACCCCTTCCCCATACACTGACACACTGAATGATGTCATACACCACCTGTCCCACACAGTACACACTGAATGAAGTCATACACCACCTCCGTACACTGACACACTGGATGATGTCATACACCACCTGTCCACACAGTAACCATTGAATTATGTCATACACCACTGTCCATACACTGACACACTGAATGATTCATCACACACTGTCCCATACAGTACACATTGAATGAATGTCATACACCACCTGTCCCACACAGTAACAATGAATGATGTCATACACCACATGTCCCACAGTAACACCTGAATGAAATCATACACCACCTGTCCATACACTGACACTGAATGTCATAACCACTGTCCCACACAGGAAACATTGAATGATCATCACCACCTGTCCCACACAGTAACAAGTTGAATATGTCATACACCACATGTCCACACAGTACAACACTGAATGAATCATCACACCTGTCCCAACACTGACACACGATGATGTCATACACCACCTGTCCCACACAGCTAACACATTGAGTAATTCATACACCACCTGTCCACATACACTGACACACTGAATGATGCATACACCCACTGTCCCACACAGTAACACATTGAAATGAAGTCATACACCACCTGTTCTACACAGTAACAAGTAATGATGCATACCCACTGTCCCACACATAACACACTGAATGAAATCATACACCACCTGTCCCATACACTGACACCACTGGATGACATACACCACATGTTCACACTTCCACACAGTATAACACACTGAATTATGTCATACACCACCTGTCCAATACATGACACACTGAATGATGTCATACACCACCTGCCCACAAACAATACATTGAATAACTCATACACCACACTGTCCCACACAGTAACAGTTAATGATGTCATACACCACACTGTCCCACACAGTAACACTGAATGAGTCATACACCACCTGTCCCATACACTGACACACTGGAATGATGTCACAACCACCTGTCCCACAACAGTAAAATTATGATGTCATACACCGCCTGTCCCACACATGCCAGTCCCACACAGTGACACACTGAATGATGTCATACACCGCCTGTCCCACACATGCCTGTCCCACACAGTCACACTGAATGATGTCATACACCGCCTGTCCCACACATGCCTGTCCCACACAGTGACACACTGAATGATGTCATACACTGCCTGTCCCACACAGTGACACACTGAATGATGTCATACACCGCCTGTCCCACACAGTGACATACTGAATGATGTCATACACCGCCTGTCCCACACATGCCTGTCCCACACAGTGACACACTGAATGATGTCATAACTGCCTGTCCCACACAGTGACACACTGAATGATGTCATACACCGCCTGTCCCACACAGTGACACACTGAATGATGTCATACACCGCCTGTCCCACACAGTGATACACTGAATGATGTCATACACCGCCTGTCCCACACATGCCTGTCCTACACAGTGACACACTGAATGATGTCATACACCGCCTGTCCCACACATGCCAGTCCCACACAGTGACACACTGAATGATGTCATACACTGCCTGTCCCACACATGCCAGTCCCACACAGTGACACACTGAATGATGTCATACACCGCCTGTCCCACACATGCCTGTCCTACACAGTGACACACTGAATGATGTCATACACTGCCTGTCCCACACATGCCAGTCCCACACAGTGACACACTGAATGATGTCATACACCACCTAACCCACACAGTGACACACTGAATGATGTCATACACCGCCTGTCCCACACATGCCAGTCCCACACAGTGACACACTGAATGATGTCATACACCACCTAACCCACACAGTGACATACTGAATGAAGTCATACACCGCCTGTCCCACACAGTGACATGGGGGAAGAAGTGCCTGGAAATAAGTATACAACATCAAACTGGTCACTGTCAAATCACGATATCTGTAGCCCAGCCGATCCGAGTCGCATCACAGTTGCAAAAGTAGTCAAAGGTGTTGATGAGTAACCTAAAGGTAACACAATGATGCCTCTTGGAATAAAAGAAACTAGAAAAGAGTATGCAACGTCCCTGAATCATTCATCAGCAGCTGTAGCGGCAGCAATAAAAGAACCAGTTGCTGTTGCTGTTGTTCTGACCAACAGTGGTGAGCACGATGAATCACGTGAAGAAAATGCCAAAATATGCACCTTGTTTAACAGAGTAGCATACAGTCAATGTGCTCATTTTCGAATTGGTGAAGGAGAGATGGGGTGTGGTTGAAGATTTTTTAACACAAGTTCCAATTTCTTTAAAACCCAGCAACAACAGCACCCCAGTATATGATTGTGCTGCCACCATCTGTGGCTGGGAGACTGTGGGTATTTATATTTGTGAGATTGTTTCACCCGCGAGTCAGTTCCCACTCACAGCTGTTGCTTCTGCCATGGGCTCGAATGGAATGACTGGAACCACACGGTCGAGTTCCACCACTAACATGATGTCTCTTTGAAGGTGATGCTCGAAATTCCTGATTCAACACTGCAGGTGTAGGTATCTCTCGGGTCTGCTTCACACTCGAATGGAATTCATGAGCGTCATCTTGATCATCCTCATCAATGTTGGTCATTTTTGTTTCAAATGTTTGAAATGTATCAGATTCCCTGGCCCTTTATTCCCTGCTGTCGTAGTGACCTTAGTTTGGATTTACCTCTACATCCATGCTAGTAGTGAGCTGCTGGTGTCATCTTCCATGTCAGCTAAATCATGAGGATGTCGTTGGACAGATGGGGTAGTGCTTTCCGAAGGGAAATGTTCACGTAGGCTGGCTCCTCGACCAAGCAACTGTTACTGGTAGAAGGCAGGGCTCTCACAGAGGAAAAGCTAAAATCGCTGTGATTCTTTGAGGAAGGGATGGGGTCGGACTGCGTGCTCCCCCTCCCCTGAAAAAAAAAAAAAGAATTAAAACTTTCATTGTCCACTTTCAGGTCGGAATAGCTCTGCTGGTACAGCGCCAGATTCATAGTCCTGGTGATCCTGGGCTGTAGGTTCGAGTCTCCACCAGGCCCTTCAGGTACTGGAGAATTTTTTCCCTCGGAGTTAACACTGACTTCGACTCCTTTTCCTGAAAAGTTCATCGACTGAGATTTTAAACCGAGGTTGTGTGTGTGAAAGCAGGCCTTAACATCTTGCACTCTTCTGAAATCCCAAGGCCAACTTTCGGAAGAGACGGCCAGTCTGGCATGGATGACATGTTACACATATATAAACATAGTTTTCGTGCCTCCACTTGAAAAATCGAAAGAATGAAGGAGGGAGGGGGAAGGCTTAGTGACTGATGTTGACTGAATGACTCAAGAAACAACTGAATATAAAGCTGCAGGCAGCTCTTCGGTAGGCTCTACCCAGGTAGGCAGCCCACGGTGTAAATGATGGTGTGTATCGTAGAGCTTGGTTCCTAACTGAGGATGAGCGCTGTATCAGTACTCATATTAATAATTCATGATCCAGTCACACAACCCAGAGCCTTGGTTTAGACAGCTATTGCCAGTCTGTTTCCACTTTTGCTGCGTCTCGCCGATGCCTCACGTCCGAGGTTGCCTTTTGCCGGGTAAATAAAATAGCGACTACCATCTCTTGTGGAAAAGCTTAAACGAGGTTTCTTGATGCCAGTATTGTCTGCCAGCATGCTGAGAACGCGCTCCGCCGATTCCGCTGCCACTTACTTTCTTCTCCTCTGATTTTTCCCCCGATTTTGTTTTTCTTGCAGATTCTCATGTTTGTAATTCGCCGACATCCACGAATACACTGAGAAGGAAAAGCGCTGTCAGGGGACTTGACTGGGAGCGCCCCCTGTAAGCTGGATCACAGTAGGTTCTACAAAACGCCATCAAAACCGCTGGGCAGCAGTGCTGTCGGTCCTCTTTGGGTTGTCTGCTGACGACCTCATGTCAACAGCTCCCTGTGGTTTGCGACAGTACTTAAGACGTGTCTGGATTGGATGTGTATCGTGACGTCAGATCATGGCGTGTGCGGTGTAGATGTAATGCCACCGAGAGAGTGCACAGGGTGAAATTAAAAACGTGCTCACAAAAAAGAGCAGCAGTAGCGTTGTAAGTTGCGTAAAAGCAGTAGAATAAGCTGGAGCAGCAGCAGCAAGAGTAGCGACAGTGGTAGTGTTCTTCTCATGCTATTACTGTCACAGTCAATGTTGGTACTGTACTTTTGTCGCTGCTGCCTATTCTTTGCTTGTTACTATTATAGATACGTATTACACGCAAAGTCAGGAATTAGGTCCAGGTGGTTAGGTTTATAGTTAACCTTCAAACCATCGTTAAAACTATGAGTGTACTTACGTACTTATCTAAAGTGTGTACAGTACAAGATAAAGCATAATACTCAGTTAGTGACTGAGTAATTCAGCTCAGGTGATCATACCGGAGCGCTGCATGTAGTGTAATCATAAAAGCTGAATCCTAATAGCTTACCAGTTCGGGAAGCTGAACGATGAAGTCAACAGTATACAGCCTGCTCCTATATCTCATATAGCCTACTGTTGTCCTATCAAATTAGAACTGGTCCACAGCAAACGCGGGTATGCATGGTCTGTGCCAATACTTTCTACAGTGTCTGTTTCCTAGCAATGCTTTCATATGCACATGTCAGTACGAACCACAAGAGCACGGACTGGTCAGAGGTTAGAATTTCTCCACCTATTTCCGGAAGGCCTTTATGCAGTAGTTTCAGAGCGAGGTGTCTGCAGGCAGAAACTGAAACAAACTTAACAGAAAAATTACTATGCCGCCGAACGAAAGAAACAAACAAATTACAAGATTAAAAAAACCCCACGCGTTTCGACCTCTTTGGTCTTCTTCAAGGAAGACAAACAACAATGGAAACGAAGAACGAACGATCACTTACCTCCTCAAACTGGGCGCAAAATGCACGTGGAATAGAATTAGCCGACTGGTCTGAAAGGCCTGTGTTGTGTTCGTTCTGTAGGTTTGATCATTTGTCTTCCCTCGATTCCATTCCATATCCATTTTGCGCCAGGTTTGAGGAGATACGTAACAGTTCGTTCTTCGTTTTCCCTGCCTTGGGTGTTGTTTGCCTTGTCTGAAGAAGACCAAAGAGGTCGAAACGCGTCGTGTTTATCTTGTAATTTGTTTGTTTGTTTGTTTTCGTTCGGCGGCATAGCAATTTTACTTACAAGTTTGTCCTCATGCGTGTCTGACAAAAGAAGTGTGTTCGTCAGTCTAACCGTTCGCGACGCATCCTTTCACAGACGAGTCCACGATCACGTGGGCTACGTACCACCTGGGCGAGGATGGGGAGGAGGAGGGTGGCGATGACCGTGTTGGAGGTGATCTCGGTGGTGACGGAGGTGACGAGGACGACGATGATGCAGGCGGCCCAGGGCGGGAAAGAGCCAATGACCATCAGCTGGTCAGCGATGACGGTGGACAGTCCGGAAACCTGCACAACCCACACAGCAGCCTGATTGGGGTGAAAGTGTCAATGACCTTCAGCTGGTCAGCAATGACGGTGGACAGTCCAATGACTGACCATGGAGGAAAAAGCCAATGAACATATGGACTTAAGCGTATAATTCAGGCGTGGATAGGTGGGTAGATATACGCAAGAAAATAATACATCTTTTACTGAACTGGACATGAATGGAGTAGTTGGAGCGAGTTTTGGACGGATGAGTGATCTGTGGCGTGCGTGCGTGTGCGTGTGTGTGTGTGTGTGTGTGTGTGTGTGTGTGTGCTAGCATATTAAAGTGTATGTGTCAGCACGCGTGCTTGCGCGTGTATGACACGTGAGTGTGTAGTGTGTGCGTATCCATCCGAACTCACATATCTGAACCAAACAGCCACAGACGAAGAAAACATGAACGTGTGTGTGTGTTTTTTTTTAAACTACCGTCTAAATCGATGTATACAAACGCGGGTGTGGAACCCACACTACAAACACCCATCTCACCAATACTCTTCACCTCCATTTTGTGACGTCACACTCACCTGGGTCGCTTCAGCCAAAGCAAAACCTCCTCCTAACAGCAAGAGTACTCCCCAAGGAAACTTCCGGCTAAGGGAAGACCACTGCAAAAACGAAGCGAAGCTGAGGGGAACTGACGTCTGCAAAATAATATCCCTTAAGTGAAGCCTCTCCCTCTCTCTCTCTCTCTCTCACACACACACACACACACACACACACACACACACACACACACACACACACACACACACACACACACTTGTGTCGTCTTTTATCCATTGTCAAGTGTGTAAAGTTGATGACACCAAGACGAAACGAAAGAAATAATGTAAGAAAAACACACAAAGACACAGAGTGGAAAGAAACAGGTCACCGTTCTTTAACCCACCCACCCACCCACATCTTTTATTTTCTGTTGTAAGTTGTCTGTCAATTAACTAACCAACAGTCGCATTACCGGTCAATCTGCTGTCCTACAATATATTTATGAACTGATCAATAATAAAAAGAGACAAGTCAATGACTGATGAACTGACAAACTAACTAAACCAGCG
>CM065736.1:52326607-52369107 GCA_033310375.1 Conus canariensis | reverse complement strand
GAGGTAATCTGGTAACACCTCGCGTTCCATGAAATCCCCAGGATACGTCTTTTTGTCTCCGGTACCCTTCTCACTATCAATCGCATGAAAATTGAGAGAACAATCGACTGAGAGAGAGAGAGAGAGAGAGAGAGAGAGAGAGAGAGAGAGAGACAGACAGACAGACAGACAGACAGACAGACAGACAGACAGACACAGAGAGAGAGTTTCGGTTTCAGTTTATCAAGGTGTCACTGCAGTTTCGGTTTCAGTTTGACTGAGGTGTCACTGCGTGCGGACAAGTCCAATACGTTACACACATCTGCTAATCTACGAGACCTGGATTTACCGCTGATGGATAAACCAATTAATAACTGAGATGACCAGCGCAAAAGCCCAAGGCGCTTGCTGACCGTGCGTACCTATCTAACACTGTCTGCCTCATTATCGAAGTTGTATGTGTGTGTTTCCGTTTGTGCGTGCACGCGCGTGTAAATTGTGTGTGTGTGTGTGTGTGTGTGTGTGTGTGTGTGTGTGTGTGTGTGCGTGCGTGCGCGCGCGCGCGCGCAACCATTTTTCACACACACACACCCCTCCGCCCTCCCTCCACCACAGCACGCGCAATACATGACATGCATTTTATCGACCAACCCTCTACCACCACCGTGTGCCTATGAATCGTAGCCTAGACAACAATCTCATTCTCACTATCCACTCACAAATGCACAACCACAAGCATTAGGGTTACAAAGCTGAGGTCCCCACGAATTTGTGGCGTACCACCAACGCATCACCCGTTAAATATTTATGAATAATCAGACAAATCAATACATTTGACAACTGATACCCAAATGCAATTAAATGTTCCAACCTGTAGCACGCACGCACACACACACACACACACACACACACACACACCACACACACACACACACACACTTTGTGCGCACGTGTACACACACACACACACACACACATATACACATTTGCTGAGCGGGCACAACACACACACACACACACACACACACACACACACACACACACACGCATGCACGCGCGCGCGTACATACTGACACACACACTCACATCTTTGGACACTCCACATTAAACACTTGCATCACTTCATTAATGCACACTAACCAGCGCAAGTTACGTCTGCAGTAAATGAAACAGGGTATCCTGAGAGATTCAAAATCACTTAGCTTATTTGATGTGTATTTGGTCATTTGCATCTTCCACTGAAAAGGTCCAGCATGAGTCTGCCCCATTCTTTATGAATCTTCGTGGTAGTATTCTTGAGATAAGTCCAATATTTGCTTGGTTGGTTTCTCACTCTTCTAGTCTTGAAATGCGGCCACTTCCTCTTTAACGTCGAGTTCTGCAAAATGGTCTTTTGTATAATGGCTTAGTTGTTTGTTGAGATGATTCTTTGCATTCCGTATTACATCAGACTGGCCATGCTGTAATTCTGTTCGTATTGTTGCCTTGTCTGGTCTCTCATTTCCTTCGACACCTGCATGTCCTGGGCAGTATATGAATGAGTTAGGTTTTTTTCCCCAAAGGAAGGCTACACGTCTCCCATTCCAATTCCACCTTTTGAAGCAGGTTTACAGAGTTTGTCGAGTTCGAAGCTAGTCTGTGGATGAATGACAGTAGAGCGTTTGTGTCACTGCTTTTGCCTCCATTGTTAGACTTGACGTTGTTAAGCTGTATGTACCATTGTCTTTCTGGTCTGTTTGGCCATTTTGCTTCACCGTGTATCCCCATTGTGCAAGAAATCTGAGGAAGTCCTTGGCTTCACTACAAGGAAGAACAAAGACTGGTTCGACGAAAACAACAAGAAAATTCAAGACTTGCCGGAGAAGAAGAGATCCGCTCACCAGGCTCACTTGGCTCAGCCGTCTTGTCCTGAGAAGAAAGCCGCCTTCCGTCATGTAAGCAAAAACCTCTAGCGCAAGTTTCGAAAGATCCAGAATGAGTGGTGGATCAACATCGCAAAGAAAACTCAGCTGTGCGGGGACAACAATGATCTCAGTAGGTTCTATGATGCCTTCAAGGCGGTGTGCTGTCCCACGTTTCAGGTCCAGAGCCCCCGACGCATCTCAGATGACCAGGCATTCCTCACAGAAAAGGCATCAATCCTAAGCCGCTGGACGGGAGTACTTCCAGCCGCTCTTCAGCGCCAACCTCTCATTCCATGAATCAGCAATTCTTCGCATTCCCAAACAACTACTAAGAGCGGAACTGGATGAGTTGCCCACCATCAGAGAGACCACCAAAGCCATAGAGCAGATACAGTGTGGTAAGGCTGCAGGAGTCCATGGAACTCCACCAGAGATTTGGAAGCATGGAAGTCCGGAGTTACGTGCAAAACTGCTGCAGGAAACGGGGTAAGGTAAGGTAATGTTGCTTATAGCCCAGCCGACCGCAAAGGGCCATATCAGGGCTGTCACCACGTTAAAATCAACTCACAAGTCATTCATTCACACAATTCTTTAAAATACATCTTCTGGAAACGAGGCAAACTACCATAAAGTCACCCTGATCAAGAACAAAGGGGAAAAGTCAGACAGCTCCAACTATCACGAGATTACTCTATTCTCCATCGCGGGAAATCTCTTTGCAAGGATATTGCTGAACACACTGGTCCCCGCAATAGCTGAGGACCACCTGCCAGAGAGCCAGTGTGGCTTCAGAGCCAAGTGTTAACTTTGTTCTCATGCAACTACAAGAGAAGTGCCGAGAGCAAAACAAAGGACTGTATTGACGTTCGTTTTGCAAACCAAAGCGTTCGACACTGTGAGCAGAAAAGGAATGTGGCAGATCATGGAACAACTTGGATGTGCCCCAGAGTTCCTCAGCAGTCATCCGGCTGCATGGAGATCTGCACGGCCGAGTCAGATTCAACAGTGACTTCTCAGAGCCCTTCCCTATCATAAATGGAGTGAAGCAGGGTTAAGGCCTGGCACCGACTCTCTCTACCATATTCTTTAGCATGATGCTCGAACAAGCCACTGAAGACCTTGATGACGAAGATGAAGTCTACATCAGATTTCGTCTCGATGGCAGCCTATTCAACCTCAGACAACTACAGGCTCACACAAAGATCCTGTAGCAACTAATCCAAGACCTCCTCTTTGCTGACGACGCTGCCCTTGTCGCCCTACAGAGAGAGCCTTGCATTGTGTATCAGCCTGCTTTGCAGAGGCTGCCCAGCTCTTTGGGCTAGAAGTCAGCTTAAAGAAGACAAGAGGTCCTCCATCTGCCTGCACCTCAGGAAGAATACCATCCTCCCCAAATCAACATTGGCGAAACTGAACTAAAAACAGTCATCAGTTCACCTACCTGGGGTGTATCATCTCATCAGATGCCAAGATCAACAGGGAAATCAACAACTGACTGGCGAAGGCAACCAGAGCTTTTGGTGGATTATACAAATAAGTGTGGAACAACAAATGTCTGAAGAAGGGCGCGGCACCAAGATCCGAGTGTACAAAGCCACTGCACTTACCACCCTCCTGTACAGCTTAGTCGTGGGTCACCTACTGTCAGCACCTGAGACTAGTTGAGCGCTTCCATCAGCGCTGCCTTTGCCCCATCCTCAATATTCACTGGAGTGACTTCACTGAAGTCCTCAAGCAGGTGGAGCTCACCAGCATCAAGACCGTGTTATTGAAATGCCAGCTATGCTGCCAGGGCACATCTCCAGGATGGATGATTATTGCCTGCCCAAGATCGCTCTGCATGGCGACCTCTCCTAAGGCTATCGCTACAGACGGTCACCAAAGAAGGAATGCAAAGACTGTTTGAAAATAACTCTCGATGCTTGTCATATTGACCATCACTAGTGGTTCTCCCTAGCTGTGGATCGCAACACCTGACGTAACACCATTAACAAAGCTGTCTCCTCCTTCAAAATCGCCCGCAGGGCTACCCTCGAGGAAAAATGGCGTGAGAGAAAGCGTCATACTTGCAGCCGCTGTGGCCAAGTTGCCCATCTTGCACTGGCCTTGTCAGCCACGAATGTGCCTACAGTTGACGTGGGCCACTTCTTCCATAATCTTCAACCACCAAGTCTACACACACAAACACACACACACATATATATATAACAGTCATCAGTTCACCTACCTGGGGTGTATCATCTCATCAGAGAACGCAAAAGAAACATATGTAGGTATCACTGAAAACCAATTCAAAACTAGATATGCAAACCATAAACAATCATTCAACAAAGAAAGATACAAAAACCAAACAGAACTGAGTAAATACATTTGGAAACTTAAAAGATAAAAACACAGACTACAACATATCTTGGAAAATCTTAAAAAGAGCAGCACCATACAACAACATTTCAAAAAAATGTAATCTATGCCTTACAGAGAAATACATTATACTATGTAAACCACAGTTGGCAACTCTAAATGTTAGAACAGAAATGGTTAACAATTGCAGACACAGATGGAAGTTCCTATCAGCGAATAAAACCAACACCTGAGAAACACATGTAGCACGGGAAAAAACAACAGCAAACCAGCTAGCTATATATATACGTGGCACTGGCAATACAAGCTCATCACATCCTGACTACCGCACAGCGTGAAACAAATTTGTAGATGTTTTTAGCAGCTTGATTTTAACTTGCTTTTAATATATATATATATATATATATATATATGTGTGTGTGTGTGTGTGTGTGTGTGTGTGTGTGTGTGTGTGTGTGTTGTACCAGCCTGATTTACCTTTGTTACTGAATCAGCTTCTTTTCTGCCAAGTTTTTTTTCCACATGCATCAGAATTTCTGCGTCAGTTTTGAACTCAGGCCATTCTCAAAAGTGTCTTCCAAGCTGTGGTGCGACGGCAGTTTGGCAGAGGTGTTTGAAAATGGTTTGGAGACTTTTCCCATTCCTTTATTTCTTCGAGTTCTGATAACTGGCACACATGATGAATATTGTCTTCTGTCTGTCCTATCCAAAAGATTCCACATCCTATATGAGTGCCTTTTCTTCCCTTGAATGTCCCATGTAGTGTGTTTGTGGGATTTTTAAGTGCTCTGCAATATGCCTTCACCCGTTTTAACTTACGTCTGACCTGCATTGAAGAAAGGTCAAGCAGGTAACACATAGTTTAAAAGTTAAGTGTCCTATGTAGTTCCCAAGATTAGTCCCACTGCTTCAATTTGAATTCTTTGTAATTCAAAAAGTCTGGAAAATAGATTTAAGCTCTAATCCATGATCAATCACACTGTGTACAACTGCCTGATACTGACGCAGTCGAGTGTTGTTCAGTGCCTTCAGCCGTCATCGCTTTCATGGCAGACGGGCCTTTTTTACATTTGAGTACAATATTCTCAACACGAGTTTTAAAGGTCAGTATTCAATCAAAGCATCCAGTTCAGGTGCTGCGATACCACCATAAATGCCAGTTTGAGCTAGACGATGATTTAACTTGGTCACAGAGCTTTTTTTTTCTTCCCAATTCCTCTGATCACGCTCATCTCTGTTTCCTTACAATCCTTTCTCCCTACTGGTCTGGAGTTTTACGGTCATATCAGCGTCTAAAGTATCTGGAGTGGAATTTGTACTACATACTTTTCTGCCATCCAACGATAAAACTGCCGAAACTGAGGGAGTTTTGTGTCATAATTAAGTGCCTCCCACAACTGTTGCCCTCTAGTTTAATTTGCTTCCTCAGCAACTATTTTCGACTGTTCAGGCTCTGATTCATGTCTCTTCCAGTGTCTGGATCAGGGCCAGGTCCTCTTCTTTCTCTCTGCCAAAGTCTCACGACCTCGTGTTTCTCTTCCCAGGCTTTCTGTTCCAGCAAAGGGGCTGATCGATTCGTTAGTTTTAGCACTGTTTCTTTTTGCATTTTCTCCTCCTTAACTTTCCTTGATATTTCTTTCATTGTTGTCCAATTGAAAAAGGTCATTTTGTTTCAATGATCTTCCTCTTGGTGGGTTCTTAAACTGAATACGGCAGGAAAACGGTCACTTCTATGATGAAGAAGTGTTTCCGCACTCATATGCCTGCAGTGAATTTTGACGCTGTGAGTGCTTAGTCAATGACGCTGTCAGCACTTCCCTGCCTCTCCATGTGCGTTGGAGATGATATTGTTAGTGTGTTTAGATGCACTCCATCCTTCATTTCTTCCGAGGCAATTCCTTGAGTTTTGGTACCATGCGGATCTCACAGTTTGTACCATGAATTAAGATCTCCAGTACTATTATAAAGTCTCCAAACTTAACTTCTATTTTCTCAACAACAAAAAAAGGTCCACGCTGTTTTTGACGAATGGGATTCTGGATGTGTGTATACACTGACGAGTAAAAGGCTTTTCTGATTACCATCAGGTCTTTCTAGTCGCACACCCATTAAGTTCACATGTGCTGCTACACCATATTTCAGAGTCTGTCCTGGACCATTTGTTTTTCAAGTTGTTCCTTATCATCATTGCTCGTCCTCGTCCTTAATGTCTTGAAATATGACGATCCGGTCCAAATGTAATGATTGCGGGTGGCACTTCTTGTTTCCTGTTGACACAAAACATCAAAAAGTCGTGTGCTGGTTTTTCAATAGTTGTGATCCTCTGTTCAGTGCTGCAGCAGTTCCAAGTGCAAATCCTGAAGTATTCCTTGATATTCTGTCAGCTTTTGTTACTCTCCAAACCTAACTGTCTTCTTCTCCCACCTCTTTCGCTACACCAAATGTTGCTTTGCGGGGGGGATGGAGGGGGGGGGGGTCCAATTTTACGTCCCAAAGCCTGCCTTGCACCTGAGGGTTCCGGGGCGAAAGCGAGACAAAGACTGAGAATCCATAAAATGGACTTCTTTGCGTTGAGGAAGCATAAGCGTCGCCCTGATAAAGCCTCATGTCAGCGAAGGGCAATGCATGTCTATGCATGTAGACAATGCCCACAGATGTGAAGTCCGTCAGCCTGGTGTCGCCCTAGGGCCAGACTGCACACAGTTCAAGACTGTTTAACTCTACAGTTATTCATCCCGTCGGTACTGTATGAAAGCCTTAGGATAGGGGCAGATCATCTTTGGCAAGGCACCCCCCCCCCCCCCCTCTCTCAAAAGTAACCATCGGCAAAAGAGATTGTTGAAAACACACACACACACACACACACCATGCGCACTCTCTCTTTCAGAGTTGTGTGTGTGCGTGCATGCACATGTGTGTGTGTGTGTGATGTGTGTGTGTGTGTGTGGTGTGTGTGTGTGTGTGGTGTGTGTGTGTTGTGTGTGTGTGTGTGTGTGTGTGTGTGTGTGTGTGTTTGTCTGTCTGTCAGTTTGTCTGAATGCGTATGAAAGATAACAAGATGCAAAGCATATAAATGTACTCCCAATTTATCTTGAATACGTGTGGGTGGGGGAAGCTGAAAAACGTCCAATCAAACATCATAATGTATGACGACGTCAAACATGCGTCATGTTTTTCGTCACTCAGATATTCCATAAAGAAGAAAAACCGTTTGGGGCCGTTATAGCCGCTAGTAACGGCTATTCTGGTAAAAAAAAAACACCAAAAAAACACAAAACACACACACAACACACACATCGGGCATCATCCATGACCCATAATGAACATACCTACAAATTTTCAGAAAGATCGGCCCAGAAGTTGTGTCTGGAGCGAGTGGAACACATTTTGACACGGACAGACAGACACAGACAGCATTCTTCGTTCCCATTGTAAAGAACCCCCTGTTCTATAAGAACTGGGAGTACAACAAGATGCAGAGCATAAACGTACTCCCAGTTTATCTTGAATACGACGTCACAATCAAACATACGTCATAATGTATTTCGTCACTTCGGCTTATGACGCAAAGAAGCTTTGACGTCATTTTTGTTTGCGTTATCATTTTCTAGATACTCTATGAAGAAGAAAAGCCGTTTTGGGCCGTTATAGCCGCTAGTAACGGCTTTTCTGGTGAAATAAAACATCGGGTATCATCCGTGACCCATAATGAACATACCTACAAATTTTCAGAAAGATCGGCCCAGAGGTTTTGTCTGGAGCAAGTGGAACACATTTTGACCACGGACAGACACACAGACAGCATTTCTTCGTTCCCATTAAAAAGTACTCCCTGTTCTATAAGAACTGGGAGTACAAAGAGAGAGAGAGTGTGTGTGTGGCGCCGCGCGCGTGCTGTGCGCGTACGTGCGTGTGTGTGTACATGTGTATGCATGTGCGTGTGTGTGGGGTGTGTGTGTGTGTGTGTGTGTGTGTGTGTGTGTGCGCGCGCGCGCGCGCGCGCGTAGCCTACATGCGTGCGTGTCTGTCTGTCTTCTGTGTATTACGAGTGTTCACGTCAAAAACTTCAAACAACGTTCAAGCACAAAAGTACACAGCTTTTACATGAGACAGGTGAAAACAAAAGGAACAAACAAAACAAAAACATGCGATATCAGTTCTAACATTGATATGAATGTTAGCTAGTGTGTCTGTTTGATACAGATTGTATGTAAACAAATCTTTTTGTACTGACATTTAATGTGATTGCAGTATGCCATATGTTTTAATTTATATATATATATATATATCTTTTGAAGTATCATGACGGTGTTTGTCTGAAACTTAAACAGCACTTTCATTGCAAGGGAGGGGGAGACGGTCAGCTCAAAAAGTTCTGCACTTGATCTTGCAGATGGCTATACATTGTTTTCCGTGCAAGATGCACAAGTTATGGGAGTGACTACGAGAATGACTGCTTTCTAACACGTTATTTTCAAGGGGCCTTTCCTATGGTTTGCATTGCATTTCTCCACAAAAAGGGATGGACCTGATGAGTTCAGTATTACTGTCCTACCTCACAGTGACTTTGTGGTTCATTTTATACAAATTGCTCCTTGACCAGTAATCTCGTAATTGGTTCTGTGTACACAAATGTGTGACAGTATGTTCTTTTCTGTTGTGAGTTTGTATTTTGATAAGGAAAAAAACAAAGCGTGCGTTTTTTTAAAATGCATACTTTTAATCTAATCATTCTTCCCATGTTCTAAATGTGTTCAAGCCTGCTAAGCATGAAGCATGGATGTCCGTCGTGGTCGACGAAGACGACAGTGACTCCGTATGTGTGAGCGCAAGCCAAAGCTGGACACACAGATACGTCCACACTCTGGGCATGCGACAGCTGTCATTGGGTCAGGTCTCCTCTCATGTGATCAGTGATCAGTCACTCACTTTGGGGCTAGTTACATACCCACATTTGTCCTACTGCAGTCCAAGTGCTGGTAACCACTCTGCTAACCCTAAAAAAAAAAGTCGTTGGTGTACTTTTCTGAAAAGTATTTGAAAAAGAAAGTGAACTCTCTCAGAGTGCTGCAGTCCTGGGCAGCGTGGAATTTCCCAAACAGGGCAAAACGTCTGGTCTCTAATGCCATCATGCTTGGAGACTGGTCCTCAGGATGAAATGGGTGGTCCTCAGGATGAAATGGTGGTCCTCAGGATGAAATGGCATTGGCCATGTCTTCTCTTGCAGTGATGGGCACTGGCCATGTTTCCTCTTGCAGTGATGGGCATTGGCCATGTCTTTCTTGCAGTGATGGGCACTGGCCATGTCTTCTCTTGCAGTGATGGGCATTGGCCATGTCTTCTCTTGCAGTGATGGGCATTGGCCATGTCTTCTCTTGCAGTGATGGGCACTGGCATGTCTTCTCTTGCAGTGATGGGCATTGGCCATGTCTTCTCTTGCAGTGATGGCATTGGCCATGTCTTCTCTTGCAGAGTGGTGGGCATTGGCCATGTCTTCTCTTGCGGAGTGGTGGGCATTGGCCATGTCTTCTCTTGCGGAGTGGTGGCATTGGCCATGTCTTCTCTTGCAGTGGGCATTGGTCACGTCTTCTCTTGCAGTGATGGGCATTGGTCACGTCTTCTCTTGCAGTGATGGGCATTGGTCATGTCTTCTCTTGCAGTGGTGGGCATTGGTCATGTCTTCTCTTGCAATGATGGGCACTGGTCATGTCTTCTCTTGCAGTGGTGGGCATTGGCCATGTCTTTTTTTTTTTTCTTTTGCTGTCCCACCTCCGCGCCACCTCAGAGGCAGTGCACCCACGCCGCTCATTCCGACACCCCGTCCACAGCCACAGCCCGGTCGGCCCCGCCACCGGCAACCCACAGGGAGCAGCCAAAGTCAAGAGGCAACCCATCGGAGGAGACACTGCACTGCTGCCGAGTCACTTCAGTGGTGTTCAGTGGCGCCTGTTCTGATCTAACATGCGCAGGACACCACCTACTAAGCCCCCTACTGACGACAATAATTGCTTAGTCGCGGAGCTGGCGCGAGTGAGCTCTCCCTCCGGAGGGCGCCACCACATCCGTCCAACGACAGCCCCCATGGACTCTCCAATACCGGTGACCCCGACGGAACCAAACCAAGGCCACAGACGTGGAGAGGACATCGAAACTGAGGTCACCATGAGAGCAGGGCATGAAGGGCCACAGAATTTGAGACAATTTTTTTTTTTTTTAATGCTGATCGATGAGAATGAGGATGATTAAGATGATGCTACGGATTTCCATTTCGGTCTGAGACTAGACAGGGCTGTTCTCTACGCTTCCTTTCATAATATATCCTGGCGTCAACCAGGCCCGAGAGATACAGGCACCTGCAGTGTTGGTCAGGAAATTTGAGCAACACCCTCAGAAACGCATCCATTAAGTGGATGAAACGACTGTGTGGTCCCAGTCGTCCCAACTGAGTCCGCAGCAAACTCAACTCTGGGTAGGAGACGGTCGGGGCAGAAAAACCCACATGACTCTGATGGGATTCGAACCCACGACCTCCCAGCCGGGAGTCCGTGACGCTAACCACTTCGCCACGGTGGCTGGTTTGGCCATGTCTTCTCTTGCAGTGATGGGCACCGGTCATGTCTTCTCTTGCAGTGATGGGCATTGGCCATGTCTTCTCTTGCAGTGGTGGGATTTGGTCATGTCTTCTCTTGCAGTGATGGGCATTGGTCATGTCTTCTCTTGCAGTGATGGGCATTGGCCATGTCTTCTCTTGCAGTGGTGGGCATTGGCCATGTCTTCTCTTGCAGTGGTGGGCATTGGCCATGTCTTCTCTTGCAGAGTGGTGGACATTGGCCATGTCTTCTCTTGCAGTGATGGGGATTGGCCATGTCTTCTCTTGCACAGTGGTGGGCATTGGCCATGTCTTCTCTTGCAGTGGTGGCATTGGCCATGTCTTCTCTTGCAGTGGTATGCACTGGCCATGTCTTTTCTTGCAGTGATGGGCATTGGCCATGTCTTCTCTTGCAGAGTGGTGGCATGGGCCATATTCTGTCCCTTTTCTTTCTTGCAGAGTGTTGGGCATTGGCCATGTCTTCTCTTGCAGGGATGGGCATTGGGCATGTCTTCTCTTGCAGAGTGGTGGGCACTGGCCAGGTCTTCTCTTGCAGTGGTGGGCATTGGCCATGTCTTCTCTTGCAGTGGTGGGCATTGGCCATGTCTTCTCTTGCGGAGTGGTGGGCATTGGCCATGTCTTCTCTTGCGGAGTGGTGGGCATTGGCCATGTCTTCTCTTGCGGAGTGGTGGGCATTGGCCATGTCTTCTCTTGCAGTGGTGGGCATTGGCCATGTCTTCTCTTGCAGTGGTGGGCATTGGCCATGTCTTCTCTTGCAGTGGTGGGCATTGGCCTTGTCTTCTCTTGCAGTGATGGGCATTGGCCATGTCTTCTCCCTTAGCCTCTAGAGGACCCCCAGCCGTGAAGCATGTACTTCTTGGTCTGGTCTGATTCTGCACGCAAGGAGAGAGTAGAGGGTACAATGCTTCAGTGGTTTTATTCACATGGTGATGCCTTGTCTTTGGCAGAAAATGCTCTGTTCCTGCCAGTCCAGCTGATGATAACCGTTCTAAGGCTGTGGTGCCCACACAGAGGCTTTATGATGGTGTTCATCTTTGTGAACCTGACAGGTTTCTTCCTGCTTACCCTCTGCACATAGCTTTACCATTCTGTCTGCCTCTTCCTTCACTTGAATGCCACAGTTGGAAAGGCTCCAGTGCATGCCACTCCAGAGTACCTAATGTGTGTCGATGCCTCCTTCAGGTGGGGTAGTTTGCCTGTTGTCAGTGACTAAGAACTGACCTGGTGTCAGAAAGATCGGGCAATACTTAAGTCAGTCTTGCTGTAGCTGTGAAAGAAACAATGTTGATAATGCGATAGCCCTCATATGACCCCTGCCACTGGCTGGGAGATATGAAACATAACTGAACTGCAGAGAGTCGAAGCTTTTCCCACAATGGAAGAGTTTTTATTCCCTGGCTCATGTTCACACAAGGCCTATAATTCCACTTTTGCTCCTGAATGTTTGCATATTGAAATGGTAGATTGAATTGGACAAGATTTTGTGTGAAAGAGTTGGCATTCAACACACCTTGTTGGTCAAAGCACAAAACACACCTTGTTGGTCAAAGCACAAAACACACCTTGATGGTCAAAGCACAAAACACACCTTGTTGGTCAAAGCACAAAACACACCTTGATGGTCAAAGCAAAAAACACACCTTGTTGGTCAAAGCACAAAACACACCTTGTTGGTCAAAGCACTCGATACGGTACACTGTGGCACCTCAGCATTTTAGATTTTCTCTCGGCATCATTTTTTTTTTTTTTCACCTTTGCCACATTATTGCAAAACATATATAGCATATGTTGAAACTGCATTGGGTGAATATTTCTGTGTGTTCTTCAGTCTTCCTGACATGAATTTAAGAAATAGAAGAAAAAAAGAACAAAGAACAAAGACAAATTTTACATGTGTCATTTCCAGGCTACTCAATTTGTGTCATGTCTTGCTGCTCCATTTGATACATTATTTGGTAGGAAGCGTATGTAATAAGTTGATGTAACTATCTCTTTTTTTTTTTTTTTTTTCTTCTTCTTTTTTTCAATGATCTCTCTTTTCTTCTTCTTCTTTTCTCACTTTGCCAAAGAACTCGTCTTCGTATAGATTTGTTTGTCTGTCTGCAAAATGATGCAAAGACTGCTGAACTAATGTAAACAAAATGTGGTGGACAGAGGGAATGTGGCCCTTTGAAGAACCCATTACATTTTGGTGCAGGCTGGTGCAGATTCATTGGTTCAGGATCTGTTCAGTCTTGGTGGAGGTCTGTATTCTCCCAAGTCCCCTTTTATCTTGAATGATTGTTGGGTACAGAACAGGCTGAATACACTGGGTTGAACTGTTACCTAGAGGACAGAATGATTGTTGGGTACAGAACAGGCTGAATACGCTGGGTTGAACTGTCACCTACCTCGCGCTGGGACCGCATGGCGTAGAGGCGCGTCCTCCTGGGTGGCGGATGGGAGGGTACTCCGTAATGGAGTCGTGGACCAACGCAGTCTAGGGAAGGAAAACCCTGACAGAAAACCCTGGTCCTCCAAGCATGGGGGTTGGGCAGGAGGTTAACTACCTACTCCTGGAAAAAATCCATCAGTTACAGAAACTACGGACGTCAATATGAATCAAGACCAGGGGGGAGCGGGGATCGCCGACACCGGCACCATGACGACGATGGGTCAAAGCCTTCGGGAAGCTCACCATCCGACGAGATCCTTAGCAAGCCACAGCTGGACATCCTTGGAATTAGCGAGTGCAGATGGACAGGAGCAGGCAGGATGAGGATGGCTGCGGGACAGACACTGATTTACAGCGGAGACGACGAACTGCATGAGGGTGGTGTTGCCATCATGATTAGCCAGGAAGCAGTGAAGTCACTCATGGAATGGACCCCAATCAACAAGAGGATCATAACAGCCAGATTCTACTCAAGGTACAGAAGAGTGACAATTATTCAAGTGTACGCCCCACACAATGAGAGAGAAGACGAGGAGAAGGAACAGTTCTATCAAGAACTACAGGAAGCAGTTGATGGTTGCAACAAGAATGACATCATCATCATCATGGGGGACCTCAACGCAAAGGTTGGAAATGATAACAGAGGGTATGAGAGGACTATGGGCGTACATGGACTTGGAACACAGAATGGCAATGGAGAGAGATTGTGCGAGTTTTGTCAGCTGAATGGGCTTGTAATAGCAGAAACACTATTTCCCCATAAAGACATTCACAAGGCAATATGGGTATCAGCAGATGGAGGAGTGAGGAATCAAATTGACCATCTTTTGATCAGCGGACAGTGGAGATCGTCTGTATTAGACTGTCGAGTACAGAGGGGAGCTGATGCCAACAGTAACCACTTTCTGGTGAGGACTCGCATCAAACTGCGTCTCAGCTCACACAGAAATAACAACAAGGTCAAGCTGAATCTAGACGTCGAACGTCTGAACGATGAAGAGACAAGGAAGAAGTACTGCGAGACAGTAAGAGGCAAGCTGGAAGAGACCAGGAACGAGAGTGAAGACGTAGAGGAGGGGTGGGAGCAGCAAAAGAATGCATATGTCAAGTCAGCAGAAGAGGTGCTCGGTTTCAGAAAAGGGAAAAGCAAGCCATGGATCAGTGACAACAGCTGGAAACTCTTTGACGAAAGGAATAAAGACGAAGATTGACAGTACCCGCTCAGAGAGAATCAAAAACAGAATGAAGGAGGAATACAAGGAGAAGGATAAAGAGGTGAAGAAGAGTGTGAGAGAGGACAGAAGGGGGTGGATGTCAGAGAAAGCAGAACGAGCACAGAATGCAGCGGAGAATGGCAGGCAGAAAGAACTGTACAGTATAGTGAAGCAACTGACAAGACAGAGCACCAAGCAAACAGCAGCAGTGAAAAACAAGAACGGAGAACTGTTGAAGAACAAAGACGCCAGGCTAGGGAGGTGGAAAGAGCATTTCCAGGAAGTGCTCAATAGAGATGCACCGGAGGAACCACCAGAAGAAGAGGAAGAGACAGAAGAGCTTGACATCTCAGAGGAAGCACCAACTATTCAAGAGATTAAAACAGCACTGAAGGCCCTCAGAGACGGAAAAGCACCTGGAGCAGACCAAATTTCAGCAGAAATGCTCAAAGCAGACATCGAGCAAACCAGCCAAGAACTCAAACGAACCTTTGACCTCATCTGGGAGAAAGAGACAGTTCCTACACAGTGGACAAAAGGACTAATTTGTAAAATTCCGAAAAAAGGTAACCTTCAGGAGTGTGGCAACTGGCGGGGAGTTACCTTGCTGTCACTGGCCAGCAAGGTGCTCAGCAGGATCCTTCTCAGCAGGATACAGACAGGAGTGGATTCTTCACTCAGGAAAGAACAAGCCGGCTTCAGGACAGGCAGAGGAACTGTCAACCAGATATTCATCCTCAGGAATATTCTGGAACAAGTCAACGAATGGAATGCTACGCTGTACATCCACTTTGTCGACTTCGAAAAGGCCTTTGACTCCATACACCGTGACAGCCTTTGGAGCATCATGAGTCAGTATGGAGTCCCACAGAAACTGATCCGGATGGTCAAGACCCTTTATGAGGACTTCCAGTGCTCCGTAATTGATGACAATGAAACAACAGACTGGTTCCCAGTGATGACCGGGGTGAAACAGGGCTGCTGCATGTCAGGATTCCTATTCCTGCTAGTGATTGACTGGGTCATGCGGAAAACCATAGAGGGTGAGAGAACCGGGATCCGATGGAACTTCACAACCATGTTGGAGGACCTGGACTTCGCGGATGACCTCGCCCTACTATCCTCAACAATGAACCACCTTCAGACCAAAACAACAAAACTTGAAGACAATGCAGCCAAAGTTGGACTGAAGCTGAATGCCAAGAAGTGCAAAGCCATGAAAGCCAACAGCAGGAGTGACGATAAGCTGAAAGTTGGAGGAAGTGAAGTAGAGGAGGTAGAGAGCTTCACATATCTGGGTGCAAATGTGACAAAGGACGGCGGAGGCACAGCTGATGTCAAGAAGAGAGTAGCCTTGGCCAGCGCACAGATGAAGCGGCTATCAAACATCTGGCAAGCCAGCGACATAGGCAGAAAGACTAAAGCTTCCCTTTTCAAGAGCCTTGTCTTGTCCGTCCTACTGTACGGATGCGAGACTTGGAAACTGACTAAAGGAGAGGAAGAAAAGCTCGACACCTTTCAGACCAAGTGTCTAAGGAGGATTTTCAAGATCCGATGGCAACAACATGTCTCCAATAAGACAGTTCTTGAGATGGCAAAAGCAGGAAAGACCAGTGAGGAGGTGAGGAGACGGAGGTGGAACTGGATTGGACACATAATGAGGAAGGAGAGGAACGACGACTGTGCTGTGGCCCTTGGTTGGACACCAGAGGGAAGAAGGAAAAGAGGCCGACCGAAAACAACATGGCGGCGAATGGTGGAGACGGAGAGAAACGGCGCAGGCTGGAAAACATGGAGTGTTGTACGCCATGCCGCTACAGACCCAACACAGGGGAGGAGAGACGTCCAAGCCTTATGTGCCTCCTGGCACACAGAGATTTAAGGTTAAGGTAAGGAACTGTCACCTAGAGGACAGAATGATTGTTGGGTACAGAACAGGCTGAATACGCTGGGTTGAACTGTCGCCTAGAGCACAGAATGATTGTTGGGTACAGAACAGGCTGAATACGCTGGGTTGATCTGTCGCCTAGAGGACAGAATGATTGTTGGGTACAGAACAGGCTGAATACGCTGGGTTGATCTGTCGCCTAGAGGACAGAATGATTGTTGGGTACAGAACAGGCTGAATACGCTGGGTTGATCTGTCGCCTAGAGGACAGAATGATTGTTGGGTACAGAACAGGCTGAAAACGCTGGGTTGATCTGTCGCCTAGAGGACAGAATGATTGTTGGGTACAGAACAGGCTGAAAACGCTGGGTTGATCTGTCGCCTAGAGGACAGAATGATTGTTGGGTACAGAACAGGCTGAAAACGTTGGGTTGATCTGTCGCCTAGAGGACAGAATGATTGTTGGGTACAGAACAGGCTGAAAACGCTGGGTTGATCTGTCGCCTAGAGGACAGAATGATTGTTGGGTACAGAACAGGCTGAAAACGCTGGGTTGATCTGTCGCCTAGAGGACAGAATGATTGTTGGGTACAGAACAGGTTGAAAATATACTGGGTTGAACTGTCGCCTAGAGGACAGAATGATTGTTGGGTACAGAACAGGTTGAAAATATACTGGGTTGAACTGTCGCCTAGAGGACAGAATGATCGTTGGGTACAGAACAGGCTGAAAATATACTGGGTTGACCTGTCGCCTAGAGGACAGAATGATCGTTGGGTACAGAACAGGCTGAAAATATACTGGGTTGAACTCTAGAGGACAGAATGATCGTTGGGTACAGAACAGGCTGAAAATATACTGGGTTGAACTGTCGCCTAGAGGACAGAATGATCGTTGGGTACAGAACAGGCTGAAAATATACTGGGTTGAACTGTCGCCTAGAGGACAGAATGATCGTTGGGTACAGAACAGGCTGAAAATATACTGGGTTGAACTGTCGCCTAGAGGACAGAATGATCTGTTGGGTACAGAAACAGGCTGAAAATATACTGGTTGAACTGTCGCCTAGAGGACAGAATGACTGTTGGGTACAGAACAGGCTGAAAATATACTGGGTTGAACTGTCGCCTAAGGACAGAATGATCGTTGGGTACAGAACAGGCTGAAAATATACTGGGTTGAACTGTCGCCTAGAGGACAGAATGATTGTTGGGTACAGAACAGGCTGAATATACTGGGTTGAACTGTCGCCTAGAGGACAGAATGTTTGTTGGGTACAGAACAGGCTGAAAATACTGGGTTGAACTGTCGCCTAGAGGACAGAATGATTGTTGGGTACAGAACAGGCTGAATATACTGGGTTGAACTGTTGCCTAGAGGACAGAATGATTGTTGGGTACAGAACAGGCTGAATATACTGGGTTGAACTGTTACCTACAGGACATTTTGTTACTTATTTCATAGAACTGAGTCATGGCAGTTTACTGATAAGAGAATAAAAATCATGCATGAAAAAGACGTTAATTGTGAATTTGTACACAAATCTACAGAACCTGAGCAGAAATAAATGTTCACATTTGTTAAAGTAGCAGCAATGAAAAAAAAATCAAAATTCCTGAGGACACAGTATCAACCGCAGACATCTGATATAGAGAAAGCAAACTTTTAAGCAAAAAAATGGTCACATGCAAAACTTCAGCAGAGTAAACCTCAAGTTTTTAGTGTGGAAGGATGGAATATTCAGTAACATTTCATCTGTGTAGTCAGGCAGCCTCACTTGAGATGTTCTGGTATGAAATAAGATTTTGCTACCAGTGGATTCTTGATTTTTTTTCATTGGGTCTAACCACTTACCTATAATAGATGGCCTAGACACAAGAGTTGACATGGTTTTGTCGACATGAAAAGGCAGTTTTCGAACAGCTCAAAATACCTTGCTTCAACCCTTTTGATTTACTGCCTGGCGTGAGAGAGAACATCATTTCACTTCCGTGTTTTTTAATGACGGAACAGACCACCACTACCAGAAAAGCACAGGTACAGTGCAGTATAACCTCTCAACAACAAGCCCGAAAATGTCGTAACAAACTCTGTAGAGAGGGGTCTATGCAGGCAGGCAGACTGACTGGTTGTTCACACAAATCTGAAAACATGCTTAGAATATATAAGCTGTGTTGATGAACAGAAGAACAACCACATTTCCACTCAGATTACCCTTCACAAGGGACATATAAGTGTTGCATGTGATAAGAGAAAATGTCTCTTCTGTATCTTTTGCTGACATTCAGCAGAAAACCAAAAATCGACGAAGTGACAGTTAATTGGGATTCAGGGAGGTTTCAAGTAAATAATGAACTGGGTTGTTCAGAGATTGTGCCGGCAGGTTTGCTTTTCAACAATCAAGCAAAACCAGCAAGTCATTATACACTGTTAATTGGTTGGTCACCAGTTTGAACAGGAAGGAGGGGTTCTATAAAAAAAAAAAAAGAAGGGTTCTATAGAGAGGGCCTCTATACTGGGAAAAAACCACATAGCAAGGGAAATGATCCATCACAGAATGAATCGTTGTGTGGAGGGAGTTGCACAAAGGGCTCTTTAACACAGGTTCTGCTGTACCACTTCTTTTCATGGTAATCATGACTAGGAAGAGGGCTGACATCAACAACAGAAGTCTTTTGGCAGCCCTCCAAAAACAACAAAAAGAGTGTAGCTGTGTTACTTATTACATTATTGATACACAGAACTGTTTCTATTAATCCTTGAATGATAAAACAATCATAGCTGTGCTATTTATCATGAAATAGTTGGTAATGACTGGAAAAATCCATACACAAAACAGTCTGCTTGCTCATTGTCTTATGTTTTCTTCAATGTTTTGGCATCTCCAGTTTTCTTTTCCTCCTCTCTGTCTCCATCTCTCTTCCTCATCCTCTACAGGGAATCGCTGGATTCCGCTGTTCTTGGTTATCAGTGGATGACTCAGTCTTCACATACTCATTTATGTAGAGACAATTGGATTGCCTTCCAGTGTTCAAGGTCTATTAACTGTGATTGGATTCTATTTTAGTGTTCATGGTTGATCAATGGATGTAACCGATTCACTTCCAAAGATGTTGATTACTTAACTGTGACCCGATTCATCTCCACAATGTCTGGAGTCTTCTTCCAATTTCTGGGAGCACGCCAAAGTGGGTGGATGCAGTTGTGAGGCTGTGGGTTCAACTCTGGGTGAGCAGGTCTGGGATCAGGCAGTAGGGCTCTGGTTGAACAGCTTGACATCGTTTGACCTGTGACAGCTCCGTGATGCTAAGTGGTCAAAGGATGACTCAGGCTTCCTCCACATTCTTTGCCTCTGGACAGCTGGGAGATCACTCTGAAGCCAAGTTGATCTGAGCTGATGCTAAGGTTGACTGCAACAGACACAACATATACGAGATGAAGCCTGCTTTTAAAGAAAAAAAAAGAATTTATATGCTGACAGAAAGACAGGCCGAGCAGTGTTCTTTTCAGATGAAAATGCCCTGTCAGGAAACCAAGGCACAGGGGATCAAGACATGAAAAGAGATTTTTTTTGTCTGAGAAAGCCACACAGACAATGTTTTTCCATTAGAAAACAAAGAAACTTTTATATCCATTTATTTATAGCTTCCAATAGCATTTCTGCCTGTCTCTCATTCGTTCTTTGAATTGTCTTGAGAACTCTGTACCACTTAGGAATTCTAGTTGATATGGAATGAACTATGAAGTCACATCTGAGCTGTTGTTTGTGGGTAAACTAAGTAATAAGATACAGTGTATGTCAAAGGCTGGTAAGACTAGCAAAATGACAGGCACCAGAAAAAAAGATGAGGACAGTGTGTGTCAAAGGCTGGTAAGACTAGCAAAACGACAGGCACCAAAAAAAAAGATGAGGACAGTGATGTCAAAGGCTGGTAGGATTAGCGAAACAACAGGCACCAGAAAAAAAAGATGAGGACAGTGTATGTCAAAGGCTGGTAAGACAACAAAACGACAGGCACCAGAAAAAAAGGCGCAAACAGACCACTGTAGAGGCAAGTAAGATTGAGGAGAAAGACCAGTCCCATTGGTGCAGTGGGTTAGCAATTCAGATTTTGGGCTTGGAGGTGGTGAGGATGAGTCTTCTTCATGTAAATCTATTATAGGACTTTACTAGCTCTAAACCAGAACTGCCATGTGCGATAAGGGGGAAGGCTGGGCCCACACAGTACACTGTTATCCACAAAATGGATGATGTCTCCTAACATGTTGCTCAGTTTTCTTGACCAACATTGCAGGTATCTGTATTTCTTGGTTGTAACTGTCATCACAATATGCATAATGAAAAGAAGGGAATAGAACATGTATCCTGTCATGTCTTCTTTAAAAAAAGAATAGAGCTTATTTGCATCATCTTACTCGTCCTGGTTAATCATCGCACAAAATAATTGTGAAGATTGCTTGACCTGAACCAACTCAGACTCAAGGCAGGAAGTAAAAACTGTGTTTACCATGCGCACACTTTTGATGATGGCAGCTTTCCTGAGAGGCGAGGCTGATGGCATGGCTGGGTACCTCTGCAGCAGCACGCGGGTGTGAGGGGTGTGGGCCCACACTCGACCCAGGCTGGGCAGCATCTCCCCGTCAACTCCACGGGTCACATTGTTTGTCACCTGTACAACACAACTCAGCTCATATACAACAGTGTATACGTTACATGCATGCAATGCACACATAGCACTACAAACAAATGATGTAACATACAATGAAACACATGCTGAACACATGGCATGTTGCTTGTGGCATTCAAAACCTCTGCCTGGAAAGTCTTTACTAGATAAAAATGTATTTATATAAAGAATGCCTTGCAATGGAACTGTCCTTAAAGACCACTCTGCTTCTAACGACACCTTACAATGACCCCAAATTTTGTGACAGATAACACTGTGATTCTATTTTCAAAGTCTAAAGAACATGCCCTTCTGACTGTGACTAGTCCTGCCCATAGTCTGTAACAATGTGTGTGTGTGTGTGTGTGTGTGTGTGTGTGTGTGTGTGTGTGTGCAACACTGTTGAAAAAAAAATTGTGTGCTTGTATAAGTCTCTTGCAGATGGAGTCAATCTCTACAAGCCAGCATTAGTCTCTTGCAGATGCAGTTAATCTCAATATGCATCATTGGTTTCCTGGAGATGGAGTCAATCTCTGTATGCCATCATTAGTCTCTAAGATATGGGGTTGGTCTCTACATGCCAGCATTAGTCTCTTGGAGATGGAATCAATCTCTACGAGCCAGCATTAGTCTCCTGGAGATGGAATCAATCTCTACGAGCCAGCATTAGTCTCTTGGTGATGGAATCAATCTCGACGCGCCAGCATTAGTCTCTTGGAGAAGTCAATCTCTACAATCCAGCATTTGTCTCTTGGGAAGTCATTCTCTACACACGCCAGCATGAGTCTTTTGGAAATGGAATCAATCTATACGCCAGCATGAGTCTTTTGGAGAAGTCAGTCTCTACACGCCAGCATAAGTCTCTTGGAGAAGTCAATCTCTACAATCCAGCATTTGTCTCTTGGGGAAGTCATTCTCTACACACGCCAGCATGAGTCTTTTGGAGATGGAATCAATCTCCATACGCCAGCATGAATCTTTTGGAGAAGAAGTTAATCTCTGGGAGAACAACTGATTCTTCAGATGCTCACCACTTGCCTTCAACTAACGGTCAGCCGTTGTTGGTTTCCTGCTGCATGTGATCTGTGACTCTCAAGAACTTTAAAAAAAATTTGTATGCAATGTGACAGTTAAACCTTGCCAGTAGTGGTCTGAATCAGGAATTTGATGGATTATCCATGAATCAACACAGCTGTCCATGTTATAGCAAGTTCAGAATATTTTTGCTTCATGAACTGGTTGTGACAAAATGTTTGTGACAAAGCATGAGCTTGACAGTTTGAATGGCACACAGTTTCAGTCTGGACTGTGTGGTCATTATGGTAATGGATCTACATTAAAAACAAAAAAGAAAAAGAAAAGAAAAATGAATAGTAGTTTATAACCTGAAGCACAGTGGGGGATAGGTGAAACAACAGAATATGGGGGAAGGAGGGGGGGGGGTTATTGATGTCAGAAAAAAAGGAACATGTTGGACAGGTTACCTTCCTGGAAAAAAAAAACTCTTTACAGAGTCCTATTTTTCATAACATTTCAAGTTCATTGAAGAGAGGTCCCACTGTTGGAGCTATCTTCGATGTGCAATAACCCTTTCATAAAACTGTCTTTGCTTTTACATTTAGTACTTTCCCATCAATTTGTTTTCACAGAGAGGGAGGCTGTGAGGAAGGTGGGGGAGAGGGTGAGAGTGAGGATGGTGTGGGATGGAAGACGCAACACAACAGTGCTCAGAGACAGGCTGATGCTGGCAGTCAGCATGCACCACTCACAACAACAGCCAGCATGCACCACTCACAACACAGCCATGCAACTCGACACCAGCTCCACTACAACAGCCAGCATGCACCACTCACAAACAGCCAGCATGCACCACTCACAACAACAGCCAGCATGCACCACTCACAACAACAGCCAGCACGCACCACTCACAACAACAGCCAGCATGCACCACTCACAACAGCCAGCATGCACCACTCACACAACAGCCAGCATGCACCACTCACAACAACAGCCAGCGCGCACCACTCACATACAACAGCCAGCATGCACCACTCACAACAGCCAGCATGCACCACTCACAGCAACAGCCAGCACGCACCACTCACAACAACAGCCAGCACGCACCACTCACAACAACAGCCAGCATGCACCACTCACAACAGCCAGCATGCACCACTCACAACAGCCAGCATGCACCACATCACAGCCAACAGCCAGCACGCACACTCACAACAACAGCCAGCATGCACCACTCAAAGCAACAGCCAGCAACGCACCACTCACAACAACAGCCAGCATGCACCACTCACAACAGCCAGCATGCACCACTCAAACAACAGCCAGCAGCACCACTCACAAACAACGCCAGCATGCACCACTCACAACAACAGCCAGCATGCACCACTCACAACAAACAGCCAGCATGCACCACTCACAACAGCCAGCATGCACCACTCACAACAGCCAGCATGCACCACTCACAACAACAGCCAGCATGCACCACTCACAACAACAGCCAGCATGCACCACTCACAACAACAGCCAGCATGCATCCTCACAACAACAGCCAGCATGCACCACTCACAACAACAGCCAGCATGCACCACTCACAACAGCCAGCATGCACCACTCACAACAGCCAGCAGCACCACTCACAACAACAGCCAGCATGCACCACTGCACAACAGCCAGCATGCACCACTCACAACACAAGCCAGCATGCAACCACCACCAACAACAGCCAGCATGCACCAACTCACAACAGCCAGCATGCACCATTCACAACAGCCAGCATGCACCACTCACAACAGCCAGCACACACCACTCAACAACAACAGCCAGCATGCACCACTCACAACAGCCAGCATGCACCACTCACAACAACGCCAGCATGCACCACTCACAACACACAGCCACGCATGCACCCCACTCACAACAACAGCCAGCATGCACCACTCACAACAAACAGCCAGCATGCACCACTCACAACAACAGCCAGCATGCACCACTCACAGCAACAGCCAGCACGCACCACTCACAACAACCAGCATGCACCACTCACAACAACAGCCAGCATGCACAACTCACAACAGCCAGCATGCACAACTCACAACAACAGCCAGCATGCACCACTCACAACAACAGCCAGCACGCACCACTCACAACAACAGCCAGCACGCACCACTCACAACAGCCAGCATGCACCACTCACAACAGCCAGCATGCACCACTCACAACAACAGCCAGCACGCACCACTCACAACAACAGCCAGCATGCACCACTCACAACAACAGCCAGCATGCACCACTCACAACAGCCAGCATGCACCACTCACAACAACAGCCAGCATGCACACACTCACAACAGCCAGCATGCACCACTCACAACATCAGCCAGCATGCACCACTCACAGCAACAGCCAGCATGCACCACTCACAACAGCCAGCATGCACCACTCACAACAACAGCCAGCATGCACCACTCACAACAGCCAGCATGCACCACTCACAACAACAGCCAGCATGCACCACTCACAACAACAGCCAGCATGCACCACTCACAACAGCCAGCATGCACCACTCACAACAACAGCCAGCACGCACCACTCACAACAGCCAGCATGCACCACTCACAACAACAGCCAGCAGCACCACTCACAACAGCCAGCATGCACCACTCACAACATCAGCCAGCATGCACCACTCACAGCAACAGCCAGCACGCACCACTCACAACAGCCAGCATGCACCACTCACAACAACAGCCAGCACGCACCACTCACAACAACAGCCAGCATGCACCACTCACAACAGCCAGCATGCACCACTCACAACAACAGCCAGCACGCACCACTCACAACAACAGCCAGCACGCACCACTCACAACAGCCAGCATGCACCACTCACAACAGCAGCCAGCATGCACCACTCACAACAGCCAGCATGCACCACTCACAACAGCCAGCATGCACCACTCACAACAACAGCCAGCACGCACCACTCACAACAACAGCCAGCACGCACCACTCACAACAACAGCCAGCATGCACCACTCACAACAACAGCCAGCATGCACCACTCACAACAGCCAGCATGCACCACTCACAACAACAGCCAGCATGCACCACTCACAACAGCCAGCATGCACCACTCACAACATCAGCCAGCATGCACCACTCACAGCAACAGCCAGCATGCACCACTCACAACAGCCAGCATGCACCACTCACAACAACAGCCAGCATGCCACCACTCACAACAGCCAGCATGCACCACTCACAACAACAGCCAGCATGCACCACTCACAACAACAGCCAGCATGCACCACTCACAACAGCCAGCATGCACCACTCACAACAACAGCCAGCACGCACCACTCACAACAGCCAGCATGCACCACTCACAACAACAGCCAGCATGCACCACTCACAACAGCCAGCATGCACCACTCACAACATCAGCCAGCATGCACCACTCACAGCAACAGCCAGCACGCACCACTCACAACAGCCAGCATGCACCACTCACAACAACAGCCAGCACGCACCACTCACAACAACAGCCAGCATGCACCACTCACAACAGCCAGCATGCACCACTCACAACAACAGCCAGCACGCACCACTCACAACAACAGCCAGCACGCACCACTCACAACAGCCAGCATGCACCACTCACAACAGCAGCCAGCATGCACCACTCACAACAGCCAGCATGCACCACCTCACAACAGCCAGCATGCACCACTCACAAACAACAGCCAGCACGCACCCACTCACAACAACAGCCAGCATGCACCACTCACAACAACAGCCAGCATGCACCAATCACAACAACAGCCAGCATGCACCACTCACAACATCAGCCAGCATGCACCACTCACAACATCAGCCAGCATGCACCACTCACAACAGCCAGCATGCACCACTCACAACAGCCAGCATGCACCACTCACAACAACAGCCAGCATGCACCACTCACAACAGCCAGCATGCACCACTCACAACAGCCAGCATGCACCACTCACAACAGCCAGCATGCACCACTCACAACAACAGCCAGCATGCACCACTCACAACAACAGCCAGACTGTACTCCACGGCCATGGACTTCAGCTGAAGGCCTAGCTGTTCCAGCAGGGCTAAACCTGTTGAACAAGAACATCATTTCTTTGTCCATCACTGTCCATGTCACTTTTCCCCCCAAACAAATCTTAAGACACATCTTTGTAATACAGTCTTTTATATAACACATTCCATTCTTCTGACCTCCAGTTGTCTCATGTGGTGTGTGTGTGTGTGTGTGTGTGTGTGTGTGTGTGTGTGTGTGTGTGTGTGTGACTGAGAGGTGGGGGTTACAGTTGGCAGTATGCATGTTGGGGTTTGTGTGGAAGATTGGAGTGTAAATGTGAATGGTAAGATGGGGAAAATATCTGTCAAACAAGGTTGTATGCAAGCTAATACCCTTTTTCTAAGTGCATGTTTAAGAACATGTATACAATAGATACAGTAAAGCTCTCTAAAAGTGACAGAAAGCATCATAAAAGTATCCAAGAGTACTCCAAGGTGATTTCTGAAGTGTTTCTGACTTCTTTTTAAATGAGCCAAGATGACAGAACTACTCAAAATAAAGAAAATAAGAAGTTTTCATCTATGGCTTAATTAGGAGCAAAATGATGAATTTTTGCATATTTAATTTTTTCTTTCTTTTCCAGCAGTCCAAAGTCCCAATATGGGTCATATTCAGAAGGCTGTAGGCCATTTGGCATGCGTCATGTCTGAAACCAGGTTTGATTACTGTCAGCTACTTGTAATACACACTGAATTTTTTCACAACTGCAACTCTTGACAGATTTTGAATACTGCACTGCCAAAAAAAGCTGAACTCTTGATTTTTCAGCTAGTTTCTTTTTCCAGCAGGGATGACCAGAATGAGTTACAAAATGACATATCTCTGCTTGTAATGGACACATCGCATGTTAACTTACATCAGAATGATGTAGATAAATGACATATCTCTGCTTGTAATGGACACATCGCATGTTAACTTACATCAGAATGATGTAGATAAATGACATATCTCTGCTTGTAATGGACACATCGCATGTTAACTTACATCAGAATGATGTAGATGACTAGATGTTTTGTGTAAGAAGACAACTGATCATGTCACTACAACTGTACATCCCCACCTCCCCCTTTTACCTCACTTCTTGTGTGCTGTGTAAACATTACGTTTACATCTCTCAGCTTGTTATGAGCTTATGAAAGCTGACATTTGTTTTTAGAAAAATAATGCTCATCAGATTTAATGATAAAAAAAAGAAAAAAATGGGAAAGAAAAACCTTGCCCCCCTCCCTCCTCCACAGACACCTCCCCCTTCCCTCCACCCTAATTCTTCAACACCTATGCTTTCCATTAAACATATTAATAAAATTCATATCAAAATGATTGCCAGAAAATTCAAATGCCAATGTCACTACAAAATACAGAATGTCATTACAAAATTAATAAACTCACCCCCACTCCTTAACTCTCACCCCCTCTGACTGACTGACCATCAATTCCAGTGAAGTTGATGCATTTTTGCTAGCAGCAGCCCCATACAGCCGGTTCACTCCTAGGATTTAGACAAGCATGTCTGCTTCTGAGTGATTGGCTGTTCAGTCAGTAATTCACTGAACCAGGTGTACAAAAAAAAGGATTGCTTCTTCACTCAAGTTCCAAAGCACACTTTTGAATGGCCAAACAATGACACCAATGACAGAGTGAAATTTGTTTGTCTGTTTGGCTTTTTACAGAGCAACATTCATACAACTCTTTCCAGGAAACGTGTGATAGAAGAGTGGAAAACTAACACCAAGACATGAGCTGACCGTCACATTCAAAGCCAAAGGGAATCACACAATCACAGGTGTTGAAGGACTTTTTTTCAGTTTCTCTCTCTCTCTGTTGTTTAAAATTGGCTTTTGAATGCAAGTTGACTATAAATCCAGTCATTTCATTTTAATGGAACTCTGGATGTCACGATCACTGTTGTATCTCATTCCACTTTTCTGTCCAAGTTTCTGTCTATAGAATGATCATCTATCGTGAAAGCTGAACATAGCCTTAGTCAAACACGATTTCAGCAAGAGACTAAGGCAAAATGGCATCTTCACCAGTGGCTTACTTTTTTCATCTGGCTTAGTCATCTAGGGTATCATAGCTTTACTTCACTAAAAATTGTTTCAGTTTTATCATTGGACTTAAAGAAAGCACCCTCTGTTAATAAAAGTGGGGTAAAGATACCCTCGAAATTTTTAGATAAGGGAAGAAGCCACCTGCTCTTGACTGGCAGACAGGGGCTGCCCTGCATGCCCTCTCAGGGAAAGTTCAAAACTTGAGTAAAATCCAAACCACATGACCACCAGCTTACGCTAAACATCGGTGAAAATGTCACTGTTTATAAAACTTTGATAATACACAAACCGGTAAGCACACAAACGCAAAACATACATGAACACAAAAACATGAAATTTCTTCCATTATAAATGAGTGTCCTGCAGTCTTAAATTCATAAACTTCTTTGTTTTAAATGAGAGTGTTGCAGTCTTCGAATTATGAAGACTAAATGTGATGAGGGTTCTTAGTTGTATCATTTCTATTTTTTCATGACAAGGTGTCCTCAGGACATTTTGCATGCTACATATCTACAGTGATCCACAAATTAACTGCTCTGAAGTTGTTAAACAGAACTACATATCTACAGTGATCCACAAATTAACTGCTCTGAAGTTGTTAAACAGAACTACATATCTACAGTGATCCACAAATTAACTGCTCTGAAGTTGTTAAACAGAACTACATATCTACAGTGACCCACATATTAATTGCTCTGAAGTTGTTAAACAGAACTACATATCTACAGTGACCCACATATTAACTGCTCTGAAGTTGTTAAACAGAACTACATATCTACAGTGACCCACATATTAACTGCTCTGAAGTTGTTAAACAGAGCTACATATCTCCAGTGACCCACAAATTAACTGCTCTGAAGTTGTTAAACAGAACTACATATCTCCAGTGACCCACATATTAACTGCTCTGAAGTTGTTAAACAGAGCTACATATCTCCAGTGACCCACAAATTAACTGCTCTGAAGTTGTTAAACAGAGCTACATATCTCCAGTGATCCACATATTAACTGCTCTAAAGTTGTTAAACAGAGCTACATATCTACAGTGATCCACAAATTAACTGCTCTGAAGTTGTTAAACAGAGCTACATATCTCCAGTGATCCACATATTAACTGCTCTAAAGTTGTTAAACAGAGCTACATATCTACAGTGATCCACAAATTAACTGCTCTGAAGTTGTTATACAGAGCCTTGAATGTGTAGCTGGCACAATAGTTTGTTTATCCGACAAAATGGAGAAACACATTAAACGAATAAACAATGTCACTTTTGCTCCGATAGTGTGCAGCCTGTTTGCAATTGTCTTTATTTTATTTTTCTTTTAATATCTGTTCAACGTCTACACTTCATGTTGCGGAGCTGTAGGAAACGGAAGGGAGACTATTCCTGCTTTCCAGATTGAAGAAGATGTTTGCAAGAACTAAAGTTCGTTTTCAAATATGATAAACCAAAAGTTTTCTGCCAAAAGTATTTGTTCGCCTATTACATTTTGTGTTTGTGGAATTATCCTCTGAAAAAAATCTTGATTAAGGTGTAGAAACACAAACAAGAAGTAAGAGGTAACTTGCTTCTATGGTGGAATAAAGACATGCCCATAACTCAGAACTGTTTATGTTACATATTCACCTGACACATAGGATGATATGAAGATAAAAGGCATAGCAAAAAAAAAAAAAAAAAAACCAACCAAGAAACCCAGCAAATATGCAGGCAAAAGGCACACAGACAAAGCAATGAAATGTTTTGCTTTTTTTATGTACCTTTAATCCGCAATTGTGCTAGATGAATGGGTGTTGTAAGTAATATTAGTAATGTGCATGCAATCTTATCTCCTTTAGTTACAAGAGGTTTTTCCCTATCCTCATAGTTGCAGAATGCTGACAGCACTTTCATTATCTAATTAGACTGTGATGACACTGACACTGAAGCAGACTGCACCTCTGCAGAAAACGTGCTAAAATACATTTACAAATATAAAACAGAGTGCAAAGTAACCTTTTACACATCATTAATCAGACATGTGAATTTTCAATCAATACGTTTTGTTCAGACATCATAAATGATACACAAAAAGAGTGCACAAAACATTTGGCTGTTACTAAGAAAATGGCCAGTTCCAAGGTCAAGGCCATTCTCCTTCTGACAGCTGCCTGAGGAGATTGTTCATGCATTCTTCATGCCTGTTAGTTGTGACATCTGGAAGAGGCACAACTGTCCAAAATTCATTGGTTTTGTTGTGTGTATTAAACAAACTATTTTGTGCCACGATTTGTGTGTTCATTTGATATTTTTCCCCTGGAGCTAACAATGTTGAGACTTTGCTCTGACATACACAGCACCTGGTGTCACTCACCCCAACTACCCCAAAGAGAATGACTGGGTACTCACTGTCCATCTGCTGACCTCCTTGTATGGGGGCAAAGAGGGCGGCGACACAGTCGATCACAACCAGCATGGCACTGCTGTACAGTCTCTGGGTCTGCAGGGAACACAGGAAACATTCTACTGATTTCCATTTGCTTTCAGTGGCATGACAGCCTAGCTGACTGTGCAGGGCCTGTCTGGCTGTCCTAACACAGCTGGGCTGCAGGCTGGGCTGTGGCATCAGGGGTCCAGTGACCCATGGCTGGTGAAATTGAGGGACTGAATGACGAGCTCTTTTAGAGTCAGTTCACATACATACAAAAGGAATGTATTGTGTGTGTGTGTGTGTGTGTGTGTGTGTGTGGTGTTCTTTTCTGCATAACCTCATTAGTCGTATCACTAATTATTCCTCTGAATGTTGTTTCAGGAATGCTGGTGAACAAGATTATTTTCAACCTGTGGACTTCTTCCAGCTCTTTTTCTGCTGTTGGGGTATGTTGACTTATTGCTGTTTTTTTTCATTTTTCTGTTGGATATTACATACTTTCTGGTCTTTACTTTGTGAGTGGAGTATTTTTCCTTCTTTGTTCAGAGTTTGATTGCATGCTTTCTTCTTTTTTATGTTGACACTAAAGATAGCATTCAATTTTTCATTTTGCATTTTTTTTGCACTTGAAATTACCAAAAATTTGAAATTGTTGTTGTCTAACCATTACTAACATTCTGTAATTTAACAAAAGTACAGTTTATTTCCTCCATGTCCCAAAAAACAGCATGAGAATTGGTTGCTTAGTTCCAGAGATATCTGCATTTCACACATGCTGGTATGAAATAAGAGATTCTCTGAAAAATGGCTGGCGATGGGGATTTATGCAAGATAGAATGTCTGGCGGTGAAAGGGTTAAGATGACTTTAACATTGCCACTGTGTACAGACATCAGTCTCTACACAGTGGCAATGTTTAAGTCATCTTTTTATGAGTCATCCACCTCATCAATACTTTGTGGCCTACTCTTCAGCAAAGAATGGATTAGGATTTAATTGCACACAAGGTGTTCTTTACTCTCCCCCACCCCCTTTTTGTTCGTTTGTTTGTTTATGCATGCATTCATAAATGGTTGGATGAGACCAAAAAAAACAAAAAAAACAACAACAAACAAAGAAAACCCAATGCTTTATACATCAGGCCAACCAGGACTAATCTGCTTTCAAAGTGATGGTCTACCCTTTCTGATGCCAGCTGTTGTGAACCACAAGCATCAGCCCAGTTCCAGCCCTTTTTACAGCATTAGCCCAGTCCCAACCCATTTTACAGCATCAGCCCAGTCCCAGCCCTTTTTACAGCATCAGCCCAGTCCCAGCCCTTTTTACAGCATCAGCCCAGTCCCAGCCCATTTCACAGCATCAGCCCATTTTACAGCATCAGCCCAGTCCCAGCCCACTTTTCAGCATCAGCCCAGTCCTAGCCCATTTTACAGCATCAGCCCATTTTACAGCATCAGCCCAGTCCCAGCCCATTTTACAGCATCATCCCATTTTACAGCATCAGCCCAGTCCCAGCCCATTTTACAGCATCAGCCCAGTCCCAGCCCATTTTACAGCATCAGCCAGTCCAGCCCTTTTACAGCAACAGCCCAGTCCCAGCCCATTTTACAGCATCAGCCCAGTCCCAGCCCATTTTACAGTCATTTTCTTTAACACTTAGAACCTCAGCTTCTCTAAAGCAGTCTCTCACTCCTTGGTGTACTCTATAAAGAATGATCAGTTGCCCCTAGATGGGTTAATCTTACCTGTGTTCTCAAAGCAGAACTGAGATCATCGAGAATGGACAACACGGAGTATATGTCAGCTGCTTGTACACAGTGTATTCTGCTTAGAGCATCTTCCAGATGTTGAGACTGAAAACACAGAATACTATACGATTACTACATTAGATTACAGTATGTGTGCACATATGTGTGTGTTGTATCTGTTGTGTATGTGTAGCGCTTTGTATGTTCTCCATGTGTACATGTATGTGTGTGTTTCTGATGCACGTGTGTGCAAGCCCGAGTGATGATCAGTGCACATCTGTGTGTATTCATGAACATGAATATCAAGGTAAGTCCCCACGTTGGCATGCAAGAGTATGTTCATACTTGCACAAATGTTAGATGTGTTTTACTGAGCAAGCATCAGACCTGTCCGTCATGATGAGGCCCAGCATTACCTTCTGAAGGTCACCAAGGTCAGGGGACGGGGGAAGGAAGGAGCCTGCAGCCTGTGTGGAGAAAGAGCCACAGGTGTCGATGAACAAGACGTTCTGTGCATGTGCCCCAGCCACCGTCATCACACAACGCATACACACCTGTCCAGACAGAATGGGGTCCTCTCCGTAAATGTGTGTGAACATCGAAGTGACTGCACTTGGTATATCAATAGATGTGTGTGTGTGTGTGTGTGTGTGTGTGTGTGTGTGTGTGTGTGTGTGTGTGTGTGTGTGTGTGTGCGCGCGCGTGCACGTGCGTGTATACATATATGTACACACTTTTATATAACAGAGTGAGTGGATGCATACATGTATACAGGACAAGATGATTCACTGCTGAATCACTAGTTACACATCAAATGAAGCTGACCTGTAGCTTACTTCTTTTTCTGGACCACTGCAAAGAATATTTCATTTGGTTTAGAGGAATATGTCCACACTAACAACAATGCATGCATGAACAGAACAGAACAAAGTTTACCTTTTTCTGTATGAGATGATAACTGTGTGTTTTTTACCATCTTGGTGTGCATGCACCAAGTGTCGTAATATAGGACACATAGTGATTATTCCTTTCTGAATGCATGATGTAGGTGTTCACACACCTATACTTTTTTCATAGAAAAACTGATGACTGTTCATTTCTATAGAGTATGGGTGAGCTCACACACATATTATTCATGGGACTGTTTCTGAAAAAAAAAAAAAATGCATGTACTCACACAACACAGAACAGCTTCAACTTCATTTTGTTGGTTTGTTTATTTCTTTACTTTTTAAACAAACAAACTACTTTAGGACAGGAGGCAGGCATATGGATGATAATAAAAGTAATTAATTTTTTGTCCAGAAGAACGACTGTGTGAGTTCTGTGGGTTTCAATCATGTCTGTGTGCACAGTCACGCAGGGCATTCAGAAAAGGCTAATGCCAAGAAACCCAAAGGACTTCTACGGCACAACCGGAAATATCAGAAGGTTAGTCCAATGTTTGTTTGGTAACAAACATAATGCACTCACATGTGTACTTGAGAATGTATGTATGTGCATGTCAGTCTGTTGTACAAATTGTATCGGCTCATTCTGTGTCCATATCTTTTATTATGAAAGTCTTTACAAAACTGAATTTCCAGTCTGAGAGTGCTAAGTTTGAATCCAAATACTGATGGGTAAAAGTGAGGGGGAAAGTAGTTGGGGGTGGGAGAAGGGAAGGGATCTTTCCAATCATTCAGGTAAAGGTGTGCAGATCTGCAACTGTCTAAACTTCTCATCTGTTGACACACTGAAGATCAATCTTACACATCAAAGAACCTGAAATTCATGGCAGCAATAACTGGGTTACGGAACACACAGACACACACACAGACACAGACACACACACAGACTGTAAAAATCATGACAGTTTGACAGACATCAGTTACCTGATGTTGGCCATGTTCTAACAGACAGAAGATCGCATAATGCACAGTTTATTCCATATAATATTCATGTTGACCGGAAAACAGCGGTCATGGTTTAATTCCTTTTTTTCCCTGTCTACATTTTTACATGTCTTTCATAAGATGTTGTGTGGATGTGGAAGTGTTCATAAGCATACAACAGCCAAACCTTTTCTCCAGTCAATGCTATTGAATTACCTGTGTTTTACCTGAAGCTGCTTCACCAGTCAACTCGCACACTTCTCCTGCATAAAACCCGCCTTCCAAGAGCTCATCCAAGCTGTATCACACAAAATGATATTAATACTAATGGGATTGTTCAATGGTAATATATCCCGCCCCAAAGTGCTTTACAACATCAGTTAAGTACATGCTCTCACATCTGTAATCAGGGAACATACATACTTGCTCGCAACTGTGCAAGCCTTAGTTCTCTTGACATCACCCACCTACATCCCCTTCTCTCTCACTTTATATACATGCATTGACTTGCTGATTTGCTTATAATGCCCAGCCTCTCCACCACACATACATACACCAACATGAGTCAAAAGTAGTTATAGAAAAAGATAACAAAAAAAAAAAAAAAAAAAAAGGGGAGAGTTAAAAACACACAATTCAATCGTTTACTTGCAGGTATCACTCCCATTTTTTTTTTAAAACCATACAGACAACACACTAATATTGGTCTGTCATGGTCCGACTGTAACATTCTGCAAATACATTGCTGAACAATTAAGCAGTGGGGGAAAAACAAGTGCAGGCTGCAAATACATGATA
Organism: Conus canariensis; assembly: GCA_033310375.1. Taxonomy (NCBI): domain Eukaryota; kingdom Metazoa; phylum Mollusca; class Gastropoda; order Neogastropoda; family Conidae; genus Conus; species Conus canariensis. The sequence goes on along the minus strand of CM065736.1, from coordinate 52,334,038 downwards.
CAAAACATATTACAGCTCACTGAAAAAGAAAACAAACAAAAATTATATCATGTCATTTACCATGAGACATTTTAATACAGGACTTGATCTTTTTTTTTTCAAAAAGGAAAAGAACTTAAGTCTTTCAATCATTCTCTGAGGGATTAAACATATAACTAAGAAAACTTAAAACAACAACAACAAACAAATGCACAATAAACAGTCTACAGTGTGAATGTTTCTTTCCTAAACACTGACAACCCAGGCCAACACTGAGCTCACCTTATGATGCCAGTGGAGAAAATGGCCTGTGATGACACAACAGCGCTATACAGCTGTGAGGCTGGCACTGGAAAGGCCGAATACTGTGCCAGCAGCACACGCCCAATGGACACAACATCCTGACAACATATTGCTCAACGGTGAATCATCACATTTTTTTTTTTCAGCTAAATTTCACCTGTATTCAGATTTGACTACATCTGTATGAAATCCTGGAAGAATCCAGGATCCAGCAAGCTTCAGATCAACATCCCATCTGATGTACATGTATGCTGAATCTGTACCATCTGATTTCATTCCTTGCCGTGCAGAAACTACATATAATCACTACTGCCAAAGCCAACTGCAGCTTTCTGTTGATGGCACCACGGGCAACAGTCAAGTGATTAAAGGCAAGTGAACTTTGACAAGATATGGATCCCTTCCTCCGTTGGGAAAACAAATGGTCCTTGAACTTGGATTCCAACAAATGTTCTTTCCAACAAATGTTTCATCCTAACAGTTGTTTGTAAATTGCCTCTAAGATGTCTCCAAATATAATTCATTATAATCAACCATATCTGCCAGTACCATAATATATTATAATGCACGAAGAACAATACATAAAATAAAGCCCCTGCTGATAAATGTGTCGCATGAAGATGTTATTCTTCTGAACAGTTGAAGTCCATGCATGCCTTGCTTTAGAAGGCCAAGACAGCTGACGTTTTAGACCACTATAATTTTAAACTGTCCTAACTTTAATAAAAAAAATCTTCAAATCAGAATAATAATTATGGACTCAGATATTCTGAAAGCAGACAATGTTCCTGATTTAATGGATAAATCATAAGTTTGATAGAAAATCACCAAGGCTGTCAATTTTGATGATGGATAATATTTCAAAAACCAGACAGAGAGAGAGAGAGAGAGAGAGAGAGAGAGAGAGAGAGAGAGAGAGAGAAGAGGGAGTGAAAGAAAGCAAGAGAGAGAGAGAGGGAACTTGGAGTTGATGACAGCTGCTTCTAGACAGGTACCTGATAGAGATAACTCTGGAAATGTAATTGATGGAAAGAAGGCTTATGCTCCATTCCACTGAATCCGTCAGTTTCCTATATGTCATGAGTACAATCTGAGTGTTTGTTGCAAACAGAAAGCAGAAACATGTCATAATCCTTTCACCAAAATGCTGTAGATACTAGGCACCTAAACGTTCTTCACAATCATAGTACAATGCCTGTGTTCTATTCATGTTGTTGGTCAAGTCACTTGCTGCAAATGGCAAGTACTGTGGCGCTTTGTAGTTGCACACACAAAAGTGAAAACAAAACAAAAAACTTCGGATCAGTGATGGGTAAAAATCTGCTGTGACAAAAAATTGTCAATGCCATCCATTTTGCCTGGGACTAAGTGTAAAATTGCCACCTTTACTACCATTGTTTACGATGATCAAGGCCAATGGTATTAAACTCAGGATCTAGTGATGCCTTATTCATTATGCTCATACCTTATGTCTTTAAAGAATTTACATTGGTCAACAAGTTTTTTTTGGCTGTTAGTTATATTATCTTGTGCTCTTTTCATGCCACCACATGATTTGTTACATAACAGTGCAATCTCTATAAACAAATCATTTTTTTCTGTGACTAGTTATACTCAAAATATTGTCTATACCATTTTCTTTTATCATAATATGATAATTTGAATAGGTCTGGTTCACTACGGTCATCAAGATGCTTGATAATCAAGTCCTAAAGACAATAAAATGAATAATTGCCTCCATTATCTGCTCATAAGATTGTATCAGTGGATGTCTCTGTGAATCTAACATACTGTGTACTCAAAGTAAAAAGGGGTGTGGAAAGTATGGCAGTTGAGTTTCCACTTTAAAAGGGCATGGGGGATAATTAAAAAGTTGGGGGCAGTTTTGCGCGTTTACGTGTATAATTTTGGCTTTTTTGTTTGTTTGTTGTTTTTTTTGAAAATAACTCTGCTGTCTGTTTCTGTCTCCAGCATAGCTGACAGAAGGGCCTACGAAGATGATGGTGATCACAGGAAGTCTTTTCCTTTATGTGTGAACTTTAGCAGATTAATAAAGTTACTCAATAAGAGAAGAACACAGAGGAGTATGTCACTAACACAAATTTGTCAATGTGGGCGTGTCCGATTCATCCGTCAGCGTCACTCAACCGGAATCAGAATGCTGTTTTGATTCTTACTTTGTAGTCTATGCCGCAGGTCCGCGCAATATCTTCCTTGTCGTTTGCGAGGAAATCTGTCACTGTCACTATTTTAGCTTGTCGTAAAGACATCCACACATTTTCTGTCAGTGCTTTACAAATGAAAGGCCGAAGAGCTGACATGACGAGAGTGAAGATTTGTCCCCTCCGTTTGTTGGATCTCCCGCCTTCGATTTCCGTTTAAAGTTATCCGTTTTAAAGGATGCCCATTTGAAAATTTACAATTCCAGATAGTGCGCTGTGTGTGTGTGTGTGTGTGTGTGTGTTGTGAGGAGAGAGAGAGAGAGAGAGAGAGAGAGAGAGAGAGAAGAGCTCAGGGCCGTAACACTTGTCTGAAGACCTGCTATCCACCTCTCACTAGGATTTCTTCCTACTTTATTAATAAGTTATCTGTATTTATAAATTACATGTTTTTTATTACATTACAATTTTTGCATTTTAATGAATTTTTGAAATTTTGTACATTTCTGAATTTTTCTGAAATAATGTAAATTTGTGATTTATTTCTAATTTATTTTTTTTTTTAAGGGCGATACACTGCTTCAGATCACAAAAATGTTGTTTTAAATACCAACCATAATTCCGGGAGGTAAACCGTCAATATCCGGTGATAGAAATTCAAGGGAAAGAATATGGTCCAGGATCAGTTTGGCTTGTTTTGTATTGATCAATGCGTGAATGGGGGTGAAGAAATTCTTCGAGCCAGAACAGCTACTCAATGTGTAAAAAGGGCATCAATACAACATGGTATGGTATCTTTAAAATTTAAGATCGTGTAATTTTGAACATACACGATTTCTTGTTGGAATCAGGAAGTATGTCCAGTGCTTTTAGTTTTTCATCTGTTGTTAGAGGTTCAGCTGGAAGGAGTATCTTTGCTGCACGTCAATGAAGGGGACTTCAGTCTTTTTTATGGACATCACTACTCCCATCCCATATTGTTGAAGTGTGATTGTTATGTGACATTATGTCTGTGTTTAAGAAAAGTTTGAGCGTAGTACTTGATTGAACACCCATCTTGCGCCGAATTCAATGAGATAAGTGATTGCTCGTTCTTCATTTTTGTTGTCCTGAGTGTTGTTTATTTTGCAGAAGAAGACACAAGAGGTCGAAACGCGTCGTGTTTTGTCTTCTGATTCGTTTATTCATGTTTGGCGAATACAGTACTTAATTATTTTTTAAAGATTAGCGTAGTGTGTGTGTGTTGTGTGTTTTGCGGGATGATCTTGCATAGATCATTGAGATGAGACTTCCATTTAAATTCTTTATCCATCGTTACAATACTCATCTATCTGTGAGTATGACCATATTCCATTAGCATTGTTACTAGGCTGTCTCGGTGTGTAATGACCATATTCCATTAGCATTGTTACTTGGCTGTCTCGGTGTATAACTCCCCCATATGACACATGTTCTTAAGGATTCATACTTATCTGGTTATTTTCCATCAGTTTTCAAATATGCTATATACCCTGTCATAAAGAAATGCTCTCTGGACCAGAACAGTTTGAAATACAATACACCAGTTTATCATCTTTCCTTTCTCTGAAATTCTGGAAAGACTTGGTTTTCTCCCGACTTTGTTGCACACCTAAAAAACCAACAACAAAATTTTCAACTCTCATCAGTCTGTCTACTTACATGACCACAGTATTAAAACAGCCCTGCATAGAAAAAGTCGATGATACTTGTCTTGCCTTTGATGAATACAAATTTCCTTTCTCGCCATGTGAGACCCTTCTGGTTCAATTGACAGCGTTGACCATTAAATTCATTTAAAAAGGCTTCGGAAGTTGTTGTTGTTGTTGTTGTTTGTTTTTTTGCGTATTGACAGTCTAGCTCTATCCTGGCTTTAAGTTTTATCTGACAAACCAAACTCAAATGATAGCTTTTTCTGCAACATCCGTCATGTTCGATGGTGTTCCACAGAGATCGGTTCTAGGACCTATTGTTTTTGTTCTGTGTGCCACTCCAAGTCAGATCATTAGCCATCATAATCTATCGTGAAAGAGCTTTGATGATGACTCCAAGCTTCATCAGTCAGCTTCTATTGCTGAAAGTGATGATAACTGTATCTAGAAACCAAGAACGTATTTAGATTCAGAGGCATGGATGACCTCCAGGTAGCCGCAGCTTAATTATGACAGAACTGAGCTCCTGCTTCTCTGGCCCAAGAAACATTTTTTCCCGCAAGAAACTTCCTAATCATTCTTCTTTTTCCAGAATCGCTTGTGATAAACAATGACGTTAATTCGTCTGTCCGTGTCGTTTCTCTTTACCATAATCTGATTTTTGAACATTGCATGTCAAAGATTTGTAGAGCTGGTTACCTTGAGCAGTGGAGAATGAGCTCCACACGTCATTTGTTGTCATGTGAGGGGAAAACCAAAACAAAAACAAGGTAGTTTGTGCTTTCGTTTTTACTGCAGTTCTCTTCATGTTGGTATCCCAAACACCTGCTTGATGTGTTTCAAAGATTCAGAACAATGCTGCCCGATTTATTTTCAGATCTTTTCAGTTTGAACACGTTTTCTGCGCACGTGCACTTATGTGTGCATGTGTGTGTGTGTTCCGTTTCGCCGTCCGGAACAGGCTCAGACACAAACTTTCAACTTCGACGTTTTCTGTCGTTCCCGGAACGTATCACCACGAAAATTACAATCCAGTGCCTCACCTTTGTTCCGCATCTGATGATCGAAAGTAAAAATCCTTGTGGTAAATACGAAGTCAGCTGCCATTTTCTTACAGAGCTCCCTCACTACGAAACACGCTGCCCGCAGTTCTACTTCCCTCGATTCAATACATTCCTTTAAATCCGGCTTAAAGGCTTACCTGTGTCAGCAAGTCTAACTTTATCGCACTCCATCATGATCATATCTTTAACTCTCTCTCTCTCTCTCTCTCTCTCTCTGTATGGACCGATGGCCCCCCCCCCCTCTCTCTCTCTTTTGTGTGTGTGTGTGTGTGTGTGTGTGTGGTGTGTGTGTGTGGTGTGTGTGTGTGTGTGTGTGTGTGTGTGTGTGTGTGTGTGTGTGTGGCGCGCGCGCGAGCGTGTATGCATGTGTGCATGCATGGTGTGAGCATGCAGGAGTGTGTCCATGCCGGGATGGGATAGGGAGGGGGGGGGGGGGAGGGGGGAGCAAGGGGTAGGAGAGAGAGGGGGGAGGGAAGCGGCGGGTACTGAAAATGTTTTGTGAGAACCGATTTCTCTTGCGTCTTTTGCAAAGCGCCAAGAGCAGATTGTCTGAATAATGTGCTTTATGAATGTGCATTATGATATGATGTATACCCCAGAGAAGCAGAGTGCATGCTAGTCTGCGTGATGGCAAGGACGACGGAGCTGATGCAGGTCAGGACACTGCAGACAGCTGTGGCTGATAGCAGTCAATGAGGTGGGTCAAAAGAAGAAGGAAGAGAGGCGCTGGCCAGTGCACGGCAAGTGGACCGAGAGGAGAGGGCGAGTATAAAGAAAAGGGAGGAAACGGAAGGCTAGGATGGGGCTGGGTCAGTGTAGGTGGTTTATTGGTCCTGGAGAATCAACCAGTCATCAACATGTTCTCAGAAGTGAGAATGCACGTTAAGTCCGCTAAGTACTGCGGGTACAGACTGCCACATACGCGTTCTCTGCTGGTCGCTGGGTGAATTACCAGAAACAAAACGAGACTGGTCTGGGTGGAAATACGAACAGGAGACTTACTACTTTTTTTTTTCGCTCTCCTTTTTCTTCTTCTTTCGGGACCAGACCTAAAACGAAGCATACTCGACCTACAGCTCCTTGTTGAATTTCCTGCAGAAGAAATTGTTGTTGGCATTGTGTTTCCATGCCCCTCCTCTCTCCCATTTGTCCCGCCCACACTGTGCCCTTCATCCAGCTATGGCATTATGGCATCGTTCATCACGTGTGAGTCGAATAGGCAACTCGCCTCTTTTATTTCTCATATCATAGTTTATGCTGCTTTTTGTTGTGAAGTGGCGGCTACTCCTGACATGTTGAGACTGATCATTGTCGACAGTAAACACATGGTTGTTTATTCTGCAGCATCTATTTACCTTTCATGGGCTTTTCAAAATGTATTTTCAGCGCACCATTATGTTTTAAAAAAAAATCATTGTAGTCTGATGTGACAAACTAAGCGGAATGGCTGATTCCCTCCTCATGACCTAGTTGTTTGTACCTTTAGGATGTCAGTATCTACCTTTAGGATGTCAGTATCTACCTTTAGGATGTCAGTATCTACCTTTAGGATTCAGTATCAACTTTGGATGTCAGTAGCTACCTTAAGGATGTCAGTACTACCTTAAGGATGTCAGTATCTACCTTTAGGATATCAGTACTACCTTAAGGATGTCAGCTACTAAATCATAGCTACCTTAAGGATGTCAGTTGCATGGCTATCATCAATCGATGTACATTTTGTAGCTAGTGGTCCTTCTTGTTTGTTCCTTTTTCCCCTCAGAACTGTTATCCCTACGTGACAGCTCCAAAAGAGCACATGTGGCCTTCAAGGTGACAGATGAACCTGTGACCAATGAACCTGTTGACCATGATCTGTGCTTTGCAAGTGGAAAACCTGTCATGTCCGTCGTCAGCTCACTTGTTTACCTCAAGCATGCGTAACACAAGGCAATGTATACAATTACATAATGCAAGTTTTCTCGATATCAGCTGCAGTGGGGAGATCGAAGGGTCGAATCCCATTAAAGGTATACATGATAAAGCCCTTCTATGGATTAATCCCGCGGCTCTTGCTCCAACAGCCTGAGGTTCGATGGGCTCAAATGGGAAAATTGTTATCATACAGTTAAGTTTTATTCACTCTAAGGATCCGCTGTGAGAAAGTTGTTCAAATTATTGACAAACGCTGGAAGAATCCGTTGCCAGGTCGAGGCAGGATATGTCATAAAGGGAAGCATACAGTCCTGTCAGTCAGTCTAAGACACAAACTGAAAT
>CM065736.1:52319107-52321607 GCA_033310375.1 Conus canariensis | reverse complement strand
AATCAATGGACCACACAAACTATGAAGTTTTTTCGGTCCACAATCAAGTGCTGATAATCGACTATTGTTTGAGTACTAACAATCACGGTGACTAATTTACATACTGACCAGCAGATTAACAGACATATCTGCAAAGCACAGACGTATGAAAGTATTCACATCGCATCATTTCCTTCCGCGATCCAGTATTCAGTAACCAGTGACACAACTCGGTGACACAAACCACGATGCTAACACATGAACACAGCCACACCCAGTTGTATTGTTCTTAAAAAACACACACACACAACGATTCTTGCTCATACTTTTGACATAACGAATCCCATTGCAGAGGACAGGCCCCTGTAACAGATCAAAGCGTGAGCATTTCTACCTAGAACAGTGCTGTCTACAGGACACAGAACACCAACATTTACAGAACACTGCTTTCCGTCCATGGAGGACCACAGTTTTTGTTAATGCATTACGTAACAACTCCCCTTCATCCTAACAGCCTGCAGGCCTCTAGTTTCCAACTAACGCTTCATTATAGCAACATAGCAACAGTGTATAATACATACTAGATATAAACGAGCACACTCAACAGTTTGCTGATAATTCACAAAGCATTGTGCAAATCAATCACAATGTACCATTTATCTATACTGGAAAAAATGGTTTAATTGATTGTGCAGAAAAGTGCACAACATAATTCTTGTCATAAACGAATCTACACATAGTCTTATAACATGGATAGAACAGAAAACAAACAGCAAGAGCATGAGAACAGTTTACAACAGGTATGTAGTCCATCGGATACTGCTATTAGCAGTTTGTCGATTCTACTACTCTTCTAGCCACAGAAAAAAGTAACACTCACTTCAAACTAACCAGCAATGTATACAATCGTCAACGAATGATCAAGAGTGATCCTTGATGTCAACAAACTGCTGGAAAGCAGACTTGAATCTCCGAAAAAAGGTGTGAAACTACCATTTGAAAATGGAAAGTGTGCCAAATATCCTTCAATCTCCCACATGAGTCAACGGCTTTATTCTCAAGCTCTTGTTCTTGACTTTCTTTTAAAAAAAAGGAAAGAAAACACTACTTGCCTGCAGAAAAAAAACAACGGCTGCTTCAACAGGGCAAGAAACAAGCAAGGAAAGTGGTGGGACAATTTTCATATGGACTTGTACAGTGGCTGGGAATCGCTGAGCGAGCCGCGGGGCATGGGCGAGGGGAGGTAAGTGTGGTGGTGTAATCGTTGAGCGAGCCGCGGGGCATGGGGCGAGGGGAGGTAAGCGTGGTGGTGTAATCGTTGAGCGAGCCGCGGGGCATGGGGCGAGGGGAGGTAAGTGTGGTGGTGTAATCGTTGAGCGAGCCGCGGGGCATGGGGCGAGGGGAGGTAAGCGTGGTGGTGTAATCGTTGAGCGAGCCGCGGGCATGGGGCGAGGGGAGGTAAGTGTGGTGGTGTAATCGTTGAGCCAGCCGCAGGGAAGGGGGTTAGGGGAGGTAAGTGTGGTGGCAGCAAAACTTATTTTTCTTGACCGAATGAAGTACAGTCAGAAAGTTGTTGAACAAACGGGAGGAGAAACAGACATCTCTTTGACTGTGGAGCACATAACCCGGACGTGAAAACATCCGTCCAGGAAACAACACACTGAATTTCCACATAAATACTATTTCATATTATACAAACATATCACCAGACAGCAAATTTGGACTGCCCTTGAACAAACAAGATGACGCATATGACACACGTCAACTGTACACAAAACGTTTCTACATGCACATAACCATGTCACTGACAATTCCTGTTACGACAATTTACGACAGAAGTAAACAAAATATTACAGTTCCAACTGGGGTGAGATCTATCGCAAGAACAAATCAACTAGATCTACCACCTTGTACTATTTTGGCGGATTGATGAAACTCTAGTTATGAACAATAACAAATAAACAAAGAGAAACACCCAGAATGGCAGCCAGGAGAATGTGGTCCTCCACCAGGGTCAGACAGATCCGCTCTATCAGTTTGTGTGTGAAAACATTTTTTTCCTGCAGGGGAGATAACAGCACGCACGGACCGAAAGAACTACTTCCCATGTACTTCTTAAACATGACACGAAGAAGACAAAATGTCGAAGTTGACATCCCTAGAAAGTTTTAGCATATGATGAAAATATAGTAATTTATTGATGGATATTGATTCATAAACAGTACGCTCACAGTAGTCATAAGAATATAGGTTTCTGGATTCTGGATTCGACATTAGAAAAGTAGTTAGACTCAGAATCAAAAACTTACTTGGAGAATATTCGACAGGGTCGCCCTGTCTTCATCAGCTCACTGTTGCTGTTGTGGCAGCGAGGCCTGGTGGGGCGACTGTTGTGTGGGGTGAACGGTTGTCAGGATCTGATTGTAGATGGCGGGAAGTTCAAAGCCTTGATCTCTGTTCAGGATGGGGCGTCTGGTCTTGATTTCGATGGCTTCTTTAACTTTTCTTTTTGTGAGGAAGG
>CM065736.1:52306607-52314107 GCA_033310375.1 Conus canariensis | reverse complement strand
ATTATCTATAATCATCACCGCTGACCAGGTACACACACAGCCCAAAACAGGGAGAGAACTCATCACCAGGAACACACAGCCCCAAACAGGGAGAGAACTCACCACCAGGAACACACTGCCCAAAACAGGGAGAGAACTCACCACCAGGAAAACACAGCCCCGAACAGGGAGAGAACTCACCACCAGGAACACACAGCCCCGAATAGGGAGAGAACTCACCACCAGGAACACACAGCCCCAAACAGGGACAGAACTCACCACCAGGAACACACAGCCCCAAACAGGGACAGAACTCACCACCAGGAACACACAGCCCCAAACACACAGTACTCACCACCAGGAACACACAGCCCCAAACACACAGTACTCACCACCAGGAACACACAGCCCCAAACACACAGTACTCACCACCAGGAACACACAGCCCCAAACAGGACAGAACTCACCACCAGGAACACACAGCCCCAAACAGGGACAGAACTCACCACCAGGAACACACAGCCCAAACAGGGAAGAACTCACCACCAGGAACACACAGCCCTAAACACAGCCCTCACACCAGGAACACAGCCTACCGAGAACTCACCACCAGGAACACACACCAGCCCAAAACAGGAGAGAACTCACCACCAGGAACACACGCCCAAACACAAGACTCACCACCAGGAACACACAGCCCAAACAGAGTACTCACCACCAGGAACATCACAAGCCCCCCAAACAGGGAGATAACTCACCACCAGGAGCACACAGCCCCGAACAGGGACCAGAACTCACCACCAGGAACACACAGCCCAAAACAGGGAGAGAACTCACCACCAGGAACACACAGCCCCAAACAGGGAGAGAACTCACCACCAGGAGCACACAGCCCCAAACACACAGTACTCACAACCAGGAGCACACAGCCCCAAACAGGGACAGAACTCACCACCAGGAACACACAGCCCAAAACAGGGAGAGAACTCACCACCAGGAACACACAGCCCCAAACAGGAAGAGAACTCACCACCAGGAACACACAGCCACAAACAGGGAGAGAACTCACCACCAGGAGCACACAGCCCCAAACAGGGAGAGAACTCACCACCAGGAACACACAGCCCCAAACACACAGTACTCACCACCAGGAACACAAAGCCCCAAACTGGGAGAGAACTCATCACCAGGAACACACAGCCCCAAACAAGGAGAGAACTCACCACCAGGAACACACAGCCCCAAACACACAGTACTCACCACCAGGAACACACAGCCCCAAACAGGGAGAGAACTCACCACCAGGAACACACAGCCCCAAACAAGGAGAGAACTCACCACCAGGAACACACAGCCCCAAACAGGGACAGAACTCACCAGCAGGAACACACAGCCCAAAACAGGGAGAGAACTCACCACCAGGAACACACAGCCCCAAACAGGGAGAGAACTCACCACCGGGAACACACAGCCCCAAACAGGGAGGGAACTCACCACCAGGAACACACAGCCCCAAACAGGGACAGAACTCACCACCAGGAACACACAGTCCCAAACAGGGACAGAACTCACCACCAGGAACAGACACCCCAAAACAGGGAGAGAACTCACCACCAGGAACACACAGCCCCAAACACACAGAACTCACCACCAGGAACACACAGCCCCAAACGGGAGAGAACTCACCACCAGGAACATACAGCCCCAATCAGGGAGAGAACTCACCACCAGGAACACACAGCCCCAAACACACAGTACTCACAACCAGGAACACACAGCCCTAAACAGGGAGAGAACTCAACTCCAGGAACACACAGCCCCAAACACACAGTGCTCCCCACCAGGAACACACAGCCCCAAACACACAGTACTCACCACCAGGAACACACAGCCCCAAACACACAGTACTCACCACCAGGAACACACAGCCACAAACAGGGAGATAACTCACCACCAGGAGCACACAGCCAACAGGACAGAACTCACCACCAGAACACACAGCCAAACACATATACTCACCACCAGGAATACACAGCCCCAAACAGGGAGAGAACTCACCACCAGGAGCACACAGCCCCAAACAGGGAGAGAACTCACCACCAGGAACACACAGCCCCAAACACATAGTACTCACCACCAGGAACACACAGCCCCAAACAGGGAGAGAACTAACCACCAGGAGCACACAGCCCCAAACACACAGTACTCACCACCAGGAACACACAGCCCCAAACAGGGAGAGAACTCACCACCAGGAACACAGGAGCCACGAACTTCCAGCACAGCAGCCAGTAGGGGCCCGGTCTTCGGCCAAGCATGGCCTCCAAGTCTTCAGAGAACCGGTCCAGACCTGAGGAGACAGATGACAATGATATCATGTCTGCTGGCATGAAACAGGCACACATGCAATGATGCAAAACACATGCACAAAGGAAGGGACGAGGTTAGAGGAAAGCAAAGACGGACAATGTGAAGATGGAGAGAGATATGTACTTGGAGTTAACTAGTTTGCGGAAGGAGGTGGTGGGGGGGGAGGAGGGGGGGGGGCAGAGAGAGAGAGAGAGAGAGAGAGAGAGGGACAGAGACAGAAAGAGAGAGAGACAGACAGACAGACAGACAGACCGAGAACAATGCAAATTTGATGTTAACTTAGAATTGTGCAGTCAACAGCTACCATGACTCTGGGTTTGCAGTCCCCCCCCCCCCCCTCACCCCCCCTCCTCACTGAGGCACACAAAAAGCTGCAGACAGTACAAGAAGCGGAGTTGTTGGAGCGTTGGCGGTTACTGTTCTGCATTGCTAATTATGTGCTGTTGCGATACTGATTTACTGAAACACCAACACACTTTGTTAATGGTTCTGCAACACTTCAGTTGCTAATTGTTCTGCAACACTTCAGTTGTTAATTGTTCTGCAACATTTAAGCCAAGGATGATATCAATACCAGCTTCCTTAAAGCGCTTAGCCACCGTCTGTCACTACCAGTGTGATATCAGCACCAGCTTCCTTAATTAACTCAATCGAGTCTTGTCGGAAGCGGGTTTCCGACACTGTTCACATCGCTTGAAGGCGTGTCGGACGCATATTTCCTACAGAGATTGACGATTTTTAAATCATACTGCCTTTTATTAAAGGGCAATAAATCTCGTTTCAGGGACAGCTTGGGGCTTTTTTGCAGTTGCTTCCCTTAGACCGTTCTGTGTGTATTCTGTAGTAGTTTTAGACGGATTTGAATTGTCCTACTCTCAGTCCCCGCGATCACACGATTATGAACACGATCACATTATTTTGGGTGGATCAAGCATTTTCTGGTCAAATTCTTGTGTTTTATGCAGTTGTCATAAATATACTATTCTCTGTAGTTCATACCAAGTGCTCAGAAGTGTAACTGAACTTGTGTGGGAGGATAGAGAGCATGAAGAAGGGGATTACAGTGTGAACAAAAAGTTCTTGCTTTTCTGCAAATGTGTATCATTTTGGATTGCTTACATCATGTGAACTGTGTAGATTCCTCCCTGAAGGTAAGCATTTTTACAAACACATTGTTTCTTCTATCCAATGGTGTATGTTTCATGCTCCTAGGTGAAGTGGTTGATTTTTTTTAATGATTTTTTGAAAATTGCTAAAAATCGTGTGATCTGAGGGACAAACTGGTCCATTTTGGCTGTGACTTGATTGAGTTAAAGCGCTTACCATCTGTCACTACCAGTGTGATATCAGCACTAGCTTCCTTAAAGCGCTTACCCACCGTCTGTCACTGCCAGTGTGATATCAGCAACAGCTTCCTTAAAGCGCTTACTCACCGTCTGTCACTGGCAGCCAGTGACCCAGCCCCGTGGGCAGCATGCTTACCGTAGGCCCAGGACACAGCTAACGTCTCAAAGAACACTGCGAACAGAATGGAGTAGCCTGCTGCAAAGCGGTCCAGCAAGTTCACCACGTACAGTCCACCCTGAAACAGTCCGTGACAATCATCGTTCATCCTTTCTTTTTAACAATCCATCCTGAAATGGTCACTGACAATCATCTTCCACCCTATTTTTCCGACACTCCACCCTGAAACAGTCAGTTTATATAATCTTCCACCCTATCTTTCCTGACAGACCACCCTGAATGTTTTTCATTCGACGCCCATCTTGTGCCGAATTGGATGAAGATAAGTGATCGCTCGTTCATTTCCGTTGTCCGAGTGTTGTGTATCTTGCCTGAAGAAGACCTAAGAGGTCGAAACGCGACGTGTTTTGTCTTGTGGTTCGTTTGTCCAGTTTTCCGGCGGAGCCTTATAAATACTTTTTAAAACTATGTTGTGCTTTCCGCCTGCTTTCGTCTCACTTTGCAACTGGATCCAACATTAAACATATTACATATTAAGTCACTTCTTTCCCATAGTTTTCCCCACATCCCATTCCAAAATAGTCACGGACAATCACCACACAGGTTAACTTTCATCAAAGTCCACTCTCTGAAAAATAATTGGCAATCATCACACAGGTTAACTTTCATCAAAGTCCACTCTCTCAAAAATAACTGACAATCATCACATATGTTCATTCCCCTGACGGATCAATTCGTAAAAATCAACGATAATTGCTGTACATGATAGCTTTTCTGACAGCCCTCCCTGCAAAAATCACTCACATTCATCACACATGTAAATGTTCTGACAGCCATCCCTGCGAAAATCACTCACATTCATCACACATGTAAATGTCCTGACAATCCATGCTGTAAAAATCACTCGCATTCATCACACATGTAAATGTCCTGACAGTCCACACTGTAAAAATCACACACATTCATCACACATCTAAATTTCCTGACAGCCTTCCCTGCAAAAATCACTCACATTCATCATACACATATGTAAATGTCCTGACAATCCATGCTGTAAAAATCACTCACATTCATCACACATGTAAATGTCCTGGCAGTCCACACTGTAAAAATCACTCACATTCATCACACATCTAAATTTCCTGACGGCCCTCCCTGCAAAAATCACTCACATTCATCACACATGTAAATTTCCTGACAGTCCACGCTGTAGAAATCAGTGAGAATCCTCACATACATTAACTTTCCTAACAGTCCATCCCGTCAAAATAATCGACGATCATCACACGTGAACTTTCCTCACAACTCT
This sequence comes from Conus canariensis, assembly GCA_033310375.1. NCBI lineage: Eukaryota > Metazoa > Mollusca > Gastropoda > Neogastropoda > Conidae > Conus > Conus canariensis. Next base: position 52,308,985 of record CM065736.1, on the reverse strand, counting down.
TCCGCAAAAATCGCTCTTTCATCACACATGTAAATTCCTGACAGTACACCCTACTAGACATACACACACGCACACACACACGCACACACACACAACACACACACACGCACGCACGCACGCACGCACGCACGCACACACACACACACACACACACACACACACACACACACACACACCACACACACACACACACACACACACACACACACACACACACACACACCTCGGCACAGCTGGCCAGGCCGACCAGGAAGTAGAGGACGAAGAGTGCCAGGACGAACAGCTCTCTGTGCTGCCTCAGCACGGGAAACTCGTCTGACAGAGCGGTGATGATGGCCTCCGAGCCCCCGAACTGCCACAGGACAGACCAGAGTGCCATCAAGTTGTGGTCCAGTCAGGTGACAGAACTATTTATAGCACTGAAGGGGGGAGGGGATGGTAGAGATGGAGCATGGGGTAGAGGTGAAGTGGTGTGTACTAGAGGCAGTACATGACAAGGAAAACGATGTCCTATGTGACCTGCAGTCCTGACAGATGACATTGATCTTGTTCCTATTGAAGACGGAGTGGGATGGAAACGGAAAGACGTAGTGTCAGAAGTTTGGTCATTTACATTCAGTTTTCCCCCCCCCCCCCCCCTTTTTTTTTTTCTCTCCTTTTTTTGATTCTATTCTACAATTAACGTCATCATTTTTTACTTATCTACATTAACAAACGTGTTAGGAAACGCAATTCATCGAATTGTTTAAACCTTGTCACAAACAGGACGTGAGACCAATGGATTCCTTCTGTTGACAGACCATGTAAAGTGCTTTCTCGGTCTGAAAACAATTAATTTTCAATACTGGAGGGGGCTTTAGAAGCCCTTTTAACCAAATTTCGAATAAAATTTTATCTGAGAAAAGCTGGACACCATACATTCCATTATCATACTTTGATGTATTGATTTCCAACACAGGTTCCCTTTGGAGCTGTCCCTACATAGAAGAAAAGAAGTCATGCGTGTCAGAAAAAACAAACAAACCAAACCAACCAAAACTAACCAACCAACCAGAAATTCTCTTGGACGTAAACACAATATAAACAACAATTCGTAACACAATTATTCAAATATTGTTATTTTTGAGACGGATTTTAAAAAGACTATGCTGAGTGTGCATGCCATTAAAAAATTTTTTTTTTAGTTTACTGCAATAGATTTTCTTAATTATAGAATAAATATATAAACAATTAAATAAAATGAAAAAGTACATTTCCATGCAACAAAAATATGTACCAAAAGTACCACACTAGCATGTTTCTCTGCAGAATGGACAAGCAGTGGTTAACTCTCCGCTAACTAGTTGCCAGACTAAGAAATGTATTCCATTTTCAAATAAAATGACCAAAATATACATTACTGAAGAAACAACTACCTATTGTTCAGAAAAAAAATCCTGTTTAAACTTTCTATAACAATATTATCTGAAACAAAAACAAAACGCCCTAGTCAGTTGAGCTGAAGTGATCAAGCAAGGAAAATGTGCCTATTATTACCTTTGATTTCTTTGTTACTTCTTGTGTTTAGTCTCTTCAGACATGTTTTTATCTATCTTCGATGCCCTAAACAAGAGTCAAAGGCAAATAAATATGATTTGAATGCTACGGATGATGACAAATGAAGATGATACCGACGAAAATGTTGGGGGTATGGTAGTGCGGTTGATACCGCTGTGTTGGACGCTGTGATGGTGAATTGTGATGGTATGGGATGGGGGGGGGGGGGGGGGGGGGATGAAACCAGTTCGTCTATAGCGAGACTAGGCTTCACCAACTTTTACTATGACACATATCAACGTTCGATTAACACATGTGGGGTGGTTAGGACTTTTTGTTCTTTTTCTTCCCTCATCATGCTTTCTCTCCCCACGCCGCTCAGCCCCCCCCCCCCCCCCCCCCCCCCCCCCCCCCCACACACACAACGAAATTATGGACAACGCACTGGTTCTTGAAACACACACGCACACAGAGCGAGAGAGAGGAGAAGGAGGAGGAGGAGGAGGAGGAGGAGGAGGAGAGGAGGAGGAGAGAGAGAGAGAGAGAGAGAGAGAGAGAGAGAGAGAGAGAGAGAGAGAGAGAGAGAGAGAGAGTAAACAACCATAGTCGCTGATTTAGCTTCTTTCCACTTATATTTACCTTAATCTTCGATGCTAAGAATGTGTGAAATGCTGGAGGCAGACGGGAAATATACTGCCCCCCCCCCCCCACTCCCTCCCTCTGCCCCCCCCCCCCCCACCCCGCCATACACACGTCAACATATCATAAATACAACCATCACCCGATTGGTCAACAGTCTGTGCGACATTTTCACAGTGGCCTGTTCCCGGCTACTGCCTGCC
>CM065736.1:52301607-52304107 GCA_033310375.1 Conus canariensis | reverse complement strand
AATCTAGTAAAGGTACATCGTAAATGTTTGTTTAAACATAATGTACTTTTCAACCAAATGTGAGGAACTATAAACTTTGTACACACCAAACCCGTTACTTGATAGAATATGACTTTCCCATGTTTGCCATCTGCTGTCGATTAATCTTTGAGTGAACTTACTTTTTTCAACAACTCCTTGATTTCTCCATGCATACCCTAGCCCCAGCTCAGATAAACAAATTAATACGTATATTTGAAACCCAGTCAATATTGAGAGAGAGAGAGAGAGAGAGAGAGAGAGAGAGAGAGAGAGAGAGAGAGAGAGAGAGAGAGGGTGGGGGTGGGGGGACACGTATGACCAAAGAGAACTTAAAAGGCGATGTGCGACAGACCGTTGTTCAGTTCTTCTTCAGACCGGTCAGCAAGGCTATCGGAGATGGTCAGCATGGTTCAGCAATGTTGTGTCAGCAGCTTGGTGTCCCGCTATCATTTTCGCTACTGATACAAAGATAAGAGAAACGGTTACAAAACTGAGACTGTAACAGTTCAGATATTTTGGCGCCATCATTTTCGGACCATTAGAATAATCGTGGACGGAAATCCAAGCTCGTTTTTCACACCGAACGTTGGCACTGGCAAAACTGAAATCAATCCGGAGAAACCAGAATGTCGCTCTCAGATTCCAGCTTTTTGCACGCAGTTGTGCCATGCATCTTTCTGTCACGGACTCTGACAGCAGAAATGCAAGGAATGATTCTGGCAGTGAAGTGTCTGCACAATCACCGGACCTGTTGACCACAGCGAGAAAGAAAACTGATGCGGTGCTGACATGTGGCGAGATCTACAACACTCCAGGAACATCTTCCACACAGGATTCAGACAGAGATCGCAATGTGTACCTGACTTTGAGTACTAAGTTTTTAATGACTGTTTTTCCTTTTCATTCGCCAAATGCTCATCTGCGGTCTATGTAGACACTTTGTGTCTAGGAAGGCGGCTCTGTGGACTTCTGAGTGGTTTCCTTTCTATTCCTGTGGTAGCGCTATTCACCAGCGGGGAACCAGGATCCAAAGGAGCAAGCCTTGGAGATTTCCAAAGAGCGACAGGAGGAATGGAACTCACAGAGAGATGACAATAAAACTCACAGAGAGATGACAATAAAACTCACAGAGAGATGACAATGAAAACTCACAGAGAGATAACAATGGAATGGACTGCACAGAGAGATAACAATGGAATGGACCTGACAGAGAGATAACAATGGACCTCACAGAGAGATAACAATGGATGAACTGACAGAAAGATAACAATGGAATGGACCTCACAGAGAGATAACAATGGACCTCACAGAGAGATAACATAATGGACCTGACAGAGAGATAACAATGGGAATGGAACCTGACAGAGAGGTAACAATGGACCTCACAGAGAGATAACAAATGGAACTACAGAGAGATAACAATGGAATGGACTGACAGAGAGATAACAATGGACCTCACAGAGAGATAACATAATGGAACTCACAGAGAGATAACAATGGAATGGAACTGACAGAGAGATAACAATGGACCTCACAGAGAGATAAAGAATGGAACTACAGAGAGATAACAATGGAACCTCACAGAGAGATAAGAATGGAACCTCACAGAGAGATAACAATGGAATGGAACTGACAGAGAGATAACAATGGATGGACCTCACAGAGAGATAACAATGGAATGGAACCGACAGAGAGATAACAATGGAATGGACATCACAGAGAGATAACAATGGAATGGAACTGACAGAGAGATAACAATGGAATGGACCTCACAAAAAAGCAAAAGATAACAATGGAACTCACAGAAAGATAACAATGGAACTCCCAGAGATAACAATGGAACTCACAGACAGATAACAAAGAAATGGAACTCACAGATAGATAAGGAATGGAACTCACAAACAGATAACAATGGAACTCCCAGAGATAACAATGGAACTCACAGAGAGATAACAATGGAACTCACAGAAAGATAACAATGGAACTCACAGAAAGATAACAAGCAATGGAACTCACAGAGAGATAACAAGGGAATTCACAGAAAGATAACAACGGAACTCACAGAAAGATAACAATGGAACTCACAGAAAGATAACAATGGAACTCACAGAGAGATAACAATGGAACTCACAGGACAGAGAGATAACAATGGAACTCACAGAAAGATAACAATGGAACTCACAGAAAGATAACAATGGAACTCACAGAGAGATAACAATGGAACTCACAGAGAGATAACAATGGAACTCACAGGACAGAGAGATAACAATGGAACTCACAGAAAGATAACAATGGAACTCACAGAAAGATAACAAGCAATGGAACTCACAGAGAGATAACAATGGAACTCACAGAGAGATAACCATAGAACTCACAGACAGATAACAATGGAACTCACAGGACAGAGAGATAACAATGAAACTCACAGAGAGATAACAAACTCTTCCAAAGCCCGTGCAAACTTTCAATCGTTTTGACT
>CM065736.1:52276607-52296607 GCA_033310375.1 Conus canariensis | reverse complement strand
GTGAGAGGGCCCCATCATGATGTCCATGAAATGACTGTGTGAGAGGGCCCCATCATGATGTCCATGAAATGACTGTGTGAGAGGGCCCCATCATGGTGTCCATGAAATGACTGTGTGAGAGGGCCCCATCATGATGTCCATGAAATGACTGTGTGAGAGGGCCCCATCATGATGTCCATGAAATGACTGTGTGAGAGGGCCCCATCATGATGTCCATGAAATGACTGTGTGAGAGGGCCCCATCATGATGTCCATGAAATGACTGTGTGAGAGGGCCCCATCATGGTGTCCATGAAATGACTGTGTGAGAGGGCCCCATCATGATGTCCATGAAATGACTGTGTGAGAGGGCCCCATCATGATGTCCATGAAATGACTGTGTGAGAGGGCCCCATCATGGTGTCCATGAAATGACTGTGTGAGAGGGCCCCATCATGGTGTCCATGAAATGACTGTGTGAGAGGGCCCCATCATGGTGTCCATGAAATGACTGTGTCAGAGGGCCCCATCATGGTGTCCATGAAATGACTGTGTGAGAGGGCCCCATCATGATGTCCATGAAATGACTGTGTGAGAGGGCCCCATCATGATGTCCATGAAATGACTGTGTGAGAGGACCCCATCATGATGTCCATGAAATGACTGTGTGAGAGGGCCCCATCATGGTGTCCATGAAATGACTGTGTGAGAGGGCCCCATCATGATGTCCATGAAATGACTGTGTGAGAGGACCCCATCATGATGTCCATGAAATGACTGTGTGAGAGGGCCCCATCATGGTGTCCATGAAATGACTGTGTGAGAGGGCCCCATCATGGTGTCCATGAAATGACTGTGTGAGAGGGCCCCATCATGATGTCCATGAAATGACTGTGTGAGAGGACCCCATCATGATGTCCATGAAATGACTGTGTGAGAGGGCCCCATCATGATGTCCATGAAATGACTGTGTGAGAGGGCCCCATCATGATGTCCATGAAATGACTGTGTGAGAGGGCCCCATCATGATGTCCATGAAATGACTGTGTGAGAGGGCCCCATCATGATGTCCATGAAATGACTGTGTGAGAGGGCCCCATCATGATGTCCATGAAATGACTGTGTGAGAGGGCCCCATCATGGATGTCCATTGAAATGACTGTGTGAGAGGGCCCCATCATGATGTCCATGAAATGACTGTGTGAGAGGGCCCCATCATGATGTCCATGAAATGACTGTGTGAGAGGGCCCCATCATGATGTCCATGAAATGACTGTGTGAGAGGGCCCCATCATGATGTCCATGAAATGACTGTGTGAGAGGCCCCATCATGATCGTCCATGAAATGATCTGTATGTGAGAGGGCCCCATCATGGATGTCCATGAAATGACTGTGTGAGAGGACCCCATCATGATGTCCATGAAATGACTGTGTGAGAGGGCCCCATCATGATGTCCATGAAATGACTGTGTGAGAGGGCCCCATCATGATGTCCATGAAATGACTGTGTGAGAGGCCCCATCATGTTCCATGAAAGGACTGTGTGAGAGGCCCCATCATGGAACTGTCCGCATTGATGATGACTGTGTAGAGGGCCCCATCATGGATGTCCATGAATGAATCGACCTGATGTATGTACATAGAGATGAAACTGTCGCCATCATGGTCATGAAATGACTGTGGAGAGGGCCCATCATGATGTCCATGAAATGACTGTGTGGAGGAGGCAATCATGATGTCCATGAATGACTGTGTGAGAGGGCCCATCATGATGTCCATGAAATGAACTGGCTGATGAGGGCCCCATCGACATGAATGACTGAAAGCCTCATGATGTGCATGAAGAGTGCCCATCATGATGTCCATGAAATGACTGTGTGAGAGGGCCCCATCATGTGTCCATGATAATGACTGTGTAGAGGGCCCATCATGATGCATGAAATGACTGGTCAGAGGCCCCATCATGATGTCCATGAATGACTGTGTGAGGGGCCCCATCATGATGTCCATGAATGACTGTGTGAGGGGCCCCATCATGAGTCCATGAAATGACTGTGTGAGAGGGCCCATACATGATGTCCATGAAATGACTGTGTAGAGGGCCCCATCATGGATGTCCATGAATGACTGTGTGAGAGGCCCCATCATGGTCCATGAAATGACTGTGTGAGAGGGCCCCATCATGATGTCCATGAAATGACTGTGTGAGGGACCCATCATGATGTCCATGAAATGACTGTGTGAGAGGACCATACCATGACATCTGTGTACATCCCACATGACTGCCTGCAATGGATGACATGAAGGAACTGTCCTGCATGATGACATGAATGAACTGCCTGCATGGATGACATAGAATGAACTGCCTGCATGGATGACATAGACATGAACTGCCTGCATGGATGACATACATGAACTGCTGATGGAGACATGCATGACTGTCTGATGGATGACATGGACATGAACTGCCTGCATGGATGACATAGGAATGAACTGTCTGCATGGATGACATAGACATGAACTGCCTGCATGAATGAGCATGGAGACATGAAACTGCCTGCATGGATGACATAGACATGAACTGCCTGCATGGATGACATAGACATGAACTGCCTGCATGGATGACATGACATGAACTGTCTGCATGGATGACATGACATGAACTGTCCTGCATGGATGACATAGAATGAACTGCCTGCATGGATGACATAGACATGAACTGCCTGCATGGATGACATAGAAATTGAACTGCCTGCATGGATGACATAGACATGAACTGCCTGCATGGATGACATAGACATGAACTGCCTGCATGGATGACATAAGACGATGAACTGCCTGCATGGATGACATAGAATGAACTGCCTGCATGGATGACATAGACATGAACTGCCTGCATGATGAATGACATACTGACTCTCATGGATGACATAGAATGAACTGCTGCATGGATGACATAGACATGAACTGTCTGCATGGATGACATAGAATGAACTGCCTGCATGGATGACATAGACATGAACTGCCTGCATGGATGACATAGACATGAACTGCCTGCATGGATGACATAGAATGAACTGCCTGCATGGATGACATAGAATGAACTGCCTGCATGGATGACATAGACATGAACTGTCTGCATGGATGACATGGACATGAACTGTCCTGCATGGATGACATGGACATGAACTGCTGCATGGATGACATAGACATGAACTGCTGCATGGATGACATAGACATGAACTGCCTGCATGGATGACATAAATGAACTGTCTGCATGGATGACATAGAATGAACTGCCTGCATGGATGACATAGACATGAACTGCCTGCATGGATGACATAGAATGAACTGCCTGCATGGATGACATAGACATGAACTGCCTGCATGGATGACATAGAATGAACTGCCTGCATGGATGACATGGAATGAACTGCCTGCATGGATGACATAGACATGAACTGCCTGCATGGATGACATAGACATGAACTGCATGGATGACATAGAATGAACTGCCTGCATGGATGACATAGACATGAACTGCCTGCATGGATGACATAGACATGAACTGCCTGCATGGATGACATAGACATGAACTGCCTGCATGGATGACATAGACATGAACTGTCTGTATGGATGACATAGAATGAACTGCCTGCATGGATGACATGGAATGAACTGCCTGCATGGATGACATAGACATGAACTGTCTGTATGGATGACATAGAATGAACTGCCTGCATGGATGGCATAGACATGAACTGCCTGCATGGATGACATAGACATGAACTGTCTGTATGGATGACATAGAATGAACTGCCTGCATGGATGACATAGACATGAACTGTCTGTATGGATGACATAGAATGAACTGCCTGCATGGATGACATAGACATGAACTGTCTGTATGGATGACATAGAATGAACTGCCTGCATGGATGACATAGAATGAACTGTCTGCATGGATGACATAGACATGAACTGCCTGCATGGATGACATAGACATGGACACGAGATCACTCGGGAGCAAAGTCTGAACAGTGGAGAATTTGAGGCTTTTTCCTTTTGCGCATTTTATGATGATCAGGCTGGACAACGATGAAAATAACGATGCTACGGAATTCAATTTTGGAATGAAAGTGCAACAGTGCTGTATTTTACGTTTCGTTTCATAACTTATCATACCCTGGCGTCAAACAGATCTGAGAAATACAGACAACCGCAATGTTGGACAGGAAGAAAAACAACAGAGTCCATGAAAACCATACTGGACGACATGGAACTATCATTTCGCTAAACCTGATCGCCGTCTCAGCCAGTACCCAGGTTGTTTCTTCAACTGAACGCGACGAATCACGACCAGGCTATGTAATAGATTTTTGACTTTTTTTGTTCTGTATTGCACCAACATATTTCCCGAGTACATTGAATTTGTATACGATGGTCGTACGGAATGAACTATCTACCAAGGAATCTAAAGTGCAAATGTCGGTCAAGTAACCCCAAAGTTATTTCCACAACAGCAGAGTTTTTATACGGTTTTTTTCTCTGTGCGAATTTGAACAGCTCCCTCAAACAGCAAGGCGAGCCATCCTTTCCCCTCCCCGAGCCTCGCGTTGCCAGGGTGGACACGTAACTCCATGATCTTGGGTCGAAAATTAAAAGCTCACGCAGTTAAGAAAAAAATATGGAACGTCGACATCACGGCACTGACCGATTTTGCTTTGCGAAGTCAAAGTTGGCCCAGTCCAGAACGGCATTCAGGTGCACAAAACCCAACCGTGTGGTCACAGTCACACACTCAGACGGCCAGGACTTTGAAAGCGCTGCAAAGGTTCTGATGGGAATCCTAGCCACCAAGAGAAAGATTAAATGTCTGTTCTAGACCAGCCATCTTATTTCGCCCGCAAACCCCACTTTTCACATAATCAAATTTCCTCAACCAAAAAAAATAGCTAAAAATCTACAAAATTAAACAAATCTAATTGCGTGAAAAGTGGGGTTTGCGGGCAAAATAATTTTCCTGCTCTAGAACCGCACATTTAATCTTTCTCTCTGATTAACGCCCGCGGGATTGAGCCCTTACTATTTTTTTACGCCCTTCTACTTCCAGCACTACCAACAAATCAGAACAAACAACTGGTTTTCCATCTTGGTTAGTTATTTTTACACACACTGAATTTATAGGCCCTGCAACTAATTCTTTAAACCGACTGTTTTCACCAAATGTGCTTAACTGATAATCGCAAAACCCCGCCTTAATTGATGGTAGCGCTCTTAGAACCGTAGATGGATTGCCATCAAATAAATTAGTATCTGTTTTTAACTCTTGTAAATGGACATACAACATCGGGTTCACGAGAAAATCAGATGGTTCATTGCTTTCAAATTGATAGATGTCTTCTCTTGTACTAAATTTATAAGACCTGCTAGTACTGTGGAAACCCAAGATTCTAGCAAGGCCCTTAGGAAAAGTGTATTCTCTTCTTTCTTCTGGTGGAAAATGCACAGTAATTCTGAGGTTTGCTTCGTTAATTTTCAGCAATATGCCTAATTCTATAAGTACTTCTTTTAAAGAACAAAAGTTGTAATAACCTTCTGGTATTTTTTCATGAGTTATTTGATTGCCCCCCTCGTTACTAATATTAATCCAGTTATTCTGAGCTTCTTCAGATATATTAAACCACTTAACTTTAAAACCAATTTCTCTAAGAGCAACCCTACTATCACCGCGCCTATTGTCAATTGGATACTTTAAGAACACACGCGTGTTTTGTTTAGTTATATAAATGTGCATCCTTTTTAAATCCTTTTTTTAAAATCTATTTAAAATGGAACCTTTTAAATATAATGAAAGTGCCACTTACGACTTAGGGGGGGTTTATGAGCCCAAATCTTTGGACTTTAGTAGCCTAACCATCGCAGTGGATGAATCATATGGCTTTCTAGTCAGACTTGTAAACCCACTAACTAGATATTTAAATCCCCCAATAAAGAGCGATAGAGTGCCATCAGCATGGTCATCCAACCCTATGGCTTTTTACCAGAATCAGTTAAATTTTGCCATTTACTGCTCAACTACTGGCTGCGGTGTTTCATATGCAAACCATTTATACCACCCCAACCTCTTAGTAAGGTCAGTATATAACTTTCATGTTTATTATCAGTATAGACGCATACTAACTGAACTACAAGTACCCCTCCCCAACGACAACGCGTTTAATCCATTTAACAGCCCAATGGACAAGAATGCATATGAAAGAATCTGCAACGAATTTAACATTAACCCTTCAAATAACTTTAGACAAAAGTTAGACCGCAATCACGGGTTAGGCACATTGTATTTGTGGGGTCAGCGTAGAGAATATAATTTTGACTACTGGCCCGGCCACACCTCTTTTAAGCCAAACTCCCAAGTTAGATTGGGATCAATAGAACAAAAACACCCCAATGCTTGGGCAACATTTATCTTAGATAAAAGTGAAGGCCTAACAATGCCAGGAGTGCAAAGACTTAATGACTCCATACGCACGTACGTTTGGTGTCTATTAGGAGCGCAAGCACAGACCAAGTCTAGCATAGTGGATCAATCTACAGGCTTTGACGCCAGAAAACAATTTCTAGCCAATTTAGAAGATGCTATTAACTCTGCTGTTGATTTGCCTTCCAGCATACAAAGGTACCAAAACGTTCTTTCACATGCTAGGTCAAAGGTTGACTTTGTTGTGGGCCATGGATTATACATGCTGCCTTCTGACCTTAGACTGCAGATTGGCATGATACAGAATTATAATAATGAAATCCTCATAGCCGGAGACGACCAAAACTTAGGACACAATCAAGGCTTAAACACAAGGCCCGCGCCAGCCATTTTAAAAAAAGTATCAGCCCTGAAAGCGACCCCCCACCCAGTTAAAGCCAGCCCACAGTCAGAAAGCGACCCCCCCCAGTTATAAGCAGCCCAGAAAGCGACCCCCCACCTGTTGATGTACCTCACCCCGACAGACACACTAGCGAAAAGACAGCCCTTGTTGTGTTTTTAACTTTTACTGGATTAGCCATACTTTATTTCACTAAAAATTAAACCAGCAGCCAGCACCCCAAAGTCCACAGATGGTCGCCATATAACCAGCCACTTTGCCTATGGTAGACAAAACCCAACTAACAACACTGCCTATTATGCCAGGCAGAGCATCAAGCGCTTTGACAGCAACTTCTTTAATAAGTTTGCTAGATGGCGCAATTGTTTTCTAATCCAACTTTTACCGGGCTGAGGCGTTGGAGGAGCTACTGGCCCTGTTGGCGCACTGCCAGTTAATGCATAAACCAGTGTAGAGATAGCAAACCCAACAGCTGTCAATATACTAACTATTGTAATCCCTGCTCTCTGAACAGAGTCCTTATTCTTTCTGCTAACGTAGTATTTTCATGAAGGAGTCTGTTTATAGTTTCTCTGATTCTGTTTGTTTGTGATGCTATTTGTTCTCTGTTAGTAGACAGCGTTTCTAACCTGGCTGCCTTTAGTAACATTAACTCCTGTATTTTCGCCTGTATTCTAGCCTTTTCTTCTGCCCTAAATTGTTATCATCTGCATCAGCCAGTTTATTTTTTTCTTCTCTTATCTCTCTCTCTAACTCACCAAGTTTTGACAAGTTGTTTTTTAGCTCGCCATTTATTCTCCGTAGAGTATCATCAAGGCCCCTGAGTTCACGTATAGCAGCTTTAAGATTCCTGTGTACACTCTCAGGCAATGGAGGATCATCAATTGTTTGTAAAGCTGCTTCTTCTTCAGGACTCAGCTCACGTTCTCTTTGACTAGGCGAACCAGCAATTGTTTTTAACTGCGTCTCCTCATTAAAACTCGTCTCAATTTCTGCTATTGCCTCATCTGTTCTTTGACTTAATTCTTGAATAGAAATCATTTCTATTTCAGATCGTGTTGGCAGCCTTTGCCCAAGTTCTGTAAAGCTCTAACGGCCTCAGACCTTAGATTGTCAATAAAGTTTAACTGCCTTTGGTCAGAAACAGGGAGATCTCTAAGAATTGTGCTCCTGCTTAAAAACTGGGTTGGGTCTGGTTTTGTAGTAAGCCGTACAAGCTTCCTTTACTAGTTCTTACATACAAATGATTATTTTCATCTGTTACAAAATTGGAAACATCAAGTACTTCTGGCAGCTCTCGCCCTATACTGCCATATAACGATTCAATTCTATCTAACAATCGTATTTGGCTAATCCTGCTCCTTGGCCTGCTGCTGCTGCTTCAAGTTCTTCTTGCAATGAAGGACCCAGTTCTTCTTTCATTATCTTCTTCTTCAATAGGGCTAATCGCGTCAAATCTCATCATCAGCCATATTTATATATTTATTATTTTTTGTTTTATAAAAATGAACCCATACGGCTGCGACCTTGATCCATTCAGAAAAGCGAAGGAACCCCACGGCATAAAAGGCATAAGACAGACTGTACGCGTTGTAAATAATCCATCAACAATTGAGCCCAATGAAATATTAACAGTAAGATTTAGTGACCTTGGGCCTGACGATGTTATAATGCCGGGCACTGCCAGGCTGTCATTCAAAATAGATATTGAGTCGGCGGATCCTAATGCTACTGCCGTTGCTAACCTGGGCAGGGCCATCATTAAAAATATGGTAATTAAACTGGAGGGTAGAGAAGTCTTCTCACTGAGTAGCGCAGACATTTTTAATCTCTATTCTGATCTGTGGCTGCCTAGAACAGAAAGGAAAGACAAAATCTTTCAAGGAATCCAGAGCCCAAACGGCCTTAAGCACAGGCTTAATGCCGCAGATGCAAAGGAAGACGAGGGAGACCAGGCAATAGCGCGAGCATTTAAGAACAGATTTTGCATCCCTCTAGATTTGAACTGTTAAAAACCCATCAGCCATATTACCAAGGCGCACTAAGAGACAAACTTACTTACGAACTGACATTCAATGACAGCGGGTCTGTTATTCTATCAGATGATCCCTTAACCAAATACACTGTTAGTAACATCTCTCTTAATTTTGACGTTGTTACTAACCCTGAACTAGCTAGAATAATCTTAAATCAGTATAAAAGTAGGGCGGTTGTTTACTTTGAAAGAGTTTTACACCACAGTCTAGCGATTAAAAACAAGCAAGACACTGTCTGGGAAATAGCTATAAGCAATTCTTTAAGGTCCCTAAAGGGGGTTCTCTTGCTATTTACTGAACCCTCAGCTCCTTTTAAGAGAGAATCTGAGGTGTTTTACAACCCAAAAATTGAGCAACTGTCTTGCACAGTAGATGGCAAGCCTTTTCAGTTGTATTCAGCTGGACTTTACCTGACCAACACTTTGATGAAATAAGAAAACTGTTTGCTGGAGGCAGACAGACAAGCCCCATAGCCGATCATGTGTGTAAAAAACTTCACCTTCACGATGTAAGACTCGAAGATTATCTAACAGACAAATATGGACTATGGCTGGATTTTAGGTCCACGTATGACAACAGACTGCACGGGAGTGGAAGAAGGGTAGGGTCAGATGGCATACTCATACAGATTAATAAGGAAGAGGAGGAGAATGGTCAGATACAAATGCACGTTTTTGTGGTTTATGACGCCCAGCTGAACATTGAAGAAAATAGACTGAAAGAAATAGCCTATTAAAACAGATGGATAGTTTGAACTTTTTGCCCAAAGACCCGCACTGTTCGCTTATTTGTGGGATTACTGGGTGTGGGAAAACTGTCTTCGTGCTTGATTTGTTACAAACAGTCTACAGGTTTCATTACGAGTACATTGTTATATTCTGCACAACCATTAAGCACAACAAGTCTTACAAAGAAAGGCAGTTTGTTTGGACAGACGAGAATATATTTCTAGTTGATCCTACTGACAAGCTAAGCAACTGTTTAGAACATTACTATAGGCTATTTGAGGGAACCGAAACGCTGTTTATTATTGATGACTGTTCAGCTGAACAAGACATTGTTAAAAAAAGAAGGACTCTCTCAAAGCTAGCCTTTAGCGGAAGACACGCATTAGTTTCTGTTCGGCTCTTAACTCAAAAATACAATGCTGTCTTAAAAGACTTTAGATCGCAGTTAAAATCAGTCATCTTATTCTATACTAAGGACAGGGATAGTTTTGAAGAATGTTTAAGTGAAAACTATATAATCAGGGACAAGGATGAACTAAAAAAAAATAAAAGAGCAGCTAGAAAAATCTAAGCACGCTAAACTATGCTTACGGACTGACCCCCCAGTTCAATACGTTTGCTTATTATAGATTATTTATTATAGATTATTTATTACAGATTGCTCATTATAGATTATTTATTACAGATTGTTTAATAATAAATTGTTTATATTAAAAAAATGTCTCGAGGGCCAGAATCAAAAGCAGAGTTAGCTCCTAAATGCGTTGCAGTAGAGCTAAAAGATCTAGCAGATACAACTGACTTTGATCTAATAGGAGTGGCAGGAAATGTTTATGGATTTGAGTACACCGACGAGGGGTTTACAAACGAATAGAAATTGAAGATAAAAAACGACAGCAATATCCTGCCCTGGAAGAGATAAGAAATCTAAGGGCAAACGATTTTGGCAAACACGAATACAAACTTCATAAACGAGAGAATGCCTGGGCGTTGCTTCCTGACATTAACTGGGATTTAAAGTTTGAACTACGAAGCCCCCATGTATACTTTGATAAGAAATACAATTTTAGAAAAGCTTTGAATGAAGGACGCCTTCTTGCTAGCCTAGTCCCAGGAACACAACAGAAAAAGCAGATTGAAATAACTAAGCAGGGCTCTGTATATATGCTGCGGAGAAAGAAGTCCTTAGCTGAAGTGGGGGGTGACACCGTCGGCTTAGAGTTTAACCCAAAACTAGAATCACTACCTAGAAAAATGACGATGCTTTTTCGCTTATTTATTACTCCAAGGGAGTCTGATACTAGTTTGCCAGAGCATACGTTAATTAGAGGTGTACAAATAAAGTCTGAAAACTTGGGCGGGCCTCTTAGGCTTGTTATTGCTATTACTAAAAACGGGGATGAAATAAACACTTCTGTATCATCTGACAAAGTCACTGTGATGGTTGACAATACTAAACTAACAGTACTCGATTTTATTTTCATTAAGTATGTTGATTTTATTGCGTTTTACTCTGTTGATGAAGTGCTGCCAGAAGGGTTAATAAGAAGATATGTACAAGATTAAAAAAATAATCTTGTTTTAAAATGGAGGACGGCCAGCAGTTTAGATTAAAGCACATGACTAAGCTTGAAGAAGAAATAGAAAGTGATTTGAACAAGTATAGGGTTACTAGAAAGAAATATGCTAAAGCTTTAAATGTCCTTTCTTATATAATCACCGGCTCATCGGTTGTGGCCGGCTTAAGCACTGGGTCTAGTGTCGCTCTTTTAGCTACTGGAGTTGGGACACCGATATCCATAGCTTTTGGGAGCGTTGGTTTGGGTTTAGTTGCCATGTCCACGATTGTAAGTGCCGTTTTAAAGAAGCTAACGCCCAAATTACAAAAGCACACTGCCATTGTAGCCCTAGCAACAGCAAAACTTCATTCATTAAGGCTGATTATAAGCAATACATTACTGGATGGAAAAGTAACAGACGAAGAATTTAAACGAGCCATGGCTGACGGCGATGATTACAGACGCCAAAAGATCGACCTCCAAAAGAAATGGAGAAAGACTTTTACTTCACAGCAGGTAGACGCTGAGGCAATCAGAAAGAACATTGCAAAGCAGAACCCTGCAAACCCAAAAACAAGCATGATTTAATTATTGTATTACTTATATATTTGATCTTAAAAATGACGACCAAAGTAGTTACAGAGCTTAAAAATATATGCCGCGACTTAGAGTTTATGGTGGATTGGGGGGCTAGTGAAGAAGAGTTAATATACGTGTTCGACGAATTAATTGACGAATTAATTGCGGATCTTTTTGAGCACACAGGTATTCGTGAAAGTGTAGCCGACTTAATCAGTAAAATGCCAAATTATTGGCCCAACCCAGTTATAAAGTGTATTGCAATTTTACTTAATATTATGGCCCCTAATGGCGTTGAATTGTCTATTTTTACTGACCCTGACGGAATAGCTATTCAATTTAACTAAATTTTAGTATTTATTTTTTTGTATTACCTCAAATTAGTAAATATTAGCTAAATTTTAGTATTTATTTTTTTTTGTATTACCTATATATTGGCCTTAAAAAATGACGGCCACAAAGGCGTTGGATGCTAAACCAGTGGGCAATATGTTCAGTGAACTAGTCATGGACATCATTAACCCCACAAACGTTCAGGAAAGCGTAACACATGCCATTTCTAAAATCCCAGAGTCTCTTCAAATTAACCCGCCAGTAAAAGTGTTGTTGGCCATTCAGATTGAATATATAACCCCCGATGATTATAGTATACTAGTCTGGGTTTCAACTAGACAGAAAGAAGTAATGAGTTATTACGACTTTAATTCTGACTGGGCCGATTACATGCTTACACAGTTTAATCATGCGAGTGAAGAAGCGAAATTGCGCGGCTCTGGTTGGTCTGAAGGAACAGTCCTCGAAATCAGATTAAGACAAGCCAAATACTCTCCTATAGTCGGCAATTCTTACATCCCTCTCCCGAGAGAGCTAGAGTTAAAACGAGCAGTCTTAAATATACATAATTTAGACAACTTATGTTTCATGTGGTGTGTTTTGGCACATTTACATCCTGTTAAAAATCATGCAAACAGAGTTTCCAATTATAGGCAGTATAAAGATAGTCTGAACTTTGATAACATAACCTTTCCAGTGAGTATAGAAAGTATATCTCAGTTTGAAGAACAAAACAAACCAATCACCGTAAACGTATACATATGGAATTCAGTAGACAATCTGGCCCCTCTGAGGATTTCTCCCAACGCCCCTACTTTAGGCGAATCACTTGAGAATCATGTAGACCTGATTCTGTTTGCAGACGGTTCTAAGAGCCGATTATGTATTAATCAGATCAATTAGCAGACTTATGGCCTATACTACAAACAATACAGCTAAACAAGAGCTTTGTAGAAGGTGTTTGGTCAGGATCCCATCTATAGAGGCAGCTGCTGAACATAAGAAACATTGTAAAAGTTTTGTAGACTGTAAAACCGAACTTCTTACGCCCCCGCCCGGGTCTAAAGTTAGTTTTAAGAATGTACACAAACTGCAGATGAGGCCATACGTAGTCTATGCTGACTTTGAGGCGATCTTGCCACAGTACTACGATCCTCAACAAGACCAAAAAACAACCTTATTGTCCCGCCATCAGATCTGTTCTTATGCATTTGTTGCTGTTAGGATCAGATGGGGCACACACACAACCAGAGATTTACAGAGGTCCCGACGCAGCTGGTCGATTTTTGGAGCAGATGAAACACCTTCGCAATCAATTCTCCAATCAGCTAAATCTCTCAGGCATTAAGATGACTCCTGAAGACCAAAGGCGCTATGAATCAGCCACACACTGCTGGATATGCGGCTCAGAGCTAACACCCAACAGTAAAGAAAACCCAACAGTGAGAGACCACGATCACATTACTGGGAAATTCAGAGGGGCGGCACACAGCAGTTGCAATCTACAGTTAAAGGTTGATCCCGAAAAATGGAAACTGCCGATCTTCTTTCATAACTTGCGGGGCTATGATTCTCATTTCATCATGCAAGCAATAACTTCTGAATGTAAGAGGGTTAGCTGTATTGCACAGTCATCAGAAAAGTACATGACCTTTACTGTAGACTGTTTATCCTTCTATGACTCTGCCCAGCATCTGATGGCAAGTTTGGATAAATTATCAGGATCTCTGCAAGACTATCCAATCACTAAAAAATATTTTGACCCATCTTTAGTCCGTAAAGGTGTCCATCCTTATGAATACATGGACTCGTGGGAGAGGTTTGACGAGCAAGCGCTGCCACATAAAGACGACTTTTACAGCCGTCTTAGAGGCGGAGGCATAACTGACGCTGACTATGAATACGCGCAGAAAGCCTGGACAGAATTACACTGCAAAACGATGGGCGACTATCACGATCAGTATTTATTAGCCGACGTGTGTTTATTGGCAGATGTGTTTGAAAATTACAGAGCTACTTGCATGAAACATTACGGCCTAGATTCATCACAGTACATCTCTGCCCCGGGGTTGTCTTGGGACGCATTCTTGAAGTCTACAAACATTGAGATTGACTTAATATCGGATCTGGATACACTCCAGATGATTGAAGACGGGCTGAGAGGAGGCATTAGTATGGCCTGTCATCCTTACCGCAGAGCCAACAACAAGTATTTAGACGATTATGATCCCACTAAACCATCCAACTATCTAATGTACTTAGACGCCAACAATCTGTATGGGTGGGCCATGAGTCAGGCACTGCCATTAAGAAACTTTAAAATGATAAACGGGCCTCATGACGTTGATCGGATAGTAGGACTATTGTCAGATCTTACACCCGATAATCCAATAGGACTAATCTTAGAGGTAGACTTAGATTATCCCGCAGAGTTGCATGACCTTCATAATGATTATCCTCTAGCAGCAGAAAGATTAAAGATGAGTCCCACAGAACCGCCTAAACTCGTGCCTAATCTTCGACACAAGAGAAAGTACGTTTGCCATTATCGACTGTTACAGTTTTACTTAAGGCATGGGTTAAAGCTGACGGCTGTTCACCGAATAATTACTTTCGACCAAGGGTCTTTCATGAGACCATACATCATGAAGAATACTGATCTTAGAACTAAGGCCACTGACGCTTCAGAAAAAGACTTTTTTAAGTTGATGAACAACAGTTGTTTTGGTAAGACGATGGAAAACGTACACAATCGTAAAGATGTAAGATTAGTTACAAAAGAAAAACAAGCGATTAAGCTGGTCTCTAAACCTAACTACCAAGACTTTAGGCGGTTTAGCGATGACCTGGTTGGAGTTATGATGAAGAAACAGAATGTGAAATTGGACAAGCCGGTGTTTATCGGGTTTACTGTGTTAGAGCTGACAAAGTTATTAATGCTTGAATTTCTATACGACTACTTTAAACCGCTGTATCCAGAATCAAATGTCGTTTACACAGACACTGATAGTTTTATTCTGGACATCCCAACTGAAGACTTCTATAAGGATTTAGAATTAGAGGTAGCCAAAGGAGCCGATGGGTGGTACGACACATGTGACTACCCAAAAGATTCGCCTTTACATTCAACCGCGAACAAGAAAGTGATTGGAAAGATGAAGGATGAACTTAATGGGACGGTTATACAAGAATATGTTGGCTTACGGGCAAAGATGTATAGTATGCTACCCAGACTTTTGTAACAAAGAAGGCTAAGGGCATAGGTAAAGAAGTTGTCAAAAAAAAAAAAAAGTCACGACGACTACAAGCAGGCTCTCTTTGAACGCAAAGTATTTTATCACACAAATGTTAATCTGCGCTCTACTCTTCATCAAGTAAACACAACCGCTGTTAATAAGAAGTCGTTAGACTCTACCAATAGCAAGCGAACTTCCGTTAACCCCGAGTTTTCATACGCTATAGACCACTGGAGAATCGACTTGGCCGACTTAACTTAAGATCTTAACTAGTACTTAACTAGTACTTAACTTAAGATCTTAACTAGTACTAACTTAAGATCTTAACTAGTACTTAACTTAAGATCTTAACTAGTACTTAACTTAAGATCTTAACATGACTTGCACCTAACTTGCACTTAACTTACACTTAACTTGTTATAACTGACTTAACCAGTACTTAGCTTGTACTTAACCAGTACTTAACCAGTACTTAACAAAACATTTAAAAAAAACTAATTTATTAAAAATGGGTCTACAGCAGGAGGTTGTACTTTTTTTGCAGAGGCTGGTTCTTTTACTGTTTTTGTGGGGGTTTGTGACTTTGTTGCTAAGTATGGCTTTAGGCGCTTGTATACTAAAAGCCCTCCACCAACAACAATACCCCCCAGTACATAATAATACATCTTATAGTTTGATTGTGTTGTTGGTGGCGGCGGCGGTGCTGGTGCTGATGTTGTATTACTATCTAATAATTTTTGTTTTGCTGCTTGGTTTGCTTTTTGCAGTCTGTTCCATTCGGCTAGTTTACGACCGGCCTCAACACGCCAGGATTTTTAGACTTAGTAACACTACTCACTTGCGGGACACTCAGTTGTGGATTCACTTGTGGGGCACTCGCCTGTAAATTCACTTGTGGAGAATTCACTTGTGGGACATTCTTCTCCTGCTCGCTCACTTTTTTTAGTCTGATTAAAATTAATATGATTGAAATTAATATGATTGAAAGTAATTAATCCCATGATGAATGGGCATAACAATGTCCCAAATCTATAATACATGTCACATGCAAGAGATTCTAGGGACTTGGTTAAAACCGGATCTTGTGTTAAGTCATATTTTAAATCTTCTTCTGAATCAATCGGCGCTATCTTGCCTACTAACTTAGCATATAAACTAATTATTGTCTGCCCCACCGATCTAACCATTTTTGTATCCTAGCTGTGCCTCGTACCGCGTAGTACTCTAAGTTGATGACATGAATCTGTTCGATACTTAGTTCAACGCCTAAATACTGCCTGGTTTTCCCACACGCAGCCAGCGAGTATAATCTTTCTTTATGACAGAGGTCTGCTGCCTCCTCACACTTTAAAGCTCGTCGCAATCCATTTTAAAACTCTTTTTAAAAAAACAATAAAAATAATAAAACCATGAGTTTAACACTGGTTAATTATGCAGTGCCCATTGTCGGTGTTATAGTTTATTCAACTCTAGCAAAATGTTTGTTAAGAATAAAACCGCCCAACATGGGAAAGATAGAAGATTCGCCGAAACTAGTTACAACCTTATTTTTAGCTCTGGCAACAAAAGATTATCTGATTAAAAAGCACATAGACAGTCATTTCATATTATGATTATTTTAATTATTTTTTTAGTTAATAAAAAATATGAGCACTGCAAAGATCATCAATACTATTTACCACTCTGCTGTAATCAGTGGTCTTAGTATAGGATATAGCATGTTAGCAAAAAACATGTTTAAAATGAGGCCGGCTGATCTAGGAAGGTTAGACATTGAGGATGTTGTTAAGGTTATAGCTGTAATAACAGCAGGGATTGCCTCAAAAGACTTTCTTGTTACACAGGGGATTATCCCAGAAAACATCAATGCATAGAAAGATTAATGCATTTAGGCAGATTGATTTATAAAAAGATTCATTCTAGAAAATATTGATTTATAAAAAAGATTCATTCATTTATAAAAAGATGTCTGGATTAGTTCTGATGGTGGGAGGGGCTATTGTTAATGCATTGGCTTTCTCTGGCAGCAATTATATGTTTAGTAAATTGCGGTCTGAAGAAGAGAGAGAACGCCATAACAAGGCAATGGAAGATTTGGCTAAGGCAAGAGATGCTTACGAGAAAAGAAGAATTGCTCACTTAGACTTTATTAATAAAAAGTTAAGAGAGCAGGGACATGCAGAGCACACATTTACAGACGTTGATGACGCAATGAATGAATATTACTTAGTGACAGGAAAGAAGTTTCTAACATCGTCACCGCCAGAACTGTCTGACTTTTATGAACCGTCTGAGGATCAGAAAATGGTAGAAATAGGCTTTATTATAGGTGCTATGGGAGCAATCTTTCTTCTTGCATATTCAATCTAAAAACATTGTTAAAAATGTAATAAAAACAGTCCCTTCTTATGGACGATACAAAGTACAAAATATATTATTCACCTGGAGGGTATTGGAAAGGAAAGGCCGCTATTGATAAACTGAGTAAAGCTGCTAGGGTGTCTGAATCAGAAGCGAAAGACTGGCTTTCAAAACAAGCGATCTGGCAAATATATCTGCCTGCCCCAAAAAGAATAATAAGGCCTCGATTTGTTAACTCAGTTCCTAATGACACCCACCAGATGGACTTGTTGTATCTTCCGCATGACAAAGTTAGAAGAAAAAAGTTTAAGTATGCTCTTACAGTTGTTGACATGGCTTCAAGGTATAAAGATGCTGAGCCTTTAACAGATAAAAGCTCAACTGCTGTGGCTGTGGCTTTACAACAAATATACATGCGAGGTCCATTAAAGTATCCTAGGTTGATCCAGGTTGATGATGGGAAAGAGTTTAAAGGAGCTGTAAACCAACTGTTTTTAAGACACTGGGTTACAGTTAAGAGAGGGATCCCTGGCAACCATCGCTCCCAGGCTCTAGTAGAAAACTTTAATAAGAATCTAGCTGAGCGCCTGTTTACCTATCAATACCACAGAGACCTTATGGACAGAACACGCAACACAGAATGGGTCAGGAGATTGCCGGCAGTCTTACGCGCCATGAACAATGAAGAATTTAAAGCAACGGGTCTTAAACCGGTGAACGCGATCAAATTAAAAAAAAATAAGTATTACTGAAGACATCCAAAGTAATCAAAAACTCTTGCCTTTTGGACTAAAAGTAAGATACTTGTATGCCCCTGGAGAGGCAGAGGGTGATGTTAGAATTAGAGCCACAGACCCTATATGGAGCGTAGACGTATATGAAGTTGAAAGAATTATGAAAACAGCCCCTCCCGTGTATTATTTAAGAGAGACTCTTTCTTCCAAAAAGCCTGCTCCTAAAAGATCGTTTGTTCGCGAAGAGCTGCAAGTTGTTCCGCCAAACACAGTGCCTGTTAGTTAATCAGAGAGAAAGATTAAATGTGCGGTTCTAGAGCAGGAAAATTATTTTGCCCGCAAACCCCACTTTTCACGCAATTAGATTTGTTTAATTTTGTAGATTTTTAGCTATTTTTTTTGGTTGAGGAAATTTGATTATGTGAAAAGTGGGGTTTGCGGGCGAAATAAGATGGCTGGTCTAGAACAGACATTTAATCTTTCTCTCACCATCTTTCCTGTCACAGGGTGTGATGCTCACCAACATCGTGACAGTGTGTAGTGAAACATTTTTTTTTTGCCTGTAACCGTTTCAGTGAAGCCTGTCCTAAAATCCAACATTTCCCCATCACCAGCCAATTTTATGGTCATACTGTTCAAATCTTTGTTTCATTTCTGAATCAACTCTCATACTACTCCAGAGAGGTCTTATATATATATCGCCGCAAGGGATATTACGCAGCGTAAGATCTCTATTGAAAAGGACCAGAAAAGGACCAGAGCATCACACCCTGTGACAGGAAAGATGGTGGCTAGGATTCCCATCAGAACCGTTGCAGCGCTTTCAAAGTCCTGGCCGTCTGAGTGTGTGACTGTGACCACCCTGTGAAGTGATCTGAAGCGATCAAAGCTAAGTGAATTTTCGTTGTTTTATTCGTTTATGTCTCACCTGATGAAGACCTAAGAGGTCGAAACGCGTTGTGTTTCGTCTTGTGACTCGTTTGTCCACGTTCTCTGGGCGGTTCGCTAACATTTATTTAAGATTTTCTCATACTACGTTTCGTGGGATAACAAAGCTGATTTTCTGGTCCTTTTCAATAGAGATCTTACGCTGCGTAATATCCCTTGCGGCGATATATATAAGGCAAACCTCTCTGGAGTATTTTTGGTACTGTGGCAGCGATAGGGTTAACCTTTAGTTACGATGTTTCGAGTTTACTGTTTCTTACTGAATTTGACAGCATTGTACTATACTAAACTGTATTGTACTGTACATGGTAACAATCACAACAAAGACGTCACTGTGTGAAATTCAGACGGCTCTCCACCGTGGACAGCACTGTCGCCATGGCACGGCGCCACCCTTATATGTTTCTGTCTGCGTATGTGTTTGTTGTCTGTTCCGAGTGGATGGACCCATAGCACGCTGTCACAGACGACCTCCTGCTTACCACTGAGGATCAAGTACTTGCTACCATCGTGACCTCGGCGTATCGTCTCATCTGAAAGACTAGCACACAGACATTCACTTAGGACCTAGCGAGAAGGGGGGGGGGGGAGGGGGGGGGGGGGGGAGACTCCAACAATGAAGAAG
>CM065736.1:52261607-52271607 GCA_033310375.1 Conus canariensis | reverse complement strand
GCACATGAATGGAATACACTTCCTGTTCAGTTTAATGTGCATCAAGTGCTAAAACATTCAAGAATCTTCTGGGCAGTGGCCCAAAATATTATGCATAAATTTTCTAATTTGAAATTCAACACAAATTACTGCACGCAAACCCAGCCTTACACATCTTCGGATAAAAAATATTGAAGAGGACTCGTGTATGCAGGCGCGGCGCGCGTGTGTGTGTGGTGTGTTTGTGAGTGTGTGTTGTGTTGCGTGCATATCCTCTGTGTGTGTATATATATGTGTGCACGCGCGCGGTGTGTGTGTGTGTGTGTGTTGTGTGTGTGTGTGTGTGTGTGTGTGTGTCTGTGTGTGTGTATGTGTGTGTGTGTGTGTTTGTGAGTGTGTGTGTGCGTGCATTCTCGGGGTGTGTGTTATATATGTGTGCACGCGCGCGGGTAGTGTGTGTGTGTGGTGTGTGTGTGTGTGTGTGTGTGTGTGTGTGTGTGTGTGTGTGTGTGTGTGGTGGTGTGTGTGTGCGCGCGCGCGCGCGCGTGTTGTGTGAGTGTGTGTTTGTGTGTGATACACTATACTTCTGCCATCAGCTTTCAAAAAAAAAAAAAAAAAAAAGCTAAAATCTTCGGACGAAAATTTCACTTGCATATGCCATGGTTAACTTTTGTTTGTATAAACATAAACGTTTGGCGTGACAAGAACCCACTCAAGATAAGCCAACTGATACTTCGATCAGTTCAAAGGAATTCTTTCATGGGTTTAACCATGTATGAAACACCTGAATGGCACAGACCCCCACTAATGCCTTTCTCGTCCACATTCTACGACTCCAAGTCGTCCTCCTCACCTCAGCGCCTTCATCTATGCTCTCGCTGTTCCCAGCCCTGACTGCGACATGAACACGCTGGGCAGTAGGAGTAGTCGTGTTCACAATGACCGCGGGTTGAGGACCGATCAGCTAATGGCTCTGATCTTTAATGCAGGAGAACGTCGCTCATGTACATCTCTCTCTCTCTCTCTCTCTCTCTCTCTCTCTCTCTCTCTCTCTCTCGTTTCTCTGTCTGTCTTTCTCGTCTGTCTCTCTGTCTGTACGTCTATGTATCTGTCTGTCTTACTCTGTTTCTGTCTGCCTATCTGTCTCTCTCTCTCTCTGTCTCTCTCTCTCTCTATCTCTGTGTGTGTGTGTTGTGTGTGTGTGTGGTGTGTGTGTGTGGTTGTGGTGGACTGCCCTTTTCGCCCAATCCTGTCCCCTTTGTGGCGATGGATAACACTTGATAGCTCACTTCACCTGCTGTCTGTCCAGCAGGTCGGTGGAAAGCCGAACAGCTAGCACGTGATGACAGGCCACATGTGTCACCAGCTCTTCACCAGGAGCATGGACAGGAAGGACATTTGGGCAGCTGGACACCAGCAGTGGCCACAGACACCGGGCCATGGGTGGGTTTGTTCTGGACATGCGTGACGCTGACAGGAGCAGAGAAAGGGTGGTGGGGGTGGGGGTGTAGGGGGGTAGGGCTGAAGAAATTCAACACACGGGAGCGATGCTGAGTTTTCATTTATATGATTATGTATGTATGAGTTCTGAAATTCTGACGACGAAAATGTACCTGTAATCATACAGCCAAAATGCAAAGATGAAAAAACAACAACAAACAAACAAACACACAAAACAGGCCTTATCAGATAAGATGGGCACTCTGTAATTTCGCCTCATCGATAAAAGTCACACATTTTATTTGTTATTGATATCACATAACATTCATGATGAATGACCCAAATGAAACAGAACTAAATCTGGACCTCACTTGTTGAGTCTGGCCACGCCCCCTTCTTGTCCTCCAGCTGGCAAATACCCTCTCCCTCAACACATACCCACACAGGTACTGCACACACCACATGTGTGTGTGTGTGTGTGTGTAGAGAAGAGAGAGAGAGAGAGAGAGAGAGAGAGAGAGAGAGAGAGAGAGAGAGAAGAGAGAGAGACAGAGAGGAGAGGGAGCGAGGAGAGAGACAGACAGAAAGAGAGACAGACATACAGACGGACAGACAGAGACAGGCACAGACAGGGAGGGGACAAAGAGAGAGGCAATGAGTGTAGAGGGAGGGAGGAGGGGAAAAGAGATACAGCGAGAGACAGATGCTAAAGTAAAAGGGAGCTGGGGCAGTAGGGGGGGGGGGGGGGGAGGGAAGACAGGGAGAAAGAGGGAGAAGGCCTACGAGGACTGTATGCCTCATCCGATAACCGAACCAGTCAACCCTGACCGCCAAAGCTTTACCCTCTTCACCCCCGTTCTGCCTCACTGCATGGCACAGGCCGGACACGAACGGTCGAGGCATTCTGAGGGAGACAGACAGACACAAACACTGCACAACGAAAAAAACAGAGGCAACTTCTGTTCCTACAATCCTAACGGTGGTTGCAGTTATTTGAACGTTTTCGTTTCAACATGGAGGCAAACAACACTGCCTCTCTCGTAATTTCACTTCATACTAACAATACCGAAATCACCTGCATTTCTTCTGTTCGTCTGTAAGACATGGTTAAAGAGGCTATGCCAATGTTAATTAGTGTTTGTATTCTACTGTATAAATGTTGTCGGCTCGGCTATGTGGACAAGCTTGGGACCTACCTTTTCCGAGCAGCTTTCGTGTTGTGTGCCTCTTATCTGCATGGGTGCCAGGCGAACTGTTAGCACCAATAGAATTAGCTTGCTGTTATGTGGACGTTTCATCAAGGGAGCAGTTTACCTCCCTTGTGTATCATGTACGAGTTAGGGTAGAATCGCGGGCCAAAGGCCCTTGTTCACTACATTGTCGACAAACAAAGACACAGTGCTCACCGAGCTGTCCAGTCCTTGTTCACTGCATTGTCGACAAACAAAGACACGGTGCTCACCGAGCTGTCCAAACAAAGACACGGTGCTCACCGAGCTGTCCAGTCCTTGTTCACTGCATTGTCGACAAACAAAGACACAGTGCTCACCGAGCTGTCCAGTCCTTGTTCACTGCATCGTCGACAAACAAAGACACAGTGCTCACCGAGCTGTCCAGTCCTTGTTCACTGCATTGTCGACAAACAAAGACACAGTGCTCACCGAGCTGTCCAGTCCCAAGGTGAGCAGCATGAGGAAGAAGATGATGGCCCAGAACGTCGCTCCGGGCAGGGTGGAGATGGCCTCAGGGTACACGATGAACACCAACCCCGGCCTGGGACAGTCAGTGTACACGACCTTCAGTTCCATCATGGTGTCGCTGTGTGCGGACTAGTCCATACACGCCACAGCACATTTGCTAAGCTTCAAGACCACACCGCGCACGATTTACAGCTGATGGATGAATGAATTAATGACTAACATGACATGATTTATAATGAGGGTCTAATGGATACGGCTTGGCAGATGTCTGACCAGCGCATCAGCCCAAAGCGCTGGTCAGATGTTGGTTACCTTTCTAACACTGTCTGCGCCACTATCATCATTGAATGTGTGTGTTTTCGTGAGTGCGCGTGCGCGCGTGTGTGTGTGTGTGTGTGTGTGTGTGTATGGTGTGCATGGTGGGTGTGGACAGGCCCATGTGCGTGTGTTGTGTGGTGCCAGTGTGTGTGTGTGTGTGTGTGTGTGTGTGTGTGTGTGTGTGTGTGTGTGTGTGTGTGCGCGTGTGCGTGCGTGCGTGGAGCGTGCATGCGTGCGTGCGTGCGTGCGTGCGTGCATGTGCGCGCGCGTGTGTGTGTATGTGCGTGTGTGCGTGCGTGCGTGCATCCGCGAGTGTGTGTGTTTGATTATTTGTGGGAAATGAATATTCAGAACTTGACACAGCTATCATTGATCAGTAAGAACAACAATAATGATGACTATGAATGCTAACTGTGATGAAAAGGCTACTGAAAATAACAACAATAATGACAGCAATAGTAACAAAATTCGTCATAATAACAATGATAATAACAGAGTTTGGGCAAGGGAGTCTGAAGGCTCACCAACCTATAATCTCAAGAAACAATTGCCGGCTCCTGGTCAAAAGAGGCCCACAACCCCAAAGGCATGTCAGGGGCAGCTGGACAGTGTTCAAGCTGAGTCTCACGGAGGCAGAACAAAGGCGACCTCCATAAGGCTTAAAACTTCACCCCTTATATAAGGGGTCCGACAGGGACGTGGGTAAGACACCCGTCTTAATTAACTAGCAAGGTCCGGAACGTCTAATGACCAAAGGCCGGTAGAATCCCGGCAGCTCCCACTGTATACTTCTGACAACAGAATCTAGCAGTCCAGAGGGGATGCGGTAAGATGACATGACAGAGAAAGAAAGGATTGAAGAGAAAAGATAAAAAAAAAGGAGAAGGAAATCAGAAGCCAGACAAGAACGAATCATAAAAAGAAACTGGGGAAAAAAACAGAAGGAAAAAGAAAGTACAGGGAGGAGAAGGGAGAATACTGGAGAGCAGGGGGGGGGAGGACAGAGAAAAGATAGTAAAAGGATAAGAAAGAAGAAAGAACAAAAGAAGAGAATGAATCATCTGCATAAATAGAGAGAAAAAAAAGTGTGTGTGTGTGGGGGGGGGGGGGGGGGGTAGAACGTTGAAAAAGGAGACAAAAATTTAAAACAATGGAAGGACAGCAGAGAAAAGGACAAAGTGGTGAGAAAAAGAAAACAAAAGATAGACAGAAAGCGAGGACCATAGAGACAGAAACACAAAACGGAGACGATGCAAAAGAAAGAAAGAAGCGTATTAAGGAGAAGAAATAAATAACAAAAGAGA
Source organism: Conus canariensis (assembly GCA_033310375.1). Taxonomy (NCBI): domain Eukaryota; kingdom Metazoa; phylum Mollusca; class Gastropoda; order Neogastropoda; family Conidae; genus Conus; species Conus canariensis. The sequence continues at coordinate 52,266,866 of CM065736.1, read as the reverse complement.
GAAAGAAGAAAGGGGAAGAGGAAGAAGACGCGGAGAGACAATGAGGGAAGGAAGCCAGACAAACAGAAAGAAGAGAACAGCAATCATGATCGGAAAAGGAAAAAAACAAAGACAGAAGAAAAAAAAATCGAAGTGGAATAAAGAAAACAGGAGGAACACAAAACGACCACAAAATGTAACATATGGAGAAGCGATGAAACAAACAATCCAACTAACGACTCGATGAACAAATAAATCTTAACGAACCTATCAATCAATACAACTGATACATGGATAAAATGGATAAACAACAAACAAATGAGCTGGGGAGAGAGGTTGAGGGTGGGGTGTAGAAGCTGGTGTTCACCTTCCGTGGCGACCTTGTCGATGTCCTGATTGGTCTTGTGGGCCATGTAGCCCAGGATCATGAAGATGATGAAGCCAGAGAAGAAGCTGGTGCAACAGTTGATGGCGCTGGTCACCAGGGCGTCCCTGCACCGCCAACAATGCACTATGATATAGTATATGACACATACAGGGCGTCCCTGCACCGCCAACAATGCACTGTGATACAGTATATGACACACACTGGGCGTCCCTGCACCGCCATCAATGCACTATGATACAGTATATGAAACACACACACACAGGGCGTCCCTGCACCGCCATCAATGCACTATGATATAGTATATCACACACACACACACACACACACACACACACACACACACACACACACACAGGGCGTCCCTGCACCGCCATCAATGCACTATGATATAGTATATGACACACACACAGGGCGTCCCTGCACCGCCAACAATGCACTATGATACAGTATATGACACACACACAGGGCGTCCCTGCACCGCCAACAATGCACTATGATACAGTATATGACACACACACACACAGCGGCGTCCATGCACGACACATCAATGCACTATGATCATATCACACAACACCACACACACGACACAACATGCACTGTGACTACAGTTATGACACACACACGCCTGCACGACAATGCACTATGTAGTATATGCACACACACACAGGGCTCGCACGCACAAGCACTAGATATCACACACACAGCGCCTGCACGCAACAATGCACTATATATAGTATATGACACACACACACACAGGCGTCCCTGGCACGCCAACAATGCACTATGATATCAGTATATGACACACACACACACAGGGCGTCCCTGCACCGCCAACAATGCACTATGATATAGTATATGACACACAACAGGCGTCCGCACGCACAATGCACTATATGAACACACACAGGGCGTCCCTGCACCGCCAACAATGCACTATGATATCAGTATATGAACACACACACAGGGCGTCCCTGCACGCCAACAATGCACTATGATACAGTATATGACACACACACAGGGCGTCCCTGCATCGCTAACAATGCACTATGATACAGTATATGACACACACACCAGGGCGTCCCCTTGCACACCCGCCAACAATGCACTATGATACAGTATATGACACACAACAGGGCGTCCCTGCACCGCTAACAATGCACTATGATACAGTATATGACACACACACAGGCCGCAAACACACCCTGCACCGCACACAATGCACTATGATACAGTATAATAAAACCACACACACACAGGCGTCCCCTGCAACACACCAACAATGCACTATGATACAGTATATGACACACACACACAGGGCGTCCCTGCACCGCCAACAATGCACTATGAACAGTATATGACACACACACATGGGCGTCCCTGCACCGCCAACAATGCACTATGATACAGTATATGACACACACACCAGGGCGTCCCTGCACCGCAACAATGCACTATGATACAGTATATGACACACACAGGGCGTCCCTGCACCGCCAACAATGCACTAGTGATACAGTATATGACACACACACGGGCTCGTCCCGTGAACGGCGCCTCACCGCTAACAATGCACTATGATACAGTATATGACACACACACAGGGCGTCCCTGCACCGCCATCAATGCACTATGATACAGTATATGCACACACACAGGGCGTCCCTGCACCGCCATCAATGCACTATGATACAGTATATGACACACACAGGGCGTCCCTGCACCGCCAACAATGCACTATGATACAGTATATGACACACACACAGGGCGTCCCTGCACCGCCATCAATGCACTATGATACAGTATATGACACAACACAGGGCGTCCCTGCACCGCCATCAATGCACTATGATACAGTATATGACACACACACAGGGCGTCCCTGCACCGCCAACAATGCACTATGATACAGTATATGACACACACACAGGGCGTCCCTGCACCGCTAACAATGCACTATGATACAGTATATGACACACACACAGGGCGTGCCTGCACCGCAACAATGCACTATGAAAGTATGACACACACACGGGCGTCCTGCCGCACAATGCACTTGATACAGTATTGACACAACACGGGCTCTGCACCGCACAATGCATTGTACGTATATGACACACACAGGGCGTCCCTGCACCGCCACAATGCCTATGATACGTATATGACACACGGGCGTCCCTGCACCGCACAATGCACTATGATACAGTATATGACACACACACAGGGCGTCCTGCACCGCCAACAATGCACTATGATACAGTATATGAACACACACAGGGCGTCCCTGCACCGCCAACAATGCACTATGATACAGTATATGCACACACACACAGGGCGTCCCTGCACCGCCATCAATGCACTATGATACAGTATATGACACACACACAGGGCGTCCCTGCACCGCCAATCAATGCACTATGATACAGTATATGACACACACACAGGGCGTCCCTGCACCGCCACAATGCACTATGATACAGTATATGACACACACACAGGGCGTCCTGCACGCACAATCACTATTACAGTATGACACACAACGGGCGTCCCTGCACCGCATCAATGCACTATGATACAGTATATGACACACACACAGGGCGTCCCTGCACCGCCATCAATGCACTATGATACAGTATATGACACACACAACAGGGCGTCCCTGCACCGCCATCAATGCACTATGATACAGTATATGACACACACACACAGGGCGTCCCTGCACCGCCAACAATGCACTATGATACAGTATATGACACACACACACAGGGCGTCCCTGCACCGCCATCAATGCACTATGATACAGTATATGACACACACACAGGGCGTCCCTGCACCGCCAACAATGCACTATGATACAGTATATGACACACACACAGGGCGTCCCTGCACCGCCATCAATGAACTATGATACAGTATATGACACACACACACACACACAGGGCGTCCCTGCACCACCAACAATGCACTATACAGCTGTGAGTTATTCACAACACACACACACCACCAACAATGCACTCTACAGCTGTGAGTTATTCACAACACACACACCACCAACAATGCACTATACAGCTGTGAGTTATACACACACACACCACCAACAATGCACTATACAGCTGTGAATTATACAGACACCACCAACAATGCACTATACAGCTGTGAATTATACACACACACACCACCAACAATGCACTATACAGCTGTGAGTTATTCACAACACACACACCACCAACAATGCACTATACAGCTGTGAGTTATTCACACACACACCACCAACAATGCACTATACAGCTGTGAGTTATACACACAGACACCGCCAACAATGCACTGTACAGCTGTGAGTTATACACACAGACACCACCAACAATGCACTGTACAGCTGTGAGTTATACACACACACACCACCAACAATGCACTATACAGCTGTGAGTTATTCACAACACACAGACACCGCCAACAACGCACTATACAGCTGTGAGTTATCCACAACACACAGACACCACCAACAATGCACTATACAGCTGTGAGTTATACACACAGACACCACCAACAATGCATTATACAGCTGTGAGTTATACACACAGACACCACCAACAATGCACTATACAGCTGTGAGTTATACACACACACACCACCAACAATGCACTATACAGCAGTGAGTTATACACACAGACACCGCCAACAATGCACTATACAGCTGTGCGTTATACACACACACACCACCAACAATGCACTATACAGCTGTGAGTTATACACACAGACACCGCCAACAATGCACTATACAGCTGTGAGTTATACACACACACACCACCAACAATGCACTATACAGCTGTGCGTTATACACACACACACCGCCAACAATGCACTGTACAGCTGTGAGTTATACACACAGACACCACCAACAATGCACTATACAGCTGTGAGTTATACACACACACCGCCAACAATGCGCTATATAGCTGTGAGCTATTCACAACACACAGACACACCAGCACTATACAGCTGTGAGTTATTCAAACACACAGACACAGGCGTCTCTGCACCGCCAACAATGCACTATGGTATAGAATATGGTTCAACTGTGAGTTATACACAACACAGACACCGCCAACAATGCACTATGGTATAGAATATGGTTCAACTGTGAGTTATACACAACACAGACACCGCCAACAATGCACTATGGTATAGAATATGGTACAACTGTGAGCTATACACAACACAGACACCGCCAACAATGCACTATGGTATAGAATATGGTTCAACTGTGAGTTATACACAACACAGACACCGCCAACAATGCACTATGGTATAGAATATGGTACAACTGTGAGCTATACACAACACAGACACCGCCAACAATGCACTATGGTATAGAATATGGTTCAACTGTGAGTTATACACAACACAGACACCGCCAACAATGCACTATTGGTATAGAATATGGTAAAACTGTGAGTTATACACAACACAGACACCGCCAACAATGCACTATGGTATAGAATATGGTACAACTGTGAGTTATACATAACACACACAGACACCGCCAACAATGCACTAGGGTATAGAATATGGTACAACTGTGAGTTATACATAACACACACAGACACCGCCAACAATGCACTATGGTATAGAATATGGTACAACTGTGAGTTATACACACACACACAGACACCGCCAACAATGCACTATGGTATAGAATATGGTACAGCTGTGAGTTATACACGACACACACAGACACACAAGATAACAGATTCAACACGCGCTTAAATCCTTCAGCTCTTTTGGGGTGTGAAGAAAGCAACAACAATGCACACACATTAAAAATACTGCTTCACTGCAAACAAAAGAAAACGAAAAAGCCCAGAGATTAACAGACATACACACACACACATTAA
>CM065736.1:52251607-52256607 GCA_033310375.1 Conus canariensis | reverse complement strand
GCGGAAGGAGAACGACTGGCTCCGATGTTGTGCAATAAGCTCGCTAAACGTCTGTTTCCGTCCTCTGCCCTTATGGCCATTTGTTATACATTTGTTCACACATACTGATGTTACAATTCTTCACCGAACCTGAACGATGGCACCATGTCCTGTTTATTCCTACTTACCAGCTGTAGAAAGTTACGGGGGTAATATGTGTCCTTTTTTTGTTTGAAATGATTTTCACCATCACCGTGAGCACTGCTGCTGCTGGCGATGGTTCAGCAAGTCGTGAGAGTTATGTTTTCATCGTCTCTGGTTTGTGTTGTAATGTAGCGTGCGGCACTCTGTCTCTCATGGGACAGCGGGCACGGAAGAGCAGACCCCTTCTGGACATTCTGTAATAGCAGGGTTAATTTCCTGCCACCCTCTCTGACAATTTTGCCTGCGACAGCCTCTTTGTTAATGTCCGTTTCCCAATTGATAATTGAACAATGTGTATCAAACATACTGTTCAACTGTCACTTGGAAGATGTGCGGAGAGGAAGGGTAGAGTGCGGGGAGGGGCAGGAAGTATCAATCTTCCAATGCTTGAATCAAATGGTTAGAAATCATACAGAACATACACGTAGGCACTGATTCGTTTGCAGCCTGTCCTTTGGAATACTTTTGTTCGTTTTTCATAAAACAAAGTATACACCAGTATTCTATTTTAACGTTTTCCCACGTATACGATGGAGTGTATTTGAAGAGTGTTTGGCATGTCTTTCACAAGAACCATTTTCCTTGGTCCTTTTTCCCTTCATTAAATTTTCTGTATATTTTATGTATTGTGACATAAATCCCAAATACTGTATGCGAAATTGTCAGTTTTGCACGCGCATGGTAAGGACAATACTACGTGGTGCCACTCATTATGATGTAAAGTCAGATTCTTCAAACAAATGATCCATCAACACATGGGTGAAAAATGTTAGACACTTGCTTTAATCTTCTGTCTTCTTTCTCTGATCCTTCGATCTCCACGGAACCGCCTTCCTTCTCGTTCCATTTCCCGGGGCATTTTGGTCGTTCCATTTCCTGGGGCATTTTGGTCGTTCCATTTCCCGGGGCATTTTGGTCGTTCCATTTCCTGGGGCATTTTGGTCGTTCCATTTCCTGGGGCATTTTGGTTGTTCCATTTCCCGGGGCATTTTGGAGAATGCAGCAACTGCCCTGATGTTTGTACACCAACGGAAACTGTGAGCGATTTAAGGATGCGGTCTTTCTTCCCTTTTCGTGTCAGCTGATGCAGCCCCCCCCCCCTTCATTTATTCATGTAAATGTTCTCACAATATGTCACATCTCCAAATGTGGACTCTGTCTCTTTCTCTCTCTCTCTCTCTCTCTCTGAACACACACACACACACACACACACACACACACACACACACACACACACACACACACAACACACACTATTGTTCCATTTTGTAATGTACTTTAAAACAATTTTTTAATCTTTTTCTCTTTCAAAGTTTCAGTATCCCTCCCTAAAACAAAGACGAAAAGGAAAAAAAAAGTTTTAAAAACAAACAAACAGAAACAACTGACATCAACAATGTAGAAGAGGTCTGGTAGACCCAGTGGTGAGATCAATGTCATCTTAACCAAGGGATCTGGGATTCAGTTCCTGCCAGGTTAGAGATGTGTTGTTTGGATTCAACATTCGTGACGTACCCTCGCCTCTTCCATGACTTTGGGTGTGACTTTAAAGAGAGGTGCCATGTGTGAGCACACGCATTTAAAATGCTGCATCCAAGGTCAAACCCATCATCTGTGAAAGAGAACGTCACCGTGTGCCACAGAAATGAAAATGGTTACTGATGTGTTTTGACATCAGCCCCGGGGACGGAATGCAGCTGCCTTAATAGTGCGGGAAACGCACACAGCAGGACTACATTGTCATCACAGTGCCCCAGCTCTTTCGCTCCTCCATCTTTTCTTTGTCTCACCCATTTTACAGGAACTCATCTTTGCAGGCGTAGCACTGCCAGGCAGTGCATTGCTTTTCCACCCCGTCCGTGGGTAATTCCACCCCGTCTGTGGGTAATTCCACCCCGTCTGTGGGCAATTCCACCCCGTCTGTGGGTAACTGCACCCCGTCTGTGGGTAACTGCACCCCCGTCTGTGGGTAATTCCACCCCGTCTGTGGGTAATTCCACCCCGTCTGTGGGTAATTCCACCCCGTCTGTGGGTAATTCCACCCCGTCTGTGAGTATGACAACTCCAACAACAGGGGGATGCAGAGAGCATTTATGTCACAAGTACACGAGTGTGGTATTTGGTATTTCTTCTTTTTCCTCAGGTTCACCACTGGCGGTATTTGGGCACATAACGATCGTTCTTCAACCCACCAATAACGCGGCAACATTACATATTCAGAGATGACGCATGAACACGGCAATAGCATGCATACTTTTGTCTGTGGTGTGTGTGTGTGTGTGTGTGTGTGTGTGTGTGTGTGTGTGTGTGTGTGCGTGCGTGCGTGCTGTGTGTGTGTGTGTGTGTGTGTGTGTGTGTGTGTGTGTGTGTGTGTGTGTGTGTGTGTTGTGCGCGTGCGTGCCTGTGTGTGTGTGTGTGTGTGTGTGTGTGTGTGTGTGTGTGTGTGTGTGTACGCGTGCGTGAGTGCACGCGTGCGCGGTGTCTGTGTTTGTGATCCAACCTATCGGCAATCGCCATCCTATTCGTCTACGATGGACAGAACGGAATTTAACAAGCGAGTGAGGAGCTCTTGTTGCTTTATCAAATAATGCTTGCATCCACACATGATGCTTTGGTGTCAAATCTCATCCAAAGACTTTGATGGGAGTTGGGTGTACGCACAGACACTGTCATTGAAGAGAACATCTCCTCTGAACTGATTGTCTCGGGCGACGGCGGTGGGGATGAAGGTGGGGAGCGGAGGGCGGAGGAGGGGGCAGCGGCTGGACCGAAACGACAAGATCCTTGGATGAAGAGTTCAGTGCTGGCCAGTCTTGACCAGTCAGGCTTCCACAGACAGGTTCCACGTCTAGAAGTGACGACAGTGAGACATTGTGCTGTCGAAGTCATGGAACGGTGAAGGAAAAACTAGCGCACAGGGTCTGCGTCCTCATCTCAGACGATGCACATTCCCCCTCCCCCCCCCCCCCCTGCCCCCACTAATTTTGCTTCAGCCCATCATCATTTCACTCCATTACAATTGTCGCTCCTCCTCTCCAACTAGGACATCATTAGGCACACATCGCACAGACCGCCACGTCTGTCAGTGGAAACAATGCATCATCACTGCAGCTGACACCCCACACTGCAAAATCACAGGCTGCCACCGCCCATGATGTACAGAAGGGCCGCGAAGGGAGGGAGGGAGGGAGAGGACAGGGAGGAAGTGGGGTTCGGGAGCAGGAAGGGGCGTGGGACAATTTACAGGGGTGCAGGAATTTGACAGCAGCGTTAGGACGCAGTGGCTGATAGTCTGCTGCTTCAGTGATGGATGCAGGCAATTTCTTGGGAGTCACAACTATTATGGAACCTTTTTAGGGGGCAACTTCTCCCCAGGGAAATGGATGCTAAAACGGGTTTTCGATCCCAATTAAATCATGTTCCCAGGTGACAACTTGCTGATGAAAAACGAGGGAAGGAAAAGGTAATGAAGAAAACGAGGAAGAAGAAGAAGATTTTTTAAAAAAGGCAGGAGAAGAGCCAATGAGGAGTCGGAAGAAAAGGACAAAGGAAAACAAATCATAACAACAATATGACTGTTACTTCCAATATCAACAAGGTGGTGATGATTATGAAGATGCAGGAGAGGACGGAGGAGGAAAAGAAGAAAGAGGAGGAGGAGGTGAAGCAGAAGGAAGTGGAACAGGAGGAGGAGGAGGAGGAGGAGGTTAGGAGGAGGAGGAGGAGGAGGAAGACGAGAAAAAAGGACTGAGACAGCACACACACAAAAGAAGAAATGCAGCTGTGCATAACGCAGAAAGTTTGATGTGAATGAAGTCAATGTCACAGCTTCAGAGAAATAAAATCCTGTCCCGCCATCAAAAATATTGAGAAGAATCACCTTACTTTAAAAAAAAAAAAAATCAGCTTACACCCAAACTTTCCCCACGGCATAATCAAGGCCCGAATTAGAGAAATGTGTCAACATGACACAACAAAACGGTGATTCAGAGAAATGTGTCAACATGACACAACAAAACGGTGATTCAGAGAAATGTGTCAACATGACACAACAAAACGGTGATTCAGAGAAATGTGTCATCATGACACAACAAAACGGTGATTCAGAGAAAGTGTCAACATGACACAACAAAACGGTGATTCAGAGAAATGTGTCAACATGACACAACAAAACGGTGATTCAGAGAAATGTGTCAACATGACACAACAAAACGGTGATTCAGAGAAATGTGTCATCATGACACAACAAAACGGTGATTCAGAGAAATGTGTCAACATGACACAACAAAACGGTGATTCAGAGAAAGGTGTCAACATGACACAACAAAACGGTGATTCAGAGAAAGGTGTCAACATGACACAACAAAACGGTGATTCAGAGAAAGGTGTCAACATGACACAACAAAACGGTGATTCAGAGAAAGGTGTCAACATGACACAACAAAACGGTGATTCAGAGAAAGGTGTCAACATGACACAACAAAACGGTGATTCAGAGAAAGGTGTCAACATGACACAACAAAACGGTGATTCAGAGAAAGGTGTCAACATGACACAACAAAACGGTGATTCAGAGAAAGGTGTCAACATGACACAACAAAACGGTGATTCAGAGAAATGTGTCAACATGACACAACAAAACGGTGATTCAGAGAAAGGTGTCAACATGACACAACAAAACGGTGATTCAGAGAAATGCGTCATCATGGCACAACAAAACGGTGATTCAGAGAAAGGTGTCAACATGACACAACAAAACGATGATTCAGAGAAAGGTGTCAACATGACACAACAAAACGGTGATTCAGAGAAAGGTG
>CM065736.1:52219107-52246607 GCA_033310375.1 Conus canariensis | reverse complement strand
AACCCCACCAAACCCCAATCACTAAACACACCCAAACCCCAATCAATGAACACACCCAAACCCCACCAAACCCCAATCACTGAACACACCCAAACCCCACCAAACCCCAGTCACTGAACACACCCAAACCCCAATTACTGAACACACCACAAACTCCAATCACTGAACACACCACAAACCCCAATCACTGAACACACCCAAACCCCACCAAACCCCAATCACTGAACACACCCAAACCCCAATTACTGAACACACCACAAACCCCAATCACTGAACACACCCAAACCCCACCAAACCCCAATCACTGAACACACCCAAACCCCAGTTACTGAACACACCACAAACTCCAATCACTGAACACACCACAAACTCCAATCACTGAACACACCACAAACCCCAATCACTGAACACACCCAAACCCCAATCACTGAAACACACCCAAACCCCAATCACTGAACACACCCAAACCCCAATCAATGAACACACCACAAACCCCAATCACTGAACACACCCAAACCCCACCAAATCCCAATCACTGAACACACCCAAACCCCAGTAACTGAACACACCACAAACTCCAATCACTGAACACACCCAAACCCCAATTACTGAACACACCCAAACCCCACCAAACCCCAATTACTGAACACACACAAACCCCACCAAACCCCAATTACTGAACACACCCGAACCCCACCAAACCCCAATCACTGAACACACCCAAACCCCAATCACTGAACACACCCAAACCCCAATTACTGAACACACCCAAACCCCACCAAACCCCAATTACTGAACACACCCGAACCCCAACAAACCCCAATCACTGAACACACCCAAACCCCACCAAACCCCAATTACTGAACCCACCCGAACCCCACCAAACACCAATCATTGAAACACACCCAAACTCCAATCACTGAACACAACCAAACCCCAGTTACTGAACACACCCAAACACCAATCACTGAACACACCAAACACCAATCACTGAACACAGCACAAACCTCGATCACTAAACATGTCACAAACCTTTTCAGTGTCAACTTTCACATCACCGAACACCCTCCTACCCCCTCCCCCCATCACTGAACACCTTCCTACCCCCTCCCCCCATCACAGAACACCCTCCTACCCCCTCTCCCGATCACTGAACACCCTCCTACCCCTCCCCCATCACTGAACACCCTCCTACCCCCTCCCCCCATCACTGAACACCCTCCTATCCCCTCCCCCCCATCACCGAACACCCTCCTACCCCCCCCCCCATCACTGAACACCCTCCTACCCCCTCCCCCATCACCGAACACCCTCCTACCCCCTCCCCCATCACCGAACACCCTCCTACCCCCTCCCCCATCACCGAACACCCTCCTACCCCCTCCCCCCATCACCGAACACCCTCCTACCCCCTCCCCCCATCACTGAACACCCTCCTACCCCCTCCCCCATCACTGAACACCCTCCTGCCCCCTCCCCCCATCACTGAACACCCTCCTACCCCCTCCCCCATCACTGAACACCCTCCTACCCCCTCCCCCATCACTGAACACTTCCCTACCCCCTCCCCCCATCACTGAACACCCTCCTACCCCCTTCCCCCATCACTGAACACCCTCCTACCCCCTCCCCACCGACATCTCTCACCGAACACCCTCCTACACCCCCTCCCCCATCACCGAACACCCTCCTACCCCCTCCCCCCATCACCGAACACCCTCCTACCCCCTCCCCCCATCACTGAACACCCTCCTACCCCCTCCCCCCATCACTGAACACCCTCCTACCCCCTCCCCCCATCACCGAACACCCTCCTACCCCCCCCCCCCATCACCGAACACCCTCCTACCCCTTCCCCCATCACTGAACACCCTCCTACCCCCTCCCCCATCACTGAACACCCTCCTACCCCCTCCCCCCATCACTGAACACCCTCCTACCCCCTACCCCATCACCGAACACCCTCCTACCCCCTCCCCCATCACTGAACACCCTCCTACCCCTCCCCCCATCACTGAACACCCTCCTACCCCCTCCCCCCATCACTGAACACCCTCCTACCCCCTACCCCCATCACCGAACACCCTCCTACCCCCTCCCCCCATCACCGAACACCCTCCTATCCCCTCTCCCCATCACTGAACTCACTTAAGTCTGCATGATTGTACACATCGCAAACCTCTTCAGTGTCAATTGATAAACCAACATTTACATCAGAACCTCTAGTTCGCTGCAGATGTTCAGAAGTCACTGAACAGTAACTTCACTGAAAGCTTTCAATGTCCATTTCTAAACCACCCATTTCGTCAACACCCACCCACCCCACCCCACTCCTGTACTGCGCTTGCCCGAAACGTCTTCAGTGTCGCCTGAGCATAACCTGAACCTCATCACCGAACACATCCCACAGTTGTTAAAATTCCACATCATCTGAGAACACCCGACCTAATGTCCCAGCAGTCTACAATTCTCAAACACTAACACTACAATCCCCGTCACTGAACACACCCCAAAACTCTTCAGTGTCATATGCCACACCACCTGAACACGCCCAAGTCACTGAAGGCAACCCGAATTCTTTTCAGTGTCAAATTCCACACAAACTGAGTAACCCCCGAACCCCACCTCTAAACACAGTCCAAATATCTTCGGTGTGAATGTCAAATCACCTAAGAGATGAAAAATGTGCACGGACGTTCTGGAACGAAGGGCAGACAATTGTGTCGCAAAGGCAGTATAACTGTGGGACAGACTTACAAACAAACAGGCTGACACCAGACCAAAGCATAAAACGACACCTCAAGATGACTGCGTGATCTACATTAAGAATCGATTTTGCCGGACAACGATGGTTCGACTGTCGGATTCATGTTTTGATATATCAAGAGGCATGTTATGTTTTAGTATTGATGTTTTTATATATCAAGAGGTATGCTATCTTTTAATATTCATGTTTTGATATATCAAGAGGCACGCTATGTTTTAATATTCATGTTTTTATATATCAAGAGGCATGCTATCTTTTATATTCATGTTTTGATATATCAAGAGGCATGTTATGTTTTAATATTCACATTTTTGCATATCAAGAGGCATGTTATGTTTTTATTTTCATGTTTTTATATATTCAAGAGGCATGTAGGGAGCCGGAATAGCTCAGTTGGTAGAGCGCCTGACTCGTAATCTTGGTGATCCTGGGGTTGCGGGTTCCGCCGGGGCGTTTCGGTACAGGGGGATTTTTCCCTCGGAGTTAACATTAGTTCTGACTCCATTTCCCATACAGTCCTTCGAATGAGACTATAAACCGAGGTTCCGTATGTGAACGCACGCATAATATCTTGCACACACGTAAAATCCCATCACCAACTTTCGGAAGAGTAGGCCAGTTTGGCCGTTGGTATGGATGACACGTTACACACAGCATGCACCCTGCGTAAGAAATGGAAAGAATGAAGGAAGTAAAGAAACTGAGTGAACGATATTGAACGATTGACTGGATGACACGGGAAACGACTGAATGAAGCGCCAGCTGGCAGCTCTTCAGTCGGCACTACCCAGGTAGGCAGCCCGTTGTGTAAACGAGTGTGGAATGTAAAGCGCTTAGAGCTTGGTCTCTAGCTGAGAATAGGCGCTATATAAGTATTCATTATTATATTATTTTATGTTATGTTTTAATATTCATATCTTTATATATCAAGAGGCATGTCATGTTTTATCATTCATGTTTATATATATTAAGACATTTTATATCTTTGTATTCACGTTTTTATATATCAAGAGGCTTGTTATGTTTTTCCATTCACGTTTTTAGATATCAAGAGGCATGTTAAGTTTTTATTTTCATGTTTTTGTACATTAAGAGGCATGTTATGTTTTCATTTTCATATTTCAAACTTCAAGAGGCATGTTATGTTTTTATTTTTATATTTCAAGCATCAAGAGGCATGCTATGTTTTAATATTCATATCTTTATATATCAAGAGGCATGTTATGTTTTAATATTCATATCTTTATATATCAAGAGGCATGTCATGTTTTATCATTCATGTTTATATATATTAAGAGACATTTTATATCTTTGTATTCACGTTTTTATATATCAAGAGGCTTGTTATGTTTTTCCATTCACGTTTTTAGATATCAAGAGGCATGTTAAGTTTTTATTTTCATGTTTTTATACATTAAGAGGCATGTTATGTTTTCATTTTCATATTTCAAACTTCAAGAGGCATGTTATGTTTTTATTTTTATATTTCAAGCATCAAGAGGCATGCTATGTTTTAATATTCATGTTTTAGTATATCAAGAGGCATGCTATGTTTTTATATTTATGTTTTTGTATATCAAAAGACATGCTATGATTCTATATTCATGTTTTCATATACAAAGAGGCATGCTATGTTTTTATATTCATGTTTTTTTATATATCAAGAAGCACTTTATGTTTTCATATCAAGAGTCATGTAAAGTTGTTGCATCCAATAGCGTTACTGAACTTTTGAAAATATTTCAATTGTCGTATTCAACACACCATGGTACCATTTATCTCTATATGACAAATAATTGGGGATATCTATTAGGACTCCACAACATAAGACATCTGATTCAACCTCGAAAAGGCTAACATATGGTTGAATCATTCACCACTTTTTTTTTTAGAATTTGAAGTCTACTAAAGCTGGCAAAGAGTGCTTCAATCAAAAAAAAAAAAGTATGTGACTAAATCATTTTTTTCAGGTCCAATCAAACAACAGGCAAACAGGCTTCCAGCGACCAGCAGGTCGTATACACTCCATAGATTTCAACTCTTTCATTGAAACGTACAATCATAAAATGAATATCGTTTCATCCTCGTTGGAACATTTATCAAAATTAGAAACATGAAATGAGTGGAGATATTTTCCCGTCCTCCTCATGTATGAGTGGTACGTTTTCATTGTTTTGTTTGTTTTGTTTTAAGCTCTTCCTTCAGCTGTCAGCCTGAAGGTCATATGATGCCTTCTGCCCTTTTCTGAGAACCAAACACCTGCCCATGCACGCCTGCCTCCTTCCGACAAGAACTGGTGTGGCTTACAGACCAGCAAGTGAATGGAGATCTTGTTGAGTCCGAATCACCAGGAAGTTGACAGAAGTCGACGATTCGCGTTGCCCGACCTGTAGCCCCCCCCCCCCCTCCCCCCACCTACCTCCCCTGTCCATCCTCTCTTCCTTTCTATGGATTTTTCTTCTTCTACTACTACCCCAGGACTTATTCTCGTAAATATTACAGGAACTGAAGTGTTGTCTTTCCAGTGACCTACCTCTGTCTGTCAGTCTGTCTGTCTTTTTCTCGTCACCCCCTCTTTCTCTGTTTCTCGATGGCGTTGTTCTTTCGGTTCATTTATATATTTTTTTTCTGTTTTAAGTCTGTTTGTTGTTGTTTATGATGATGAATTTGGGTGTGGTATTTCAGTACGTTTGTTTACCATTTCTTCATCATCTATTTGGTATTTTCTTTGGTGTGTACTGGACAGCCTGATGAAGCCCGGTTAGCTTGAAGAATAAAATCCCCCGTGGGAAATATCTATGTATCTGTCTGTCTGTCTGCCTATCTACCTACCTGCCTGCCTGCCTGCCAGCCTGCCTGTCTGTCTGTCTGTCTATCTATCTATCTATCTGTCTGTCTGTCTGTCTGTCTGTCTATCTGTCTGTCTGTCTGTCTATCTATTTGTGTGTCTGTGTGTCTATCTAAACAGGGAAAAAATGAAAACAAAGGACAACCTATTCTCCCATTGTGCTTCTTTCTGTCCAAAACCCGCTAAATCTTCGGCATAAACAGATAAATTATACTGTCTTTGTCGGAATGCCAGCGAGTCATTTTAGCTTTAAGTTATATAACCTATCGACGATTTATACTGATCTATGATTCGTTACGGGAAGATAAATATAAGCAGGGTCTAAACTGATTAGATACGAGTACAAAAAATACAGGAAAGGCGAAAGAAGCTCCTATTTTCCCCATATTTCAGCCTTTCCTCCGCTATTATTATGTCTTGACGATTCGAATCACAACAGCATTTACAATAACAATGCAATGGATCTAAAGAAGAATGAACTCACTGATAAAACACTGTTGGCCACTTTACTGTAATGAGCTAATGTCATTGACATGTCAGCGCAGGCCACACAGGAAAAAGAAAAAGAAGACGACGAGAAAACGGGCGATAAAGAGAGACTGGTCTACATTTCGGCTCTTCTCGTCTGTTGGCATTCTGGCAGTTACATGCACGCACGCACATGCAGACACAATCGTGCATTGTGGCTATTCTGTATCGCTCTCACCCTGACAACATGCTCACCATCGCAGAGCGGACATTACGCAAGCCGAAGGCCACACTGCCTGAAAGGCCGGGCATGATACGTCAAGGCGCAGCCAATGGCAGAGCGGCATGCAAATCAGCCAGGGATACCACGGAAGTTCTATCCTATCGTGCTCCACTTGATTGTTTCAGTGGTAAGGCAATGCCCAGACCTTTGCCATGCAGTCTGTGTGGCCTCTGCTAATGCGTTTCGGAGCGATCACGACGATAAAACTCCACCTTCCCCGTGTGATTTATCGTCTGCTGATCTGGCGGCTGAAATCTGCACCGAGAAGTTTACCAAGGTGATCCATTTCATCCGGCTGATTGTTTGGTGACGGAAGTTCAGGTTACCATTGCTGGCTAATGTCGTCCGATTGGCATCCTCGCTGGCTAATTTGGTTTTCTTGTTGAGGAAAAAAATGCCACTCGTGACTTTCTGTCATACGAATTCATTTGTGATAGGGAAATTGGGGGAGGGGGTGTAGAGAGAAAGGTATGGAGGACAGGTCGGGGGGGAAAGAAAGCGAGGGCAAAGAGCTGGAATTATTCAAACTAAAAAAAAGTCCTGAAAGTTTTCAAACTCTTTTGAAATCTAAACAATACATATTTCTACGGTTGAAATCTAGTCACGTCTTCCTGAAGTCTTTGGAACATGCCTGATGCTGAATGTCTTTGCACTATGCAGATCATTTCGTTTTCCAGCAGTTTCCTCCGCTTCCCTCTGAAAGGTGGAGAGACTCGGGCTGTTACTTGAGAAGACCTCGTATGTGTTCAGCTGCAATACCGTTGTGGACTGCAAGATTCCTACATTGTTAATTAAACTGAAAGGTATAAGTATGCATTGAAGCGTCGAGTATTGCCTTGTCATAAAATCTCACCTGGAACTCGCTAGCTTCACCGCCTTCATTGTCATCTTTGCTGATGATAATCACACACACACACACACACACACCTCTCTCTCTCTCTCTCTCACACACCACACACACACACACACACACGCACACGCACACACACACAAGCCTCAAGTTGTGTGGCCCTTCGTGCTTGGCTCTCGTGGTTACCTGAGTTCGTGTTTCCTCTCCACGTGCGTGCCTGTGGTGACGTCATGCCAAAGCACTGGCGACATCATGTCAAAGCACTGGTGACATCATGTCAAAGTACTGGTGACATCATGTCATAGCACTGGTGACATCATGTCATAGCACTGGTGACATCATGTCATAGCATTGGTGACATCATGTCATAGCACTGGTGACATCATGTCAAAGTACTGGTGACATCATGTCATAGCATTGGTGACATCATGTCATAGCACTGGTGACATCATGTCATAGCATTGGTGACATCATGTCATAACACTGGTGACATCATGTCATAGCATTGGTGACATCATGTCATAGCATGGTGACATCATGTCATAACATTGGTGACATCATGTCAAACACTGGTGACATCATGTCATAGCATTGGTGACATCATGTCATAGCATTGGTGACATCACATCATAGCATTGTGACATCATGTCAAAGCACTGGTGACATCATGTCATAGCATTGGTGACATCATGTTATAGCATTGGTGACATCAAGTCATAGCATTGTGACATCATGTCAAAGCACTGGTGACATCATGTCATAGCACTGGTGACATCATGCCATAGCATTGGTGACATCATGTCATAGCATTGGTGACATGTCATAGCACTGATGACATCATGTCATAGCATTGGTGACATCATGTCATAGCATTGTGACATCATGTCATAGCATTGGTGACATGTTAAAGCACTGGTGACATCATGTCATGGCATTGGTGACATCATGTCATAGCATTGGTGACATGTCATAGCATTGTGACATCATGTCATAGCATTGGTGACATGTCATAGCATTGGTGACATCATGTCATAGCATTGGTGACATGTCATAGCATTGGTGACATCATGTCATAGCACTGGTGACATCATGTCATATCATGGTGACATCATGTCATATCATGGTGACATCATGTCATAGCATTGGTGACATGTCATAGCATTGGTGACATCATGTCATAACACTGGTGACATCATCTCAAAGCACTGACCAAGTCATGGGCACTGTTGTGGGATGGACTGAGTGGGGCTCTCCGGACATGGGTGCTCCCGCAAGCTGACTTTACCAGTAATACTGTCGTTAGTAGAGCGCTTTGCGGATGGTATCCTGTGCATACTGGATCACAACATGCAGCACTGAACAGCACCGTAGTGACTGGAAGACTTTAAACTTTTCTTGTTATGCCTAATTGACCACACTTGGCCTTTTCAGAGCTCTCAACATGTGGGGAAATTCTACAGACAAACACTATTATCAAAAAAAAAATCTGATCTTGAAAAAAAGATTGTTTGCAAAACCCAAATCATAAATATGATTTGATTCAAGGATAAGTGTGTGTGGTGTGTGTGTGTGTGTGTGTGTGTGTGTGTGTGCGGCGCGCGCGTATGTGTGCATGGATATGTGTGTGTGCGTGTGTGTGAGTGTGTGTGTGTGTGTGTGTGTGTGTGTGTGTGTGTGGTGTGTGTGTGTGTGTGCGCGCATGTGTGTGTGTATATGTGTGTGCGTGTGCGGTGTGTATTGTGTGTGTGTGTGTGTGTGTGTGTGTGTGTGTGTGTGTGTGAATATTGTATTTGTATTACTTAGTTTGACACATGAGAAACGAATTGATGACACATTCAGAAAGGTTGACAGAAAGCAGGCGACACAGACACCTGGTCACTCACGCTGAATGCGACTTGATCCCCTGAATACATTGTGACCGTATTAAAGTCACGGGGACCCCCTCCCCTTATCCCCCCCCCCCCCCTCCCAACCCTGCGCTGACCTTGCCAGAGGTGTGGATGCCTTTCCACAGGCTGAAGTAGCAGATGAAGTACACCCCCAGCAAGCACAGCACCAGCTGCCACTTGATCTTGCCCACGTCAAAGATGCCGTCACTCTCGTGCAGCGACAGCATGCCACGCCTGAAACCCACCGCCACCCAGAGTCACACGCTGTGGATGATCTGTGTTAGTGTCAGCATTCTGGGCACATTTGAAATAAGATATCGATTTAGTGTTTGAACGACATCGATACTGAAAATGAATCAATTCTGAACTTGATCCCCTGAACACATTGTGACCGTCTTAAAGTCGTGGTTCGTTTCTGAGTTCATTCATGTATAATACCCTCATTCATTAATTCAATGATTCATGTAGTTTCTGGTTCCCCCGAGTCCGATCTGCCAAATAGTCTGTACTTTAAGTTGCAGTGACATACTCGTCACAAAAGTGGTTAAAGTAAAAAGAAAGCTTATATGAAAAATTCAACATAAGAGAAATTACAAAAAATCGTAATTGGTCGATAACAAAGCGACAGAAAGACGTATATCTATTTTCCTTCGTGATACACTTAGTTAGACTTACACACACACACACACACACACACACACACACACACACACACACACACACACACACTTAAACTCACTCAAAATACTCCAAGGCCGGCGAAAGCCTCACGACTTTCATAGAAACGTTCCCGGTCAGGTTCTGTGACGTCACATTGTTCACCACCGAATACGTCGCCCCCGCCAACGATTCTCCCGCCACATGCAGTACCGACGCCGTGCTGACATCAGAATGCGTGACGTTAGTGGCATTGACGTCATCGACGACGCCGTCATAGCAGTCGGGCGTATTCCAGTCGTTGCCGCAGGAGGTCCAGGGCAAGTCGGAGGTGAAGGAGGCGAAGAAGAAGTGCAGGCACCAGGCGATGACCACGTTGTAGAAGAAGTCCGTGTAGAAGGCGATCAGCACCACGGCCCACCCGATACCTGCCCGACACACACGCAGGTCACAACGTCATCGGCACAGGCAGTGTCAGCACAACTGCTCCGCTTCACAACTCCTCACTTCCCTTCCACTCCTCACACTTGGCTCTAAACGTATAGTGTTCTGTCATTTTCCATCATGCAAAACTTCTCTCTCTGTCTCTGCCTGTCACTCCTCTGTTATTACGATACCATCACATGTTATACTGCGAAAGTTCTCTAAATATCTGTGCCTGTCACTTCTCTGCCTGCCTGTCTGTCTGTCTGTCTCGCTCGCTCTCTGATTTTGTCTATTCTCTATCTGTCTGCTTGTTTGTCTGTCTGTCTGTCCGCCCATCACCTCTCTCTACCTCTCCTCCATTCTTTCCGTCCTCTCTCTGTCTGCATGAAAGACTCGGTAGCTGTGTTGATTGCACTGACTCTGCTGTTGATACTCTAGCACACTCAAATCCCGGACAGGGTCACGCAACGCTCGAAGTTTTAGGTGTCTAAAGCAACGCTCTCAACTACAGTCACCTGAAAGTCAACATTTTTCGCGAGAGCATGTTTTTGAAATGAACTCCACACCTCCGGTACGAATCCGCGGCAGTGTTCCCTCACGTTGCCTCATGATGATTTTTATATTCATTGCTTCCCGTGGCTGCTGTGCTGGTTGTGGAAGACCTTGGGTGTGGATGTGTGGGGGGACAGCCAGGATGAGGCCATGGGAATGTTACCAAGGCAGCAGGACACATAAGCGGAAGAAAGGAGAATTGAGCACAGGCCTGTCAGCTTGTCACAGTGCAGAATGGTACTCAACAGCATCATCTACTTCAGGTTTCTTTTCACTTACGTGTCCGTGTTGAGTTCATGTCGAAGCCTTTGCTATCAGCTCATCGACGGGGACTAACGCTGGACGGACGAGGCGGCGCCCTCCGAAAGTGGAAGGGAGGTTCTACCTTAAGCTGGCTCCGTGACTCAGCAGTTATTTCAGTTCCTAAGGTACCTGCGTAGGGATCCTGCAGGCACCACTGACCACCACCAAACTAACTCCGCAGCAGTGCAGCGTCTCCTCAGGTGGGTTGCCTTCTGACGACTTGATAATGATTACGCCCTGTGGACTGCCGGTGCTGGGGCTGCAAAACTGACGACCTAGGTGTCAGTCTGTATGGTCTGGTCGGTTTGTGCGGTGCGAGTGTAATGCCACTGACCAGTTACATAAGATTACACTAAAAGTGGTGTTTTTTTGTCACTGACCCGAACACGCAATGACTTGCAGAAGTTTTGTGTACGCGGTAACATTTTCCATCGTATGGAGCACGGAAAACCCCATTACTAGCACACAATACTTCACAGTCAACACACTTCCATTCACACTTCTGAATGTTCCCTTCTTTTTTTTCTGCTCCCTCAATGGCTTTATTCTACACCGCTCATAGTCGCTGCCCTCCACCTTCGAAGAAACCAACATCAAGTCGTCATAATGCAACCCACAGGAGGAGACACTGCACTGGAGCCCCGCCTTACTTTGAGCTTAATTTTCTGCTGGTCTGAGTGGTGCCATTCGACAAGGTGCCGGACCCTGTGGGGAGGAGCAGGGGGGCAGTGGGCCGTCTTCAGCACGGCGGCTCCTGACCTGGCCAAACTGAAATGAACGGGGTGGCTTTGTTTGGAATCTGACAGTTCCATGCTCAGTCTGTGACAGCGACACGTGCTCTTGCTCTTTACTTCGATGGTAGCACATTTCTTTGTTTCATTCTATTCAGTCTCACAAACCAAGATGTACTCGACGTACGCTGTATCATTGTGTAATGTATTAGCAACATGTGGGTGACTTGAAGGCCAAACGATTTTGGGTACATATGTAAACTAGCTCCACGTGTTGTAATTCATACACCAAAGAATACACAAATAAGCTAAACACCCCCACCAAAACAACAACAACAAAAAACCAACACCCAAAATGCTCGAGTACACACACACACACACACACACACACACACACACACACACACACATACACACACGCGCGCGCGCAGGCACGCACGCAGACATACTCACACAAACGCGCATGCGCACGCGAGCAAATGAAAAACACCCATCTTTGAATTAATTCGGTATGAAGAAACATAGTGTTAGATGTTTACACACACACACACACACACACACACACACACACACACACACGCACACACACACACACACACACACACACACCACACCACACCACCACCACCACCACCACCACCACCACCACCACCACCATATATATATAATATGTCAGAAGTGCGGATTTTATACTACTACTACTACTACTACTATACATTTACATATACACTTTCGTTTTATTCCATTTTACTATCCTTCACTGGCTGCTTTGAGGTGCTGTTGGATTCTTTTTTAACCCTTGGTGGTGAGAACACCACAGAATTATGGACTGTGGTGCGTCTCTATTTGACACCAAGAGCGCAGACACAATCAGCCGTGTCACCCTGATGAGTCCGATCCAGCGGACGAAAGGCCTAGGAGCAGGCAATACAAATAGATCTGCCTTCAAGAGGGATCATGATGGTTCCCTCGGGCAGCTAGTGAAGGATTTCTCATATTTATAATATATTTCCCCCATTTTCTTCATCTTCATTTTTTTTTTCCTCTCTAAAAGTTTAAATCTTTGCGAAGTCATTATTATAATGACCGAAGAATTGTTAGCCTGCACTTGTTTTCCCCCACTACTTAATTGTTCAGCATTATATATATATAATATATATATATATATATATATATATATATATATATATATATATATATATGCTAGTAGTATTAAAATCCGCACTTCTGACATTCCCACTCCACAGACGTTCATATTGTTCAAGCTTTCGCCTTTATTCAAGCTTCATCAGGATGGCCAGTAAAAAAAAGTACGTACCATGACTGGACTAAACGTACTAAAAAGTAAGTAAACAATAAAAATCAAAAATTTATTTGAAATTGGGAGGGAGGAGAAAAGAGAAGAGAGAAAGAGAAGAGAGAGAGAGAGAGACAGGAAGAGAGAGAGAGAGAGAGAAGAGAGAGAGAGAGAGAGAGTAGAAGGATAGAGTGGGGAAGGGGAGAAGGGAGGAGGGCAACCTGGGGATGGGGGATAGGGATGCACGGAGCTATCTGTGAAGGCGGGGCAGGAGGAGACACAAAGGGGAGAGGGACAGCTAGAGAGGGGGACCAAAGAGGCGAAAAAGGAAGAGTAGAGGGGTGGGGGTGGAAGAAAGGGGGGGGGGGGCAGTGGGAGAGACGGAGAGATACTGGGAGAGGAGTACGGTAACCGAGAGGGACAGAGGTGTTCCAGATATATCCGTTCATCGCTATCCCCCCATCCTAGGTTTCCCTCCTCCCTTCTCCCCCTCCCCATTCTATCCTTCTACTCTGTTTTTTCCTCTGTCTTTCTTTCTCTACCCCTCCCCTCCCCAATTTTGTTTTACTTTTTAATTTTTGATTTTCAGTTTTCATTGTTTAATTAATTCTTAATAACAAGTTTAGTCCAGTCATGGTATGTATTTGTTTACAGGCCATCCTGATGAAGCTTAAAGGCGAAACCTTGAAAAATATGAACGTCTGTGGAGTGGGAATGTCAGAAGTGCGGATTTTAATACTATTAGTACTTTTAACTACTGACTGTGTGTGTGCGTGCGTGCGTGCTGCGTGCGTGCGTGCGTGCGTGCGGTGCGTGTGTGCGTGCGTGCGGTGCGTGCGTGTGTGTGTGTGTGTGTGTGACTCAACCTCAGACTCTCAGACTCAGACTTTTAATTGTCACGACAGCCCTTAAGAGTCTGCAGACAGAGCATAGTATTATGAGAAAGCATCATTATAGCATAAACAATAATTCATCTGGGCCCATGTAGGGAGCCATTATTGTCTTTACACATTCATGCAGTCATGCACATATTTTACAAAGTGAATTTGTAGGTCGTCATTGCCCAGCATGTCACATGGGCGTGGGTTTTCCAAGTTCTGGTGTGGCATATGTTTTGATAGTGTTCTGTTAGCTTCAGTTGCAGTAGTTTGTATCTAGAGTAGCTGTCCAGAAAGTGAGTCCCATCTTCGACCATACCACATGCTGAGCATTTCCTGTCTTGTCTTAAGGTGTTCATGTTTCTTCCCCTTTCTATTTGTAGGTCATGAGCGCTGACGCGAAGTCTGTTGAGATCACGTGTCTGTTTGAAGTATCTAATGTTCACTAAGTATGGTTCTAATCCGTAGGTTTCAGTAAGCTTTATTGTAAAAGAATAGTCTCGTAGTGCTTCTTTTTTGCTGTCTTCAGAAGTCTACGTATTCAGATTCCAATTTCTTTTTGATGGCATATTTTGTTCTCCCGATATTAACAGTCGGTTGATTTTTCCAGACAATTATGATTCATTCCCAAGTTATGCAGAACAGTTTGGATGAATTCTAGCCATGGAGTATTAGAGATTTGTACATTTCGAAGCATGCTGCTATGTAACTGTTTGAGGTAGGACGATTTGTCTGCTTTTGTTGTAATGTATGTAACCGGAACCCCAGTGTTTGGCACATTGTTTGCAGGCTAACCTGGAAACAACCAAGTTCTGCTGATGCTGAGAGATTCACAGCCTTTGTGTGTAGGCCTAGAAGGTTCTTGCAAAATTTTGGATGTATTGTTTTTGTGAGGAAACACTTTAAATAGACTTTGTTGGAAAAAGGTGGAAATATGGGGGTTCTCCATGTCGTGATCTGCATAAGGGAACCACACTTCAGCCATAAGTTTATATTGGTGCAATCAGCATATCGTAATAGTGCGTCAGTAGCTCTGTACTTTTACTTGTCCTTCTCAAGGTGTGCAGTGCTTTGTTTGCTTGCTTTGTAAGATTCTCTTGTGCACTTGCGAACTTACCATTTTTATGAAAATGACCCCCTCGTATTTATACTGGCTTGTAATCTCTATGATATAGCACCGTTTTTGAATGCATGGGGTATTTTGGGATCAGATTTTGTGAAAATGACAATTTTTGTTTTTCCTTCATTGATCTTAAGTTCCCATTCATTACAGCACTCATAAAGTTTATTTAGTTGGGTTTTTTTTGTAGCCTAGCTTTGCAGATTGAAAGGATTACAAGGTCATCTGCATACAACAAACACGGAACTTTGGTGTTACATTTTGTGTGTCATTGAGGTGAATCATTATTCTGCATGTTATTTGGAAGGTCATTAATAAATACATTGAATCGTGTCAAGCTAAGTGTGTTTCCTTGAGACACCTTTAAGTAGTGGTACCACAGGGAATAGCCCGTCTGTTGTCCTTACACAGGTTTTGACGTTATCATACATTGATCGAATTCACTTTCAAACAGTTGCTTCTGATTCCTGTTCTGTACAGTTTTGTTAGCAGAGCTTCGTGCCAAACGCTATCGAAGGCTTTTTTTTTTAAATCAACGAAGCAGCTATGTAATCTACCCTTTCTGTCATTGAATATATTGCCAATAATGTTTTTAACAACAAAAAACTTAATCAGTTGTTCTTGACATATCCAGCTTGTTCTTGGGCTAAAAGTCTATTGCCTTCAAGGTAGTCAGATATTTATTTAATTACTATCTGGCAGAAAAAGTTCCCAAGTGTATTGCTTATTGTTATCCCTCAATAGTTGTTTGGGTTTAAGGGGTCGCCGTTTTCGTATATGGATATATTGATTCCTGTTTTCCAAACTACAGGCTATACATCCGTTTGTAGAATTTTCTAGAATAATTTTTGAATAATGAGAAAATTTATCGGGAGACTGTAAATATACTGTTACTGAGGCCCAATCAGAATGGGCCAATGGCCTTCTGATTAAACAATTAATTCATTCATTCTCTTCTCTCTCTCTCTCTTCTCTCTCTCTCTCTCTCTCTCTCTCTCTCTTTTTCTAGGCATTCTCCCATTTAAAGCCAAACTTCTATGCAATAAAGGACTCTTTATGCATAAGGTACTCCATGGAAATGCTCCACTTTCTCTAACAAATATGTTCACTTTTAACGACTATCGACATTCACATAAAATAAACCTCCCGTTTGCAATGATTAATCTATACAAGTCTAGTTGGGCGTATTCCGGAGGTTGGCTATGGAACCATATTCCTCAAGAACTAAAAAATCAATCAAACTTGAAAAAATTCAAGTCTAATTTTCAAAAATATCTAATGAATGTCTCAGATTTGACTGCACTATATCCTAAAATGTATTGAAAGTTCTCAATTCAGATTTAATTTAACAAATATGTGATGTTCGAAGTTGACTCAGTTCTACGCAAATTGCACTGATCATCCTATGCCATTAATGTGTTTTTCAAAGCTTTTTGCGGGTGTTTCTCCATGTCTGCTTCATTGTCTTTCTCTTCCTTTATCTCTGACTATCTATCGCCAGTCGGTCGGTCGGTCGGTCGGTCGGTCGGTCTCTCTTTCTCTCTCCATCTTCCCCCCCCCCCCCCCCCCCCTTCTTGCCCGGATCATTTGTTGTTGTTGTTATTGTTGGCAGTGGTGGTGGTGGTGGTGTTTATTGGTTTCTTTTTCTTCTTTCTTCTTTTTTGTCAAAGGTTCCATGCAAGCAATTGTTGCATTTTTTCATGTATTTGTTTGATTTGCTTTTTACTATATATCGATTTTTTTTCTTCCCCAGAGGGCTGGATGTAAAAAAAGCATTCATGCTTAGTCCACTGCCCTCTTAAAATAAAATTCGTTCTCTCTCTCTCTCTCTCTCTCTCTCTCTCTCTCTCTCTCTCTCTCTCTCCCCTCATATTTGACATGTCTGAACTTCTTCCAGGAACACTGTCTGCGAACTGTGACAGTCTCACGTCACTTAACAACTTCACCGTGTTTTGTGACGCTGAACACACAGCAGTTGATCATGTAAGACCACTAGTTAATGCAACCACTATGAAGTGGCGACTTCATGAATCAGTACCAAGAGCAACGTGCTATACAGAATGATACCACCTTCCATGCCTCCTGCCCCCTTTCTCACATGTAAAAGTTATAAAATCTATTGAACATTGCCTCTTCTCTCCTAGTCCTCCTCCTAGTCCCCGTCCCCCCTCCCCCACCCCTCTCACTCTCTTTCTCTGAACGTCTGCCAGCCTGTGGAGACCTAGCGCCGGCAGTTCTTAATGAACCATCGGGTGGAAGTGTCGATTTCCGCGGGGCTCACCATCAGCTATTGGCCAAGTTCGAAGGGCGGACACAGGACACACTTTCCTACTCTACCCTATAGGCGGCTGCCACCGTTTTTCTTCTCATCATTTTCTCCTTGGGTCGTAAAGCGCCCCCCCCCCCTCCCTCCCAATTCTCGACCTTCTTCCCCCCTCTCTCTCTCCACACACACCACACACACACACACACTCTCTCTTCTCTCTCTCTCTCTCTCTCTCTCTCTTCCTCCTCCTCTATGTCCCAGGGGTTGAGGTCTGCGGGGAAGAGGGGCCTGGCCCTTGCTCAAAAGGGGAACAGTCATTCTCAGGAAATGAAGAAGCAGACGGGGATTCCTTGGCAAGAGCTAAAAAGTCCCCGCGCTCCGGGCCGTCTCATTCATTAGAGCCATTCTCCGGCGCACGGCGCATGGAAACGGCCTGCCGTGAAGCCCGCCCTGCCCGACGCTTTACGCCTTTCAGCGGCGGCGGAAGTGGCTACGCGACGCCAAGTGGGCCAATCGATGGGAACACTCTGGCGTTTTAACTGGACGTTGATTTATGTCATCGCTGGATTCCAACGCTACGCTAAAAAACCGCGTCAATGTAAAATTGGCGGAGAAGAGTGGTTAATGTGGCTTTGACATTGCGGCCACCACGGAGTAGCGTGTTGTATAGCTGTTGCACTGGTGGAAAACGGGCTGTCACGGTTTTTCGCTTGTCCCTCGAGCTGGCCTTGCCACAGCTTTTTTTTTTTTTTCGTTTGGGTTTCTGTATTGCGTGCGCGTGCTTACGCTTCATTGAAGCTCTGCTATGCATTGGGGTGAGAGAGAGAGAGAGAGAGAGAGAGGAGAGAGAGAGTGTGTGTGTGTGTGTGTGTGTTGTGTGTGTGTGTGGTGTGTACGTACGTAGTGTGTGTGTGTGTGTGTGTGTGTGTGTGTGTGTGTGTGTGTGTGTGTTGTGTGTGTGTGGTGTGAGTGCATGTACATGAACGTATGACTGCATGGATGTTTGCACGTACATATTTCGTTTTCTTTGTCCAGCTGCACAGATGAATGGGTGAAAAGCCCACCGTCTCCACCGTCACGTTTTCATGCGTCATCTTTTACATTATTCTGATAAACTGAAGGTCATTAATGTTAGTTTCTGATGTTCAATGAGAATAAAGAAAACGACGATGATGCTTCAAAGATCCAGTTCAATCTGAGCCCACCGGCCACCTCCACTGTCTGTCATGATCTGTGCCAGCGTCAACCCTGCCGCGTGACACACCCGTCTGCTGTGGTGCTGTCAACCCTGCCGCGTGACACACCCGTCTGCTGTGGTGCTGTCAACCCTGCCGCGTGACACACCCGTCTGCTGTGGTGCTGTCAACCCTGCCGCGTGACACACCCGTCTGCTGTGGTGCTGTCAACCCTGCCGCGTGACACACCCGTCTGCTGTGGTGCTGTCAACCCTGCCGCGTGACACACCCGTCTGCTGTGGTGCTGTCAACTGCCGTACACCTTGCTGGGTGGTCCCTGCCGCGTGACACACCCGTCTGCTGTGGTGCTGTCAACCTGCCGCGTGACACACCCGTCTGCTGTGGTGCTGTCAACCTGCCGCGTGACACACCCGTCTGCTGTGGTGCTGTCAACCTGCCGCGTGACACACCCGTCTGCTGTGGTGCTGTCAACCTGCCGCGTGACACACCCGTCTGCTGTGGTGCTGTCAACCTGCCGCGTGACACACCCGTCTGCTGTGGTGCTGTCAACCTGCCGCGTGACACAGCCGTCTGCTGTGGTGCTGTCAACCTGCCGCGTGACACAGCCGTCTGCTGTGGTGCTGTCAACCTGCCGCGTGACACAGCCGTCTGCTGTGGTGCTGTCAACCTGCCGCGTGACACAGCCGTCTGCTGTGGTGCTGTCAACCTGCCGCGTGACACACCCGTCTGCTGTGGTGCTGTCAACCTGCCGCGTGACACACCGTCTGCTTTTGGTGCTGTCAACCTTGCCGCGTGGACACAGCCGTCTGCTGTGGTGCTGTCAACCCTGCCTGCGTGGACACAGCCGTCTGCTGTGGTGCTGTCAACCTGCCCGCGTGACACAGCCGTCTGCTTGGTGTGGTGCTGTCAACCTGCCGCGTGACACAGCCGTCTGCTGTGGTGCTGTCAACCTGCCGCGTGACACAGCCGTCTGCTGTGGTGCTGTCAACCTGCCGCGTGACACAGCCGTCTGCTGTGGTGCTGTCAACCTGCCGCGTGACACAGCCGTCTGCTGTGGTGCTGTCAACCTGCCGCGTGACACAGCCGTCTGCTGTGGTGCTGTCAACCTGCCGCGTGACACAGCCGTCTGCTGTGGTGCTGTCAACCTGCCGCGTGACATACCCGTCTGCTGTGGTGCTGTCAACCTGCCGCGTGACACAGCCGTCTGCTGTGGTGCTGTCAACCTGCCGCGTGACACAGCCGTCTGCTGTGGTGCTGTCAACCTGCCGCGTGACACAGCCGTCTGCTGTGGTGCTGTCAACCTGCCGCGTGACACAGCCGTCTGCTGTGGTGCTGTCAACCTGCCGCGTGACACAGCCGTCTGCTGTGGTGCTGTCAACCTGCCGCGTGACACACCCGTCTGCTGTGGTGCTGTCAACCTGCCGCGTGACACACCCGTCTGCTGTGGTGCTGTCAACCTGCCGCGTGACACAGCCGTCTGCTGTGGTGCTGTCAACCTGCCGCGTGACACAGCCGTCTGCTGTGGTGCTGTCAACCTGCCGCGTGACACAGCCGTCTGCTGTGGTGCTGTCAACCTGCCGCGTGACACAGCCGTCTGCTGTGGTGCTGTCAACCTGCCGCGTGACACAGCCGTCTGCTGTGGTGCTGTCAACCTGCCGCGTGACACAGCCGTCTGCTGTGGTGCTGTCAACCTGCCGCGTGACACAGCCGTCTGCTGTGGTGCTGAGGAAATGACAGCCATACTCTTCAAGACAGGCATGCGCCAGACTTGTCTGTGCGCTCTTGTCTTCCTGTCGGAGCAATGACCCACGAACGTTGACCGGGCGCCGATGGGGTGAAATATCCGCAACGGCATCAGGTTATCGATAGAGATCAATAACCCCCAATCTGATACGTCTGCCACGGTGTTAGACAGGCTGGTTCAGTTGTCCACGTCTGTGGCCCAGCGTCCTACAACAGGAGTAGCAGTGTCACACTGCACAGTGCCAAGGTCGCTCTGAAGCCTGGATGGCCTGGAAGATCACCCGGGAAAGCATTGGTCTGCTGTCGCAGCTGAAATGAGTTCCAGCTGAGATTAACTGGCAGTTTCTGAACAGAGTCCCACCCTCTCCAGGTCCATTGAATGAGTCTGGAAACCGGGATCTTGTGTACGGGCAAATGTGTTTCAAATAAACCTGCAAACATAGCTAATTCCGTGCCATTTTTTTTTCATTGACCATTGTGACTGTATGCTTGTGTAATGGACTCCTCCTCTCGCCCCCCCCTCCCCCCCACACACACACACACTTGCAGACTGGCGTCGTGTTTAGACATAATCACCAAACGGGAATGTGGCTATCATCATGGTTATATTAAAACAGTTACATACACATGTGGGATCGTCTGAGGTCTAGTCGAGGAACTCGAGAGAGGAATCGGTCTATTCACCTGTTTATCCCCGTATTCAAAACGCCCATACACTGTTTCCCGAATTCTGTCACCAGCGCTCTATGAGTTTCTCTGACGCCAGTCTAGCAATACTCGCTGACTGACATTCTCTGTTATCGGTCTCATTCTGAACGTGCTTCATTTCTTTGAGGCTGGTTTCATGGCTCCGCTCGTTGCTCTCCCTATACACACCTACACTCAGGCTAGTCCTGTCGCAGCCTGAGTGCCGGCAGTCCACACGGTGCGGTCAATATCAGTTCAATATGAGGCACCTCACCGGAGAAGACACTGCATTGCCGTTCAGTAACTAAAGCAGTGATGAGTGGCAGTTGCTTTATGTAGGACACCACCTATTTAAATCTTCTACTGAGGGCAATGACCGCTATGTCTCGGAGCCAGCGTGATCAAGCGCCCTTCACGGGAGGGCGCCACCAAGTCCATCCAACGACAGCTCTCCATGATTTTGTCGATATTCACGACTTTCTCACACGCCCCTTTGAGTGCGCAAATTATAACTTCACTTTCTTGTCAATAAGCCTTTGAATATTATATTGAACTCCAGGCGTTGGTGATGCAGGCAGCCAATGAACTCTGAGAGTGTGTGTAACTTGCCAACACGTTGTATTTACACTGTCAGAAGCTGGGCAATCACAGATATCGAGAATAGCCCTTAGACGGATCAACATTTAATAGACATCAATTTTTGACGCTCTAAGTAATTGAGAGAGAGAGAGAGAGAGAGAGAGAGAGAGATAAACGTGTGTGCATGTGTGCGTGCATGCGTGCGTGCGCGTGCGCGCGCGTGCGTGTGTGTGTGTGTGCTGCTTCAGGTAAAACGTACAAATACACACTGACATGCGCGCATGCACACACACATAAACTCCCACACACATATACATCGGGAAACAACGAGAGAGAGAGAGAGAGAGAGAGAGAGAGAGAGAGAGAGAGAGAGAGAGAGAGAGAGAGAGAGAGAGAGAGAAGAGATTCAGATATTGGCCACAGGCCGGTCAACAGTCTTATAGGGAGTAGCGGGTGGAGACATTCGTTTTGCGGCAAGGCAAATATGCTGACGTAAAAACGTGCACGCAAGATATGCATAAAAGGGGGAAAGTGTTTGGAAAAGTACTGGGGAATCATTGGTTAATAACATTGGAGGAGGGGGGGGGGCAGAGAGAGCGAGAGAGAGAGAGAGAGAGACAGACAGACAGACAGACAGACAGACAGACAGACACACAGAGATTCAGATTCAGATGATTTAATCATTTAAGGCCATAGCCCCATATGAAGAAGGCGATACCAATATTACAGGAAATTTATTATAAATGCAGCAGTACCACGAGTGCCTACGAAGGCAATATAGAAAGAATCATGTGAACGTTCTTTCTCTTACCTGAAACGCTTTATTTGTATAAATGACTTAATTCCGAATCACACTCTCTTCCTCTGATGACAGTAGCAAGCGAAAACGAAACATACATGGCTGACTGTAAAATTTCCTAGGTATTAGCTGCACACGGAGACCATTTAAAGCAGGGCACTGCAAGACAAAATGAACTTCATCTTCAATTGATTCTTTTACAAAGCGGACAGAGCAGTTCGTCGCAACTTACGTTTTTGTAGCGATTAGCATGCACTTTTATTTCAGAGAGGCCAACTCTAAATCTAGTAAAGGTACATCGTAAATGTTTGTTCATATTAAACATAATGTACTTTTCAACCAAATGTGAGGAACTATAAACTTTGTACACACCATACCTGTTACTTGACAGAATATGACTTTCCCATGTTTGCCATCCGCTGTCGATTAATCTTTGTCGAATTGTTTGATTAAACTTACTTTCTTCTCCTACTCCTTGATTTATCCATGCATACCTTAGCCCCAGCTCAGATAAACACATACGTACATTGGACACCCAGTTAGTTTTGCTCCTTGAGTCGAGATCAAATAATGTATTATACGCTTTTAATGGTAATCTATCATTATTCGTTTTTAACAACTTTAACCAGTAACGGACATTTTAACTACAGAATGTATGTATATTAGATATCTATTCGTTTCACCATATACTAAGTCATTTGGAATTCTACGTTCTACACCTAAAAACTTTTTAACCCAGTTAAATGAACCGATTCACAATGAATTATAGCGTTCTTATCTAAACCCCATAGTTCTGAACCATACTGCACAATGGGTTGTATCTGTGCATCAAAAATTTTGACAAACACTTCCAAGGAGTTATCATTTTATACAAACAATTTCTTCACAACACATAGTAACACGTTCCTAGCTCGACTAGAAAGGTCTCTACATGCAGCAACAAAACTCAGGCGAGTAGAAAAAAATATGCCTAGGTATTTATAAACGTTTACAACGGGCATAAGAGAACCATCATACATCCATCTCTCCGTTGCAGCCAAGTGACCTCCTTTTCTAAAAACAAAACAATAATCTTGCTCTTATCAAAATTGACTTTCAATTCTAATTCATCGGCTGAGTACTTTAAATTACTTAGTTGTCTCTGCAAACCAACTGCAGTCTCCGAGAGCAACACTACATTATCTGCTAGCAATAGAATCAAGAGTTCCGTTAGATCGTTTGTAAATCTAGCACCTTGCCTACCGTTTTCTACTATTTCAATTGCGAGCTCATTAAGAAATTATGTAAAATAGAACAGGACTGTAGGCATCTATTTATCTCACTCCTCTTGTGTACATTATATAATCAGTTAATTTATTGCCGCTTCTTAACCTTGTTTTAACTGCTTTATACATGCTGTGGATACAGTTAAACACTTTTCCTCTTTATACTGTTTTTTTTTTTAATAATTATAGATACGGCAAATTTGGATTGATCAAGTCAAACGCCTTTTCAAAATCAGTAAACGCTGCGAGTAACTTGCGATTAAAAGAAAATGCTTCTGAATCAAGGCAAGAAGGGTGAACATAATGGTCTAAAAGTCGTGTATCCGTGTTTAAATCCAGCCTGATGTTCACCGGTTAGGTATTTTCTTCTACATATTCCTGAGGTCTTGAGTCAATAATGGTACTAAATACTTTGCTACTGATATCAGACAACGAGATACCTCGACAGTTGTTCACATTGTTCACATACCCTTTTTTATACAGTGGAAGAGTTGCACACCAAGACTCGGGGGAAAATACCCTTATCGAGCAGTGCACTAAAGAGCATGACAAAAAAGACTCTCATCCGTTCGCACGGAGCTTTCAAAAACTCCCCAATAATTCCGTCAGGACCTGCAGCTTTACCAGACTTTAATTTTTTAAGTGCCAGCAAAACTTCGTCTCTTGAAATGGGACGGTGTGTGTGTGTGTGTGTGTGTGTGTGTGTGTGTGTGTGTGTGTGTGTGTGTGTGTGTGTGTGTGTGAGTGTGTGTGTGTGTGTGTGTGTGTGTGAGAGAGAGAGAGAGAGAGAGAGAGAGAGAGAGAGTGCTTGCGTGCGTGCGTGCGTGCGTGCGTGTGCTGCGTGCGTGCGCGCGTGCGTGTGAACGACAAGAAGAAGAAGAAGAAGAAGAAGAATTGTATCGCCATAAAATCGCGAAGACTTGTTTGACACAAAGTATCACAGTAACAGGAAAATGTTTGGAGAAATGTACATTAAGAAAATGTACATCAATTAATTCTTACTCTTCTATCAAAAAGCGCGCGCGCGCGCGCGCGCGCGAGCGCGTGTGTGTGTGTGTGTGTGTGTTAGAAGGAAAGATTGTGACTGCATATGTGTGTGTGTGTGTGTGTGTGTGTGTGTGTGTGTGTGTGTGTGTGTGTGTGTGTGTGTGCGTGCGTGTGTGTGCGTGCGTGCGTGCGTGCGTGCGTGTGTGTGTGTGTGTGTGTGTGTGTGTGTGTGTGTGTGTGTGCGTGCGCGCGCGTGCGCGCGTGTGTGTGTGTGTGTAAGAGAGAGAGAGAGAGAGAGAGAGAGAGAGAGAGACAGACAGACAGACAGACAGAGACAGAGACAGAGACAGAGAGAGACAGACAGTCAGACATACATACATACGTACAGACAGACAGATAACGAAAGACGAGCAGCCTACGTTCATCTCTCTCTCTCTCTCTCTATCTCTCTCTCTCTCTCTCTCTCTCTCTCTCCCCCCCCCCCCCCCTCCTGACGTTCGGCACAAGGTTGGTGTTACCTTTGAAGAGGGGGCAGATGTTAGCCCAACAGGTGATGGCCCCGCTGCGGTTGAACTGGCCCAGAGCCAGCTCCATGTAGAAGAGGGGGATGCCTCCACACAGCAGCATCAGCCCATAGGGGATCAGGAAGGCACCTGGTAATGCAGAGCAAAGGAACAGCGAGACGTGAGCGGTTGTAAGCACATTGCAATATGTGTCTTTAAGATGGTGGGGAGACTGAAACACGACAGCAGCGGTACTAAGAGCAATCCGAAAATCAAATTCTCTCTCTCTCTCTCTCTCTCTCTCTCTCTCCTCTTCCCCCCCCCCCCCTTTCTCTCTCTCTCTCTCTCACGCACACACACGCGCGCGCGCCGCACACACACACACACACACACACACACACACACACACACACACACACACACACACACACGCAAGAATATTTGCCTGTCATGTCTTCTTAAGGTGCCACAAATCACAGACATAAAAGATTGCCGAAATCATCGCTCGGATGACTTTCGGTAAAATTGTGGATTCTAACTGTCGGCGTTACAGTGTCAAATAAGAGTTTTAACTGTCGGCGTTACAGTGTCAAATAAGAGTTTTAACTATAGGATAAAAGGAAAAGATGCTCCCAGGATTCACCGAAAGGGGAGAGAATGATGAATCCATCGGTGCTCAACCAATCATGACTGCAAATCCCAAACGGACTATGAAAATGGACCAAATGGAATATCCATGTGTCTGTGGAAAGCGTTTCGCTACCACCCGTGGCATGAAGATCCACAGAATAAAGATGGGATGTGTGAAGACTCATCTGAATGAGCAGCAGCGCACTGCATCAGCAGATAAGACGTCGGAAGACCAAGGCCAGGATTTAAACCACAGTGCCAAGGACATCCACGCTGTTGGTTCGGATGAGGAATTTGCACAGGCCCTCGATGCCAGGCGCCTGAAACTCAAGCTGCCACGAGTAAACGAAACTGAAGATTGGGAGAAAACTGGATGCAAAAATCGTCCAAAGACTCGATGCACTGATAGGGAAAAGCACCCTGGAACACAAACTAGCCACATATGGGGACATTGTGTATGCCACATGTAGAGACGCCTATGGAGCAAAACTACCCAAAGAGAAAACACCTCCAAAGAAATCCAGACGCCAAGAAAAGATGGACAAGATCAGGGTCCAAAAGAAAAACCTCAAGATGCAAATGAAGACCGCACTGCCAGCTGAAAAACAAGGCTTGGAAAAACTGTGGAAAGACCTGAAAGAAAAACACAGCGCCCTCAGCAAAGCGGAATCTGCGAGGAAGAGGAAGAGCAAAAAGAAGAAGACACAAGAGCGCTTCTTCAGAGACCCCTTCCAGTTTGCCAGAACACTGTTTGAGCAGCCAAAATCTGGGACCCTAAGTGTGGACAAAGGAGTTCTTGAGCAGCATCTGAGGAAAACATACTCTGACCCACAGAGCAAAGCACCACTCGACATTCAAGGTCTGGTGTGGCCAACCAACCCTGAGGAACAGTTCAATGGCAAGCCTCCAACGTTGGCGGAAATCAAGAAGGTGGTCGACAAAGCCAGAGCCAAATCATCACCAGGGCCAAACGGAATACCTTACCAGCTTTACAAGAAATGTCCCAAGGTGCTGGAGTGGCTCCACAGGCTGCTGCGATCGGCTTGGAGAAACCAGAAGATCAGCGGCCAGTGGATGACGGCAGATGGTGTGTACATCCCCAAAGAGCAAAACTCAAGTGACATCAACCAGTTCAGGCCAATATCACTACTGAACGTCGAAGGGAAAATCTTCTTCTCTGTCATGGCAGCAAGGCTGACCAAGTACCTGATGGAAAACAAGTACTTGGATGTGTCAGTCCAGAAAGGTGGCATCCCAGGCGTGGCTGGCTGTGTAGAACACGCCACAATGATCTGGGACGCAATCCAAAAAGCAAAAACAGAAAAGAGAGACCTGGACGTAGTGTGGCTTGATCTGGCAAACGCATATGGATCTGTGCCCCATGAGATGATACAGTTGGCTCTTGAGATGTACCATGTGCCAAAGAACATCCGCGACATGCTCAAGAAGTACTTCAATGGCTTCTCAATGCGGTTCTCTACCAAGGAGTACACAACAGACTGGATCAACTTGGAAGTGGGTATTGCAATGGGCTGTGCAATTTCCCCAATACTGTTCGTGCTGGCAATGGAACTCATCTTGAAAGCAGCAACAAACAACGCGAGACAAACAGACCTTGGCGATGGATACAAGATGCCTCCTCTCAAGGCCTTCATGGATGACACTACAGTGATTTCATCCAGAGAAGACGAGACACGTCATGTGCTGGAGAGGCTGGACGACATAGTTGCCTCATCCAGAATGAAGTTCAAGCCAAAGAAATCACGGAGTCTCTCA
>CM065736.1:52206607-52211607 GCA_033310375.1 Conus canariensis | reverse complement strand
GTATGAAATAACAGCCTGAGTGTGAAGTAACAGCCTGAGTGTGAAGTAACAGCATGAGTGTGAAGTAGCAGCCTGAGTGTGAAGAATGAAGTAACAGCCTGAGTATGAAGTAACAGCCTGAGTGTGAAGTAACAGCCTGAGTGTGAAGTAGGAAGTAACAACCTGAGTGTGAAGTAACAGCATGAGTGTGAAATAACAGCCTGCGTGTGAAGTAACAGCCTGAGTACGAAGTAACAGTCTGCATGTGAAGTAACAGCATGAGTGTGAAGTAACAGCCTGAGTACGAAGTAACAGCCTGAGTGTGAAGTAACAGGCTGAGTGTGAAGTAACAGCAGGAGTATGAAGTAACAGCCTGAGTGTGAAGTATGAAGTAACAGCCTGAGCGTGAAGTAACAGCATGAGTGTGAAGTAACAGCCTGAGTGCGAAGTAACAGCCTGAGTGTGAAGTAACAGCCTGAGTTTGAAGCACGTGCATGGAGCACAGTGGCCGAGTCACATTCTTGAAAGGTCAGCACGGTTCAGAACCAGGGCGGCAGAATGATCACTGGCGCCATGCAGTCTTCTCTCTCTCTCTCTCTCCCCTCTCTCTCTCTCACACACACACACACACACACACACACACACACACACACTCTCTCTCTCTCTCTCTCTCAACTAAACACTACGACGGGTCTTGGCAATAGGACAAACGGGATGACCATTTTCTCACTCAGATGGTTACGTTCCAAAGGGTCCAGGCCAACCCATGAAACAGAGAATGTCCCCCCAAAAAGATGACTAAGCAGTGTTATTTACCAGTGTAGGATCCTCAATACAACAACAAAAACAACACGACAACAACAACAAGACATACTAGATCACAAACAGACGACAGCCCAACGACTCCGGAGAATCCTCCCTGGAGAGAAGACAGTACCCTTGAGTCA
The DNA here is from genome assembly GCA_033310375.1 of Conus canariensis. Lineage (NCBI taxonomy): Eukaryota > Metazoa > Mollusca > Gastropoda > Neogastropoda > Conidae > Conus > Conus canariensis. Next base: position 52,210,681 of record CM065736.1, on the reverse strand, counting down.
TTGTGCAATGCCCAGCAGTGCACAGAAGACAACAACCCTGAGTCATTGTGCAATGTAAAGCACTGGACAGAAGACAACAACCCTGAGTCATTGTGCAATGTAAAGCACTGGACAGAAGACAACAGCCCCTGAGTCACTGTGCAATGTAAAGCACTGGACAGAAGACAACAGCCCCTGAGTCACTGTGCAATGTAAAGCACTGGACAGAAGACAACAACCCTGAGTCATTGTGCAATGTAAAGCACTGGACAGAAGACAACAGCCCCTGAGTCATTGTGCAATGTAAAGCACTGGACAGAAGACAACAGCCCCTGAGTCATTGTGCAACGCCCAGCACTGGACAGAAGACAACAACCCTGAGTCATTGTGCAATGTAAAGCACTGGACAGAAGACAACAACCCTGAGTTATTGTGCAATGTAAAGCACGGAACAAAAGACAACCCTGAGTCACTGTGCAATGCCCAGCAGTGGACAGAAGGACACCTGGCATAATGCCGAAAAGCAGGCGCACACCCCGAAAGACATTCATAGCAGCCACCCGTCAGAGAACTGGACACACGGCTATACCGATGGCTCTGTTGGAGCTGAAATCTTCAAGTTCCCGATTTTCTTTCTTTCTTTCGCGTTACCGGCGATGTTAGACCCTCAATCTTGTTCATTAGGCGAAGTCAGCAGTCTGTCGCAGTGACCCCACCGGTCCCCACAGCTTCTCCTGGACCTCCACCGGACTGGGCCACGTCTGGCGTTTCAAGGCTGCACAGGAAGGGCAGGACTGGAAGATGTGGGTGGGAGCCTGGGATTCTGTGCCACAAGGGCACTGGTCGGTATGAGAGAGTTCGAGACGTGAGAGACAGGACAGAAGCTGGCCGTAGAGAGTTTGAGACGTGAGAGATAGGACAGAAGCTGGCCGTAGAGAGTTTGAGTCGTGAGAGATAGGACAAAAGCTGGCTGTAGAGACGTGAGAGATAGGACAGAAGCTGGCCGTGTCCTGTTCGCAGCCTGAAGATGGTACCTTGAGGCTGCTCTGTCGAGTTCGTGGACGCTGTCCCCTTCAGTCCCGATGTCCTCGCGTTGCTCCTGAGTGGTGTTTGCCCGGCGAATCACAAGAGCTGTCCAAAGGCACAGATCGATATTTCACATCACTTTACGGCAGAGACAGGCCATCAGGGTGGGCGCAGACCATGTTGTGCACAGCCCGGAAACCACCAACAACTTTTTTTTCTACTGACGCACTCTCCCTCCTGCAAACTCTGCAGACTTCAAACAAAGACCTCAATGACCTCTCCTGGGTCATTATTTCCCAGGGCAGGAATCACGCCATTACCCCGCAGTGGACGACGTCCCTCAGCAATGTACATGACAACGAGCTGATCTGGCAGACAAGGGTCATTAAAAGCCTAGACAGACAGAACTACAACCTTCCAGGAAGCCGAACCGTCATCAGGGCCAGTATTACAGGGCTGGGTGGCGGAAACACCCACACAGATCACGAGGCCGACTCCCACTACCTACTAACGAGGTTACAGCAGTCACCGTGCAGGACAAGGCTTCTGAGGTGAGACAGAGAAGACGACATGGCGGTCAGAGAATGGCCTTGACAAAGGGATGCACATCACATCAACACAAAGGTTGCTTTGAAAGAGGAGATGAGACGAGTATTTGAAATGTGTTGTTTGTTTGCTGTTTTTTTGTTGTTGTTTGTTTGTTTACAAACTAAAGGTGACAATTTAAGAAAAGTGAATTATTAGGGAGTTTTGACACATTTGCTGACTCATAATGTTCGCTTCCTGTGATGTCATGATTGTTACCTTACTTATGACGTAGTCTTCCCTGGTTTGTTGTAGCTAATTTGTTCTTTTAGCTTGTCATGTGACATTATTTAGTGGCAAGCTATAACTACGTAAGTGAGAGAAAGAGAGAGAAGTGAGTGAGTGAGTGGTGTGTGTGTGTGTGTGTGTGTGTGTGTGTGTGTGTGTGTGTGTGCGTGCGTGCGTGCGTGCGTGCGTGCGTGCGTGCGTGCGTGCGTGCGTGCGTGTGTGTGTGTGTGTCTGTCTATCTGTTGGGTGAGTGCGTGTTAAAACCACGATCATAAAGCCGATGTTCTAGCAATCGCAGTGGAAGTAATAGTAGCAGCAGAGGAAACAAAGGGAACCCAGAAAGAAAGGCGGAGGTGGCGGTGAGGGAGGAAACTCAACTCGTGTTCCTTACAGCCCAGCCCACCAGGGAGGCTGCTCCACGGCTGAGACCTCACCAAAACCCAATCGTATGTTAACATTACAACCGACAGTTAAAACCTGAAATAAAGAGGAGGAGTAGGAGGATTTCCACTCAGATCAGAGACTGCAAGACAGGGTTGCCTTCTACCCTTACTTTCATGTTACATCCCGACGTCATCCAGACCCGATAGATACAGACATGTCTGTGGTGTTGGTCAGGTTCTACGAGCAACTTTTTCGGAGACGCATCCATTAAGTGTATCAAACTCGAGTGTGTGGTCCCAGTCTTCTCATAGCAAACTCAACACTGGGTAGGAGCCGGTCGGGGCAGAACAATTCCACAAATAAAATAATGGCTCTGATGGGAATCAAACCAATGACCTCCCAGCCAGGAGTTCGCGACGCCAACCACTTCGCCATGCTGCTGATTGTTTTCGTGTATTGAATAGATAACAACCTGAGAGAGAGAGAGAGAGAGAGAGAGAGAGAGAGAGAGAGAGAGAGAGAGGAGAGAGAGAGAGAGAGAGAGAGAGTATTCCACACAAATACCAAAAGCACATTTGCTTATCATTGTTTGATTCATGTGACGAAAAATCCAAAACATTCTGTTTTTGCTTATCCCAGTTTTGTAAATGTGCTTAAATCTAGTAAATTCTTCATAAAGAACGCACATACGCTTGTTTATCCTCGTGATTGATGTATGAAAAAAAAACATTCAACTTCTAGACCTTTGCGTGAACTAACGAGCTTAAATCTAATCCATCCAGTTCTCCATTTTTAAAGTCCATGTGTCGACTGCTTGAGCGACTCCCCATTCATTTGTTTTCATTAAATTGAAAACAAGAAATGACCTGACAGGCGCGATAGTGAAGTGGTCAGAGTGCTTGCCTATCAATCTGTGGAGAGGGAGGGAATTAGACATCCAGCAGCACGTGCAGAAGGGTGGAGCGAAGTGTACGCTCATCTAGCAGGTCAACGCATGTACTGGACTGTCATGCCCTCCCCTTCCCATGTATACGCTGGCAATGGGGAATGGCCTAACACACATGTTGATCCCTCCAGAGCCCATGCGATAATAGCCCTGCAGCAAGGCTGGGCGTTGAGGCTGCTTTTCTTCACCGATCCCAGCGATGCACCTGTCAGACTGATCGCCACCTTTGGGGGAAACGGAAGATAAAAACAAACTGCAGATTGGAAGGAAGGGTTATCTTCCAACGTCTTAGACAAAACGGCGAGAGATTCGATGTAGAAACAATGACGTCATGGACGTCAATGGGACTACCGCCTGTAACCCACGTTTGCATTCAGTAGGTTATGAAAACACAAACATACCCAGCGTGCACCTTGATTCTTGGAGAAAAGATGGGCGCCGCCAATCCTTCCCCACTGTCTACTGAAATGCCGTGATGAACACTAAGATATCAGCGACATAGTTGCTTATGTGTCTGTCACGGAAATGCCGTGATGAACAGTAGGACATCAGCAACATATCTGTTCATGTGTCCGTCACGGAAATGCCGTGATGAACAGTAGACATCAGCAACATGGTCGTTCATGTGTCGGTCACGACACCTCCACGTTCGAGTGAATATGGCAACAATATAGAAACTATATTGACACATAACCACGAAGAAGTAGCCACTTTAATGAATGTACAAAACAGAGCATGAAGCATGGGGGTAAAGGAAACATGACAACAAGGGAAAAGACGGCAGCACTTGCACAGTGAGTGTCTAGAAATCATAAACGATTTATTCATGACAGCTGATGGAACCAGCATGTGTCCAGGTATATATGTGGATACGAATCATGGTAAGACACACACCCTAAACCCCTAATGCTGACGACCAATTAAAC
>CM065736.1:52156607-52196607 GCA_033310375.1 Conus canariensis | reverse complement strand
GCCACGTGTGTGTGCATGCGTGCATGCCTACGTGCTCACGCATGGGGGCGCGCGCGCATGTGTACGTGCGCGCGCGCGCGCGCGTGTGTGTGTGTGTGTGTGTGTTAAAACCCGAATCAGATTTGAACCAAACGCTCAACGCGTTCCATTGAGCGAGGGCTCCGCCTTAAAAGCCGGATGGATTTAGCGGCCCGTTTTGTTTTGTGCTTTAGACAGTCTGGGTCTGCCGTGGGTGAGGGCTGTTAGCAATGGGCAGATGGATGGCACAATGAATGGACAGCTTCCCTTATTGATGGGACAAAAACTTCCTTCACGTCTCATCCTTCGCATTCTGCAATTGATTGTTCGCCTAAACGAAGATACAGCCCGAGATCTGCCGATGCTGTCTCTGGTTCTGCTCCTGCTCATCAGTCACTCTCTCTGTCTCTGTCTCTCTCTGTCTCTGTCTTCTCTCTCTCTCTCTCTCTCTCTCTCTCTCTCTCTCTCTCTCTCTTTCAACGCTAGCGCTGCAGACAAAAATGAGAATACTAAATGATTGAGAAAAATGAAGAGACATTCTTTTTTTTTTAACAGTACAAAGATCCAACTACAACAAAAGAAGACACAGAACAGCAGCTGGACGACGTGCCTGTGAACACAGAGGTGGCCTGGCTCCACAACTACAACAGAAGAAGACACAGAACAGCAGCTGGACGACGTGCCTGTGAACACAGAGGTGGCCTGGCTCCACAACTACAACAGAAGAAGACACAGAACAGCAGCTGGACGACGTGCCTGTGAACACAGAGGTGACCTGGCTCTACTCATACTTCGGTCCTGGAACAGGTTCAGAGCGATGCCAGCAAACGACAAACTGCCACTCTGACTCCAGTCACCACAGACTTCAGGCTGAGCTCTGGATATGTTTTCTATGACCGAAATGGGGGTGACAGTGAATTCTGGTTTGGAGACAAGATACTGCTTGACTTGTTTCTTTTCCCATCTGCGTGTTTTAGATCTTTGAAACACCGACTGGCTGTGCAGAAACGACTGACACAAGGAAACCACTGAAGGAAAGATTATATTGAACATGCACCATCGAAGAATTAGGAGCCGAGTTTCATCACGAATTCAAGTCATTTCTGTATGAAAGCAGAATGAACACATGCCCCAATATTTCACAAATCCATTCAGTGTTTAATAGCAAGCGTAAACCTAACAAAACAAACAAAATGTCTCAAAACCATACCATGCTCCATTAACTTATAATTAACAAATGGGCTTACAACATACATATTTGTTGATTTTCCCTAATACTGGTTTATGAATTATTGCCATTAAGTACGTTGTGTTTATGTGTATAATCTTTCCACAAAATGATGTCTACTTTACCATTTTCCACGTATCTCAATGGGATTTTTGAAATGTTCTCTGTCTTGTTTTGCAGTAAACAATTTGTCTTTTAGAGCTTCCGACCAAAAGGACCCACATCGCGCCATCTGCATGTGACAGAACTTTGAAACAGTCACTCTTTAGATCATTAATATTCAGATAAACTTTTTATATGTTCTACATTAATCTCTACTTCTTGATGTAAAAAAAAAAAGCTATAACAAAACAATAATATGAACGTCGATCTTGGAAGGAAGGGGGAAAATGTCATCGTCACTTAAGCAATATTGACATTCAGAAAACCTTTTAAGAAATTGAATGTTCTGGTCTGTGAATGGAAAATTCACATTGAATACACCCTGCATCTGCGCCTTACCTGATGAATGTGTGTGTGTGTGTGTGTGTGTGTGTGTGTGTGTGTGTGTGTGTGTGTGTGTGTGTGTGTGTGTGTGTGTGCGTGTGCGTGCACGTGTGTCTGTGCGCGCTTGTGTGTATATATGTGCGTGCGTGCGTGCGTGCGTGTTTGTGAGTGTGTGTATGTGTGAAACACAGATGAAGAGAGAAAAAGTCTAAGAGAGAGAGAGAGAGAGAGAGAGAGAGAGAGAGAGAGAGAGAGAGAGAGAGAGCATTCAGTTCTATACCCCAACCTTCACTAATACGCGTGCGAGTATATATCTGACATGTGGGCGCATGGGCATTTGTTCGTGCGTTCATATGAGTGTGTGTATGTGCATGGCACGAGAATTTCCTTCCTGTTACTCAGACTGAAGGTGCCTGCATTCTTTCTATTCATCTGTGTGTTTTTGTGTGACAATGTTTCGGATCAAAATACCCCAGTGTTGAACAGACGTTGACTTGTGTGTGTACGTTTCTTTAGCTGTTGTTAACTTGTGTGGTTGTCAGCTTCGGATATTTAGGCAAGTTTCAAATTCATTTCTGTTTAGGTGGGGAAGGGGGAGAGGGGAAGAGGGGGACGAGGCAGGTGGAGGTGAGGACGGGGAGTAGGGGGGGGGGATTCGTGTCCGTACATATGCTTTGTGAATGGATACTGCAACCAGAGCTGCTGTAGAGTGATGGCTACGTCACTGTTTCACCATGGGTGGAAATGGTACCTTTCTGGGTCATCGCTTCCTGTTCACGTCTCGCTAACTCACTGAAGGTTTCCTTACCCCTGATATAAATGAAAAAATGTCAACTCAATCAATACTAATTTTTCTAATATAAAGGATGTGTGATTCTTTATTATATTACGAACTAGAACAATGTGACGACTATTGCCTCAATTTCAAACACTATCATCATACGAGTAGACAATCACCGTTAATATTTGCTACTGCTACTGCTACTGATGTTGCTTCTAGTACTACTACTGCTAGATAATAAAGAAACGACTACAGCTACCACTACCACCACCACCACCATCCCTACTACCAAGTAGTTATAATGACGTAGTTATAATGACAAATTTTAAACGACTGTGCTTGATATCCCTTGATTTCTCAGAGACTGACACGACTAAACCACTACCACCACCACCACCATCCCTACTACCCAAGTAGTTATAATGACGTAGTTATAATGACAAATTTTAACCGACTGTGCTTGATATCCTTGATTTCTCAGAGACACAAATCCGGTAGAAGTAGCACTCCGCCTCGACCCCTCAATGTTGAGTGAAAATCTGACAGCTTCTGCAATGTGAACTGTATTACCACCACCTGGACTAGTAATGGCGGCTTAAGAAACTTCGATGGTCGCCACTTGATGAGACGGCAGTGTTGGTAGTCTGAGAGTGGCGGGCAAAGGACTGGAAGGCGGAGGATTATTTTAGAGATTCCAGATCGATTCAGGTAGGCGGTCCCTAGAGCTGATATGGGTTGTGTTCAAACATGGAGCAACTCTTTTTTTCCTACTCCCTCTCTAAATCCACCCATTAGTTTTACAATGAACTTTTGATTTGTTCTCTTTATCCACAACACTTGAATACAGTTTTTTTCCACCCCCCTGCCCCCTCCCTTTCACCCCCTCTCCATACTACTCAACTATTCCTACTTTTTCAGCTGATCATTTTGTACTCACTGTCTCCAACCTTTACCTGCTTCCTTCCTCTCCCTCTCTCTCTCTCTCTCTCCCTCTCTCTCTCTTCCCCTTGAATTGTGCTCACAAATGCATTCTGCCTTTTAGTTTCATGTGTGGATTGTGCTGTGCAAGGGAAGTATTGTTTTTGATCTCTTTTCTCTCTTGTCCTGTGTTTGTTGAAAAAGGCGCTTTCGCCGAAATATCCAGAAGCTTTGTGGTGTCCTTTGTAAATAAAATAACGTCACTTTACACTTGTTGTGTGCTTGTTTGTTTGTTGTATGTAACTCCCACAACGTAAGCCGGACACATTCTGAATAAATCAACTGATTAACAAGGACAGAAGAGACTGCTCCCGTGCTGCAGCAGTCACATCAACACAATTCCAAACACAAGCCGCTTGAAGTACCTCTTCACCTAGCACAATGCAGACTGGAGGCCGGGACAAGGAAACGTTGCTATGGGAGCAACGTTACCTCGCTTGTTTATTATGTGCCTTTCACGTCTCCGTACCTCACTTCAGGTTTTCTCAACACTTTCAGCGTCATTTGTCTTCCAGTCCTGGTATTTTCCAGTCTTAAACTGACTTCTTTCTCCTTTGTATTGGTATTATTATTATAGCCCAGCCGACCACACAGCACCGCTCTAGAACTGTCCCCCTATGGGCCAAAAAATCCTGTCCTGAACGAACAACACAACGCATCCTCACAATAAGGATACACGTGATAAAAGATTGAAAACGTGTCAGCTGATCTGTTGACATCCTGCTAGTAAGGCAGCCAAGACCGCGTGGAGATGCTATGTGCTCTTCTCGGGTTGCCCATGAGGGTTTTAAAAAGTTGGATATTACCTAAAAACAGCGAAATGTAACACAAGAACATGAAGCAGCTGAATGAGTAAACAATCCATGCAGCATGGACAACTGAACGCCCACTCTGACCGGTGTTCACGTTGCCCCTACCCAGTGAGGAAACAGTCCATGCAGTATGGACAGCTGAATGCCCACTCTGACCGGTGTTCACGTTGCCCCTACCCAGTGAGGAAACAGTCCATGCAGTATGGACAGCTGAATGCCCACTCTGACCGGTGTTCACGATGCCCCTACCCAGTGAGGAAACAGTCCATGCAGCATGGACAGCTGAATGCCCACTCTGACCGGTGTTCACGTTGCCCCTACCCAGTGAGGAAACCGTCCATGCAGCATGGACAGCTGAATGCCCACTCTGACCGGTGTTCACTTTGCCCCTACCCAGTGAGGAAACAGTCCATGCAGTATGGACAGCTGAATGCCCACTCTGACCAGTGTTCACGTTGCCCCTACCCAGTGAGGAAACAGTCCATGCAGTATGGACAGCTGAATGCCCACTCTGACCGGTGTTCACGTTGCCCCTACCCAGTGGCAAGATGACACAGCCTGCAAGGTCATTGTGCATGGGGCAAACATGGAAAGACTTTCTCGAACGGAACGAATATTGGCTACAAAGGTAAACGAACAACTGTAGACGACTGTAATCATGTTAAAAAAAAGACAAAGCCTGAGAGAGTGGCACAAAAGAGAAAATAACCAGCACACACTTTCCAAAAGACAGGGGGAAAATGCTGAAAAGCCCCCCCCCCCCCCCACCCTCCCCGACACCATCCCCGTGAATCAGTCTTTCTTTACACCTCATCAGTTCTAAAACCATTCTCCTGTAAAATAAATGAAAATGGTTATATGTAAGGAACAAATGTATTTCTCTTTCTATTGAAGATACAGAGCTAAAATATTGGTGTGCAAACGCCACATTGGCGCTGAGTCTCTGTGGCACATTAGTGTCGTCCTATCAGGAATAGGAAGGGTTCGCGGGCTGAAGTGGAAAAGGGCTCCTGCTGGGGGTGGCAGGGGTTCTTTCAGCATCAACTATGTCCCCGGTTGCAGGAAATTATGTGCTGTGGTTTCCTCTTTCCTATGACTCTCTTTGACTCCACCTTTAGGAACTTTGTTCTTTACTCATTGCCGTCCTCTGACTTTCTGCCTTTGTGGCTGGTCCCATTACCTGTCTGTCCACCGTTAGGAACTTTGTTCTTTTCTCGTTGCCGTCCTCTGGCTTTCTGCCTTTGTGGCTGGCCCCTTTACCTGTCTGTGTTCTAGAAACTACATATTTTCTTGTCCCTGTTAACAACACTGAAGCTTATTTGAAGTGATCTGTTGACTTGTAGTGATACCCTAAACACTGTTCAAAGTGAACGTCAGCTGTCTGCTCTTCAGTGTATTTGCCTGTATGTCCTACAGTATTGCGTTGCACAATTTTGTTTATTATCTGTTCTTTACTTTTTTGTTCTTTGGATGATAAATCGAACAGAATGGCTTGTTTCAGTCGATCAAACACGCAGGGGGAAAAAACTGTTCGCAAAGAAGCGTATATCGTCTTGGTATTTAGAAATTGTGTTACTACCACTGTCTGACACCGCCCCATCCGACCCAACCCCCTCTCTCCACACTTCTCTCCCATTACACCCCCTTCCCCTCCCTTTCCTCCTCTCCCTTCCCCCACTCTCCCTCTCCCTCCCTTTCCCGCCTCTTACCGGAGTGTTCTCAATGAAAGAAACTGTGTATCTGATCAGTCAGCATAAGCCATCATGTTTATCTGGATACGGAATGGGTGGGTACGTGTGTGTGTATATATATATATTGTGTGTGTGTGTGTGTGTGTGTGTGTGTGTGTGTGGTGTATCTATGTATGTACGTGTACATATACATCACACACACACACACACACACACACACATATATATATATATATATATATATATATATATATATATATATATATATACATTATACATACATACATACACGTGCGCGCGCGCCTTCGTGTACATAAACTGATTTGCCTGATCCAAAAAAATGGAACGACCATTTGTTATTTTGTTATATACATACATATGTGTAGATGGATAGGTACACAGATAGACATGTGTATCAGCGGATAAATAGATACATAGATGAATTATTAAACAATTAGTCTGATAAACAGACAGATGGATAGATAGACAGATAGATGGACAGACAGACAGACAGACAGACAGATGGATAGATAGATAGATAGACAGATAGATGGACAGACAAACATACAGACAGATGGATAGATAAATAGATAGATAGATAGATAGACAGACAGACAGGTAGATAAATAGACATGTAGATAGAGAGATATACAGACAGACAAATAGACAGACAAAAAGACAGGCAGATGGATAGATAGATAGATAGATAGATAGATAGATAGTAGATAGATAGATAGATAATAATAGAATGATGGATAGATAAATAGATAGACTGACAGATAGATGGCAAGATGGCCAGATAGATTGATTGAGGGAGGTGTAGAAATGGACAAATAGAGGACAGAAGGGCAGGTAAATAAATAGGTAGACAGACAGAAAAAGAAATACAAGACTTCTTTTTGTTCTGATAAAATGAAATAGAGAAACCCAGCAGTTTCAGTAAGCTGACTGTTTGAACTGTCCAAGACCGCACACCGTGTGCCAGGCAATTCTTTGTGTTGCTACTTATTGTCTGTGATCTTTTTAGAAACATGAACGCTATTCAAGCGAAATTAACACTTGCTGTTGTTTTTTTTTTCTAATATGCGCGCGTGCGCGCGTGTGTGTAGATGAATAAATAGATAGATAGACAGACAGACAGACAGATAAGTAGACACATAGATAGCTGGATAGTTAGACAGCTAGACAGACAGATAGCTAAATCGATGTATGGATGAATAGAGACCAACACGTAGGGAGACATACTTTGACTAGTTATCAAATAAGAATGGGTAGATGGATGTTAATCAATCACAAGTGATAGAGACAATAAAGTGACCAGTTTTTTTTACACCCACCACGAGAGAACAAATAGGCAGTGTACATGGGAACAGAGTAATGCAGGGGGCGCAGAGACGGCGGTAGGGAAGATACAGTGGTAGGCAGGGGAGCGTGGCAAGGTTGGTGAGTTGGGGGCTACTCTGGCCTGTTAACACTATCCTCCCATTCCCTCCTTCCTTCCTTACAAAAGCACAATGGACACCACACTTGTCTTCTTTCGCTTCTAAATAATCCAAATTGCCAGCGATTCCATATCTGAAGAAAAGCAGGAAGAAAATAATAAATCATAATATCCCAAAACTGCAGGCTCCATCAACAAAGAGACGGAAGGGCAAAATCCAGTTGTCGTTACGGAGAAATCTCTCTCTTTCTCTCTCTCTCTCTCTCTCTCTCTCTCTCTCTCTCTCTCTCTCTCTCTCTCTCTTCTCATGCACACACACGCGCACGCGCGCGGAACTTCTATCTCTTCTTTTACTCGGACAGGTAATTCTTGAGCGAACAAGAAGCTGAAGCAGAAACCACAGAGAAGAAGAAAAGAAGAAGAAGAAGAAGAAGAAGCAGAAGAAGAAAGAAGAGAAGAAGAAGAAGGAAAGAAGAAGATCCGAGGAAGGAGAAGAAGATCCGAAGAAGAAGAAGAAGAAGATCGAAGAAGAAGAAGAAGAAGAAGAAGAAGAAGAAGAAGAAGAAGAAGAAGAAGAAGAGATAGGAAGAGAGGAGGGAGAAGAAGCAGGAGGAGGAGGAGCAGCAGCAGCAGAAGAAGAAGAAGAGGAAGAGGTGTTTCTTAATCTCATTGATTAAGCGTTTTATAATGTCCATGTTGGGCACGCGCGGGCACACAGACGGATGGACAGAGAGACTGAGTCAGACACACACACACACACACACACACACACACACACACAAGCAGAGAGAGAGAGAGAGAGAGAGAGAGAGAGAAGAGAGAGAGAGAGAGACTGACAGACAGACTGACGGTGACAAATTAGGCCGTATAGAGGGCGCAGCGGTCGTTTATAACGCACGGCACGTGCTGTCTTGGAGACTAGAGGGCTTGAGCTTCCACGGCCCCTGTGATAGAACACATCTTGAACCTTTCCCCTTTTTCCCTGACTTCGTTCTGCTTCTTTGGAAAAGAAAGGTCGGACACATTCAACTCTTTCTCTCCTCCATCCCCATTTTCCCTCCTCGTCTTCATTCACCCTCCCCTTCCCCCATCCCGTTCTCTCTCTCTCTCTCTCTCTCTCTCTCTCTCTCTCTCTCTCTCTCTCTCTCTCTCTCTCCACACACACACACACACACACATATCACATATACGTCACACACACCACACACACACACACCAACACACACACACACACACACACACACCACATATCACATATAAGCACGCACGCACGCCTGCACGCATGTGTGTATCCGCACGCCCAAACGCATGGTGTGTGTGTGTGTATGTATGTTTGTGTACATCAGCTTCATAACGATTGCTTTTAGAAACATTACAATTAATGCGGAACAGACAGCGTGCGACAGGGTATCCTGAAGGGGCATCAGCATCACCCAAGACATATACACAGACGTAAATTTTCACGTGGAGACTGACTACATGCCATGGGATGTATGAGCTTTATTCCGTGTTGTCTGTACCTCGTGCTGCTCTCTGAGAACAGCGTGGACCAGTGGCTGGGGTAGGGTGACCAGGGAGTCAGGGAGTCCAGCCTACCACTTCTCCTGTCCTAGTCCAGGGACACACCGATGACGTGACTATGACCACGGCCAACGAAGCCGACATCCAGCCGGCACCAGCAAACACTGATCGCTGCATGGCCCACTCCGGCATGATGGTGCATAGCCCACTCCAGCATGATGGTGCATAGCCCACTCCGGCATGATGGTGCATGGCCCACTCCGGCATGATGGTGCATGGCCCACTCCGGCATGATGGTGCATGGCCCACTTCAGCATAATGGTGCATGGCCCACTCCGGCATGATGGTGCATAGCCCATTCCGGCATGATGGTGCATAGCCAACTCCGGCATAATGGTGCATAGCCCACTCCAGCATGATGGTGATAGCCCACTCCGGCATGATGGTGCATAGCCCACTCCGGCATGATCGTGCATAGCCCACTCCGCCATGATGGTGCATGGCCCACTCCGGCATGATGGTGTTTAGCCCACTCCGGCATGATGATGCATAGCCCACTCCGCCATGATGGTGCAACGCCTTCAAACACCCTTTTGATGTTTGACTCGGCAAAACTGTTTCCTCGACAACCAAGCACCTGGACACCAAGTCCGGGGGAATTTCCAGCTCTGGACTTCTACATAGCCACCTGCAAAAAACAGATTGCCCAGCTGCGACCCAGGCCACTCAGACACTCCAACCTCTCGACTGCAGAACTTGAAGCATTGAAAGATCTGAAGAAGAGGACAGACGTTGTCATCAAACCAGCTGACAAGGGAGGGGCCATAACAGTATGGCGAAGAGATCTCTATGTGGAGGAGGCAAGGAGACAATTGGGTGACAGGGACTCCTACAGAGAGATTACAAAATCTACAGTCAAATCTGACAACACACTGATCCGAAAAACAATAAAATCGGCCTTAGACCAAGGACATCTTCCAACAGAAGCTATTAATGCCATCAACAGTGAACCTAAAGAACCAAACTTCTACCTGTACCCAAGATTCACAAAGTTGACACTCCTGGACGTCCCATTGTTTCTGCATGCACTTGCCCCACAATCATCATCTCTGATGTGTTGGACAAGATTCTCCAACCCCTAGTGGCCACTCTACCCACGTACATAAAAGACACCAACGACACTCTGAGACTGTTAGAGGGTTTCTCTTTCCCAGATGACAGCAGGGAGAGACACATCTTCACGATGGATATTGTGTCACTTTACACCAGTATCCCCCATAGTGACGGATTGCAGGCACTGAAACACTACTTGGAGAAGAGTGACATCAAACACCTTCACATCCCTACCATCCTCCGCCTAGCAGAACTGGTTCTCTCCCTGAACTCGTTTGCCTTTGAGGATCGCCACTACCTACAGACAAGAGGGGTCGCCATGGGCACAAAGATGGGGCCCAGCTTTGCATGTTTGTTTGTAGGCTTTGTGGAGGAGCAAGCTCTCAGCTGTTACACGGGAACACAACCAGCACTGTTCAAACGGTATATTGACGACTGCCTTGGTGTGTCGGTGGGACCAAGGGAAGACTTGTTAAACTTCATCCAACACATGTCTAACTTCCACCCTGCCCTCCGATACACCCACGAAATATCATCCAAATCTATCTCCTTCCTGGACCTTTCCATCTCTGTCCACCCAGACTGTTCCAAACTCTCCACCACCGTCTTCTACAAGCCCACTGACTCACATGCATATCTCCTGTACAACTCCAGCCACCCATCCTCCGCCAGGAACAGTATACCACATTCTCAGTTCCAAAGGCTCAGGCGCATTTGCAGTAGAGAGCAGGACTTTGAGAATGAGGCTCAGAGGATGTCCACCTTCTTCATAGCCCGCCAGTACCCAGAGGATATTGTGCAAACAGCACTTGAACGTGCACGCTCTACCAGCCGCACAGAAGCCCTGAGACCAAAAGCAACGGGCGAGGATGAGGACCGCGCTGTGGTAGTCATCCCATACCACCCTCACAACCTACCAGTCTGCAGAATCCTGCGTGAAAACTTTAGTCTCCTCCAGCAAGATCCAGACCTCAAACAAATTTTTTCCAAGCCACCACTGATTGCTTTTCAGAGGGACAAGAACCTGCGTGACATGCTTGTGAGGTCCAAGCTTAGACCGCAGGCCACCCAGTCAACCTCACCAGGGTGCAGACCTTGTGGGGACAAAAAATGCAAGACGTGCCCATTTATAGACACTGCAACTACAGTCGTGGGACCCACTGGCACATTCACTGTGAGGTCCAGTTTAAACTGCCAGTCTAGGAACTTAGTGTACGTCTTGACCTGCACCCTCTGCTCCAAGCTGTATATTGGGGAGACCTACCGCTCATTGGCCGACCGCTTTTCAGAGCACCTGAGGTCGATGAAGCTGGGCCACAACAACCCAGTCGGCCAACATTTTGTTGGTCCGTATCACAGCTTCAGTCATGCGAAGATATCAGCAGTGTGGCAGAACCCCAGAGATCGTGTATACAGAAAGCACATGGAGAGCCTTGTCATCAGCCGCTTGGGCACCACACAGCCAGCTGGGATGAACATCAGAGTCACTGACGTCTAGCTGAGCCAGGGCCCTTCTGCCTTAATCTCTCTGTCCTGTCCCTCTTTAGCCCCTGTTTCTTTCTCTTTCAGTAGGCAAAATAGTGAATATTTCCATTTATTCCCCTCCTTTTGTGTGTGTGTGTGGTGTGGGTGTGGGGTGGGGGGTGGGTGTTGTGTGAGTGTGTGTGTGTGGTGTTGTGTGTTTTGTGGGGGTTGTGGTGGGGAAAAGGGAGGGGGAGGGGGGTGTGTGCGCGCGAGTGTGTGTTGGTGTCTTTGTGTGAACTGTGGTGTGTGTCTGTGTGAACTCAATACACCTGAACAGTGATCAGTGATTTTATTTTGGTCCAACTTGATCATTAAATGAAATGTTCTCACCCAATTCTCACAGAGGCTTTCCTGTCTACACTGTCCTCTCCTTTCACTTTGACAACGGGCCTATGGCTTGAAACGTCAGTGTTCTCACTAATGGATTCTACTACCACCAAAAGGTTTTTATAAACTTTATTATTTTTTCATTTTACAACGAATCCTGCAGTCAACTTTTGTTTCACCCTTTTGATGTGTTCACAGATGACTACTATACAAGCACATTGATTGAGTGCTGCCTCCGTGCCGGGGAATGAGCAATATTGGCTATGCAGGGAATGAGCGATACCGGCTGTTCAGGGTGGTTCTCGTTATGCCATCATTTGGTCTGCCGGGGAATGGGTGATACAGGCTGTTCAGGGTTGTTCTCGTTGTGCCATCATTTGGTCTGCCGGGGAATGGGTGATACAGGCTATTCAGGGTTGTTCTCGTGCCATCATTTGGTCTGCCGGAGAATGGGCGATATAGGCTTTTCAGGGTTGTTCTCGTTGTGCCATCATTTGGTCTGCCGGGGAATAGGCGATATAGGCTATTCAGGGTTGTTCTCGTTGTGCCATCATTTGGTCTGCCGGGGAATGAGCAATACAGGCTATTCAGGGAATGAGCGATACAGGCTATTCAGGGAATGAGCGATACAGGCTATTCAGGGAATGAGCGATACAGGTTATTCAGGGAATGAGCGATACAGGCTATTCGGGGAATGAGCTATACAGGCTATTCAGGGAATGAGCGATACAGGCTATTCGGGGAATGAGCGATATAGGCTATTCAGGGAATGAGCGATACAGGCTATTCAGGGAATGAGCGATATAGGCTATTCAAGGAATGAGCGATATAGGCTATTCAAGGAATGAGCGATACAGGCTATTCAGGGAATGAGCGATACAGGCTGTTCAGAGTTCTCGATGTGTCATCATTTGGTCTGGTCCACCAACTGCTGTAAGCGGACAGGCTGGCAGGCCTCTCCCTACGCAGAGCCATAATCATGGCGCGTTGTCGTTCCGACGGTGCCATGAGAGACTCGGGAATAATATTGAAACAGACGTATCGGCCTACTATAGCGAATAATACATAAACATATATATATATATATATATATATATATATATATATTCAGGAAGTATGTAGAAACAGAGGTATGGCGCTACTATCCAGAATTATGTGGAAACAGAGGTATAGTACTATATCAAAATTGTAGTGGTAACAGAGGAATAGGGCTGCTACCTCTTGATCAGGATAAGGAGGAGGAGGAGGAGGAGGAGGAGGAGGAGGAGAGAGAGAGAGAGAGAGAGAGAGAGAGAGAGAGAGAGAGAGAGAGAGAGAGAGAGAGAGAGATGTTGCCCCTACATGAAACATACAGGGTGGCAGTGTCAAACTACTAATAAGAATTACATACATAGATACTTTGACAATCGGCGTCGCGGTCTGATTGATACTGAAAGCACGGCAGTGTCGTTTTCTTTGAAATCACGTGACTTGATGGTGAACGATAGCAGATCGTTGTCACCTGGTCTGTGAATGTCGGGGAAGGAAAGCCTATGGCGGCACTGTCTGGGCCCTGGTACCAACGGGACAGACAGAAACTGAGAACTACTTCATTACTACTTTGATGACACTGCACTCGGCTGACACTTCAATTGTTGAAGTAATGCACATATCAATCACTTCAGCCAAACACAAATACATTTCATTGATCAAATGGGAAGCTAAGGCGTTCAAAAATGCTTTTGATGGAGCACAACATGTATTTTGTGCCTGTCTGTAGTTTGTGCCGGTACAACACATCACAAAACTACCGCTCACTCGCCTTCAAACAGGATTCTTCTCAGTTGTGTGCTCGTTCTGTCAAGGATCAAAGTGAATTTCATTCGAAAACACGTTAAAATGTGCTACAGAATGCCAAATATACAACTGACACATTGATGATTTACACGAACCTGATCTTAACGTTTTATAGAAAGAATACGCCTTTCAAAGGAAGGCTATCTTGTTGTGAGTTTGAAAAGTCGCCTCTAATTGAAAACTTTATCAAATAACTTTCCTTGTAGTATCTTGGCGTGGTAGTGTTTATGGGGTGTTGCACTAGCTGGGTTGGTTAGTGCAACAAAACCCGCAGTCATTACAGGTAGAACGGGGTCAGGCCGCCAACAACGTGCAAATCCTTCGCCGCACGTGCTTGGCTTTACACGTAGTCCGTGTCCTTTGTACACTCTCTTTTACGGGTGTTGTCAAGTTCAACACGTTCTTCCCCGAACATGTTCTTTCTCTCTTGTTCTGTGTACTACAGTACACATTCCACATCTGACCAGGAGTGGAAGGAATATTCCACCATCATGCCGGGCGATTCACCCGACATCTCGTTCATATATAGTGTGAATGACGGAACACGACTCCCTGGCCGCTTTGTTCCGGTGCTGGTCTGTCAGCAAGTCTCGGCACTGACCAATCAGTCAGCATGGAAACAGTTCATCGTCACACGTATGTCGACCCCAGCGACAGGTTTACTGATGGTCAGGATCGATATAGAAGTCACGTTGGTAAAGTCTATGTTGAAGTCGGTAGATGAACGTGAAGGCTGAAATGAAACACTTCCTGTCGCACCTGCCACCTTCACCAGAGCTTTCCGTCAACACACTGAAGCCAATTTATTGAAATCTAAAAGATTTGTGTGCTTCCTTGTCATGTTAGACGGTTCTAATTAATTTCTGCTGCCGAGAAAGCTTTGATATATGACGGAAAGAAGCGTTCGTTCAGGAGGGGTTCGACAGGTAATCTTTCCGGCTGAATACTGTCTGGATAATACATCACCTCTGTCTTTTCTCCGTCAGACTCACTGTCGCTGTGACTGACGCAGCTGGCGACGTGTGTGGTGTGACCAAGCCCTGTGTGCTTGATGCCGATCCCTTGACAACTGACAGGTCTCCACATCACCAGGTCAAGGTTTTCCATGATGACTACCAACATTTTCGACCCGTTTGTGCTGCTGTCGCTGCTTGACTCTCGCCCGATCTTCTCGTATCTGGCTTGCGGGGGAGGGGGGGGGGGGGAGTGAGGGGGTCAGGGAGGAGGGTTGCCTCAAATGTTGGATTTGAGATCGTCGGTTCAGGACAGGGTCCGCCTTTGTTGTTGACGCTGTGCTAACTGGCTTGAATCTTACAACGACCGTGTTGTCTTCTCCGGCTACACATCAGGTGGCCTGCGTTGTCTGCACAGTCGCTGGTCACAGTCGCTGCATTTTCAGTCAGAAATCAACAGATTTCAACGCAGCTCAAATAAATGGTGCTCTATCGCGTCGTCGGGAGAGCGAGCGAGCGAGCGAGCGAGAGAGAGAGAGAGAGAGAGAGAGAGAGAGAGAGAGAGAGCGTGCATTTTCGTTTCCATCCTTCCGTCCAACCTTGCCTTCTTTCTCTTTTCTTTCTTCTCACAGTAGTTCCAAATTAGATTTAGCACAACCAATTTTAACCATTTCAAACTAGCCCAATTCCTCCACTCAGACATTCCTTAAAGAACAGGGAGAGAGAGAGAAGGAGGTTAGGGAAAGGGGCGGGGTGGAGAAGAAATAGAAGGGTGTCGAAAACCTCAAAAGGAGGGACGGAGGACTGGAGGGGAAGAAAGAGAGAGGGAAGGGAAGAGAAGGAATTAACCCAAGACATCGTCAATCAGCGATTCCTGGTTGGTGACCAAAAAGAATTAGAACTTTTTTTTCCAAGCTTGTAAAAAGTATGTATGGGTCAATCAGGCCTGGCTAGAAGTTTGGTCTTCTTCGTCGTCCTCTTTTCTTTTCGTGGGAGTGGGGTGGGGTGGGGTGGGGCTTTGTGGAGGTGGTGGTGTTTTATTTGGGTAGGAATGTATTTGATTCTTTTGATACTAGATCTGTTTTTAATCCGTTTCAAACACACTAAAAATGTATGCCTATATTTCAAAAAGCCTTGCCTCTAAGACCGATAAGACCAAGGCCCTCCTAACACGCAACACTACAATGTATACCGAAGTAGTGATAGTAGTAGCAGTAGTAGTAATAATACCACCAGCACCACTACTATTACTGCTACTACAAGTACTGCTACCGTTGCTGCTGTTACCACTTCTACTTCAATTGTTGTCAGAGAAAAACAAGAACCAAAAATCAACTCAACTGATTCTGACCAAACTTTGTGGAAAGATAAAATGTGGCCGGAAGGCAAAACCAGTTCTGCAGTTGTCTGCGTACTCCTGCTGGTAAGTAACCAAACAACCCAGCAACCAACCAATGGGCGTGAATGAAAAAAAAAGGGTAACAAACAAAATCCCGGCGCATGCAAAATTCGAACCTTAAAATGTCCGAATTCCTAGACTGGCGTTTTGTCCACCTGACCAGCTTTCCTCTTAATGCGACACCCAGGTCAGAATCCTGAAAGGCGCGACCATCCTGCTCCGCCCATGACGCCTTAAATCATCATGCCTGGAAGGCTCAAGGACGCAGCGTCTTTCAACTAAGATGTACATTACCTCCCTTTTCTTCACGATCTTGAAGGCAGCAGATGTTCTACCACATCAAACTGTCCTCCTAGGGCAGCGGATGACCTTTCACTCTACTGAATGAAAGATGTGTGTGTGTGTGTGTGTGTGTGTGTGTGTGTGTGTGTGTGTGTGTGTGTGTGTGTGTGTTTCCCAGTACCACTGAACTCACTTGCTGACAAGGAACCAAATGATGACGTGGCCTACATGCAGACCCTGGCGACCGTGTTCGTTCAAAACGTCATCTGTACAGATTTTTTCATCTGAATTGGTCACCCCGACCAAGATCATTTCTTCATATTGACTGGGGTATCCCAGCAAAATTCAACTCTGGTTGACGAAAGCCAGGAGTTCCGCGTTGTTCACCTTAACTTGATGAATACTCTGCTTGTCAGAGCTCAGACAACAAGCAAACCACCAAATGTGGGCAGGTAGACTGATGCCCCCCTCCCCCTTCCCGCCTCCTCTCTGTTCCCCAAACACACATCTCCCTCTCTCTCTCTCTCTCTCTCTCTCTCTCTCTTTTCTCTCTCTCTCTCTTGGTAGCGTTTGGATAGAAAAACAATCGATTACTAGGCAGTCATGCATCATGTATGTATTCGTCTGTTTCCCAACGCTGCATTGCTTCCTAGATTCTAAAGCAGTATTTCGTCCCTCCGATGGAATACAGACCAACCTCCTGTCCAGGAAAGGAAGCGTTCAACAGGACTGACGGCTTCTGATCATCATATATCGTGATTGATATAGAATGTCAGGTTCTGATTATATATCGTGATTGATATAGAATGCTAGGTTCTCATCATCATATATCGTGATTAATGTAGAATGTCAGGTTCTGATCATCATATATCGTGACTGATATAGAATGTCAGGTTCTGATCATCATAATATCGTGCTTGATATAGAATGTCAGGTTCTGATCATCATATATCGTGATTGATATAGAATGTCAGGTTCTCATCATCATATATCGTGACTAATATAGAATGTCAGGTTCTCATCATCATATATCGTGACTAATATAGAATGTCAGGTTCTCATCATCATATATCGTGACTAATATAGAATGTCAGCTTCTGATCATCATATATCGTGATTGATATAGAATGTTAGGTTCAGACCTTCATGCATCGTGATTAATATAGAATATCGGCTTCCGATCATCATATATTGTGATTAATATAGAATGTCAGGTTTTGATCATCATCATATCGTGTTTGATATAGAATGTCAGGTTCTCATCATCATATATCGTGACTAATAGAGAATGCCAGGTTCTCATAATCATATATCGTGATTAATATAGAATGTCAGGTTCTGATCATCATAATATCGTGCTTGATATAGAATGTCAGGTTCTCATCATCATATATCGTGACTAATATAGAATGTCAGGTTCTCATCATCATATATCGTGACTAATATAGAATGTCAGGTTCTGATCATCATATATCGTGACTAATATAGAATGTCAAGTTCTGATCCTCATATATCGTGATTGATATAGAATGTCAGGTTCAGATCCTCATGCATCGTGATTAATATAGAATATCGGCTTCCGATCATCATATATTGTGATTAGTATAGAATGTCAGGTTCTGATCAACATACATCGTGATTAATATAGAATGTCAGATTCTGATCGTCATATATCGTGATTAATGTAGAATGGTACGTATATATGAGCGTGCTACTCCAGACTGGAATACCGATCATGTTGCTGCACCGACAGTTATCAAAATAAAGAAGTGGAAATGGGCGACAGATCGGCCGGGCAAATTTGCCAAACACCAAATGAGAAAGATAATCTACATTTAAAGGAGTGGCAACTGACAAGTCAGCATAGGTTTGTCTTCATTCGGTTCTTGCACTGTTCGGCCCTTGCACTGGACCGGCGCTATGGTGACTAGCAACTCAAAACTAGGAACATTTGATCAACAGACATTATCCAGACAGTATAATGGGAAACTACAGTGAGACCGTACTTTTCTTTTCACACTGGCACAAAAAGGAACTGTAAAGAAACAAAACCAAAGGGAATCAAAATAAGAGAGAGACAGACAGACAGACAGAGGATGGACAGCATACATGGGGAGAGACAGAGAGAGAGAGAGAGAGAGAGAGAGAGAGAGAGAGAGAGACAGACAGACAGACAGACAGACAGACAGACAGACAGACAAACTGACAGACACACAGACGGACAGACAGACAGGGAGAAAGAGAAGGTGGACAGTCATGGAGAGAGACAGAGGGAGGGCGGAAGGGGAGAGAAAGAGGATGGGGAGAGAGAGAGAGAGAGAGAGAGAGAGAGAGAGAGAGAGAGAGAGAGAGAGAGGAGGGGGAGTGACAGACATTGACACTGATATTTCATTGAATAAACATGATTATATACATGTTCATTTCAAGGGGATAGCAATATAAACATACCATTCACACAATTCGACATTAGAATTAAGGCAGGCAAACATTTGTGTAAAGCATTATCTACCATTACAATATCTCCTCATCGATTCACATTGAGCCGATCATTGAAAGTTGACAGCATGATAAATGATCAACAATCACGTTTCAAATATCAATAGGAACACGCATCAATATTTAAACCTCAGCATTTTCTACCGTCAAAATAATTGTCCATTAATATTTTGCCGATCATAATCAATCATCAGTTACCAATCACTGAGGTCAGTGATCAATATTGATGATCAGTCATTATTATCATTTGAATCATTCATCCTCAATGTTTGTGAATTCGACTTAAATCATTTATCCTCTCCCGTATCCTATCCTCAACCATGTCATTCAAATAATAATTGATCAATAGTCATCATCAGTCATCCTCCATCTTTGGTCATTTGTCAGTAATCAGTCATCCATAAAAGCCCACTAACATATTATTTACCACCCTGATCCCCGATCAGTCTTCGGTTCTCATTGATAACTGCGATCCCTCAATCATCATTAATCAACGTTTACGAGCATTCATCCATTAACTTCATCAATCCTTTGGAATAATTGTAATGCTTCATTTTGTCCATGCAACATCATCATTCCACAGCATGAACACACGCTGTCTTCAGTTCTTCCTCTTGTATCAGCTGTGATCTTCTTTGGAAAACGTTGTACAGAAAACGTGAGCCTTGTCTCACAGACATTTCATCGGCACATGACTCTACATACGACACACTTCATTTAGCGTTATTGATAACACTCACATCTTCTCTAAATGCTTCATACACCCTGCATTCAAACAACACATGCGACTCGTCTTCAATACTTCCTTCGCAAGCCGGACATGATAAATGTCTTGGTAATACATCCCTTCTGTATCTTAGTTTATGCACCCTGATAGGAGAAATGCCGAAACTTAACATATGCTTCTTTCTGACACCGTGATATCTCGTAATCCACATAATGTTCTGTTCGTAGGAACTGCTTAAAGCTAGAAAACAGTTCAAAACGTTCTGCTGATTCCAGTTTATCATGCCAAGTTTGTGCATACTGATCAGCGAGTCTCTGTCTAAAAATATAAATCAAATTGTTCATATCGCCAACATCTGTTGCAACCAAGCATCTCCAAATCCATTTACAAATAATAACTGTCTCACGTAAAACGCCCATGTTTTTTTTTTCCCAATTCTTGAAGGTGGTTTAGCATATTTTAGGCTTTCCTGGGTAGTCTTTCTTCTGCCAGATTACAAACACTTAGCCAGTATCGAATACACCTCTCAGCCGCTGAAACATACATTGGATATTGGCCGAGGTCTCCCAGCACCATTTTATTTGGTGTTTGCTTACTAAATAAAAATAACGCTTACAGGCAAACATATGCGTCTTCTCAAGTACATCGAGCTGTTTATAGCCCCAGACCTCAGACCCGTACAGTAAAATGGGTGCAATCTGAGCGTCATACATCTTAAAGAACACCTTTCTTGAAATATCTCATGATTTCCAAAGACATCTAAGGAGCTGGGTTGTTCTAAGTTTTGTTTTAGTGGCCAGCTCTTCCACCGCATACGTTAAGGAAAGCTTGGTTGTAAAATGTAGCCCTAAATATTTATAACTGTTGACTACCGTTATATGTTCATTACCATATTTCCATTTTCTCTTTCTCTCCCAGAAATCCCCCTTTTCTGAATACAATTCTTTTCGTCTTTTCCAGATTCACTTTCATATAAAAATTGTCCGCAAATTGTTTGAGGACATCAATTTGATTTTGTAAGCACTTGGGACAGTATGAGGCTAAAATATCATCAGCAAACAATATCAAGACCTGTATAGTCGGGTGCTAGCTGTATTCCAAAATCACCCTTGGAACCGATTTCCGATGCTAGTTCGTTTATGAAAAACGAAAATAACGTGAGTGACAACACACAGCCTTGCCTCACACCCACGGGCACTCAAAGAATTCAGTAAGAACATCAGGACATCTCACACACGATCTCACACTTTGATACATACATCGCAGCATCCTTAGCATTTTATTTCCAACGCCAATTTTTCTTTCTTAGTACATTCCGCAGAATGTTGC
This sequence comes from Conus canariensis, assembly GCA_033310375.1. Classification (NCBI taxonomy): domain Eukaryota; kingdom Metazoa; phylum Mollusca; class Gastropoda; order Neogastropoda; family Conidae; genus Conus; species Conus canariensis. The sequence continues at coordinate 52,175,665 of CM065736.1, read as the reverse complement.
GATTAACTGTATAGAATGCTTTTTAAAGTCAACGAAGCAAACATATACTTTTCCTGACTTTCTCACCAAGTACTTTTGCACTATAGAATACAGGACAAATATATTGTCGGAAGTAGAATAACCTGATCTAAAACCGCTTTGTTCCTCAGCACTCTTTTCATCATCTTCTGCCCATTGTGTGAAGCGGTTATTTCATACCCTGGCAAACACTTTCTCAAGTATACTCATTAGAGACACTCCTCGATAATAGTCAGGATTATCAACATCTCCGGTCTTGTGCAGAAGTACAGTAATGTCACAGTTCCACACGCTTGGATAATTGTGTGTGTCAACTTTATGATAAAACAAACACAATTGAAAAGGCATGATGCAATCGGTAGAACTTTTCAACATTTCTGCTAAAATACCATCAGGTCCAGGGGCTTTGCACAATTTCAGTCAGCGAATGGCACTATTTATTTCTTCCGTGCAAATTGGCCTATCGAGCTCACTACCATACCTTTGACTGTCGTCATTATCTTGAAAGTTGTCCATAACAGGATCAACAGAATTAGATACAGATCGGAAACTGATTCAACCATTCATTTGTGCTGATGTTTGGTATGCATTTTGTCTTTCGGTTTAGAGACCTGAATTCACTCCAGAACTTACCTGAATCATTTATTTTCATGTTGAGAGCACTGAGTTTGTTTCGTTCATATATTTTCTGTTGGTCTTTAAGCAAATGCTTGTACTGTCGTGTGCTATTCGCCAAACCAATTCTATATTGCGTTTTAGCCGATTTAACTTTACAGCGGTTAAAATTTCTCCACCACTTTCTCATCTCTTTTTTGGCTGCTCTGCATTCTCTGTCATACCAAGGGCCTGACCTTACGCCCGTGAAAATTTTGCGTTTCATACATTCCGCTGCTTTAATCAACCCATCATTTAAACAGGTGACAGCATCATTCACAGTCACTGGTAAAAAACAAAACGTGTATAAGATTTGTTGAAAAAAGGGACTTTGCACACCTGCTTGAAATGAATAGATTTATCTAAATCCCATATGACTTTTTCTGTAAACGTCGTTTTATTCTCATTTGATACCATTTAAAAAAAATTATTGTAAGCTCTACAGGCATGTGTTGTGAGGTAAACATTTCACCCACTTTTAGCTCCATATCACCTTTCATCGCCTTTGAGCAAATGAAATAGTCAATTACACTACTACCAGTAGCACATACATAAGTAAAACTTCCATTTTCGTCCCCAGCACACGATCCGTTCAGTATTGTTAAATCACACGCACTACAGAACTCAAGGAGAAACCGACCATAACCATTCACTATATCATTTTGAGAAGATCTTGTTTCACACAAGTCTGACTGGACCAGATCATACATGTCTTCCTCTGTCTCATGTGTTGCAACAGTTAGTGTTCCCGTCCTGGCATTAAAATCTCCGCATATTAAAAAGCCACACGAATCATTCAATGCTTGAGTATAATTCAAAATACATTGTTCAATCAGACAGATACCGGAATTGACAGAAAGGTGTGGATCTGGTGGACACACATATGCACCACACAATATTATATCGTTGGTACTGTTCAACATACTTTTATGAAGCTTAATAAGTGCAATGTGTACTTGTGATGTGTCCAGTAGCTCAGTGAACGACTGCAATGAACGTTTCACCATTATCATCACACCACCACTGTTTCGATCGTGCACTGACAGTTTAACTGCAGGACTAATACATTGAATATAGCTGGGAAAACAATCTAATGTTTTCCTAAGTTCCATGAAGGTTTCAGTAAAAACAAATAATGTCAAAGTTATGGACGTAGTGCATAAAATCAGGGTAAGATACCTTAGAAAACAAGCCCTCAATATTCCAGTTACGAATGCGCACACATGTATCGTTTGATTTTACACCCAGCAACCGGGGCTCCTTTGACATAGACTGCCCATTACGTACTGCTATATCAATTCTGGTCCTACCACAAAAACCTGAATCATGAATTTTGCTATTTAAATTAGTATCCGTGGCTGGACTTTGTGTTGCACTGTCACAGGTATTGCGCTGTGTGTCAGAGTCTCGCAGTAACTGATCACAGGAAGCCCTAGTTATTTGGCGTCACTTCGTCGGTGATCGTTTCTGTACGGTGCTGTCGATGCGATCCTGGGTTTGACGCTGGGGTCGACGAGGAGAACGTCGATCCCTTAATGCCCTGGGACGCGGCGGGAAGTGTCTGCTGGTGCCTTGGCCTGGCAGGGGGACCACGGCCGAAGTCCCGCGGTGATCCCCGGTTACCAGCACCACGTGTTGGATTACCATCCGTTCCCCCTCCTCTGCCCTGGCCTCGCTAACCTGTGGAGGTGATAGGTGTGTGACAACTCTCTACAGTGCCTGTGGTCCCCTCATCCTGTTTGCAAGACGCTGGTTGTTGTTCGAGCTGGATTTCCGTTTGTACCCGTTGTTGTGGAGAAGTAGGAAAGGGGAACGGGGCAGAGTCATGGAAGCTCTGTGGTGTTTGCATGCCATTGTCTTTGTCGTCGATCTGTCCTCGTGAACGGCCGTTGTTGATAGAGCCCCTGTCATCCTGTCTTCGACTTCTGAATTGGATTAGTTTGAAGCCACGGTAAAAGCCCGTATACTCTTCCGCCTTCATGTCTTTTAATTTGCGGCGCCGCTCCTCTATCAAGTCGTCATTGAGGCGAACACCAACATCGTTTAGTTTGATCCGTATGGTTTTGTTCCTGATCAGATTTCGTTTATCTTTGTTCTTTAAAAACTTTACCAAGACAGGGCGTGGTCGGGTTTGGATTTGCTTTTTCTGACCTAGTCTGTATATGGAGGATAAATCGTCTCTAGACCAAGTTTTTGACAAGTCATGCTGATTAAATATGTCGACGAGAGTCTGTTAACAATCCTCCCCCTTGTCTCTCACTGTTAACAATCCTCCCCTGTCTCACTGTTAACAATCCTCCCCTGTCTCACTGTTAACAATCCTCCCCTGTCTCATCCACGTCTCTTTCCTCTGATGTTCCATAGAATACAATATTGTCCTTTCTCATCAACATGTTGAGTCGTTCGTATTGTCCTTTCTCATCAATATGTTGAGTCGTTCGTATTGTCCTTTCTCATCAACATGTTGAGTCGTTCGTATTGTCCTTTCTCATCAACATGTTGAGTCGTTCGTATTGTTGTTCCGTTTGTTCTAGTCTACATTCTAATACTTCAACATTTTCTTTCAAACTACAAATTTCTTCTTCTCGGTTCTTAAGCTGTTCAGCAATATCTTGAAGTTGGGCGGACACTGAAGAGACATTAGAGAAAAGAGACTGCATGTCAGTCGCTGCACTGTCGAAGCGGTGATCTATGGACATCTTCATGTCTGTTAACATTTCTTCTACTGAGGGACCGGGATTTTCTTCAGTGTCACCAGAAAGACATAGGAAAAGTCCTGAAGAAGGGTTGACATATCTTAGTTGACTGACAGACCGTTCACACACCCACATAGTCACTGACCTTTGGTTTGGCACAGCCAGATGGAACACACACGAGCAACAACACTGACAATTGCTGACGTTTCCTCCCCACCAGTCATACACACATTGCACAAGTCCAGTTTCACGTTCAATATGCACCACATACCTGACTGCCAAAAGAAAAAAATATGCCACACACAGTAGTCACAATCATGCGATACGACAAGTCTGTGAAGATATCCCTTTGTGTGTAGGGCAATACGATTTTGCATTTCGGAGCCGGGCTGACCTTTCACCTTTCTTTTTCAGCAGAGTAATTAGAATTGGGTGAAACATTCCAGTTTTCACTCGAAACTGTATATTACAACAAGGTATCCTAAAATAAATCAGTTTCAGATGACTTTTAGAAAATTATTTGGAAAAAAAAATACGCGAAAGTTTTGAAATTGTCGCAGCATCTCAAACACACGTCTTGCCTGCTTGACTGCGCAGTGTTCACCCCCCAGGACAGACTGAGAGAGAGAGAGAGAGAGAGGAGAGAGAGAGAGAGAGGAGAGACAGAGAGACAGACAGACAGACAGACAGACAGAGTGGGGGGGGAGAGGGAGAGGAGAGAGAGAGAGAGAGAGAGAGAGAGAGAGAGAGAGAGAGAGATGGTGGACAGACGGACATGGAGAGAGGGAGGGGGAGGGGGAGAGGGAGAGAGAGTCAAAATCAAATACATTCTTTACAAACGCTGGGCTCGTAAGGAAATCTGTCAAGCCCCTAGCAATGGCAAAGCCATGATAACAGGAGAAAATAACATTTCCCTGGCCACTGTTTTGCCTGGGGCAACATAGAAAAGACAAAACACAAGATGGCGACATCGTTTTGATTTTTTATTCATATTTTTACGGCCTTTGCCTTTCAACGTAGCTGACCCCCCCCCCCCCCCCCCCCCCCTCCAAACGACAACATTGCAATGTGCAATTTCCCCTAGCCTCCTTTCGCAATGTTTTCCACGCTCTAGCATTTAACGCTCTCTTTGACTTGTCCGTAAGTGTCGCTTGGAATGAGGGAAAGGGAGGAAAAAAAAGGAGGGGGGGGGGGATTGAGGTGGGGAAGGCTGATGGACGGGAGGGGGGGGGGGGAGGGGTTGGATCGACCCGAAATATTGTTCTCATCCCGTTTCACTTGCTTTACAAAGGCTCATTTCCTGCCCATTTACGACACGGCTTTTCACGTGGAATATGCCACGGCCCCTTGGACTGCACAGGCTGTTGGGGTCAGGTCTTCATTTCCTTTTCACTTTATTTCTTTCCCGCCCAAGCCTAAGCAGAGGAGAGATGGTGAAGGCGTTTGTTGCGCCCGTACCAGGTGGGCGATGGAGAGAGGGTGATGGAAAGTGTCTGTTTATGCTGTCAGACGGTTCCTTATTGATCGTGCGTTCCATTCTTTCGGGCGGGTACTTGACGTAATGAGGCTGTAAAGATGTGATGTGCCAAATGTAGAATCAGGCCGGTTTTGATGCCAGCGTTAAGCAACAAGGCTCGCCGGGCTGTGAGTCGCTGGAGTTATCAGCTACTTCCTCAATGTCGTATTAATGCGCGTCACATCTGACACCATGCGCCGAGCATGCCTGCTTCCTCAAGGAACTTTGGCTTCTGTTTCTTCCTATCAATTATTCCTGTTTTTGTGTTGTTGTGACACTGCCGTTTTTGTGCCTCCGTCTTGCTGACGTCGCTTCATTTCTGTTGATCATGCGTTCCCTTTCCTCTCGTCTTGTTACCGCTACACGTTGTTCAGTCTCATGTCATGAGTTAACGGACTGAAACGCCACCTTCAGTCGTTAAAGAGTCTTGAAACTGGGCTGCACGCATCGGACTATGTATCAACTTCAAGGCGGCTAGCTTCTGGCTTCACGCAGTCCGTGAACAGTCTTTAAGCAATGGTAACCTCGATTCTTTCACTAACCCCTTGCGCACGCAAGAGAGAGAGAGAGAGAGAGAGAGAGAGAGAGAGAGAGAGAGAGAGAGAGAGAGAATGTAAAGTCAGACAAGTGATATACAACGCGCTATTTGTCATGGAAATCTTGAGTGTCATATTCGTCTTTCTCTGTGTCCTTGGTGTTTTCGTGTCGAAGCAACTGGCACCGACAAATTAATGGGGCACGCATGAAAACGAACGTCATGGCGATATCCGGATAGGGGTTGCTCACCAGCTTTGGCACCACGACCAAGTATTTCCTGTCTTCAGCAAGGTGCTTAGTATGTGCATGTTCCATGAGAAGAGAAACCACTGAACCAGGACAGACTCCGCTGCTGTGCAGTGTCTCCTGTGGCGGGTTGCCTCATGACCACCTGACAGGAACTGCTTCGTGCGGACTGCCGGTGCTAGGTCTGCAATAGGAAGAGCCTAGATATGGCTGTCAGAATGCACGGCATGGGAGCATCTCCACGGAGAGGACACGGAAGATGAGCGAGCCCTCCACTCCTCCTAAAAAAAAAAAGAGAAAAAAAAGAAGAAAAAAAAGCATGCTAAGACCAGACTAGGGAGATACAGAGAGGCAGTACGAGTGTGAAAGAGAAAGGCAGCAGTTGCACGGTGCATAGCACGCGCCGACAAGAATGCGTCATACCTCCAGACGCGCTGGGCCCGTTTCCCCTTATGTTTTTTTTTTTTTTTTTTTTTTTTTTTTTTTTTTTGCTGAAGAGCTCATGTCGAGGATATAGACGGAACGGGATGAACAGAAGAAACAAAGGAAGGAGAAAAGATAAAAGATGAAAAACAAAGGGAACGATGGAACGGGGAAAAGGAAAAAAAGAAAACAAGGAAAGAAGGAAGAGAGAAACAAAACAACAAAAAACAAGGAGAAGGGAAGAAAGAAGGGCAGGAGTAAAAAAAAAAAAAAAAAATGAAGGAGGAGAGAAATTAATAAAAGGAGAAAGATAGAAAGGAAGGAAAAAGACAGCAAGAAGGAAACTAAACGAAGAAAAGAAGGAAAAAGACAGCAAGAAGGAAACTAAACGAAGAAAAGAAGGAAAAAGACAGCAAGAAGGAAACTAAACGAAGAAAAGAAGGAAGAAAGAAACGGGAAAAGGTGAAAAGACAAAAATGAAGAAAGAGAGGAAGAAAGAGAGAGAGAGAGAAAAAGGGAAAGAGGGAAAGAAGTAGGAAAGAACGAAAGGGAGGAAGACATAAAACAAACGAAAGGAAGGAAAAAAAAAAAGAGGATTCCTTACCTCACCTTCTAAACCACTGTATATCAACACATTAAGCAGTCCATACACATAGCCGATATCTCCACAGGTTTCAGTCATAATGAATGAAGCAGAGTCCAGACATGAATCATGTTGCAGTCCTTGTTAATTACAGTAGTAAGTATTCAGAATTGCAGGGGCTTTTCATATTTAAAACGAACAAAGAAGTAAAAAAAAAAAAAGGATTGCAGGGGGTTTTCATATTTAAAACGAACAAAGAAGTAAAAAAAAAAAAAAGAAGTATGTATCTCGTTGAAAAAAGTAATGCATACTCAATTATCTTGCTTTCCATACAATATTACTGATGTTAAACTGTTCCTGCGTCTGTTTTGCTATACACGGGGTCAGTTTATCAAACGAGGCCTGATTATGTCATTTTCTGCCCCCTGTTTGACCAGCCTTCCAACAGTTTTGTTCTGGGTTGCCTTCACTGGGATATGACTGTGTGACCTAAGGTCACACCCTGTCTGTGTTTTCAGTTTGCCTGCCTACTGCTCTGAGTTTTTGCAATACTTATCCACTTGTGTCGATGGAATAGAAAGGAATGTAGCGACAGCTTATAATCTATTGTAAGACAGAACATCTAGTATCTAGAACACACACACACACACACACACACACACACACACACACACACACACACACACACACACACTCACACACACACACACACTAACACACACACACTCACACACACACACACACAGCCACGTGCTTCCTTCCCTCCCATCTTCAAAACACGGTGCTCACGCGCAAACTGAAAACATGATTATCTTTTATGTAAAGGATACAGGGGAAAATTTTGATGTAAAGCATTGAATAATGGTCTCGAATTAGTTTAGGAATAAACATTTCAAAACCTGACTACCTTGACACGCTTTTCTGTTGTTTTTTTTAATTTTTTTTATCTGTATTATGCAGATAACAAAATCCCACGACAAGAACAGAGAGGGGTGGGGGTAGGTGGGATGTGGAGGAGGGGGTGGGCACGTGGTTTCAAGTTCAATAAATGGTAAGAGACTGTTCATGCTGTAAAACCCTAACACTAAAAACAGAAAAGCCAAACGGCGTAACGCGTGGTACGATCGTGAAGAGATCAATGTGATCCGTAGTATATTTTGGAATGTAAGTTTTCAAATAGGATCAGAAAAACCACGTGGTCACATTGTCGTTCGTGTTGTAACCAAGGAATGTAAGACTGAACACACCCCCAACATTCAGCGCGTTCTTCTTCCCGCGGTCATAGCGCACTAGCAACAAAGACGATGCTACCAGGAGAGGAGGAACGGGGGAAGAGGAGTCTTCATGCAGAGCGGGTAGGAAGTATCTCACACCGTCTCCGGTCACCTTCAAGGTCATCACAGCCCAGCCTGTCACGCACGGACCTGTCAAGGCGGTCACCGAGTTAAATAAAAACAAAGTCACCCCTGTTACTGTCACTCTGCCCAGTGAAGTCCACTGGGGAATTCTGCGTTACGGTTTTGTTAGGTTCCATTGATTTGGGGGCATAGTAATCCGACCTTTGTTTTCTTTTCATGACCTGCTTGCCAGAGTTCAACAACAAAAACACAGAAACGAGCGAGTAACAAAAGAGAAAGGGTATGAAAACTATGTAGATCACCGACTGACTGGTGAACAGGCCACGGAGGCACAAAAATAGTCATGACCAATAAAGATTTTTGAATGGGCCGACTCTAACATATACCTATCTGAACGCCTCTGTCAAGAGACACGACAGAAAAAATTATTTATCCACGTACGTCAACGAAACTGGCTTACGCTTTTAGAGAATGAGACAGAAAACCCGCAAAGGTCAAGGACAGATCACCAGGGAGGACAACTGTTAGTGCACACGGTGGGGCAGCTCTTGTCTCAGAGAACAGTAGAGAAAATAAAAGACCAGTGTCACCAGTTGTGACGGCTGTGCTTTTTCCACATGCGAAACGTACCTGCTTTCGTCTTTCTCGGTCAACTGTCCGCTGTGGTGCGGCGACTAAGCATAGTATCCCTTACTCCTAACTCGGGCGAAAGGCACAAAGGCCGTTATGGCGTTGTACCTGCTTATTAAGTCTTGGCATCCCGTGTCTCTCGGCTGCACCGGTCTTTATCTGGACCGAAGACCACCGTGCCCACAGGGGTTTTGCAGTGACCGTGTCATCATGGAAAAGGTCACTGGAGCCGCCCGTCTATACTGTGCCACACAATTCAAGCGTCACTCGGGTCTCTCATATAGATGGGCTGTTGAGCTTTGAATTCAGAAGTCGTTTTAACGCACTGCAACAGTTCAGGATCACTTATGTCTCTGAATGTGAATCTGTTTCCGTGGGTTTGATCTATTTATTCATTATTTATGGACTTTATTTTTTTTGCGTTTTGAAATAAAGACTGACTTGACAACACGCACGCATGACACATAAACACACACACACACACACACACACACACACACACACACACACACACACACACACCACACACACACATTGATAAGAATTGAAAAAGGCGCACTTGCATTTTTCACCACATCTTACGAAAAGCCATGTTAAATTCATATAGCCCGCAAATCATTTCACCAAAGAAAACGCTTTATGATTCTGAGAATAGTTAAAACCTTTCAGGAAAAAATGTACATTTAGCTGTTATACTACACGAGCAAACCTGTTCATAAGTTACATAGTATGTTTGCACATGAGCACTCTCAGTGTAGTACCACTACTATTACGACTCCTGCAACACTTTTAACTACATTACCACCGCTGCCGCCGCTGCTGCTACTTCTACTACCATGCCACTTTTACTATTACCAATATTACTGCTGCTGCCGTTGCTACTACTACTACTACTACTCCAAGTGGTAGTAGTAGTAGAACTAGTAGTAGTAGTAGTTCATGGAGACTGAAACGGACTGCAGTGTCTTTGTAGCAAGCCATACCACAGACGACTACACGAAAGATGGCACACAGTAACACTGATTCACTACACAATACAAAACAGACAAGTCCATTTTGGACAACTCTGCCTGCCCCAGAGATCCCAAATGACGTGATTCTCCCACCGACAGCCGTCAGGGGGTGTCGCGTCGTGCAGCTCTCTGTCGGATATTTCTGACCTCTGCTCAAGACACAGACATCGGTCAGAGATTTATTTGTCCTGGATCTTGTATCAAATAAGCGTTACTTTGTACCGTCTGCCTTTATTCGCATTCTGAATAGTGTGTGTGTGTGTGTGTGTGTGTGTGTGTGTGTGTGTGTGTGTGTGTGTGTGTGTGTGTGGTGTTGTTGTTGTTGTTGTTGTTGTTTTTCTTTTTTTTTCCAGAAGGCCAGTGGAGAGGCCGGTAGCACAGTAATCAACAGGCTACATGTGTCAGCTTGTAAACATTCGACTGAAAATTTCTTTCCGTGTGTCTTCTCTAGTCAGAATCCAACAATATGAAATCAATCTGATCATTGTTAGGCACTCCACTTCCAGTCTCTTCTGAATCTTCTCTGATGACCCCTTTGTTAAGACAGTACTGAATTCTGTTCGTTTTACCTTGAAGTTCCTAACCACCTCTGTGTGTGTGTGTGTGTGTGTGTGTGTGTGTGTGTGTGTGTGTGTGTGTGTGTGTGTGTGCGCGCGCGCGCGCGCGCGCGCGCGTGCGTGCGTCGTGCGTGCGTGTGTATGTGGTGTGTGTGTGTGTGTGTGGTGTGTGTGTGCATGTAACGCTTATTTGATACAAGATCCAGGACAAATAAATCTCTGACCGATGTCTTAGTCAGTACAACCTTGAGTTAATCTGACAATAAATTGGTTTCAGTCAGTCAGTGTGCATGTATGTGTCATGCAAGTGCGCGCGCGCGCGCGCGCGCGCGCGCGCGCGCGCGCGTGTGTGTGTGTGTGTGTGTGTGTGTCTGTGTGTGTGTGTGTGTCTGTGTGTGTGTGTGTGTGTGTGTGTGTGTTGTTTATATCACTATCCTTCTTTCAACTCACAGTTTTGTTTGTGGCGAGGTGTCTGCTTGTTTTCCGTATCAGTTTTCGTTGTCTGAGACTTTCCCAGCTGGAGGACTCCATTCACGTGACTGACTCTTAGGGGCTGCTATCGGGTCTGTTTCAGCTAACTACACTTCCCTAAATACACAACAGCGCAACATGTCCATCTAAACTGGGGTTCTATGTGTGTATTTGTGCTCTTCCCAAGCCCAAAACAGCGTGTTCTATCAGTGACCACATGAGGCCGTGGCCTTATCAGCGACCTATTCGCTTCTCGTCACATCGGAACCTATTTCAATAGTCAACCTTAGGTGCAGTCTGAAGGTAAACGAACTGTCGTAAGACAAAGAAGCGACCGAACACTGCTCCACACAGATCGAGTTTCTCTGGCATTATTGGGTGTTTCGGATCGATATATCATTTTGAGTCTTGCTTTACATAATGTTACATAAAAAAATGGTTCCGCGCGACGTTTTTCTGCTAGAGGGTCCGTGCGACAGAGATACGTATCAACTAAAGACGTTTCGCGGGAGTCTCAGAACATTCTAAACAAAAGCAGGAAGCTTCATGAAGTTTCCTTAAATATTTCCGACAATGTGCCATACATTTTAATCATTTTTCCATGTCATGGTTCTCGGACATGAATAGTTTATGCGTTTTGATTGGCAGGGTTCTAGAATTTTCGATTTCATGATAAAAACTACACAGAACTGGGGGTTGGGTTTTCAGAGAAGGTGAAGGATAATTCACCGTTTTGGCAACCGTCGTAATAGTCATATTAAGACTGTTTTGTTAATCTACTGCTGGAGTGAGAGACTTTTAACCTGTGACCACAGTCGATGTTTCCTGTGTCTGAAGTCATGGAATGGAACTACTTCCTGTCTTTCGTCTTCGTGCTCTCTACTCACTGAAGGGGCTTTAAAGAACATGAGGTTGATCCTTCACTGTGTCACACACACACACACACACACACACACATACACACACACACACACACACACACACACACACACACACACACACACAGAGAGAGCGAGAGTATAGTACATGTTATTCAATTTTGAGTTACAAGCGATTTATCTGGCGAGGCAAAGCTAATCTTAATTCAAAATGGGCTAATAAATTTCAATCCTGCAAATCATATATTTTGTGCATTTGGGCCAGACGACGTTTTGCTTGCAAACTGTAGATGATCAAATAATTCCGTACGGATGGGGAAGGGAATCCCAATTTAAGAAAACAAAGTACAAAGTGTGAAAAAAGTGTCAAGAATAACACTTTATACTGAAAAAAATCTATCAATTATCTACTTTTCAGCAATAAACTGGTTTACCAAAAATATACATACAATTCTACATATCATATTATCTGATGCATATCATATCTGCTGAAGTTAACCCTTAACCGGCAAAAACAAAAATGAACTGTACAAGTGACACCGATGTGTCTATGCATTTAAACTGCAGTTTAACTGTCATCAAGGCCCATGTAAAATAAGATAAAATTCTTTATTTACGAGGATAATAGATAAGCACTGACGCGCCTTTTTACATCCAGTCCTCGCCTTGAGTAGGGAATACAACATACAGTGAAATGAAAAAATGTAAGAACGCAAACAAGCAAACAAACAAGGCGGTCATGCAATCATAGTGGAACATCAAATAAAAATAGAAGAGAAATGAAAAAAGAAAAAAAATGATAATGAAGGGGAAGAAAAGAGTGGGGGTAGGGTGGGGGTGGGTGGGCTGGGGGAGCATATGGAAAATGTACTATAACGTACAACAATTAGCATGTATATAAACAGACAGTATAATGAATATGACAAAGTACGTACAGAATTTCGAACACACCACACACACGTACGCACGCACCCACCCACGCACGCACGCACGCACGCACAGAGAGAGAGAGAGAGAGAGAGAGAGAGAGAGAGAGAGAGAGAGAGAGAGAGAGAGAGTGAAAACAAGGCACAACATGTAATCATTTTTCATAAGGCATGAAAATACGTAGAAGGTATTTAGCAAAGTGACATGGAGTTTGAAAAAAAAAACAGAGAGAGAGAGAGAGAGAAGAGAGAGAGAGAGAGAGAGAGAGAGGGGAGAGAGAGGAGAGAGGAGAGAGAGAGAGAGGGTGGAAGGGAGAGGGAGAGGGGTGGAATGAAAAAAATACCCACGCCAGATAAAAAAAAGATTCAGTCCTGGGCATACTTTGTTTATTATCTTACCCAGCACAACGTAGATACATTTGCTCACGCATTTTGAAGAACAAAACACGCCAGCTGCAGACTGTCTGTCTAAACAGTAAGCCAGCACTCGCCGAAAGATGCGTTCCTATAGATGTGCGCCATCTGAAAGATGACACCTGTTATTTCCCCTGTCACAATTCGTCGCAGAGCAAACGCCGTGTATTCACCTGGAGGATAATCATGAAGATGACGGTTGGCAACGCCATACACGCATTTCACCGTCTCCGCCAGCTGTCGGCAGCTTTGCCCTGTAGACTTGTTTTCTTCTTTCTTGTTCGCCGACCAGTATTCTGAGGTTCGCTGTTGGTGAGACTGTTGCCTGTGTGACCGTTTTTCATACCATCAGACAGCCACATGCTGTATTCAGAGATGACGTCTAAAGACACCACCAGTGAGCATTACGTTGTGTTTTTGTTTGTTTATTTTTCGTCCAGCCCAGCAATACACAATGGCCCGCTCATCTGTTGTTGTTATTATTATTATTATTATTGTCATCATCATCAGTATTATCATTGTTGTTATCATTACTATTATTATTATTAAGAGTACATATACAGCGCCTATCCTCGCTTAGAGACCGAGCTCTAAGCGCCAAACAATTCTCGCTCTCGTTTACACAGTAGGCTGCCTGCCCGGGTAGGGCGGACTGAAGAGCTGCCTGCTAGGCGTTACATTCTGTCGTTTCCCGTGTCGTCCAGTCGAATATCAGTCACTCGGTCTTTTGTTCATTCTTTCGTTCTTTCGATGCCTGCAATGTGTGTAAATGGCATCCATACCAACGGCCAGAATATGGCCTTCACTTCCGAATGTTGGTGATGGGACTTTACGCGTTTGCAAGATGTTCTACAGTCGTTGACACTCATTCGAAGGACTTTTGGGAAATGGATTCAGAACAAACGTTAACCCCGCAGGAAAAACCCACCTCTACGAAGGACAGAATGGGCTTTAACTTGCGTGCATGTTTCCGTTCCTTGTTTATGCCCGCCCTGGGACACGGGACCCTGGCCTATCCCAAACAGGAGAGAGTGGTAGCCTGTACAGACGTTGATTTCCATGTGAATATATTCTCCAACCTGTCACAAGCGGGGACTGAGCCTCGGACTCCTGGATCAAGATACTATTGCTTGCCCAGGGTGGACAGCATTGCCAGGGTGGACAGCATTGCCAAGATGCCAGACGTTCCACGCCAAGTTAAACATAACTGGATCATCACAAATACAGTCATGAAGAATAAAGTGTCACCACCTACAGTCCTAATGAATAAAGTTTCACCACCTACAGTCCTAAAGAATAAAGTTTCATCACCTACAGTCCTAAAGAATAAAGTTTCACCACCTACAATCCTAAAGAACAAAGTTTCACCACCTACAGTCCTAAAGAACAAAGTTTCACTACCTACAGACCGAAATCTCCAAAGACCATCAACGGCAGACAAGACAAATAGGCAGCACAAATTCCGCAGTTAACAAACCCATAGACATAAAACAACATCGGCCTTCCCATGCACACCAAAATAAGTGTAACCATTGACAATTAACAGAGCAACAGAAATACCGGACACGTGTAAACACCTAGAATTCAAGTCATGATGCTGGTAGCAAAAAAAACAATAACAAAAAAACAATGAATAAAAATAAAAGGCCACATCACGAAGGCCACGTCAGGGCTGACACACGAAGAAGTACAAAACCCATGAACACGTGTTACAATAAGACATGTATCGGTTCTGCAATTAAATCCAGACACATATCATGTCAGCCATGGCAATTGTTTGATTTATGCATTCATTAAAGACCAATGTGGTCTGAAGTAGCGGTGCAAAAAAAAGGAAAACATTGTTTTGGCTAGATTCAATGTGAACTGACTGCAGGCGGAAACTGAAACAAACTTAAGAAGATTTACTGTTCCACTGAACGAGACAAATTACAAGACATTCGTTTCGGCGTTACCAACTTTGTTGGCGGGCTTACCGTCATCAGAATTATCGATATTCGGCTGTCTTCGGATTCAGGTCATTGAACACTTAGTGTACTTCAAACTGTAAGATATTGGAATTGATTATCTAATTATCAAAAAGCACAGTATCAAAGCAACAACAACGACAAAAAACCCTAGAGCGTGATGTTTTCTCTGCATAAGCGTTTCGTCGATTACCTATGACCTGCAGTGCAAAAGTCCATGAACTGCATTTTTCAACGTGTAAAGACTGCGTCCAGGTATGTCTGATGAGGCAAATCACGCCATGTAAGGTTATGCCAAGTCATGTGAAGTCACGTTAAGTCATGCAAGGTCATGTGTAGTCACGTTAAGTCATGCAAGGTCATGTGAAGTTCTGATCTTTACAGCCACGGAAGCCATATTACAGCGAGTAACTAAAAAAAAACGACAACAGAACTATGCACAAATTAAAAGACTAAGACTAAATCTGAAAAACGGATCATCCATTAAAGGTGAATTCAAAAACAAACTCTCTCGCTATCCCCATTCTAAGTCAGGTCAAATGGAACATACCGATCATGTGAAACACTCGGAGCACGATCTTCATGGAATCCAGTCTACACTGTTCGTGCCTTATGTTTCACGCTGAGTGATCGAACGCACGGTCTGTGCCATCGAGCAAAGCAGTGTGGCAAAACGATGATACCACATCACATCAGAAACAAATATTGGACCTCCCACCCCCACCCCTATCCCATCCCATCCACCCCTAAAAAACATCATCTGATATCGTAGTGGCATAAATGTGACTACGTACTCATCGATTTCTTTACAAGAAAATTTTAAAAAATACTTTTAAAAAAAAACAAACGAAAACAGACACAAAGTGGTATAACGGGAAAACACGTGCACCACAGCACAAGTATCTTTAATGCACTAATGAGACAGTCAGCTAACTGTCATCACACGCTCTGACGCGTGCTCCTGTTTCATGAAGTCATGTGTGGTGGTGAATACCCGTATCTCTGCTCAGTGGAACGCATGTGTGGTGGTGAATACCCGTATCTCTGCTTAGTGGAACGCATGCGTGGTAGTGAATACCCGTACCCTTGCTTCATGAACTCGTGTGTGATACTGAATATGCGTATATCTGCTTTGTGGAACTCTAATGTGCTATTGAATGCCCGTACCCTTGCTTTATGAACCGATATGTAGTGTTGAATACCCGTACCCTTGCTTTATGAACTAATGTGTAGAGTTGAATACCCGTACCCTTGCTTTATGAACTAATGTGTATTTTTGAATGCCTGTACACTTGCTTTATGGACTAATGTGTGGTGCTGAATGCCCGTACCCTTGCTTCAAGAACTAATGTGTGGTGCTGAATGCCCGTACCTTTGCTTTATGAACTAATGTGTATTGTTGAATGCCCGTACCCTTGCTTTCTGAATGTGTATTGTTGAATACCCGTACCCTTGCTTTCTGAACTAATGTGTATTGTTGAATGCCCGTACCCTTGCTTTCTGAACTAATGTGTATTGTTAAATACCCGTACCCTTGCTTTCTGAACTAATGTGTATTGTTGAATGCCCGTACCCTTGCTTTCTGAACTAATGTGTATTGTTGAATGCCTGTACACTTGCTTTATAAACTAATGTGTGGTGCTGAATGCCCGTACCCTTGCTTCAAGAACTAATGTGTGGTGTTCAATACCTGTGAACCTGCGTCAAGGGATTCTAGTATAGTGGTCTAAGTACTAAAATCCCTGCTTCACGATGTAGCTAGCTCCTAACCCTTCTTCACATAGCCGCAATATACTTGTCAAAATATCTGGAGTGCACACAACAACGAAAACAATGAACACACACACACACACACACACACACACACACACACACACACACACACACACACACACACACACGTGCGTACATCCAGTGAGCAACAAACATAAGAGAGAGAGAGAGAGAGAGAAAAGAGAGAGAGAGAGAGAGAAAGAGAATTTTTAGTTAAAGAGGGTAGTGGGATTATCATAAATAAAACTATTTTACATCCAGCCTTCTGGGTACAAATACAATTGCATACTGTAAATAAACAAACCAGGAAACAAATACGGAAATGAAGAAAGAAAAGATGAGAAAAAAAAAATAGGGAGAGGGTGGAGTATGTAAAAGATAAACAACCCGTCAGTCACAACACGAAATGCCTCAGCCATCCAGAACCACAAGCCCATCCCACCCACACACTCTCACCCCCCCCCCCCCCCAGCCCCCAACGTCCGCCACAATCAACCCCACCCGCACCCGTCCGACCCGATTCGAAGACCCATTGACAAACAGAACAAAAGGAACTATACCCCCTCCCACGCACGGTGACACAGTTCGTTAGGACATAAATTCATAACCCAGTCAACGGAGCTATGGCAAGGTACGAATAAAATGGGAGGAGGATAAGGAAAAAAAAAGAAAGAAAGAAAAAGGGGAAATCCATAACAACGTCCCGTACATTATCTTATCCACAGGCTGAGGTGGGGAGAGAGAGAGAGAGAGAGAGAGAGAGAGAGAGAGAGAGAGAGAGAGAGAGAGGGGAGAGAGAGAGAGAGAGAGACAGAGAGAGAGAGAGAGTGAGAGAGAGAGAGAGAGAGAGAGAGAGAGAGAGCAGTGACAAATCCTTTACTGTCCATTTCTCGTGAAAGAAATGATTTATATCCTGAATCGTTTTTTTTTATAATTGTTGCTGTTGTACTTTTTGTCATTGTTGAATTATAATTATGTACACTGTATACATGTTTTGATCGTGCCCTGCCCGTCTGTCTTTCCCTATGTCTGACAACTTCTGTCTGTCTTCCAGCTTCTTGAGAGAGAGAGAGAGAGAGAGAGAGAGAGAGAGAGAGAAGAGAGGGTGAGAGAGAGAGAGAGAGAGAGAGTCTCGAGAGAGAGAGAGAGAGAGGGTTGAGAGAGAGAGAGAGAGAGAGAGAGAGAGAGAGAGAGAGAGAGGGTGAGAAGAGAGAGAGAGGGTGAGAGAGAGAGAGAGAGAGAGAGAGAGAGAGAGAGAGAGAGAGAGAGAGTGGGTGACAAATGTTATATGGTCCATGAAGCCTTCAGACAGGGGACATGCAGAACATATATATGTAAGTTCGGTCGTTCATTTCCAACCCTCCCGTCTGTCTCTTGCTACCCCTAGCCCACAACTCACCTCGACAACCTCCTCCTCCCCCCACTCCCTGAGCCTTCTCCCCCCCCCCCCGCCCCTCCCCCCCCCTTCCCCCACATACACAGGTACACAGCAGCGGATCATCTTGTCAACAGTCTTCTCAATGGATTCAGTAATATCTCCATGTTCATTTTTCTTATATTCATAGCTTGTGATATGAACTTCGTGGTGCGAACTTTGCCAAATCTAGTTTTACGCTGTCATCATTGCACGACAAAATATTCACAGTCCGATTGTGGCCAGGAACACAGGATGGCGAGTCGAGGACAGAACATTTCTTCCGGATATCATATACTTTGCAGTAAATTCATGTTCGGTTTCTTTTTATTAGCCTGCTTATTCTAATCGAAATCGTATTGTCTCTGTGTCATTTATTTGTTGTTATTCCAGTTTTACTCAGACTATTCACAATGCATTTCTATTTGATAAAAATCGAATGCGTATTTCGATCAATAAAAGCAGTCTGCACTATGGTACTCTGAAGTAAACAATTCTGCACGACTGTATATAGTGTAGAAGTATGTTCAGTTGTACTATAACCACTTCTAAAACTTGTTTCTTCTTCTGTAATTTTTCCATCCTTTTCTGCTCATTTAGCAAGTCTTTTATTTTAAAAAAAATGTGTATACTTTGTTAACAATACTAGTCAGTTAACAATAATAATTAAAGCTACATTGGGAAGTTATCTGGACTGTACACATCTTTCTTGCGAACTGGAACGATGAAGAATTTTAGACTACTGAGTTGGAAAGATTCCAAATCAAGCAGCTTATTGTAAACCACACTAAGGACGTCAGTTACTGTATTGTCTGCGTGTGTTTACAATTCACTGAAAATGTCATCAGAATCTGCACTTTTGTCAGCTTTGAGGGGACCGACACGGTCGAGAACCTCTTGGCTGGAAACTGGTTAATCAAACGAAACATCAGACGCACCTTCCTCAATTATGTTCTGTAACGATATCGTCTCCAGGCTGTGCTG
>CM065736.1:52141607-52151607 GCA_033310375.1 Conus canariensis | reverse complement strand
CTCTCTCTCTCTCTCTCTCTCTCTCTCTGTGTATCTTATCTGTCTGTCTCTCTGTTTCTCTCTCTCTCTTTCTCTCTCTCTGTATCTTCTCTCTCTCTCTCTCTCTCTCTCTCTCTCTCTCTCTCTCTCTTTAAATAGGTTTCAAAAACCATAATCTCTGATCCAACTTCTTCTTCCAATCAAAATCCGGTAAATCATCAACAGACACAACAGACGTGTTTTCTCTTAAGAGCGAGAGGTCAGAAGGGAAGTCTTTCCCGATCATTGACCACTCTCATTTCTCTCATGATCCATAAACAGTGGTGCCATCTGACTGGTCCACAGAACGATCAGAATTCTCACTGTCCTAAGGCACAGCATTACGGACGTCGGAGCCCAGCCCAGTCCCTGCACCGCCTTAACCATCACAGGTCACAGGTTCCCTCACGCAGCGACTGCGGGTGCCACTCTCATGGCTGCAGCTTGGTGGGTGCTTCCCACTCACATCCACACTCCTTTCATCCCACCTGCGACTCATGCCAGAGAATAGGAAGCACAGAAAGAAAAGGGAGAAAAACAACAACACTCCCCATCCCCCTTCCCCCCTCCCTCTTCCTCTCTCTCTCTCTCTCCCTCTCTTTCTGCAAAACTGGCATAATGAATTTTAGTGTGTAACATGTGGTATTAAAAAGATCTACAATTCGAGAAAGAACGCTTGAAACGTCGTTATGTACCGTAAATGGTCGTCTAATTCAGCTGTAATCTTCGTTCTCTCAATAGTGGTAATAAAGATCTACAATTTCAGAAATAACAAGTTCGAAACTTGTCGTTATATACATTAAATGGCCGTCTGATTCAGGTGTAATCTCCATTGCTTCATCCCCTAACTCTCCGCCCACTCACACACACACACACACACACACACAGCACACACACACACACGCGCGCGCGCGCGCGCGCGCACGCACGCGCACACGCACGTGCGCACGCACACACACACACACACACACACACACACACACACACACACACACCAACCAGCACTACTACCACCACCACCACCAGAGAGAGAGAGAGAGAGAGAGAGAGAGAGAGAGAGAGAGAGAAAGAGAGACAGAGACAGAGACAGAACAGAGAGAGAGAGAGAGAGAGAGAGAGAGAGAAGAGAGAGAGAGAGAGAGGAGTATTGCAGATTCAGGTTTTTGTTTATCTGTTCAGACACACAGTCCACACATTGGAGTGAGATTTTTACACACAAAACTGCGGCAGAGCGTGCGCCCGCGCGCGCGCGCGCGCACACACACACACACACACACTCCCACAGACTATATACACACACAAAGAGTACACACGCACACGGATGCACGCGCGCGTGCGTGCGCGCGCGCGGCGCGCGCCACCCCACACACACACACACACACACACACACACACACACACACACACACACACACCACACGCAGGCGCGCGTGGGAAAAGTTCAGAAGCAGGACTGGCTCTTGGCCGTTACGTACACGACCATTAGCTGTTCACATGACTATAGCTAACTGTCTACCTCAGTAGCACGTGGCACGACACTGGACCAACTGTATGCTGCATAGATGGGGCCACTAAACACATACTCTGCTTAGTTTCTGTCGGAGTAAAACTCCGTGACACCTAGTGTGGACACAATTTTCATGCACAGAGGAACAATAAAGCAAAATCGTACAAAAGTACTTGGAGAGAGAGAGAGAGAGAGAGAGAGAGAGAGAGAGAGAGAGAGAGAGAGAGAGAAGAGAGAGAGAGAGAGAGAGTATATTCATGGCTGGAATCCAAAAGATTTTTTTGTCAGGTTGGAGCAAACTTGAATATTCAGCCTCCCACCCCAGTAAATTTCGAGGGCGTTAGTTTTACGATGCATGGGGAGGGGGAGGGGGAGGGGAGGGGGGGGGGACATGATGGCGATAAATGGTTGTAGGAACGATATTTTTTTGTCTTTATCGCCTAAAATACGTTCAGAATGTTAATACTAAAGTCTAACATGACCACTTTCTGCCAACAGTTTCTTCCTCGGGTAAGCAGACGAAGAAAACGCCAACATTTTCCCCAGTATGGCTGAATTCCTGAACAAGGAATTGAGCTTATGTCTAAAAGTTTAAGTCAGCTACTTAAAAGGAAAAGGTCTTGAATTGCGTTGTATTATATGTTCTGCATTGTATTGTATTCTATTGCACTGTAGTGTATTACAATCTCCTGTATTACATTGTACTGTCTTGAATGGAATTATTTTGCATTGTGTTTATTATGTTGAAAAAAAAAGTTTTGTAGTGTTGACCAGAACTGTGTTGTATTCTATTATACTATACTGTATTATGTCATACCGAATTTCGGTGTGTTACATTACATGGAAATGTATTGATTTGTATTGTACTGTATTGGGTCGCGTTCTGCAGTTAGCAATATTTTGTACCGTAACAGGCTGTCTTGAACTGTATCGTATACAATTGTGTTGTTCTGACGTTTATCATTATATCAAATTATAATATACTACAACAAATTATCTTGCATTATACTGTATTACATAATGTTAAATCTTATATCATATTACATCAAATTATATCATATTATATTTTACTATATTATATTATATCATATCATACTGCACTGCATTATACTACATTGTGTTAAATTCTCATTTTCTTCTCTTTGGAGAAAGGTGCAGGGGACGTGGAGAGAATTTTCCACACTATTTGTCAGGGACTGCAGTCTTGGGCCTCTGGTTGCTCACTACCACAGTCTACCGCCTCGTCCGAAACAGCAGCATTCAGAGCACCTCTTGAGGACTTATGAAAATCAACAACAGACAAACACTGCCCCCCATGTGTCACTGAACACTCGACCCAGAGAGCTCGCTGCCGAATCGTGTGTGTTACCCACCGATTGCCCCACTCCATTGAGACCCAAGTCTCAAGGCGCATAACCAGAAATATTAGAGGAGTGAAAACCAAACTGTGACCAGCAACAGCGTTCTGACATTTCTGCTGGGAGGATTTTTTTCGTAGTCACCACGGTAGTTTTGTTTCGTCTTCTTGGTTTTCTTTTTTCACCCTAACAGCGTCCGGCAATACACTGGTCTAAACACACCCCAGCATCATGAAAATTCAGCTGAAGCGAAAGAATGCTCCCATCCAAGTTACCGCTGTGTTACTTTTGTCGTTGCTTTATTTGTTGTCGTCGTTGTCTCCGCTGGAGCAGCGCACGTGGTGGCCCTTCGCGTTATGACGTAGATGCAGTTCAGCCATGTCAGATGACTGCAGATCAAGCAATCTGTTTATCTAGCTGTGGAATGCAGTTTCATTTTCTTCCCCATTCCTTATTTCAAATGCCTAACGGAAAGGCCTGCAGCAAATCAATACTTTTTTAAATTTTAATCCATGAACATATTTTTCTCTTAACAGTTGCAACGATGGCGTATGAATAAATTAATAACGCGGCTAGCTTTAATCTGAAGATGAAAACCAGGGATTTCTGAACAGCCTGAATTTAATTTAATACCCCATAAAAGACCGAGCGGGGAGGGGGGGGGGGGGGGGGGGAGTGTGGAAGAAAAAGTGAGGGAAAATGTGTACACCTGTCAGCTTTGTGCCTTCGGCCAATAGAACCATTGTGCCAGTTTCTTTTCTGTGTCGGAGTGCTTTCGATCTGGAAAGTGTGTGGTGTTGTTGAACCACTGAACAAAGCAGGCAGTCAATATCTGCTTTATACCATTTCTGAGCACGATAACGTAATACGGTTCACATCGTTGCACGGCAACGTAAGACAGCTCAAATCGCAATTTACGTCAGAGAAAACGTGATTTCTTCATCCCCTTAAATCTACCTGTCGTTCTCTATAGTACAAAGGAACTTTTTTCAATGTATGAATATAAGTATTAATTCAAATTATTTCCATTCAGTATCCAAATGAACCTGATTCGAAAAGATAAATGCGCATAATTTTTTCTTAACTTGATTGCTCTGACACAACTTGAAATCGCTTAACTGAAAATGTCCTATGTTCCAAATTAGTTTTATTGAATAATGTCCGGATGAAATTTCAGGTGTTTCTCTGCTCATAACGCAACCTCTATTGATCTCACTTCAGTACTTCCGGATTAAACTATGAAGGCGTGCCTGTCCACTGCGGAAGAGAGTGGCCTTTCTCTGCTATTCCGCGAATGACAACAACAACAACAAACAGCCAGCTGATGAAGACATTGAACTTGAAGATGAAATTTCAAACATTCACACAAAAATGTTGATTTGGGCCTTCAAGTCCAGTGATGTGAATCATCTTTAAAAGATGGAGCTGGAAGAAATTGTCATTTCCTATTACATTTTCACTTGAACTGTTTGATTGCAGCTGAAAAATAAATTCGTAAATTTGGTGATATAGAAGAAAGAAAGTGCACAGGAAACAGGTGGTGGAACAAAAGTAGTGAAGAAACAAAATGCACAGGAAACAGGTGGTGGAGCAAAAGTAGTGAAGAAACAAAATGCACAGGAAACAGGTGGTGGAACAAAAGTAGTGAAGAAACAAAATGCACAGGAAACAGGTGGTGGACAAAAGTAGTGAAGAAAGAAAGTGCACAGGAAACAGGTGGTGGAGCAAAAGTAGTGAAAAAAAATGCACAGGAAACAGGTGGTGGAACAAAAGTAGTGAAGAAACAAAATGCACAGGAAACAGGTGTGGACAAAGTAGTGAGAAAGAAAGCACAGGAAACAGGTGGGGGAGCAAAGTAAGAAGAACAAAGTGCACAGGAAACAGGTGGTGGAACAAAAGTAGTGAAGAAACAAAGTGCACAGGAAACAGGTGGTGAGCAAAAAGTGAAGAAAGAAAGTGCACAGGAAACAGTGTGAACAAAGTAGTGAAGAAACAAAATGCACAGGAAACAGGTGGTGGAACAAAAGTAGTGAAGAAACAAATGCACAGGAAACAGGTGGTGGAACAAAAGTAGTGAAGAAAAAATGCACAGGAAACAGGTGGTGGAACAAAAGTAGTGAAGAAACAAAATGCACAGGAAACAGGTGGTGGAACAAAAGTAGTGAAGAAACAAAATGCACAGGAACAGGTGGTGGAACAAAAGTAGTGAAGAAAGAAAGTGCACAGGAAACAGGTGGTGGAACAAAAGTAGTGAAGAAACAAAATGCACAGGAAACAGGTGGTGGAACAAAGTAGTGAAGAAACAAAATGCACAGGAAACAGGTGGTGGAACAAAAGTAGTGAAGAAACAAAGTGCACAGGAAACAGGTGTGGAACAAAAGTAGTGAAGAAACAAAATGCACAGGAAACAGGTGCACAGGAAACAGGTGGTGGAACAAAAGTAGTGAAGAAACAAACGAGCGAAAACCACAGCGATACAATCACTGCCGGAGCCAACAGAAAATACCACTCCGAGGGTTGTTGGCGTGGAAAAAAAATTGATTACAAAGAGGTACGGAAAATGTGGGAAAAGATTTTAATATTAAGAATGTATATAATCTGTCAGCGTGTCCGACTGAACTAGGAAACAGTGTCGTTCCAGCTTTTTTCTATAGAAAACAACAGCACTAGTTGAGGCATCAGAGGACAATTCATTGTCGTGCCTTAATTCAGGTGTTCCATGTTTCACGGAAAAAGAAGAGAGACAAACAATATATATCACGATCCGATCTTAGGGGAAAACCATTATTTAAGTTCTCATTTTACGGAAGAAGCATTTTGCGAAGCTCTGGGGTTATTCTTTTCCAATAAAACTGCTGTTTGTATCGATGGCATATCAATTCCTAACAAAGTTCTTTGAGTTGAAAGCAATTAGTCATTGGTTTTACCGAAATGTTGCTGGGTGGAACTCTCCTTTGTATCTCGAAGAGGTCAGTTTTAATACACATTTCTAAACAAGGTAAAGTCTAGAACTGTGACCGATAGCTACAGACCAGTAACATTTACGCCTCAAGCTGCAAAAATGTCACACAAGATAGTTGAAAAGCATCTTCTGTATTTTTGTGGAAAAGATTTTACCAAAAATAAAAATAAATAAAAATCAGTAACCTCTAGAAAAGGTCTTCCATCCTTCCAGAGTTTTAATCCACTCCAAACTGTGCAGTTTATGATTCTGCGAGATCTTTTCATCTGAAAAAAAAAAAAAACATCTTTATCCCAACCACTATCATGGGCTTCAACTAGGTCAAGGGGTTATACGGTCTGTATGCAGAAGTGGGGGACGATCCCTCTTCATTCACAGACTTCAACTCGCCCAGACCTGTTGTTTGAACCTGCTCTTCGGATCTAACATCAACTCGCCCAGACCTATTGTTTGAAGCCGTTCTTTGGACCTAACAATCTTGCTTATGATTGTCCTTTTCTAAACCCAGCTGCCACAAAAATCCGGTAAACGTCTCCCCGACTGCCACAGAAATCCGGTAAACGTCTCCCCGACTGCCACAGAAATCCAGTAAACGTCTCCCTGACTGCCACAGAAATCCGGTAAACGTCTCCCCGACTGCCAAAGAAATCCGGTAAACGTCTCCCTGATTGCCACAGAAATCCGGTAAACGTCTCAGTTTAATGTGCCCGTAGGACTACGTGTTTTGGCCCATCTGCAAAACGCAAAAGGTATTAGTGACCTTTTAAAAATTCCAGGAAATCCACCATGCACTTTTATAACGCCGGGGGTTTGGTTTTATTTCGTTTTGTTCTGTAAAGGCTCCGTCAGCTTTCTAATACACAAAAACTTTTCGGGGAACCTTGCTTTAAGATTTCTGCCATTCCAGAGAATGTTTGCCAACGGTTCAATGTTTGAGGAAGTAGCTGCTTCCGGTGCTCATTGCCCCACTTTTCCTGCCCGAGAATGTTCGAAACACGATCTTTCTGACAGCTTCATCTACACAGCGGAACTCACAGCCCTGGTCCTGCCAATCAACATGGTTTATCAATTTGCACAAAAGGATTTTCTGATTTCTCTGACTCCCATTCTGCTGGGGAAGCCATTGCTGACCGTAAGCCGTAAGCTGAACTGCCTAGAACTCCTGGTCTTTCTTATTCATTTTTAAAGTTCACACCTCTCTGAAATCTGACAGCAACAACATTGTTCTGGCTTGGGTTTCTTATCATGTGATCATTTGCGGCAATGAGTTTGCCGACCATCTTGCGAAGATTATCACAAATAAAGAATTAGATCATTTATCCCTTACACAGATCTGAAATCCCTGTCCAATCAGTCTCTCTAGCAAGAGGATTGGAGTACGTCATTTTGATTTACGGATCCGAGCAAACCTTGAAGAATTTCTACCCTCTGCAAATGATGGCCGCGAAGAAGAAACATTTTGGTTCCGGTTATACACAGATCCCTTTTTCCTGATGCAGTTGTATCTCTTCAAAACGTAAGACTCCACGGTGCATACTATGGGGTGAGCCACACTGTATTGTTCTGGAGTGTCAGGATTTACATGACGTTAGACTTCAGCCTTTTACAAAAGCAGTCACGAAGTCTTTGCCTAAAGATGTTTCATCATATGTGATTTTTTAGTTCTAAATGTTCACTTAATCTACGAATCTGTGGAAAAATCGATCCAGTTTTCAGCGACTTTGGAATGGATGTTGTTGGACTTGCATGGAATCAGCTTTGATATGGTATCAAACAGGGATGTTGTTTGACCTTATGGAATCAGCTTTGATGTGGTATCAAACAGGGATGTTGTTTGACCTTATGGAATCAGCTTTGATATGGTATGAAACAGGGATGTTGTTTGACCTTATGGAATCAGCTTTGATGTGGCATCGAACAGGGGTGTTGTTTGACCTTATGGAATCAGCTTTGATGTTGCATCAAACAGGGATTTTTTTTTACCTGGGAATCAGCCTTGATGTGGTATCAAACAGGGATTTTTTTAACCTGGGAATCAGCTTTGATGTGGTATCAAACAGGGATTTTTTTAAAAACCTGTATGGAATCAGCTTTGATGTGGTATCAAACAGGGATTTTTTTAACCTGAGAATCAGCTTTGATGTGGTATCAAACAGGGATTTTTTTAAACCTGGGAATCAGCTTTGATGTGGTATCAAACAGGGATTTTTTTACCTGTATGGAATAAGCTTTGATGTGGTATCAAACAGGGATTTTTTCATCTGTATGGAATCAGCTTTGATGTGGAATCAAACAGGAATTTCTTTACCTGTATGGAATCAGCTTTGATGTGGTATCAAACAGGGATTTTCTTTTACCTGTATGGAATCAGCTTTGATGTGGTATCAAAGGATTTTTTACCTGTATGGAATCAGCTTGTGTGGTATCACTTTGATGTGTATCCAACAGGGATTTTTTTTTTATCTGTATGGAATCAGTTTTGATGTGGTATCAAACAGGGATTTTTTTTTACCTGTATGGAATCAGCTTTGATGTTGTACCAAGCAGGCCTCATACGGACCGCTTGGCCGGCTGGGCTTGACACAACTTGAAATGGGATGAAAAGGCACAACTCTTGTTAAACTCATGAACCACTTTATTTTTTGTTTTAGCTGAAAGAAAACGTACGCTAGCAAAGCTATATTCCTTGACATAAGAAAATCTTGAGATAGTGTGTGCCGTAGAAGATTGCTTTGCAAGTGAAATGGAAGGCTGCTTGACAAGTTAAAAAGTATTAGAACGCTGTGCACTGTATCAGTACATTCAATGTTTGGTATCTACATGATCTGTATGTGCTAAGAGTTGGCAAAGTTTATTTGTCACTAAACATTTTGATATTGGAATCCCAAAAGGCTCTACTATAGCAGCTAGTTTATTTACTATTCTTCTTCATGAACTTCCAGGTTGCTATCAAAAACATGAATTCGGTACAATGTGCGGATGGTACTGCATCTGCATCTACGCAAGATCAGGAAAATTCACGAAAAAGAATGCCATACATAATGCACAAAAAATGTACCAGCCGTGAATATATGGATTCGGCTCCTGTACATGTAAATGGAAGAAAAGGGATTTTACTCTCTGGAGGAAATAAACACAGTTAACTTTTTATTTACATAACGAAGAGAACCCAATGTTCTTGCCTCATCTGGTGAGATGGCAGAATCTTACAGAATTCGTAAAGAATAAAGGTATAGGGCTTTCACTTAACTAGCAAACTAAGCTGGCGATTTTACATGTGCTGAGAATCTGACAACAACAGACAGAGAAAACAATTGAATGTATCAAAAACAACTACTGCACAATCACGGGGCCAGGACACAAAAATGTAACTATATGGCACAGGTGGTCTTATATGGCACAGGTGGTCTTGTATGGCACAGGTGGTCTTCGATGGCACTGGTGGTCTTGTCCCATCAAATTGAAACGTACTTTCCGGTTCAGCAAACCTTATAAAGGACGTTACAGTCTACTGACAGCAATATTACCCAATCTGCTCACTTTAACTCCATACATTTCACAAAAGATACTGAATCATTAACCACCATTACCATCCCCTTCCCCCCCCCCTCCCCCCCCCCCCTTTTTTTTTTTTAATCAACGCAACTTACCTACAACAAAATATGTTAAAAGTTTGTAACCAAAAGCCTTTAAGCGTCAAAATCGGAAACAATCAAAATCTTCCTTTCTTTAGAAAGTGAATACAAGAGACCTCAATAGCCCTCTTCTCCCCAGCCCGTAAGAAATTATTTCACTGAATTATCTAAAAAGATGTAAATAATAATAATAATAACATTAACTGGTTTCAGCGAAGCACACAGTCCCGTAACATATCTCAGAAGGAGCATATTCAGGACAAGTGTGATACAGATCACGCTGTTTTGAAGAAAGATGATGATATGAACATTGCATCCTCTGACGCCAAAGAAAAATAAAAGCGTCTAATCAAATGACGTGAAAATGTTCCCAGATGGTTCGGTTAGGGAAAGACATAGGATCTGACTTTGCGATGCCTGTTTTTAAGAATACAAAACCGTTTTTCATGAGAACGATTTTACTACTCAGTTGTGCGCTATTTTCATGTTACTAAATCTTTTATGTGATTGCGGTACTGCAG
>CM065736.1:52116607-52139107 GCA_033310375.1 Conus canariensis | reverse complement strand
TTCCCATGTTCACCCAGGTTTCATGGTGCAACGTCTTTTGTCTGCCATACTGGGGCGGACATACGGGTTTCTGAGAGAGTATTTTCTTGCGATCGTTATTACCTTTTTAGCACCTCTCTCTCTCTCTCTCTCTCTCTCTCTCTCTCTCTCTCTCTCTCCTCTCTCTCTCTCTCTCCTCAAGTCGTAGCCTGGTGGCTTGTTTAAGATTTGTTAAATATTCAGTCTACAGTTGGGTAGAGGCTATAGTTTAAGAGAAATTTGCCTCCGGCAGAATTTTATCTTTTTTTCCAAATTAGCTTGCATAATCAATATTTTCGTCTTTTGTCGAGAAAAAGATCTCTGACCCATAACGTCTCTGCTCTTCTTTCCCCTTCTCCCTTACCCACAATCTCTACCCCGCCCCTTCCCTCACGCCGTGTTCAATCCTCTCGGTCAACACGGCAATCAATTACTCACTGGAGTTTGTCTACTATGAGAATCCTGAACTGTAGTGATCAACATCGCGTTACCTAAAGTAGCACACTGCCGACACGTTAATCAATAATCACTACTGGGGTGTGATGACTTAATTATGACAATCTTTTGTTATATAATTCAAGTGGATTAATTATTTGTTGTTCTTCTCGAGCGTAATTCAAACCAATATCCCCAGGACATGAGAAGATATGATGCGGATGTAAAGTCAGGACAACAACGCGTGTTCACCGATGTCGTTGCACGCGTGTGCTCAAAGCCTGTCGCGCACACCGGGGAGTGCTCCGCATGAATGGAGCGGACCAAGATCCAGGTATCCAGGGCCTGACGCTGACAGTCGCCTTAGATTAATGTGTGGGTCAGGCACCTGGTCACTCTCATCTGTCAGACCCTCTGGGCCACTACTGTCCTGTTAGTCATTCCCTCCTTTGTCTATTCAGCTGTTAGACCTTAGCCTAGCGCGACGTCCTTTAAAGTGAAACAGTAATCACTACCATTACTGGCACATTTATTAACGTTGCTGCCACAGCCGGTACCACCGTATCAGGCAGCCACCACTGCTGCTGCCTGTGCCGTCGCGCCAATGACTATCACATTGTTGCACCTGCTGCACCAACCACAGGGGCCACCATTGACACTTATATTGTAACTGCTACTGCTGCTGTTTGCTGTTGCCACTGCACAACTGATACTATTCCAACTGCGCTACCAGTGGAAACACAAAGAGTTTATTACCGTACAACAATAACATGACATTTAAATTGTAGCATATCAATTTTTTCATAGTTAATACTCAAAGGTATGTTAAGTTCACCATTTATTTACACGCGCGCGCGCGCGCACACACACACACACACACACACACACACACACACACACACACACACACACACAGCAACGAAGGGGAGTGAGAGAGAGAGAACATTTCAACAAAGATTCGAGTGATACTTGACAAAACCGGACTCTAGCAGCTGTGCAAAACCACGTTGGATAAGTTCCCTGAGAATGATTTTTACCATCAATTTGCATGACCCAGTTACTATAGAATTGCTAACGTGAGTGTTTTTAGGCAATTGTTGAAAACTGTAGTGTTTTCATTTTGATTTCAGGCAAAAATGAAACATAAAGGAGAGAAATCATGTCTGATGCGGAGGTTTCTGATGATTTGCTATCAAACAATAGAGGCCAGGGGGGCCCTAAACTGAACACTAGTTTTGCCCAAAAGTTTGCCGATCGATCCCAACTGTGTAACCACACACACATACACACAACGTTACGAATTACGCAGGAGAGAGAGAGAGAGAGAGAGAGAGAGAGAGAGAGAGAGAGAGAGAGAGAGAGAGAGTACACTTACTTTTTGGCGACACAACTTGAACAATCAGGAGTTCTACACACAGGCAGACGACTGATGGATTTTCTTGGTGGTAGGGTTGGATTTTAAATTGGTAGTTGTCTCTCACAAATTTGTTACTTGTCCTTTGAAAATTAAACACAATATGATTTGTTTCCACAGCTGTAAGACAGACGGGGGATCTGGGAAGTGTTTGAGGAGTCTTTCCTTAGCTCGCACCGACAATCGTTCCACAGACCTACCCAACTGTCGTCTGATCGAAGCAAGAAGTCGTGAGTCACCCCCCTTGAATAATGATAGGCACGCGAAAGGGTTGAATAATGATGATGTTCGCAAGCAGAAGACACAACGTACAGCAAATGTTACTGTTAATATCAAACAAAGCATACACCAAATAGTCAGAAAAATGGAGAGGCCGATGTGGAAATGAAAAAAAACAAACAAACAAGATTTTCGCTAAACAACTGTGAATAATTGGATTTAAAGTCTCTCTAATTCCGAGATCCTGTGCTAGATTTGTGGGGCGAAAAATCCGTGGATTAAACAAACACTGCAAGCCACTTTTATACCTTCATGTTTGTACAGTAAGTAATATTCAGTTTACTGGTAAGCTTTTACCATTACAGCCTATGGAAATGTTTTGCGCATGGGCTACTCGGCAGCAGTGGTCATTGCGCTGTTGCCTCTGTCCATTATCAGCCTGCAAGAAGGAATGCTCGCTGTAGTTTTACGGTTGGTGTAATAGACCAGACTCCGAGTCCACACAGTGGTGCAGGTGACTGGCAACGACCGGCGACACGATGGCTGCTCACCGGGTGACAAACCATGTACCGTCCCTCTGTGATGACGTCAAGGCTACGTCAGACAGGGGACAGCGAGGAGGCGGGGGGCACCAGGAGGTCAGCGGAAGCAGACGACAAGAGAGTGCAGACTGGAGGACAGAGGGCGGAGGATGGGGCGGGCATCCTTTTCTCCTCCCGGCCACCTGCAACAGAGAAGTGGGGCGTCACGTCACATGGGACAGGGTACTGTTGGGGGGTGGGGTGGGGGTGGGGGGTCGCTACGTGCATGTCGCAGGTAGTGTTTTCGCCGAGCGCATAATCGTGGTGTTCTTGCGACCTACAAAGTGGTGCTGTTTTGCTGTGTTTGTTACACACACACACACACACACACACCACACACACACACACACACACACACACAGAGAGAGAGAGAGAGAGAGAGAGAGAGAGAGAGAGAGAGAGAGACGTTGTCGTGTCAGTGACGTTAAAGCTCAGTCGTCCATACAGGGTTATTTCAGGAGTACTGCATAAATAAGAATGTGATAACTCGCTTCCGTCTTGGGACAAAAGACGTATACATTTAACACATAGTCCTACAATAATTCATAACATAGTCCGACAAGAATTCATAACATAGTCCGACAAGAATTCATAACACAGTCCGACAATAATTCATAACATAGTCCGACAATAATTCATAACATAGTCCGACAAGAATTCATAACATAGTCTTACAATAATTCAAAACATAGTCCGACAATAACTTACAGTCCTACAATAATTTATAACTGACGTGTAAAGCGATTGAAAGTGGGTCTTGCTGAATGCGCCAGGCATTCCACTGAGTTCATCGCAACCCTCTTGCAAAACATCGAACAAAATCATTCAAACGACATTTCAATGCAAAAATAGATATAGAGATGAATAAATAAACAAATAAAGATAATGAAAATGAAAAGAAAGCTATGTAAATGAAATAATAGAAAAGAAAAACGAAAAACCACGAAAACGGCACAGCGTCATGCAGCAGTACAGAACGGACAGCTAGCGCTCTTTCCGGTGATTACGTTTCCACTCCCTAGCTGCCAGTTTACAATAGAAAACATAACATGTCATCTCAAAGCTTCTTCTTTCTCTTCAGCGTTCAGAAACAGCCGGTCAGGCTGACATCGGCAGGCCTGTCATTCTGCTGAAGCCCACAGTCTTCTCCACGATGGTGTGGCTGTCCCACGGCTTGTCCATGTGGTCGGCGCCCTCTGGCCAGGTTCGGCGTGGTAGCAGGTGGCGGGGTGGACAATGCAGGAGTACGTGTTCAGGGGTCTGGGTTCCTGTCCCCTGTGGACTGTCGTCAGTGTGGGAGACGCGGAGTGGGTGGGGTGGGGGGTCATCAGTCATCAGCAGCCCAGTCCTCAGTCGTGATGGTTGTCTACTCATGTCTCTGTTACGTAGTAAACTGGCTTCCCAGTGTATTGATGCATAACAGACTGGAAGACTGTCCGACTCTGAAATGCATGACTAACCTCAGCCTGAAGCTAAAACGCTATCCCTAAACCCTACACCGGACTCCTAATCTGACCTAACTTGTAAACCTACGACTGCTAATCTGAATAACCCTAACTTGTTAAAAACCTAACTGACTCTGTGCCTAATTCTAAAATAACCCTAACTTGTTAAGAACCCTAACTGGTTAAAAAAAAAAAATCATGGATACATTTTGCTGCGGTATGGGGCTTTGGATTGGCTTCTCTTGAGCTCCACCGATCAAGAAAAAGCTCGTCCGCCGCTGGGTCGACGACCCCGGTGCCAGTGCCGACTCTTCTTTGTCACTGGGAAGTGCATGCTTGTGGAGGATAGTTTCCGTCTCTCCCTGGGACTCTACGTGGCTGATCTGCTCCGTCTGCTGCCAGCTTGTGTTGAGGAGTTGTAACGATGAAAAAGGTGTTTCGACTGTCCAGAAACAAGCACAGGTGCATGGGCCACAAAGGCACACACACAAAAAAAAAGAGAAAAGAAAAAAGAAAAACAATGTTTTAAAACGTGGACGACGGCTTAAAGGCGGGAAAAGACAGACAGGCAGAACCACAGTGTGGCAGAAGAGGGAAAATGACTGCCTCACAACACCCTGCACCCTCACCTCACGAAGAAGAAGGGAGGAGGTGGGAGGGGGTGAGAAGGGTGGGGGTGGGAAGAAGGCCAATGAAGTGGGGATTCATTTTCAATATACACCTGTACATCATTGGATAACTAAAGTGTATTGCCCCCCCCCCCCCCCCCCCCCCCCCTCCTTCCTTAGACCCTTATATCATCATCCCTTAACGAAAAACAATAACGACAACAAACAAACCAACAAACAAACCGTACAGAACAAGATATTAAGGAGGAAATGAACATCTATGAATCTATCTGTGCCATGCACTTTAAAAACGCGCAGGAAACCATAGCAACAAATGGTTACCTCTTGCTAAAGTGTGAAAAAAAGAAGAATATAAACACCAAAACAACAGTCGTATAACTGTACCATCTACACCTCGGAAAAGAGGGAGGGGAAGGGGGGAGGGGGGAGAACAAGAAATGGCGGGACGTCTGCACAGAACGGCTGCTCCAATGTAACATTTGACAATGCATTGTGCCAAGGAAGAGAGACAAACAGCAACCACAGTGGCGGCGAAGGAGGGGGCGAGGTGGGCGAAAAGCCTGCAGCCGCCGCCATCCCACATGTCATCATGTGCGTGCCTCTCCTAAATGAAAAGACCACATGATTGACAACCGCACGCTCCACTTTCCCCCTCGGCCAAAATGACCTTTTTCTTCCTGTCTCTCTTCTGGACTAACACCCCCTCACTTCACCCAGCCCCTTCCCAACCTTTACACACACAAAAAAAAGTAGAGAGAACGAAATAGATGGCATAATTGATGTCTGAGAAAGCGAACAATGGAGGAGGGAGAGAGAGAGAGAGAGAGAGAGAGAGAGAGAGAGAGAGAGAGAGAGAGAGAGAGAGAGAGAGAAATAGACAGAAAGGAGGGGATGGGGTGGGTATGCACGGCGGTGATTCCAACAGAGGCACTGCTTCCATGACTGTTTTCTCTCTCTCTCTCTCTCTCTCTCTCTCTCTCTCTCTCTCTCTCTCTCTCACACACACACACACACACACACACACACACACACGTATGCGCGCACAGACGCACGTGCGCACGCACACACATACGCACGCACGCACGCACGCACACGCACACACACACACAACACACACAACACACACACACTGTAGAATGAAGGAAGGTTTATGCTCCAGCTCGCCCTGTGATCACAGACGGAACAGCAAAGTGCCGTTGTGGTCAGAGAGCCGGCCCAAGCCACAGGTAAACTGACCCGTTGCTGAGGACCTCATCGATCACCTGCATTGTTTCAGGCTCCATGCCAGTCCCACTACCAGGGAGCTTCCAACGGCCTTCAGCAGGTGAGTTCCCATACCATGAGATGGCATCTGGATACTATTCTAAAGGTACTTTTGTCACGAATTATCAAAAAAGGGTATGACCTGCTCCAAAAGTTAACTAACTGAGGCCTACATATATTGCCGCGTTATAGTACTTTTTAAGAGGGTCTGTGTCATGGCGCCATTTTGATTAACGGAAGTTAGTGAGAAACCGCTTAATAGGCCCTATTCACCGGTTTCCCAAACTGTGCACAACATGAAAATGATGTTCAATCAACTGTCTGAACAAGTATAAATGCATACTTGTTCTTTCAACATGGATTTAGTGACAAAATTATCAATGAAACACATTACGCAGTCTCAGCATAAAAACAAATGCCTTCAAAGTATTTTTAACGGAATTAGTGATGAATCCAGCCTGTGTCATTTTACGGGGGCTGTCCTGTGACTGGTCTCTCTGCCCATTCCAGAAGCAATGTCAGTCGCCTTACGTAACGAGGACTGTTCATTAAGTCTTCTGACTGTACAGTGAACAACGTGAATCGCCTCGTTTTCACGGATGAGCATTTACACTCTTTGAACACTACATGAGCAGTGGCAGCAGTCGCCTTGTATACAACTGGTGTTCATTCAACACTCTATGAATTAAAAAAAAAGAAGAAATGAGCTACGGCAGTCACTTTATCTTACAGTGGCGAATTATGAAATCATCCCTGTCTGAATACTGAATGAGTAACGCAAATCACATTGTTACGACGGGTATTAATTAAACTCTCTCTGTGTACTTAATGGGCAATTCCAGACATTCTGTGAATACTTCATGAGCAATGCCAGCTACCTTATTATTACTGCGGCTCTTCGGTAAACGTTCTTTCAGAATTAAACAAAATCATGCCCTTTAGGCAGCCTTCTCGCTGAGACAGCTGTTCATTGACCATTCCCTGAATACCGAATGAGCAACGTTAGAATCTCATTGTTACAACTGCTGTTCATTAAACATTCCCTGAATGCCGAATGAGCAACGTTAGAATCTCATTGTTACGACAGCTGTTCATTAAACATTCCCTGAATGCCGAATGAGCAACGTTAGAATCTCATTGTTACGACAGCTGTACATTAAACATTCTCTGAATGCCGAATGAGCAACGTTAGAATCTCATTGTTACAACGCTGTACATTAAACATTCCCTGAATACCGAATGAGCAACGTTACAGTCTCATTGTTACAACAGCTGTTCATTAAACATTCTCTGAAGACCGAATGAGCAACGTTAGAATCTCATTGTTACGACAGCTGTACATTAAACGTTCCCTGAATGCCGAATGAGCTTACACACACACACACACACACACACACACACACACACACACACACACACACACACACACACAATCAGTTAAAAAAAAAAATAGTACTCACAAAAAGTGAAATGTATAAAGTTCCTGCTTGATGTAACCTTCTTTCTTTCCTTCTTTCTTTCCTTCTTTCTTCCTTTATTGATTTCTTCTCTCTCTCTCTCTCTCTCTCTCTCTCTCTCTCTCTCGAGAGAGAGAGAGAGAGAGAGAGAGAGAGAGAGAGAGAGTAGTTTTGGCCCGGCACAATAAATTGCAAGAAACAGAAAGGAAAGGTGTTTTTAATTTAGATTTAAATGAAGAGAGAGTCTTATTTTGGAATCCATTTTTACACCCCGATTATTGACGTCACGCGCTATGGACACGGACAACATTTTCTGAACCACCGCGTATGATTAACAATGATATCAACATGTGTTTCACGTAGCGCTGAGTACAACATGTGCTCTTTCAAATCTCATATCATTTCTGAGACCGCTCCGTTCTTATCTTTGTGTTTTGCTCTCTCTCTCTCTCTCTCTCTCTCTCTCTCTCTCTCTGTACTTTCTCTTTTTTTGCTGACTCCAAATTTTCCATATGTCGGGTTGCCGAAGAGAGAGAGAGAGAGAAGAGAGAGAGAGAGAGAGAGAGAAAAGAGAGAGTTTATACATGGCTGTCATCTGAAAGCAACTTGATGTTCTCTGTTTCCCATGTCCAGATCTGCCATCATTTGAACATCGGTAAAAAACAAACAAACAAACAATCTCTGATTTGCAGGCTACAAAGCCAGTCCAAGCCGGTTCAAGTTTAGTCATGCGCTTTCTCCTTCTCTTCACCACCTCTGTGTGTGTGTGTGTGTGTGTGTGTGTGTGTGTGTGTGTGTGTGTGTGTGTGTGTGTGTGTTGTGTGCGTGCGTGCGCGCGTGCGTGCATGCGTGTGTGTGTGTGTGTGTGTTGTTGTTGTTGTTGTTGATGCTGTTGTTGTTCTTGTCGTTGTTGTTGTTGTTGTCGTTGTTGTTTATGATGATGATGATGTCGTCGATGTCTTTGATTGAATGTCTTAGACAAAACGTAGACCGCCATTTTGGTGTCCGTGATCATTTTTGGCGTGTGGATGCCCAAACGGTTATGGATACCCGAATAGCGGAAGTAATAGCCTGGTTAGGTATCCAGATTTCAACACGGTGGAATATTAGACCACCCTTTTGGTATCCGTGATCACTTTGGAATCCAGATACTGACTGCAGAGTGCTGTTATCCGCCCTTTCGTTCCACTAAATTTCTGTTTTCTGATGTGATGAAATATCCAGTCACATGATCGTGTCACCAAACTGGCCCTGGGGGGCAGGTTAGAAATGTATTATCAGCACTAAAACCGGTGCATCAGTAATTGGACTTGACATTGGGCATGAAGGTGTAGGGTGGGGAGCACTTCCTTTCATCCCCCCCCCCCCCCCCCCAAACTTTCACGTCCAATCTCAAGGCAAACGAAGTAATGCTTTTGCTGCTATTGGCGAGTGTCACCTGCCCCCAAAAGGCCAGTTCAGTGTCAGGGTAACGTGATTGGAAGTGCTGATTTTATCACTCCGCGTTAGAAAAAAAAAAAAAGAAGCAAATTCTGAGGTTTGAATCCTAAGGACCGACACAGCGGGTGACTGCGCCCTGCGTTTAGACACACAGAAGACAAATCGTGTACACCAAGACGGCAGTCTTTCGCTCCGCTGTTTGTGTGCTCGGATACTGAACAGCGAAGGGATAGATACCAACATGGCCTCGGAAACCATAATGACCACTGGTGGAAATACGTGTTCCGTATAGATACCAACATGGCCTCGGAAACCATAATGACACTGGTGGAAATACGTGTTCCGTATAGATACCAACGTGGCCTCGGAAACCATAATGACCACTGGTGGAAATACGTGTTCCGTATAGATACCAACGTGGCCTCGGAAACCATAATGACGACTGGTGGAAATACGTGTTCCGTATAGATACCAACGTGGCCTCGGAAACCATAATGACGACTGGTGGAAATACGTGTTCCGTATAGATACCAACGTGGCCTCGGAAACATAATGACGACTGCGGAAATACGTGTTCTAGATACCAACGTGGCCTCGGAAACCATAATGACGACTGGCGGAAATACGTGTTCCGTATAGATACCAACGTGGCCGAACCAAATGACGACTGCGGAAATACGTTCCGTATATACAACGGGCCTGGAAACATAGCGACTGCGAAATACGTGTTCCGTATAGAACAACGTGGCCTCGGAAACCATAATGACGACTGGCGGAAATACGTGTTCCGTATAGATACCAACGTGGCCTCGGAAACCATAATGACGACTGGCGGAAATACGTGTTCCGTATAGATACCAACGTGGCCTCGGAAACCATAATGACGACTGGGGAAATACGTGTTCCGTATAGATACCAACGTGGCCTCGGAAACCATAATGACGACTGGTGGAAATACGTGTTCCGTATAGATACC
Organism: Conus canariensis; assembly: GCA_033310375.1. Taxonomy (NCBI): domain Eukaryota; kingdom Metazoa; phylum Mollusca; class Gastropoda; order Neogastropoda; family Conidae; genus Conus; species Conus canariensis. The sequence continues at coordinate 52,129,230 of CM065736.1, read as the reverse complement.
AACGTGGCCTCGGAAACCATAATGACGACTGGTGGAAATACGTGTTCCGTATAGATACCAACGTGGCCTCGGAAACCATAATGACGACTGGTGGAAATACGTGTTCCGTATAGATACCAACGTGGCCTCGGAAACCATAATGACGACTGGTGGAAATACGTGTTCCGTATAGATACCAACGTGACCTCGGAAACCATGATGACGACTGGTGGAAATACGTGTTCCGTAATTCAGGCCACTGGCTCTTTCGCGAGGTCGGCAAATAGTCGTGTGCGCGCGTGAATGCGTGCGTTCATGTGTGTGTGTGTGTGTGTGTGTGTGTGTGTGTGTGTGTGTGTGTGTGTGTGTGTGTGTGTGTGTACGAGAGAGAGAGAGAGAGAGGTGCAAATGAAAGGACCTCCTTTTTTGGTTGTTCATTTCTTCATAATTCTGCACTACAGAAGGAGAGCCATGCAGCCATGCTGCTGTTCTACTGTTACAGACCGTTTATCATAACCTTATAACTGACTGATATAACACCAAAGTACATGTTTTTAGTCGAAGCTCCCGAGAGACAAAGGCCGTAGAGAGAGAGAGAGAGAGAGAGAGAGAGAGAGAGACAGAGACAGAGACAGAGAGAGAGAGAGAGAGAGAGAGAGAGAGAGAGTTTCCCTCTTTAGTATAAACCACTGTGAAAGGTAAGTGAATTTTTGTTCTAAGATGTCATTACTGTTATTCAGCGCTGCACACAGCCGTAACCGAGAAACAGTAATCGGGAGACACTGACGACTAAATTCCATGCGTTGTCTGAAACGAACTCAGGTGAACAAAAGCTATTGACAGGCTCCAACAGCGAGGTCATTACCGAACCCGGCGAATTATGTCCCCCGATACATGCATTATTACACATATTGATAAAACAGGCCGTGATTTTTTTTTAAAAAGAAGCTTTTAAACAGTGTGGTTTCCGAGGCTAGCTTCTTATGGTTTGTAACTCTGGCAATCCTCAATACAAACAAAACAAACATTGTGTGTTAGGACCAGAGGTCTGAAAGATTGACTGGGTGTGAAGGGCGGAGGGCTGACTCATTTTCCCTCCTACTCCAGTGACATTATTCCCTCGCCACTTCATCCAGCTCCCAGTGCACAGACACACCCTGGTTTGTTCCACAGCTGCCCCAGCACCGGTAGTCCACAAGGAGCAGTCAGTATCAAGCTGCCATGAGGCAACCCATCAGAGGAGACACTGCACTGCCATCGAGTCACTTTGGTGGCGGTCAGTAATGCCGGTTCCGAATCAGCATAGGCTGGGAACCACAGGATACAACTGTAGACCCTGTCAACAACTTTGACTGCTTAGTCGCAGAGCCAGCATGAATGACCGTCTCCCTAAAGGGGACACCACCACGTCCGTCCAACGACAGTCCCCATGTACTTGTCAATACTGAGCCGAGCACATAGACGTGGCGGGGAAATGGACACTGAAGTGACAACGACAGCAGGGGATGAGGTCAAGCGAAATTAAGACTTTTAAAATCATGCTGGTCGGTGAGGATGAGAATGATGAAGGTGATGTTACGGAAATTGCTTTCTGCCCAGAGACTGCATGGCATGGATGTACTGTATACATCCTTTTATGATATATCTCAGTCTCAACCAGCCTCGAGAGATTCAGACACCTGCAGTATTGGTCCAGAAATCGGACAGCCTCAAAGACGCATCCATGAAGTGTGTGAACCTCAGCTTGTAATTTCAGTCTTGCCATTTGAGCCTATAACTCCCGAGGCCGAGAAGAAACACCCACAAATCAATGTCGCTAATGGGAATCGAACCCAAGACCTTTCAGCCCCGGAAATCTGAGACGCTACCCACTGCATCAATGCTGATCGATAGGAAGGATATCTGTTTGATTTATAAATCGGTGTCATGTTTCCGTGCATCAAAAATCGTCACATTTTGTGAGAGGTCCTCTGAGTTTTGCGTTGTTCAGGCTCTCCGACTACAACCAAGTTGTCAATGATTCTGTCGTCACTGTTGCCCGTGGGGTATTCATGAGTATCCACAACCCAACTCAATGGGGTCATCTGATATTATGGAATCGTTTTACATATGTATTTCATCTTTTACAGGCGTACCCACAGCACAGTTACCCAGCCTTCAAAACGACTGGAAGCTGCCGGGATTGGAACCCGAGAGCAAGTGGAGAGTACAATGACATTCAGGTATTGTACTCGTCAGCTACTCTCTCTGTCTGTCTGTCTGTCTGTCTGTCTGTCTGTCTGTCTGTCGTCTCTCTCTCTCTCTCTCTCTCTCTCTCTCTCTTCTTCTGTCTCTGTCCGTCTGTCGTCTTTCTGTCTGTCTTGTCTCTCTCTCTCTCTGTCTCTGTCGTCGTTCTGTCTGTCTGTCTGTCTGTCTGTCTTCTGTCTCTCTCTCTCTCTCTGTCTCTCTCTCTCTCCTCTCTTCTTCTATCATGGTTGTGGCAGGTGCTACCATCTCATTCCATCACTGTGATGTGAGGTGCATGGGACTCAGCCACAGACCTTCAGTGACCTTTTATGAACAGGGCACCCAGGGATCAAGATTCCACTCGGACTGTGGCCCGGTTTTCCTCGCCCAAGGACCTTCGGTCAGTTGAACAGTCTCTGCCACCTCGGGAGTCCTTTTGGTGTTGACAGTATGATCACTATGCCAATCGGTACTGCAATGAAACGTGTCAACCTAGATGTTGTTTAGTAAATGATGCATGACGATCTTCTGTTGATACGTCACCAAGGTTATATTGATGTTGGAAATGACAAAGCTAGATGTGAGAACTTGTTTCTCCCTGTCTGAGGGATGACCGAGCCACAGCATAGATGTGTGGAAACTGTTGGGTTGTCTCCCTGTCAGAGGGATGACACAGAGCGCACAGCATGGAGTGTGAGGAAACTGTTGGGTTGTCTCCCTGTCAGAGGGATGACACAGAGCGCACAGCATGGAGTGTGAGGAAACTGTTGGGTTGTCTCCCAGTCAGAGGGATGACACAGAGCGCACAGCATGGAGTGTGAGGAAACTGTTGGTTGTCTCCCGTCAGGGATGACACAGAGCGCACAGCATGGAGTGTGAGGAAACTGTTGGGTTTGGCTCCCAGTCAGAGGGATGACACAGAGCGCACAGCATGGGTGTTAGGAACCTCAGTGGAAAGATGGAGGGGTACCCTGGGAGGAATCCTTCCAACTGTAGTCCGGGTGTGAATCAAAGGCAGAAGCGGGAGTTTTTCTTCACTTTCTTGACACTAAGGTAAATTTCCCAAACAAGATGGATAATGCACGCACACACACGCGCGCGCGCGCGTGCGCGCGCATGCACGCACACACACATACACACGCACGTACGCGCGTGCGCGCACACACACACACAAACCACATACACACGCACGCATGTGTGTGTGCGCACGCCGGCGCGCACACACACACACACACACACACACACACACACACACACACACACACACACACACCTTCATCATCATCATCACTATCATCATCATCATCATCATCTCTCTCTCTCTCTCTCTCTCTCTCTCTCTCTCTCTCTCTCTCTCTCTAAAACGCTTCATATAAAAGTTAGTGATGTGTGAGTGGTTGATTCTCATGCATTTTATAGTCTTTAGTGTTTACTCTTTGCTTACTACTATCTTTTCTTATTTTTCCTCGATTTTGTACATGTTTGCGTTTACGTGTACATGTATGTGTAAAGTATGTTTATGTACATGTATATATTTACATTTGTATGGTGTGTTGTGTGTGTTGTGTGTGTGTGTGTGTGTGTGTGTGTGTGTGTGTGTTTGTGTTGCGTCTTTTGTTTAGCATAGTAACTTTAATAGTTTCCTGCCATTTTCTTGTCACGTGTGTAATGATAAACATTTGAACACACTATAAGCGATTAGCTTGTTGATGTTCAGATTTTCACATTTTTTGTAAAGCTACGTGATTGTAAAGTGGAAAATAAATTTGTTTAAACCAGAGGAGAGAGAGAGAGAGAGAGAGAGAGAGGGGGGGGGGGGGGAATTAGATGTGTTGATACTATAACTATGTAAGATTCAGAGTGAATCCAGACGACGAAGCGAATCCAGTAAGGAAGGAGGGGGTTGTGGCGGGTGTGGGTGTGGGTATCTTTAATCAGTCATTGCACAGCGACAAAGGGAGCAACAAAATCAGTATCTAGATCTTTTTTCAGGATCTCCGGATGGTCCTTCTAGTTACTTCTCGATGACATCATCACATTCATTAGACTAACCTGCTTTTTTGGACAAAGACATCAATTAGCAAATAAAAAGCATGACTTGCACATAGTCCTCACACATGATATAGTACATGGAGAGTGTCGGTCAATTCTCTTGTCGCCTTGTGTCCGTTGACAACAAACAAGCAAACAAAAGCATGACAAAAAGCCAGCCCCAGCGCCTCCTCCTCAGCAGTGTAATTACCGGGGCTGGGAGAGTGTGATCAAGTCTGTCAGAGCTGCTGTGCTCACCCAGAAATCGATGGAGTTAGGATGTTATTAGCTGAGCCGTCAACTCACTGCAGGCCAACTGGCTTCTATGACACGAATAATGAACGACCAAATCACAGTCCCCTTTTGGATCTCTCCTTCAAATGTGAACAAGAAAAAGGAACGTGTGTCTATTTAGATCAACATAGGCGGCGCGCGCGCGCGCACCACACACACACACACACACACACACACACACACACACACACACATACAAAATACGCGCACGCGCGCGTCTATACGCGTACGCGTGTATGCACGCACGCACACACAGACATACACATGCACAATCTCATTTACTTTGATTTTGTAATGTTAGTATATGAAAGGGAGTTAGTATAGTTTTAACTACATGGACAAACGAACATATCGCTAAACATTCATCATTATGTACAGTGTTCGCATAAATGTGCTAAAAAAAAAGTTTATAGGAGAGCAAGACTTCATTTCGACTGGCAGAGAAACACACATCTAACTAAAGCAATTCCATTCACTCATACCCATAACAATACGTGTAGTTTTCCTTTTATAACAGCATGCCCATCCATCAGGTCAACAGTGTAATTCGGCTGCGTTCTGTCACAACTGAACAAAACCTTTTTTTTTTTTTTCCAAGTTCTTCATTGAGTTGTGTCCGTGTGCCGGCGCATACACGGAAGTCTGGATATAAGAGCAAGGAAACTGCGAACACTATTCACTTTGACATCTGGAGCAGCATTAACAGTTAAATGACTATTCACTTTGACATCTGGAGCAGCATTAACAGTTAAATGACGAGAGCTAAGCGTGATCAGTGTTGACAATGCTGTCTGTGCTCACACGGAAATCAACGGAGTCAGGATAAGTAGAAACGCTTTACTGTTTCCACCGATTATGTCCCTTGATACAAGTTTCCGCGGAGCATAATTACGCTCTCCTTATACATCTCGTCAGAAAAGTCGAAACTGGGAGAGAAAAAAATAAAATAAAATAAAGAGTGAATAATGAATGTCCAGTAAGAGCAATGAAAACGTTTACATTTTTCAACCAAATGCGAGAAAAAACAAGTGGCAATTTTTATTCAAATCACCGTACATGCACATTTTCATCACTATAGCTTTCTTCACTTACAGTGTTATTGCCAAGCTGACCTCACTGTTTCATTCAACAGGTTATTACAATTTGTGGAGCGTTGTCGTTCAAATCGACAAATACAACCCAACGTCATCAAGGCACACTCTCGGACTACTTTATTGTCAAGTTAGTTTCGTGAAAATAAATCTGTTGACCTTCAAATGAAGAACGCGAATTATCGATATTCCTTCACAAGAAGACAAAACTAAGACAATTTTCGTGAATATTCAGTCGCGTTGTGACAACGCCTGCGCACTCAGATGAAATAAATCTGGGGGCCGGAATAGCTCAGTTGGTAGAGCGCCGGACTCGTGATCCTGGGGTTGCGGGTTCGAATTTCGGTACAGCAGGATTTTTCCCTCGGAGTTACCATTGGTTCTGACTCCATTCCCCATACAGTCCTTCGAATGAGACTATAAACCGAGGTTCCGTGTGTGAACGCACGCACAACATCTTGCACACACGTAAAATCCCATCACCAACTTTCGGAAGAGAAGGCCAGTTTGGCCATTGGTATGGATGACACGTTACACATAGCATGCACCTTCCCCGAAGATGGAGTATGGCTGCCTTAATGACGGGATGAAAAACGGTCATACACACAAAACTCCACTGCCTGTCTATACAGGCAGTGTTTCGCAGGAGTATCAGCCTGCGTACGCAGAAAGAAAAGAAAGAAAGAAATCTAACGAAACTCCACCAAGAGATACTGCACCCAGAGACACTTTACCCAAAGAGCGTTCTTCCCACACACATCAGCAGTGGTAGCACCATCAACAATGTCATCACCAGGACTGTGTGATCAGTACTGATGCTCACACGGAGATCAATGAAGATCATGACAGACGTCAAGTCAATGCTTTCTTGCCGGTTAAAGTTCTTTAAAATGAATTTCAACGGAACATACTAACACTCTAATTTTATAATCTTCTCCTTATCCCTGCAAACGATAACAGACAATCTAAACGCGAGGACGCACGCACGCACGCACGCACACACCACACACACACACACACACACACACACACACACACACACACACACACACACACACACACACACCACACCATCAGAAACAGAGAGAGAGAAGGAGACAGAGAGAAATAGAAAGACAGAGCCAGAGAGAGACAGAAAAGAGACAGAAAGAGACAGAGAGACACTGTGTGTGTGTGTGTGTGTGTGTGTGGTGTGTGGTGGAGAGAGAGAGGAGAGAGAGAGAGAGAGAGAGAGAGAGAGAGAGAGAGAGAGAGAAACAGATAGATATACAGATAGACAGACAGACAGGGCAAGCATGCTTTCCCTTGTGTAAATTGTATATATCAAACAACCTCTCGCACAGTGCGAGTCTCCGTTATTCCCCGCATTCCCAGTCAGATCATTTCCTTTCGCTGTTTGTTAGCAAGGAGCAACTGACCATGAGTTCTGTTATCACATGTATATATACAAAACAACTATGGACGCTAAACCATGCCCTGTACTCCTCCAGTTTCGCTGGAGTGTAAGTTTGCGGCAGTGAAGCCTTGTCAATAAACTAATGGTAGCTCTCAACATACTGTGGCTGGCATGCAGCCTTTTCATATTGTGGCTGGCATGCAGCCTTATTCAGATACGAAGGTTGCTGCTGGCAAACGGGTGAAGAATCTGATCAAAAGCCATGGCAAGGCCACAGAATATTATGTACTTTACTTGCTCGGCCTCGGGTGACTTAATGTCTTTCAACTTCATCGCTTGATTTATTCGCTATTCAGTAACTCCATCTCCCCCCCCCCCCCCCCCCCCCCCCCCCCCCCTCCCCCCCCGCCTCCCCTCTCTTTTTTTTCATTCTTTTTACAGTTTTATTTTTTTGAATTCAGTTTATAGGTTAGCTATGAATTTCTCAAAAATTATCTGTTTTAATATTTGGCAACTGACCGATAAACTGGTAGCGTTTGACATGCTGAGTCTGACGCACAACGGTAGCTACTGGGCAGAGATTGTTTAATTAAATTAAGGCGGCGGAAGCACTGGCCAGTATGGCGGGGAGCTTGCAGTCGACTAACATTGCAAGACTGTGTGTTCTTCGACCAAACCTCAGCCTCGCTACAGTTTACTACAGAGCGCATGTTGGTCTGGGTATTCGTCCCACATTCTGTGAGTCACATGCGATTAGCACACAGAAATGAAACCCTATATCATTCACTCTCTTTTCGACGTCCCTTCTTGACTCACCCTCTCAGCTTCCTTTTTTTTTTTTTTATCTCCCCTTCGCTCCCCTGTGGCCTTCCTCTTGCTTCCTCTTTTCACCTTCTATTTGACACACCTTTTGTCTTTCTTTCAAGCCTCCATTTTGTCTTCTTCTTTTATTATCCATTTCCCTTCTGTTTAACTCCCCCTCCCCCCCCCCTCCCCCTTTTTTTTTTTCAGCCACACCTTAAATCTTCTTTTTGACCACATTTTGCTCTTTTTTTTACTATTCCATTTGTTTGCTTTTTGGCGTCCCTTTGACGTTCCTTTTTGATGCTCCTGTTCAGTTCTGTTTGATCGCTCTCTTGTCTTCTCTTTTCGCCATTCTTTGCCATTCTGTTTGGCCACCCTTTTGCTTCTTTTGATCCAAACTAGTTCGCCTTGTTTTGACCAACCTTTTGCCATCTTTTGACCATCTTTTTTGTCCTCTTTTTGACCGTCCGTTTTGCCTTCGCTTTGACTGTCTCTGTCCATTCTTTATGATCATTCCTTTTTATGTTTTCTTTCTGACACCACCTTCATCTTCTTTTTAATACTCCCTTTCGTCTCCCTTTGACGATCGTTTCGCCCTTTTTTTTTCTTTTTTTTTACAATAACCTTAAAACCCTTTTACCACAATTTTCGCCTTCTTTTTGACCACCATTTTTTTCCTTCTGGTATTGCTTCCTGTTACTCTTCTGGCTTTTTTAAATTTTATTTATTTATTTATTTATTTTTTTATTTTTTTTTTTTGGGGGGGGGGGGGGGGGGGGCATTTCACCTTCGTTTCAAGCTCCCCTTTTGCCTAATTTTGATTACTATTATCGCCTTCGTTTCTGACCATTTTAATCTTGACAAATTTGGAAAATTCTTGATAAAGCTCCGTCCAAAAAACGCTGACAAACAAATCACAAGACAAAACACGACGCGTTTCGATCTCTTAGGTCTTCTTCAGATAAGAGACACAACACTCAGGACACCGGAAATGAACGAGCAGTCACTTATCTTCATCCAATTCGGCGCTGAATCCATCAACTAGATCTCATTTTAATCTTATTTTCTACCATCTCTTTTGCCTTTTCGGACCATTTTTTTTCCATTTCGTTTTACCTCCCCGTTAGTTTTATGTTTGACTGCCCCTTTGTCCTTCTTTTTAGCCATTTTCTTTCTTCTTTTTGCCCGCCGCTAACTCTTTTCGTTTTTCTTGCTTTCTATTTTCGTTTTTTTTTTTTTTTAAATGGAAGTCCATCCTCCCTATAGATCCCTTATTGTCTTTCTCTGTGTTCCTTATCCCTTTTCCTTCTTTCCCCATCTTCAAAACTACCCCTTTCGCCTTTTTTTGTCGACTACCACTTGCATTCCCCTCTTCCTCCCCGACCCTCCGCCTTCCAACCCTGCAAACCCCAAGTCATCATCGGCGTTGACGTCGGCCAGTGCGTGAGGGTGGTTCACTGCTTCAGCAGATAGATGCTTGCTTCAGCAGATGTATGTTTGCGCGTGGTTGTGTTTTAAAAAGGGAAGGGATTTAAATTTGGGCTGCCGACATTCTTGCCGACTCACAGAACTATTTCATGGATCATCACGCCATCAGAGGCCAGCGAACGCGCCAGCTCTTTGCGCGCGCGCGCGTGCACACACACACACACACACACACACACACACACACACACACACACACACACACACACACACACACACACGCACACACACACACACACACACACACACACGCATATATATATATATATATATACACTACTCAAAACAATTGAAGTACCACTTAGGAAAACTGCTGTCATTCGAAAGAAAACAAAGCTGAACATAATTTAATGATTGAATATTTTATTTTTATTATTCCTCAATCCATTCAAATTTATTCAAACACCGTGACAAAAAATTATCTTTGTTTTACACTTGATTAAAGAGGCATACCCCCAAAATGAAAAGTAACAAGAGTCTATGGTAGATGTCATGATGTTAATAACGGGTATGACCACTGTTCGCGTTCAAACAAGCGTCACATCGACGTCTCATGGAGTGCACCAGGCGGCGGAGAGTGTCCTGGGGGATCGCCTGCCACTCCTGCTCCAGCAACTGAAACAGCTGGTCCACGGTGTCTGCTGGAGGGTTGTGGGCCCGCACTCGCCTCCCCAGCACGTCCCACAGATGCTCTATGGGGTTCAAATCTGGTGACCTGGCAGGCCAGTCCATTCTTGTCACCTGCTGCCCTTGTAGGAACTGATTCACGATGGCGGCGCGGTGGCACGGCGCGTTGTCGTCCTGGAACTGGGCGCCCTGGCCAACTGCCCTCAGGGCGGGCATCACAAGGGGGCGGATGATGGTGTCGCGGTAGGTGGCACCGGTCAGGCGGCCTTCAACACGGTGTAGGGGGGTCCTGTGACGTAGGCTGAACCCACCCCACACCATCACGGACCCACCTCCATAGCGGTCATGCTCCCTGACGGCAGCGTCAACGTAGCGTTCTCCAGGACGTCGCCAGACGCGAACCCGCCCGTCGTTGAACCTGAGGGTGAACCTTGACTCGTCTGTGAAGAGTACTGTTGCCCATTCAGCTCTTGTCCACCTTCTATGACATGCTGCCCAGGCCCGACGATGAGCTCGATGCGCTGGGGTCAGTATTGATCTCACTGCTGGGGACCTTGACCTCAAGTTGGCGTCGTGGAGCCGGTTCCGAACTGTCTGGGTACTGACGTTGACGTTGCTGGCTTGTCGTAGCTGGTCTCGGAGTACTGTGGCACTGGCTGAACGGTCTCTCAGACAAGCGATAACAATGAACCGATCCTGCTGTCTGGAGGTGCTTCTCGTCCGTCCACGTCCCTGCTGTTCTTCAACACTTCCAGTGTTAAGCCAACGGTCTCTGAGCCTCAGAATGACTGGGTGACTCACTCCAAGCCGTCGACCAATCTCCCTCAAGCCAATACCTTCTTGGTACCATGCTATCGCTCTTCCTCTGTCGGTGTTGCTTAGTCGTTGTCTCGCAGGCATGGTTAAATCTTCCTAAATTTCGCGACTTTTTATACCCGTCAAATGTGCTAACTGATTGCAATTCTGCTCAGAAAAGACCTTGCTTTCACGTGCATCACATTTTTTTTTCTTGCTGTGTCTGTGTCAAAATCTGGGAGCGACACAAGTTCGATAATTTCTCGGGATTTTTTTGCCTCAGATGCGACGCGGTAGATAACTGCTGACCGACTTTAACATAACAAAAATGCACGAGGAGTAGTATTTGAGAACCGGGTAAGCTTATCCAGCAGAGTTTATTCAATTATCAATATTAATTGGTTTATCAGAGCTTTTTAAAAATTGCATACAAAAATTAGGGGTGGTACTTCAATTGTTTTTAGTAGTATATATACATATATATATTGAACAATTTAGTAGGGGGGGGGGGGCGGAACAAGTGCAGGCTAACAATTCCTCCGTCATTATATTAATCTCTCTCTTTCTCTCTCTCTCTCTCTCTCTATATATATATATATATATATATATATATATATATATATATATCGAGCAATCTAGTAGTGAGGGGGAGGGGGGAACAAGTGCGGGCTGATAATTCCTCCGTCATTACATCAATATCTAGATAGATAGATAGATAAATAAATAGATAGATAGATAGATAGATAGATAGATAGATAGATAGATAGATAGATAGATAGATAGATAGATAGATAGATAGGTAGATAGATAGGTAGATAGATAGATAGATTCATACACCCGCACAGACAAATACACGCGCGCGCGCGGCGCGCGCACATACACACACATACACACACACACACACACACACGCGCGCGCGCGCGCGCGCGCACATGTAGATAATCTTCTTTCCTAGCTTGACAGAAAGACACATCAAATACCTTACGTACTGGTAAGACAGAATGGCATATGAAGGGTTCTTAACTAGCAAGACTCAAAGTCACATAGCAAAAACTGATTTCCAGGTAAGTTAGAATTACATATCCAAAACATTGCTTCATACTAAGACAGAAACACACACACACAAAAACTTATTTCTTGGGAAGACAGACAGAGATTCCAAACCCCGACTTTCTGGGAAAATAAAGAAATGGATGAAAAAAGTTATTGCTGGCGAAGAAAGACAGAGAAATAAAAGGTTTGTTTCCTGAGGAGACAGACTGACAGAGTAAAAACATGATTTTTTCTGTCTGTGTGTGGGAAAACAGATGAACATTTATTGATTTGCAGGAAGGCAGCAACACACGCCAAAACTCATTTTTTCTCTAAAGTTGCAAGAAGAGTACAAGACGCCTCGAAAAATTGGTTGGGTGTGGGTTTGGTATGTAGATATTTTGTCTTAGATTTTGTTTGTTCTCTCATTAAATGTCAACAATTACAACACAATAAGCTAACGTCTGTGAACTGAAGTAGGAGTGAGCTGGGGAGAGCTCAGACCTACCACAGTAGAACAATCATCAGCATCAACCAAACCCTACCGCATTCCATCCTATATCGCTTAATACATTTCCAAAACTCACAGATTCATCGACATTGTTCCTGCTTGAATTCTCACTGTCCCAGCGACCCTGATGGCAGTTGCAGATTTTCAGTTTAATTTGTGACGGTGCAGGGACCGAAGAAATCCCCCCTCCATCCCAACCTGCCCAGCCCCTAAAGAGTGCGGTTTAGTTCTCTGCATTCGGGTAGTAGTCGGGATCCCCACAAATGACAACGTTGTAAAGATCAATCTATCTAATCATCCTGATCTTTTTTTCCATCCAGACCCGGCAGTGTGTCTTCAGGAATTCACAAAA
>CM065736.1:52074107-52111607 GCA_033310375.1 Conus canariensis | reverse complement strand
TTGTATTGTATTGTATTGTATTGTATTGTAGTGTAGTGTAGTGTATGTGTGTTGTAGTGTAATGTAGTGTACTGTAGTGAAGTGCGGTGCGGTGTGGTGCGGTGCGGTGCGGTGCGGTGTGGTGCGGTGCGGTGCTGTGTGGTGTGGTGTGATGTAGTGCAGTGTAGTGTAGTGTAGTTTGGCTGTACCTCATGGGAGGGACTTGCAGCCGACCGCTAGAGGAGGAGAGGTGGCCCGAACCAAACCTCAGGACAGGGGAAAAGAAAAAGAGCGCAGCAGCAGACAGGGCACATACTGAAAGGAGCGCATAGACCCCACAGACACTGCAGACACGGCACATGCTGAAAGGAGGGCACATTCCCCACAGACACTGCAGACAGGGCACATGCTGAAAGGAGCGCATCATCCCCACAGACACTGCAGACACGGCACATGCTGAAAGGAGCGCACCGTTCCCACACACTGACACTGCAGACAGGGCACATGCTGAAAGGAGCGCACCGTCCCCACAGACACTGCAGACAGGGCACATGCTGAAAGGAGCGCACCGTCCCCACAGACACTGCAGACAGGGCACATGCTGAAAGGAGCACACCGTCCCCACAGACACTGCAGACAGGGCACATGCTGAAAGGAGCGCACCGTCCCCACAGACACTGCAGACAGGGCACATGCTGAAAGGAGGGAACCGTCCCCACAGACACTGCAGACAGGGCACATGCTGAAAGGAGCGCACCGTCCCCACAGACACTGCAGACAGGGCACATGCTGAAAGGAGGCACCGTCCCCACAGACACTGCAGACAGGGCACATGCTGAAAGGAGCGCATCGTCCCCATAGACAGACACTGCAGACAGGGCACATGCTGAAAGGAGCGCATCGTCCCCATAGACAGACACTGCAGACAGGGCACATGCTGAAAGGAGCGCATCGTCCCCATAGACAGACACTGCAGACAGGGCACATGCTGAAAGGAGCGCATCGTCCCCATAGACAGACACTGCAGACAGGGCACATGCTGCAAGGAGGGCGCCGTCCCCACAGACAGACACTGCAGACAGGGCACATGCTGAAAGGAGGGCACCATCCCCACAGACACTGCAGACAGGGCACATGCTGAAAGGAGGGCACCATCCCCACAGACACTGCAGACAGGGCACATGCTGAAAGGAACGCATCGTCCCCATAGACAGACACTGCAGACAGGGCACATGCTGAAAGGAGGGCACCATCCCACAGACACTGCAGACAGGGCACATGCTGAAAGGAGCACACCATCCCCACAGACACTGCAGACAGGGCACATGCTGAAAGGAGCGCACCGTCCCCAGAGACACTGCAGACAGGGCACATGCTGAAAGGAGGGCACCGTCCCCACAGACACTGCAGACAGGGCACATGCTGAAAGGAGCGCACCGTCCCCACAGACACTGCAGACAGGGCACATGCTGAAAGGAGCGCACCGTCCCCACAGACACTGCAGACAGGGCACATGCTGAAAGGAGCACACCATCCCACAGACACTGCAGACAGGGCACATGCTGAAAGGAGCGCATCGTCCCCATAGACAGACACTGCAGACAGGGCACATGCTGAAAGGAGGGCACCGTCCCCACAGACACTGCAGACAGGGCACATGCTGAAAGGAGGGCGCCGTCCCCACAGACACTGCAGACAGGGCACATGCTGAAAGGAGCGCACCGTCCCCACAGACACTGCAGACAGGGCACATGCTGAAAGGAGCGCATCGTCCCCATAGACAGACACTGCAGACAGGGCACATGCTGAAAGGAGGGCACCGTCCCCACAGACACTGCAGACAGGGCACATGCTGAAAGGAGGCACCGTCCCCACAGACACTGCAGACACGGCACATGCTGAAAGGAGGGCGCCGTCCCCACAGACACTGCAGACAGGGCACATGCTGAAAGGAGGCACCGTCCCCACAGACACTGCAGACAGGGCACATGCTGAAAGGAGGGCACCGTCCCCACAGACACTGCAGACAGGGCACATGCTGAAAGGAGGCACCGTCCCCACAGACACTGCAGACAGGGCACATGCTGAAAGGAGCGCATCGTCCCCATAGACAGACACTGCAGACAGGGCACATGCTGAAAGGAGCGCATCGTCCCCATTGACAGACACTGCAGACAGGGCACATGCTGAAAGGAGCGCATCGTCCCCATAGACAGACACTGCAGACAGGGCACATGCTGCAAGGAGGGCGCCGTCCCCACAGACAGACACTGCAGACAGGGCACATGCTGAAAGGAGGGCACCGTCCCCACACACAGACACTGCAGGCAGCGCCACCTTTGTGACGCAGACTGGTCAAGCACACACACAGTGTGGCGGCTCGGTCGTTCCCATCAATTGGAGGTGAACAATGAGAGCCGGCGTATCAAAACCTGGGGCCCCTAAAATTCAGGACTGCCAGTTTTCCAGACCGTTCCGGATTTACCTTTTTTTTTCTTTTTTTTTTTTACTTTCGACGCCTTCTCGAACTTTATCTGTTTACCATTTTGCCTGTTTTCCACCGTCATTATTTCCTCTTTCGCTGTTTCCCACGTTCCCTGTCTTTCTCATTTTCTTCCACTTTCCCCACCTTTTCCAACTTTCGCTTTTCCCACTGCCCTTATTAATACTGGCTTCCATGCCTTTTCCAACTTCCCCTGTCTTTTCTGACTTTTCCTATTTCTTACTTTCCCTACTGCTTCCAACTTTCACTGTTTCCCATGTCTACCATCTGTGTTGACTTCCCTGCTTTTTCCAGCTGTCCTGGCCTTTTCCGACTTTCCCTATTTCTCTCTTCCCCATTTTTTTTTGCTTATTTCACCTTTTCCCATTTTCTCTACTTTTCCTTCAACCCCCCCCCCCCTTCCCTTTTTCCAACTATCCACGCCTTTTCCTCCTTTTCATGGCACTTACCATTTTCCCTCTTTCCCCACTTTCTCCAGCTTTTCCTACTTTCCATGCCTCTTTCCTTACTTTCCATGCCTCTCCTTTCCTACTTTCCATGCCTCTTTCCTACTTTCCGTGCCTCTTTCCTACTTTCCATGCCTCTTTCCTACTTTCCATGCCTCTTTCCTACTTTCCATGCCTCTTTCCTACTTTCCTGCCTCTTTCCTACTTTCCATGCCTCTTTCCTACTTTCCGTGCCTCTTTCCTACTTTCCTGCCTCTTTCCTACTTTCCGTGCCTCTTTCCTACTTTCCATGCCTCTTTCCTACTTTCCATCCTCTTTCCTTATTTCCATTGCCTTTTCCTACTTTTCTTTCTGTTCCTTGTTTTTCCTACCTTTCATCCCGCTTTTCACACCTTTCTCTCCATTCTTTCCATGCCTGCCTCTCCTTGTCTTACTTTTCAACTTCCTGTGTTTTCCACCGTTCTGTCATCCTGTCCTTTCCAGCCTTTAAACATCCTATGTTCACTGCTTTCCAGCTTCCAAACCCTTCGTTACCTTCTTTCCACCTTCAACTCCCCTCGTCACCTGCTTCCAGCCTTTCCAAACATCCCCTATCGTCACCTGCTTTCCAGCCTTTCCAAACATCCCCTATCGTTACCTGCTTTCCAGCCTTTCCAAACATCCCCTATCGTTCACCTGCTTTCCAGCCTTTCCAAACATCCCCTATCGTTACCTGCTTTCCAGCCTTTCCAAACATCCCCTATCGTCACCTGCTTTCCAGCCTTTCCAAACATCCCCATCGTTACCTGCTTTCCAGCCTTTCCAAACATCCCCTATCGTTACCTGCTTTCCAGCCTTTCCAAACATCCCTATTGTTACCTGCTTTCCAGCCTTTCCAAACATCCCCGATCGTTACCTGCTTTCCAGCCTTTCCAAACATCCCCTATCGTCACCTGCTTTCCAGCCTTTCCAAACATCCCGATCGTTACCT
This sequence comes from Conus canariensis, assembly GCA_033310375.1. NCBI lineage: Eukaryota > Metazoa > Mollusca > Gastropoda > Neogastropoda > Conidae > Conus > Conus canariensis. The sequence goes on along the minus strand of CM065736.1, from coordinate 52,107,709 downwards.
GCTTTCCAGCCTTTCCAAACATCCCCTATCGTCACCTGCTTTCCAGCCTTTCCAAACATCCCCGATCGTTACCTGCTTTCCAGCTTTCCAAACATCCCCGATCGTTACCTGCTTCAGCCTTTCCAAACATCCCTATCGTCACCTGCTTTCCAGCCTTTCCAACATCCCCGATCGTTACCTGCTTTCCAGCCTTTCCAAACATCCCCTATTGTCACCTGCTTTCCAGCCTTTCCAAACATCCCCTATCGTTACCTGCTTTCCAGCCTTTCCAAACATCCCCGATCGTTACCTGCTTTCCAGCCTTTCCAAACATCCCCTATCGTTACCTGCTTTCCAGCCTTTCCAAACATCCCCGATGTCGCTTTAACACCCCGACTTACCGCAGCCTTTCCAACATCCCCTATCGTTACCTGCTTTCCAGCCTTTCCAAACATCCCCTATTACCTGCTTTCCAGCCTTTCCAAACATCCCCTATCGTTACCTGCTTTCCAGCCTTTCCAAACATCCCCTATCGTTACCTGCTTTCCAGTCTTTCCAAACATCCCCTATCGTTACCTGCTTTCCAGCCTTTCCAAACATCCCCGATCGTTACCTGCTTTCCAGCCTTTCCAAACATCCCCTATCGTTACCTGCTTTCCAGCCTTTCCAAACATCCCCTACCTGCTTTCCAGCCTTTCCAAACATCCCCTATCGTTTTCTGCTTTCCAGCCTTTCCAAACATCCCCTATCGTTTTCTGCTTTCCAGCCTTTCCAAACATCCCCTATCGTTACCTGCTTTCCAAACATCCCCTATCGTTACCTGCTTTCCATGCCTTTTCCTAATTTCCATTCTTTCTCCCCATTTTCTACCATTTGTTTTAGACTTTCTCTACGCTTCCCTTTCTCTGCTCCCTTTCCCTAGCTTTCCTCACTGACGTTTCGCTACTTTTGTCACTTGACCTAATTTTTCACGTTCCCTACCTTTTCTCGCTTTTCTTATATGTCTCACTTTTCACTTCCATTTCTCGCTTTTCTTACCGTTTTCTACTGTCCATGTCTTTCCCTTCTTCCCATATCTTCCATCTGTTGTCTAGCTTTGTTCATGTACCCTTCATTATCCTGCCTATCATCACTCTCCCTATCTTTTCTCACTTACTTTCCCTGCCTCTTCTTACTCTCTTTACGTTTCCAACTGTCCATACCGGTTTTTTTTTTCTACTCTCTGTGCCTTTCCTATATTCCCTACCTTCTCCTTTTTCCTCACCTTTTCATCTTCTCCTACCTTTTCTGCGTCGTCTCACTTATCTCACCTTTCTACCATTCACCTTTCCCTACCTTATCTCACCTTTCCCTACCTTATCTCACCTTTCCCTACCTTATCTCACCTTTCCCTACCTTATCTCACCTTTCCCTACCTTATCTCACCTTTCCCTACCTTATCTCACCTTTCCCTACCTTATCTCACCTTTCCCTACCTTATCTCACTTTCCCTACCTTATCTCACCTTTCCCTACCTTATCTCACCTTTCCCACCTTATCTCACTTTTCCCTACCTTATCTCACCTTTCCCTACATTATCTCACTTTTCCCTACCTTATCTCACTTTTCCCCACCTTATCTCACTTTTCCCCACCTTATCTCACTTTTCCCTACCTTATCTCACTTTTCCCTACCTTATCTCACCTTTCCCTGCTTATCTCACCTTTCCCTGCCTTATCTCACCTTTCCCTACCTTATCTCACCTTTCCCACCTTATCTCACTTTCCCTCGTCTTCCTCACATCCGCTGCCTATCCATACTTTGACACTTCTCTAACTTTCCCCACTTTTGTATCTTTTCCACCTTTCCCCGCCTTCTCTGCCTTTCCCACCTTTCCCCACCTTCTCTGCCTTTCCCACCTTTCCCCACCTTCTCTGCCTTTCCCACTTTTCCCACCTTTCCCCCACCTTCTCTGCCTTTCCCACCTTTCCCCACCTTCCTGCCTTTCCCACCTTTCCCCACCTTCTCTCTGCCTTTCCCACCTTTCCCCACCTTCTCTGCCTTTCCCACTTTTCCCACCTTTCCCCCACCTTCTCTGCCTTTCCCACCTTTCCCCACCTTCTCTGCCTTTCCCACCTTTCCCCACCTTCTCTGCCTTTCCCACCTTTCCCCACCTTCTCTGCCTTTCCCACTTTTCCCACCTTTCCCCCACCTTCTCTGCCTTTCCCACTTTTCCCACCTTTCCCCACCTTCTCTGCCTTTCCCACCTTTCCCCACCTTCTCTGCCTTTCCCACCTTTCCCCCCACCTCTCTTGCCTTCACCACCTTTCCCACCTTTCCAACTTTACTTCCACCTTTCCCACCCTTTCTACTTTTCCCCCCTTCCACAGCCCTTCCCCACAATGAAGCTTGGATGCTGCACTGGAATGACAGTTCAGGGACGTATGCTCAGTGCAGAAGCGGTTGAGGAGGCGTCAGTAGCAGAGGACTGTCACGTGGACAGCCTGTCAGCTGGCAGCATCACACCATGACATGTGATTATAGACGTCAGCCACAGTGATCATGTTTCCACACGGTCAACACCCAGCACTGACTTCTGCACAATTTCCATCCTCAGTCATCACTCTTCAAGGAAAACACAGGGAACGTGAGTAGGAATGGTGCCAAAATCAAATGAATAATCATACCGCTTTATTATTTATGCTGCATGAAAAATACAATGGCGGGGCATAATTAGAAAAACGTTCCGTTTCTATGTCTAGTCATTAAAGACAACATTAAACTTGTTTAGTGTGAAGATGAAATAGATTTTAAACAGGAGCAAGCTGAATCGAACACAAGCTTGTTTAAACTTTGTTTTTACCTATGTCTCTTTTATCTATCTTACATTAAGATATGTGTCAGGTCCGATTCTGTAAATTTCCTCATGGCTGTTACCTGTCTACAGTTCAATATACCTGTTGCAGCATGAACCAAGAAGCGTGTGATCATCAATATACCTGATGCAACATGAACCAAGAAGCGTGTGATCATCAATATACCTGTTGCAGCATGAACCAAGAAGCGTGTGATCATCAATATACCTGATGCAACATGAACCAAGAAGCGTGTGATCATCAATATACCTGTTGCAGCATGAACCAAGAAGCGTGTGATCATCAATATACCTGTTGCAACATGAACCAAGAAGCGTGTGATCATCAATATACCTGTTGCAACATGACCCAGGAAGCGTGTGATCATCAATATACCTGTTGCAACATGAACCAGGAAGCGTGTGATCATCAATATACCTGTTGCAACATGACCCAGGAAGCGTGTGATCATCAATATGCCTGTTGCAACACGACCCAGGAAGCGTGTGATCAATATGCCTGTTGCAACTTGAACCAGGAAGCGTGTGATCATCAATATACCTGTTGCAACATGAACCAAGAAGCGTGTGATCATCAATATACCTGTTGCAACATGACCCAGGAAGCGTGTGATCATCAATATACCTGTTGCAACATGAACCAGGAAGCGTGTGATCATCAATATACCTGTTGCAACATGACCCAGGAAGCGTGTGATCATCAATATGCCTGTTGCAACACGACCCAGGAAGCGTGTGATCAATATGCCTGTTGCAACTTGAACCAGGAAGCGTGTGATCATCAATATACCTGTTGCAACATGAACCAAGAAGCGTGTGATCATCAATATACCTGTTGCAACATGACCCAGGAAGCGTGTGATCATCAATATACCTGTTGTAACATGACCCAGGAAGCGTGTGATCATCAATATACCTGTTGTAACATGACCCAGGAAGCGTGTGATCATCAATATACCTGTTGCAACATGACCCAAGAAGCGTGTGATCATCAATATACCTGTTGCAACATGACCCAGGAAGCGTGTAATCATCAATATACCTGTTGCAACATGACCCAGGAAGCTCATGATACATGTCTGCTTGGGTTGGACGTGCAGTCACTTTGTATTAGCATCAGTCACTTTATTATTATTATTATTATGAACATTTATGACGCCTAAACAATTGAATGCCCTAGGCGTTTACAATATCACAACAGACATCAAATCACACAATATATAACAATCAATACATGAGAAAAAGGCATCAAAATCCAAAGCAAGGACACAAACTCACAAGCATGCATACACGCAAACACACACTCACACAGACACGAACGCACACAAAGCAGACACTCGCATCACACATTGCAAACGTCGGGTCACAGTGGTATAGGCAACAATGCCGCCAACAATTTTAACCAATGAGCAGACGTTTCTTTTTATGGTGTGCATGAGTGCATTACATTTCCCCTCTGATCTGTAGTTCTTTCCTTTATTTATATGACATTTATCTGGTGCGTTTTGACGATAAAGATAGAAAGCTGAATCAGAGACTGAATCACTGAGTTATCTTTTCCTTTCAATTTACACACACACACACACACACACACACACACACACACACACACACACACACACACACACATACAGAGAGAGAGAGAGAGAGAGAGAGAGAGAGAGAGAGAGAGAGAGACATACATACATACATACATACATGCATACATACATATATATATGTATGTATAATAGAGAGAGAGAGAGAGAGAGAGAGACAGAGAGAGAGAGAGAGAGGTGTGTGTGTGTGTGTGTGTGTGTGTGTGTGTGTGTGTGTGTGTGTGTGTGTGTGTGTGTGTGTGTGTGTGTGTGTATTTGGGTAGACTCATCAGATAGCCCCGCCCCGTTTTAGCGAGTGTGTCCGCGCTATCTGACACAGGCATACCGCGAACTGTTATGTGGCATTTTCATCACTGTAGAGAGAAAAATAACAATTAAGCAGCCTCCCAAAGCAGATAAACTACAAACGCACGCGTGTGCGTATATTTGTGTGCATGTTGAGCAAATATGTAATGGGATAAAACAATTGAAGCAAATGATTTTTTCCGCCTTTACGACAATCATTTCGCCAAGATTTGAGTCAAAAACTGTAGAGAGAGAGAAGGTGATGAATGGAGAGAGGAGACACATGAAACTGAACAAAGAGGGCGTTGTATTGTAAACACTAAATCTGTCTCTGACAGCACGTGAGGGAACCATCAAAGTCTGTGGCCGGATCAACCAAGGATCCTCATCAGTCAGTCCACAGTTGGTTTTCGTCTCATGGATGCACATCATCAGTGGAACTTGATCGCTTGTGTTCATTCATCCTTAATAATATGGGGACATATCAATTATAATACTTTGGTATTCTCATCACCAAGGGGGCACCAAGCAAAACCCAAGGGCCTTCCACAGCAGCCAGCAAAGAGCAGGAATGGGAAACGAGTGGTAAGTACCGAAGGGAAATAAGTTGCAGAAAATAAGATGTGTAAATTGTGACAAATCTAAGAGAAAATGCTTTTACCCTATGCATAAAGATCCGTACAATAGGTACGGTATTCACAATGTGCAGTCTGAGGGTCAGCTCTACAAGCATCGTCAGTCACATCAGTGCTGGCAGCAAGCTAGGAATGATGCAAAACAACCTTTACATGCTTCCTCTAAAAGACGCAATCTTCTTCACATGGATCTCCTGTGAGACGCAATTTCGGTTACATGTTTCTCCTAAAAGACGCAGTCTCCTTTACATGCTTCTCCTAGGAAACGCAGTCTACTAGGAGACGCAATTTCTTTTACATGGATGTCCTAAGAGACGCGATCTCCTTTGCATGGATGTCCTAAGAGACGCGATCTCCTTTACATGGATGTCCTAAGAGACACGATCTCCTTTACATGGTTCTCCTAAGAGACGCGATCTCCTTTGCATGGATGTCCTAAGAGACGCGATCTCCTATACATGGTTCTCCTACGAGACGCGATCTCCTTTGCATGGTTCTCCTGAGAGACGCGATCTCCTTTACATGGATGTCCTAAGAGACGCGATCTCCTATACATGGTTCTCCTAAGAGACGCGATCTCCTTTACATGGTTCTCCTAAGAGACGCGATCTCCTTTACATAGATGTCCTAAGAGACGCGATCTCCTTTACATGGTTCTCCTAAGAGACGCGATCTCCTTTACATGGTTCTCCTAAGAGACGTGATCTCCTTTACATGGTTCTCTATGAGACGCGATCTCCTTTGCATGGTTCTCCTAAGAGACGTGATCTCCTTTACATGGTTCTCTATGAGACGCGATCTCCTTTACATGGTTCTCCTAAGAGACGCGATCTCCTTTACATGGTTCTCCTAAGAGACGCGATCTCCTTTACATAGATGTCCTAAGAGACGCGATCTCCTTTGCATGGATGTCCTAAGAGACGCGATCTCCTATACATGGTTCTCCTACGAGACGCGATCTCCTTTGCATGGTTCTCCTGAGAGACGCGATCTCCTTTGCATGGATGTCCTAAGAGACGCGATCTCCTTTACATGGTTCTCCTAAGAGACGCGATCTCCTTTACATGGTTCTCCTAAGAGACGCGATCTCCTTTACATAGATGTCCTGAGACGCGATCTCCTTTACATGGTTCTCCTAAGAGACGCGATCTCCTTTACATGGTTCTCCTAAGAGACGTGATCTCCTTTACATGGTTCTCTATGAGACGCGATCTCCTTTACATGGTTCTCCTAAGAGACGCGATCTCCTTTACATGGTTCTCCTAAGAGACGTGATCTCCCACTGGTTGGGCAAGCCATGATACGTTGTTTAAATGAATAGTGGGCGCACACAAGTCTTCACTGCAAACGATTCCTTCGTCGTCAAGACAATGACTCACCAAAGATGAACAGAAAACATGAGCGTAGGGGTGGGAGAGGAAAAATGTAGATGAAGAAGACAGCGTTAAAGTGAAAATATCAAACGCCATCACAAGCAGCAAATGGCGACCATCAAAGTCTGTTACCATTATACACACAGATACAGGCACAGACACTGCCCTCCAACACTCACAACCCCCCCCCCCCCCCCCCCCAAACCACATCTAATACATAAAGTGCATTCTGTATGTCTGTCTGTCAATCTGTCTGTCTGTGTGTTAGTCAGTCTGTCTGCCTGTGTGTCCGTCTGTCTCTGTCCGCTTGTATGCGTGTGTCTGTGTCCCGTCTATCTCTACGGTTTGTTGTTGGTTATACAAATCCACGGTTTTCCTTTTCTCCACATTTAACGTTGTGACACATCAACATTCTGGACAGGCAAGGAACAAATCATTGTTGTGCTAGATACATGGCAATAGTCGCACTTTAATGCGGCCATCTAGCGATACGAAGCGATGTCGGAATATCCAAAGAGACACACACGCCTCCCCGTTGGCGTTCATATAGATGGAACATATCCTGCTTACTGTCAGCAGGAGTAGTTCTGTTCGGAGCGAGCTAGACTGGAGATCTAAAAGTCCTTGCTTCGATCCTGGGTTCGAACACTTTTTTTTCCATTTTGCCCAAGGGATTCGAAGCCGATCTAAGGTAAAAGGGGAAGGGCGGGGAGTGGGCGAGGTTGGGGGGGGGGGGGGGGGGAAGTGGAAAGGGAGACGAGCGGGCGAGAAGGAGTAACGGGTAAGGTAGGAGGTGGAGGGAGAAGGGTGAAGAGGGGGAGGGCAGGTGGGACGAGGGGTGAGGGAGGAGAAGGGGAGAAGCAGGAAAGGGACAGGGAGGACAGGAATGAGGGAAAGGAGAGAGTGGACAGGGAAGACAGGAATAGGGAAAGGAGGTGGACAGGGAGGGAAGAAGGAAAGAGGACAGGAGGAGAGGAAGGGAAAGGAGGAGAGTGGACAGGGAAGGAAGACAGGAATGAGGGAAGGAGAGTGACAGGGGAAGGGAAGACAGGAATGAGGAAAAGGAGAGTGGACAGGGGAAGGGAAGACAGGAATGAGGAAAGGAGAGTGGACAGGGGAAGGGAAGACAGGAATGAGGGAAAGGAGAGGTGGACAGGGAAGGAAGACAGGAATGAGGGAAAGAGGAGAGTGGACAGGGAAGGGAAGACAGGAATGAGGGAAGGAGGAGAGTGGACAGGAGAAGGGAAGACAGGAATGAGGGAAAGGAGAGAGTGGACAGGGGAAGGGAAGACAGGAATGAGGAAGGGAGGAGAGTGGACAGGGAAGGGAAGACAGGAATGAGGGAAGGAGAGTGGACAGGGAAGGAAGACAGAATGAGGAAAGGAGAGTGGACAGGGAGGAAGACAGGAATGAGGGAAGAGGAGATGGACAGGGGAAGGAAGACAGGAATGAGGAAAGAGAGAGTGGACAGGGGGAAACAGGAATGAGGGAAAGGAGAAGTGGACAGGGGAAGGGAAGACAGGAATGAGGACAGGAGGAGAGTGGACAGGGGAAGGAAGACAGGAATGAGGGAAAGGAGAGAGTGGACAGGGGAAGGGAAGACAGGAATGAGGGACAGGAGGAGAGTGGACAGGGGAAGGGAAGACAGGAATGAGGGACAGGAGAGTGGACAGGGGAAGGGAAGACAGGAATGAGGGAAGAGGAGAGTGGACAGGGGAAGGGAAGACAGGAATGAGGGACAGGAGAGTGGACAGGGGAAGGGAAGACAGGAATGAGGGAAGGAGGAGCAGTGGACAGGGGAAGGGAAGACAGGAATGAGGGACAAGGAGAGTGGACAGGGGAAGGGAAGACAGGAATGAGGGACAGGAGGAAGTGGACAGGGGAAGGGAAGACAGGAATGAGGGACAGAGGAGAGTGGACAGGGGAAGGGAAGACAGGAATGAGGGAAAGGAGAGTGGACAGGGGAAGGGAAGACAGGAATGAGGGACAAGAGGAGAGTGGACAGGGGAAGGAAGACAGGAATGAGGGAAGAGGAGAGTGGACAGGGAGAAGGGAAGACAGGAATGAAGGACAGGGGAGAGTGGACAGGGGAAGGGAAGACAGGAATAAGAAGGAAGGGAGGAGGAGTGGAACAGGGAAAGGGAAGACAGGAATGAGGGACAGGAGGAGAGTGGACAGGGGGAAGGGAAGGACAGGAAGAGGGAAGGGGAGGAGAGGGGACAGGGAAGGGAAGACAGGAATGAGGGACAGAGGAGAGTGGACAGGGGAAGGGAAGACAGGAATGAGGGACAGGAGGAGATGGACAGGGGAAGGGAAGACAGGAATGAGGGAAGGGAGAGTGGACAGGGGAAGGGAAGACAGGAATGAGGGAAGAAGGAAGAGGAACAGGAAGGAAGGGAAGACAGGAATGAGGGAAGAGGAGAGTGGACAGGGGAAGGGAAGGACAGGAAAATGAAGGAGGACAGGAGGAAGAGTGGACAGGGGAAGGGAAGACAGGAATGAGGGAAAGGAGAGTGGACAGGGGAAGGGAAGACAGGAATGAGGGGAAGGAGAGTGGACAGGGAAGGGAAGACAGGAATGAGGAAGAGGGAGAGTGGACAGGGAAGGGAAGACAGGAATGAGGGACAGGAGGAGAGTGGACAGGGGAAGGGAAGACAGGAATGAGGGAAAGGAGAGTGGACAGGGGAAGGGAAGACAGGAATGAGGGAAAGAGGGAGAGTGGACAGGGGAAGGGAAGACAGGAATGAGGGACAGGAGGAGAGTGGACAGGGGAAGGGAAGACAGGAATGAGGGACAGGAGGAGAGTGGACAGGGGAAGGGAAGACAGGAATGAGGGACAGGAGGAGAGTGGACAGGGGAAGGGAAGACAGGAATGAGGGAAAGGAGAGTGGACAGGAGAAAGGAAGACAGGAATGAGGGACAGGAGGAGAGTGGACAGGGGAAGGGAAGACAGGAATGAGGGACAGGAGGAGAGTGGACAGGGGAAAGGAAGACAGGAATGAGGGAAAGGCGGAGGGTGGACAGGGGAAGGGAAGACAGGAATGAGGGAAAGGCGGAGGGTGGACAGGGGAAGGGAAGACAGGAATGAGGGAAAGGAGGAGAGTGGACAGGGGAAGACAGGAATGAGGGACAGGAGGAGAGTGGACAGGGGAAGGGGGGCGGGTAGAATTGGGTGAGGAAAGAGGGAAGGGGGGAGGGGAACGAGGGAAAGGAAGGAGGAATTACTCGGGAGGGGGGAAGGAGGATGGGGGTAAGGCGGGAGAGGGGGGGGGGGGCTTGTAAAGGGGGGGAAGTGGGAAGATGTGGTGAGAGTGTGAATGAGGAAGTGGGGATGAGGGAAGGGGGAGGGGATGAGGGAATGAGGGAAAGGGAGAGGAGGGACAGGGGAAGTGGAGAAGGAGACGGAACAAGCACAGGGGAAGAGGGGAAGGTGGAGTCCCAGGATTGTGGGGGGAAGGAGGGGAGGGGGAGGTAGGGAAAAGGAGGGAGGTTAATAGGTATAAGGATAGACAGAATAACCGAGAGAGAGAGAGAGAGAGAGAGAGAGAGAGAGAGAGAGAGATAGAGAGAGAGAGAGAGAGAGAGAGTTACTTTCTTCCTTTAAGTCATCTCGCAGGACTATACTTTTCACTGATTTAGAGTCTTATTCATTTTTGTCCTGCGCTCGCGCGCGCGCGCGTGTATATATATATGTGTGTGTGTGTGTGTGTGTGTGTGTGTGTGTGTGTGTGTGTGTGAGATATGTGTGTGTGTGTGCGCGCGCGCAGGCGTGTGTTTGTGTGTGTATGCGTGTGCGCGCGTGCATGTGTACGTGCGTGTGTGCATGTGTGTGTGCGTGCGCGCGCGCGTGTGTGTGTGTGGGTGAGAGAGAGAGAGAGAGAGAGAGAGAGAGAGAGAGAGAGACAGTGACAGAAAGAGACAGACAAACAGACAGAATGAACTGTGTAAGTGCTTAGGGCTTTTAATAGATTACACGCCATAAATCATCATCATCACCATCATCATCATCATCATCATCACCACCATCATCATCACCATCATCATCATCATCATCGTCAATAATATTAGGTAGACGGATGTACCGATTGATAGACATGCATGAGACAAGAAATCAAGACCCTGCTACCTTCAGTTTCTAATAAAGAACAAGCGGAGTAAATGCCAGCATGCCCTTCCTGCTATGATTTGATCAGAATCAGTGACAGCCATGCACAAAGGAATGCCACCAGTCAGAGAACAGCACTGTCTTGCTGCTGCATGGGATAACAAGACTGGCACAAAGGAATGCCACCAGTCAGAGAACAGCACTGTCTTTGCTGCATGGATAACAGACTGGCACAAAGGAATGCCACAGTCAGAGAACAGCACTGTCTTGCTGCTGATGGGATACAAGACTGGCACAAAGGAATGCCACCAGTCAGAGAACAGCACTGTCTTTGCTGGCATGGGATAACAAGACTGGCACAAAGGAATGCCACCAGTCAGAGAACAGCACTGTCTTTGTGCTGCATGGGATAACAAGACTGGCACAAAGGAATGCCACCAGTCAGAGAACAGCACTGTCTTTGCTGCTGCATGGGATAACAAGACTGGCACAAAGGAATGCCACCAGTCAGAGAACAGCACTGTCTTTGCTGCTGCATGGGATAACAAGACTGGCACAAAGGAATGCCACCAGTCAGAGAACAGCACTGTCTTTGCTGCTGCATGGGATAACAAGACTGGCACAAAGGAATGCCACCAGTCAGAGAACAGCACTGTCTTTGCTGCTGCATGGGATAACAAGACTGGCACAAAGGAATGCCACCAGTCAGAGAACAGCACTGTCTTTGCTGCTGCATGGGATAACAAGACTGGCACAAAGGAATGCCACCAGTCAGAGAACAGCACTGTCTTTGCTGCATGGGAAACAAGACTGGCACAAAGGAATCCCACCAGTCAGAGAACAGCACTGTCTTTGCTGCATGGGATAACAAGACTGGCACAAAGGAATCCCCCCATCAGAACAGCATGTTTGCGATGGAAACAGACTGAATCACGTCAGGAACGCACTGTTTGCTGCTGCATGGGACAACAAGACTGGCACAAAGGAATGCCACCAGTCAGAGAACAGCACTGTCTTTGCTGCTGCATGGGACAACAAGACTGGCACAAAGGAATGCCACCAGTCAGAGAACAGCACTGTCTTTTGCTGCATGGGACAACAAGACTGGAATCCCACAGTCGAGAACAGCACTGTCTTTGCTGCATGGGATAACAAGACTGGCACACAAAGGAATCCCACCAGTCAGAGAACAGCACTGTCTTTGCTGCATGGGACAACAAGACTGGCACAAAGGAATCCCACCAGTCAGAGAACAGCACTGTCTTTGCTGCATGGGACAACAAGACTGGCACAAAGGAATCCCACCAGTCAGACAACAGCACTGTCTTTGCTGCATGGGATAACAAGACTGGAATCCCACTAGTCAGAGAACAGCACTGTCTTTGCTGCATGGGATAACAAGACTGGCTGATCAGATTTCGGACAGATGTTCTCTTTAACCTTTTGCCCTTTAAGGCAGCGGTTATCTGGTTCACATCAAAAGGGCGTGGATTTCCAGCGGAAAGATGCTGACGTAGACTCTAGATGTAACAGTAGTCTTTGTTTTACATCTTTCTCATCTTAACTATAAATAATGTATATGTCGGGCTTCCTGATTCGTCCAACGCTGTTAACTTTCTTCCGATTGGGAGATGGAGAGCTTGGCGTTTACTTGTTGCGAAGGGGAAAGGGGGGGCGGAGAGGTGTGGGGGGGGGGGGGGGAAGGCAGGAGAGAGAATCCGCCTGCAGTGGAGTTCTGTCAACTTTGGCATCACTGGTTTACACTGTTGGCATCAGTGGTTTACACTGTTGGCATCACTGGTTTACACTGTTCACAGGTCATCGCAGCGCATCGACAGCAGTATGGATAGATTTTTTTTTTCTTTTTTGGCTGTAATCTTCTTTGCTCTCCTCAATTCCCACTGCCCTTCTTAGGGGCATCATTGCCACACTGGTCATTCAGACCCCCACTTGCACAGGCAGACCTAGGTAGGTCTGATTGCACCCCAAGCAGAACAGTCGACAGGAGGCAACACACCAAAGGAGACACTGCACTGCTGTCGAGTTCTCCTGAAATGTTTGTGGTGACTGTATTAATGCATTTTTCGCCAGCTAGCAGACGAACGAACTAGGCAGAATGAAACAATTAATTTTGAAAAACGGAGTCCCGTATGTGATTTTGGTCGGCAGAGCATACGTATATCTGAGAGATTTTTTTTTAATTTAGGCTACTAAGAATGAACAGATCTGAACGATTTAATAAAAGATGTTTTTTACTTTTTCAATATTTTATAGTATTTGTTTTACGTCCATTAAAAGAAATCTTAAATAAATGTTAGCGAACCGCCAAGAGAAATGTGGACAAACGAGTCACAAGACAAAACACAAATAAGACAACGAAAATAAACGAATTTGATACTCAGCTTCGATCTCTTCACTCTTCAGCGCAAGGTAGGCAGGCGTTGAACTCCCCTTGAACGCCTGCCTACCTTGCGCTGAAGAGTGAAGAGATCGAAGCTGAGTACCAAATTCGTTCATTTTCGTTATCTTATTTATTTGTGTCTTGCCTGAAGAAGACCTAAAGGTCGAAACGCGTCGTGTTTTGTCTTGTGACTCGTTTGTCCACGTTTCTCTTGGCGGTTCGCTAACATTATTTAAGATTTGTTTAGATTTCTGCCTGCAGTCATCTTACTTTGCAACTAGATCCATTAAAAGGTTGACCTATTTTCCGTTAAGAAAAAATCCCTTGAAGCATAAGTATTTCTAATCGGTGCTGAGAGCAAAATGGATTTTTTTTTAAATGCTTAGTTTTCTTTTTAGTCCGCAATATTTAAAACTAAATGAATGGTCTGCAACGCACTTTCAAGCAGTGCCGCCGACAGCTGAAAGAACGATAATCAATCTGGAAATGATCTTTAATGCGCTTGAAATAGAAATAAGAAAATTGACTTCACACCATGCGAGCACTTTTTTCTCTTCGTCTATAACCAGAAGTCATAAAGAAACGAACATAAAGCAATGACGAAATCTCACAAACAATTACGTCAACAGCTAAACAGATAAATCCGTGATGAATATGGATGCTTTACGATGTTCATTAATTTTTCAGTCTAATTATACTTTTTAAGTGAGTTTAGAGAAATAATATACATACTAAACAAAACTGAAAATGTAATTGTGAATCTTATCAGCTTAGAATACTGCCAGGGTTTTGGATGTGGGATTGTTGGAAATCAACGACAGCATTTTAATGTTATTTTCCGCTACAGTTGTTCATGACTTTTCTCCCTCCCCAGCTCTACACCTTCCTTCCACGATCGGCTACCCACCTTCACACACAAATAAACACTCTCCAGATAAAAAGAACAGAGAGAGAGAGAGAGAGAGAGAGAGAGAGAGAGAGAGAGAGATGTCAGATGAAACAGGATACAGATAAGAGAACTGCACAACAGAAAAGAAACAAAATACAAACACATGAATAAGTAAAACAGATGTAGAAATCTTGTACACCAGCACATGAAGTCAAGGACTTAAACAGTGTCAAAAACAGACCACATTTCTTCCTTGACTTCGAATTAATTTCGATGTTTAAGCATCTTTTGTAAATGACTGATGTAATAAATACCACGATCTAAATAGTGTCAAAAGACAAACCACACCTCTTCACTGATTTTGGATTAATTTATGCTGTTTAAGCTTATATTGTGAACAATTGTTGTAATCAATACTCATCCACATCACCGGTCTTTCCTGACTTCTTTCTATCGAAGATTCTGAGAGACAGGCACATAATACAGATGTACCCCCGTCCCCACGCCAAAGTAAAACATACATTTAATGTGATGGTTGGAATTTTACAACAGAAAAAATATGTTTGTTTTGGATTTTTTTTTTTCATTTATTGGACGGCAAAAGACAGGTACATACATAGATACACTATCCAAAGGTAATAGGATAGTTTGACTTCCACAGTACAAAGCTGATATACAGTTTCTGATTGTCTTCTTTTGGAAATTAAGAGACAGGGGCATATACAGATACACCACCCAGAAAGTAATATACACTCAAAAGAATATTCAACATTCCACAAAATGAAGATGAAGCGTTTGAAAAAAGAAAAGAAAAAAAGAACAGGAAAGTTGATGAAAAGAAGAGAAAAGAAAAGAAACATAAAAGAAAGAGAGAAAGGTAAAATGGAAAAACATTTTCATTAGCATCATAAATAAAATGGTACTGTGGGGGAAAAAAACAACACTTCGTGAAAACAAAACTAACTTGCGTGAGTGTTGAGCTGGAGACAGGTGGACCGGTGATAACAAGAATTCCCCAATCACTGTGTGGATGGACTGATGGCACCCTGGCACCACACACTCCCTCTCTCTCTCTCTCCGTGTCTGTGTAGCGCTTCACATGGATCAGGGTCCTCCAATGCACCTGTGCGCTGCCCGCGCCGCTCGCGCTCTCCCCCCTCCGGCCAGACAGGCCGCTGATTGGACGAGGGCGATTAGATCAATTAGCGACGCTGCTCGCGATTGGTGGACGGGGTTCCCTCGGCGAGAGCTTCGTTCAGAAGTCAAATGGTTTTGGAACTGCTCTGGGACTTGGTGCGGTGGTTGCGTCGGCAGTGTGGTAGAGTGGATAAGACTCCACCCTGCCAGCCTCCCCCGTCTGGCAACTGGTCTTCTTCCCCACCGACATCTCGCTGTTCATGGCTGTACACGCGCGAGCGCGCGAGCGCGTGCACTTGTATTATGCGGTCTAAAGATGTCTTGTCATGGAATAGTGAAAGACAGGCTTTCTTAAACGTCGAAGGGGGAAAAAATGACAAAGAACAGCAGAATTTCATTTCTCATATGCCTACAAGTTCTGCGAAGCAGTTACAGCGACATTTGTAAAATTCAAAAGTATCAAAGAGTTGTTACTGAACCATGTCAGGTTATATTGGAAGACTATTATTTTGATTTCTAAGTGCGAAGAAAGGTTTACAGCCATTATCGTAAATGTTCCTAGCTGCATAAATAATGTGCTGCCTTTTTCTCCTTAACCTTAATTTCACTGTGCAGCTGTACCTGTTATCAATCAATTTGGGTTTTTATTGACAGTTAGGATTGTCTCCCTCTCTCTCTCTCTTTCTCTTCTTCTTCTGCTTCTTCGTGTTATCAATTAGTTTGGGTTTTTATTGACAATTAGGATTGACTCTCTTCTTTTTCTTCTTCTTCTTCTTCTTCATTTCACTGTACTTGTTATCACTCAGTTTGGGTTTTATTGATAGGGCTCTGCATCCCTCCCTCTCTTTCTCTCTGTCGAGGTAAGAGAATACTGCTTTGTCTTGTAGCCTGTATTCTGTAACAGTCATCGCATCATGTAGGCTGTAGGACAGTCCAAGTCTTCGACATTCTGACTCAGCGAAGCTGGGGTCTACAGAGGTCATGTTGTTTACACCACAGCACATTGTGCAGATGTCGTGCTGTTTACAGCCAGCACATTGTGCAGATGTCATGCTGTTTGCAGCCAGCACATTGTGCAGATGTCATGTTCTTTATAGCGCATTATATTGTGCAGATATGATGCTGTTTACAGCCCAGCACATTGTGCAGATGTCATGCTGTTTACAACCCAACACATTGTGCAGATGTCATGTTGTTTAAAGCCCAGCACATTGTGCTGATGGCATGTTGTTTACAGCCCAGCACATTGTGCTGATCTCATGTTGTTTACAGTCCAGCAGACTGTGCGGACAATGTGGTGGCAGTCGTCAGCGGGACCAAAATGTCCACGTCCTAATGTCAACACTTTCATTCAGCTCTCATTGATCCGTGTTTTGACTCGCGTTTATGAGAGGAAGTCCTTAAGTAAAATGGGGAGACAGAAACAATAAAGGATGAAGAAGGAAGGCAGTTTTTGCAGTTACATACACCTAGCCCCAGATAGTGCTGCTTTCATACAGATTCACCTGGCATACACACAGACGCAAATAACAAAAAAAGCATACACACACACGCGCGCGCGCGCGCGCACACACACACACACACACACACACACACACACACACACACACACACACACACACATGCACACTCATGGCGCACTCGCACGCGCGCGCGCGCGCGCACACACACACACACACACACACACACACACACTTCCTCCTCGCCTTCCCAGCCCCCTCGCAAAAAAAAGGAAGTCCAACTTGCCTACCTGGGGCATCCATGTCAGGGAAAGGTGCGGACAAGCTTGCGGGCTACTTTTCTGAGGAAGGTGGATCTGACTCTTTTCCGCATGCGGGCGTGTATGATAAGTCAAAATGACACTACAAGCAATATCACGTTGGAGCTGCAAACAGCTCTTAAACCATTGGAGAAAACCATCGCCTCCCTTATTGATCATTTTAAATATTTATCGTCAAAGACGATTCACTCTTGTCTCCCTTGTTAATCATTTGCAAGTACTTATCATCAAAGACACTAAATCTTTGGCTTCACAAATAAGAAGCTAAAACACAAATAAACGCATAAAGAGAAGGTGCAGCGTACGTTCATTTAAAACATGATACAAAACAGACAAGCAAAAACAAGGACCTCACAGGAACCCCCGACTCAAGCGTGATCCGCTTCACGGAAGCGTCTTTAAGAGTGTTGCTCACTGCAAGTTTCTGTATCTCATGGGCATGGTAGATGGTAGAATGAAGTATTTGGAGAAGAAAAAAAAAAGAGAAAAGAAAAGAAAGGAAAAGAAACGGTGTAACAAATTCTTGTCCGTTAGTCCTAATCCGAAATGAAGAAGCACTTACAAAAAAGAACGTGATTCTTTAGCCCTTCGTGCCCTGCAGTGGCGATGACCCCAATTTTGATTCCCCTTTGACGTCCGCGTCTTAGGCGAATTCTTCTCAAATTTCTAAGTGCTGACAGGTTCACAGAGATCATCTTTGCAGGACTGGAGTAGGGACAAGGGCGTGGCAAGGCAAGATAGAACTGGGCAGAACAGGGCAGGGCAAAAGAAGGCAAGGCAAAACAGAACAGGGCAGAACAGGCATGGGCAGGGCAAAAGAAGGCAAGGCAAAACAGAACAGGGCAGAACAGGGCAGGGCAAAAGAAGGCAAGGCAAGACAAAACAGGGCAGAACAGGGCAGGGCAAAAGAAGGCAAGGAAAGAAAAAACAACAGAGCAGAACTGGGCTCTCGGACAGTCCAGGTCTTCAACATTCTGACTCAGTGAAGCTGGGGTCCGCAGAGGTCATGTTGTTTACAGCCCAGCACACTGTGCAGATGTCATGTTGTTTACACCACAGCACACTGTGCAGATGTCATGTTGTTTACAGCCCAGCACACTGTGCAGATGTCATGTTGTTTACACCACAGCACACTGTGTAGATGTCATGTTGTTTACAGCCCAGCACACTGTGCAGATGTCATGTTGTTTACAGCCCAGCACACTGTGCAGATGTCATGTTGTTTACAGCCCAGCACACTGTGCAGATGTCATGTTGTTTACAGCCCAGCACACTGTGCAGATGTCATGTTGTTTACAGCCCAGCACACTGTGCAGATGTCATGTTGTTTACAGCCCAGCACGTTGTGCAGACCATGCCATGCTGTTTACAGCCATGCACTTTGTGCAGATGTCATGTTGTTTAGAGCCCAGCACCTTGTCCAGATGCCATGCTGTTTTCAGCCCAGCACATTGTGCAGATGTCATCTTGATTACAACATAGCACATTGTACAGATCATGTCATGTTCTTTAAAGCCCAGCACACTGTGCAGATGTCATGTTGTTTACAGCCCAGCACATTGTGCAGATGTCATGTTGTTTACAGCCCAGCACATTGTGCAGACCATGTTATGCTGTTTACAGCCTAGCATATTGTGCAGATGCCATGCTGTTTACAGCCCAGTACATTGTGCACATGTCATGTTGTTTACAGCCCAGCACATTTTGCAGATGTCATGTTGTTTTGAACCCAGCACATTGTGCAGATGTCATGTTGTTTACAGCCCAGCACATTGTGCAGACCATGTCATGTTGATTACAGCCCAGCATATTGTGCAGATGCCATGCTGTTTACAGCCTAGTACATTGTGCACATGTCATGTTGTTTACAACCCAGCACATTTTGCAGATGGCATGTTGTTTATAGCCCAGCACATTGTGCAGACCATGTCATGTTGTTTTGAACCCAGCACATTGTGCACATGTCATGTGTTTTTACAGCCCAGCACATTTTGCAGATGTCATGTTGTTTATAGCCTAGCACATTGTGCAGACCAATGTCATGTTGTTTTCAACCCAACATGTCATGTTGTTTTTCCCTGTGATTTTTTTTTTATGATGTGCCAGACTTTTTTCTTGGATGTTTTAGATGTCAGCCCGGAGCAGAAGTTCTCCAAGACTGATGTTTACAAATTTTAAAAGTGTCTTGTTTTGGCACGGAGTTTTTGATGGGCTCGAGCGTTGGAAGCTGAAGGACTTTGGAATACCCGACGCTGAACTCGTTTGCGTACTTTTGAGATTTGTTGGCAGTCAGAATTGAACCAAGGTGTTTTAGGCAGTTGGAGTTTATTGCAAGGCATCGGAAGACAGGTTTTTGCAGAAAACATGAATTAAAAAGAATTAGTTAGAGATTCTGCTGGGTCTTGACTTTAAAGAATGTCAGTTTCCTGGAGCTCCTTTGAAATATTTGCTGCAAAAAGATTCCAGTTAGCCTTCTTATAATTAAGGTGTTGTGCAACAGAGGTGTTCTCAGTTGTTCTGGATTTTAACAGACGGGAAAATGGTCACTTCCATGCAGGTTGTCATGGACAGGTCACTCATAGTCCAGGACCAGCGAGGGGTCACATATTGAAAAATCTCAACATGAAAGCATACTTGTGGGAGAATGGAGGTAAGTTGGAGACCCATCATTCAGACAACACATGTCCAACTCTGAAAAGACATCTTCAAGAAGCAGACCTCTGGATGTAGAATTTATATTACCCCAAACGGGATTATGACCATTAAAGCCACCCAACAGCAAACCAAGGCGAGGAAGTTCTTCAATCAGGCTGACAAGGTCCTGACGACAAACCGAGACAGAAGGTGGTTGATATCTTGAGCATACTGTAACGGTTTTATGGAGAGTGACTCTCGCAGCTACTGCCTGATGAGGGGTAGCAAGAGCAACAGGGCTAAACAGCAAAACTTTGTGGATAAGAAGGGCAGCGCCACCTGTTACTCCCAACGTGGAAGGTTGTGCAGGTTTGGAAAGAATATTGAAGCCAGAAAGAATCAAGGCCTTCTGGCTTTGAATTTTTGTTTGCTGAAGAGCTACTACCTGAGGTTTAAGTGTACGACACAAAAACTGCAGCTCCTCAAAGTTCGAGTTTAAACCACATATATTCCAATGGACTAATCAACTATCCATCGAGCAGAAGACAAACAGGAGAGAAATCAATTCATATCCGAGTCGTCGTCTGCGTCTAATGGAGCATATTTCTTTTTGAAGATGGACAGGTCTGTTTCGTTCTCCAGACCCTCTGGCAGACTTGCCCGCAGGAGGAGACGGCTTACGTTTTGGAGACGGTGGAGGTCGCCTTTGAATCTCCACCATCTCCACACTTGGTTGGACTCCCTTGCCCGCACGGGCACTGCTCTCGAAAGTTCGAGGGGGCGGGGGGGGGGGGGGGGGGGGGGGGAGGGGGGGAGCTGGGTTTTTTTTAGTCTGCCAGCAACAGATAGAATTAGACTGCTGGGAAGTCTTAAAAGTGGCGAATTTATTGCCCCCACCAGGGGCCTCCACTTTGGATTGGGAGGTGGTGGATTTGCCCCCACCAGGGGCCTCCACTTTGGATTGGGAGGTGGTGGATTTGCCTCCACCGGGGCTCGACACTTTTCATTGCAATGTTTTTGAAAAAAGAAACACATCGGCTTGACAGTAAACAGAACGTGTAGAAACTTTCTTCACAGCCAAAGCGTACGAAGAAACTGAAGTAGACTGGCCACCAAGGACCTGTTTCCGTGCCTTGAATAACAAAATGTTATTTTCCGTTTTTACTTGTTGGATGTTTGCTTCCTGAATCCAAACTGGGCAGTTGCGTGAAGAGGAGGGGTGGTCGCCACCGCAGTTTGCACAATGGGCCGGATCTTTACATGGCCCATCATGGGTTGCTTTGCAGCAAACACCACACACTCCTCCCCAGAACACTTCTGGCACTTGAAGTACCGCATCGGAGACGGAATGTAAAGTTGAACACGCACATTCAAATAGCCCACTTTGACGACTTGAGGCAATGATGAAGTACAGAATGTCAGAAAGAGGGTGGGGTGGGCACTCATTCTATCCCTTTGCGAACTGTGACCCTATGCACGTCAATGACACCTTGTGAAGCGAATTCATTTTAAATCTCGGTCTCCGAAACGCCTCTCAGATCCAGGCATCGAATGACTCTCTTGGAGGAATTCGGGTGTTTATGGGGAGTCACCCGGATCTCTCTGTCCACTAGCCTTGTGGCCCTAGGCAGCTGTCTCTTCGACTTGCACTGGATAAAGAATGAACCATTTCTTAGTCTTTTCAACAACTGAAGGTCACCTGCGATTCCTTTGAACCCTTTCTGGATTGTGAAAGGACTCAGAGCTGAAATTGGCTTTTCCTGCTCTGTTCCTTCAACCACAAGTCAGGAAGACCAGAATCCTGTCCTCTTCCTTTGTCTGCACGTCAGAGTCGCTGTCTGTATCCAAATCCTTTGTTATAGGGTTATTGCTTTCCTTTTCTTTAGGGGGGGGGGATGTTTTTTGAAGAAGCCATATTCTATGTGTTTTAATTTCATCTCTCCCTTTCCCACCCACCATGGAGACCAGCTACGGGGCCAGGGCCAAGAAGTCACTGTCTTGACCCCTTCCAGGCTTCGGGAGAGATATACGACAAACAGGAGCCCACCAACCCTATCCCCCCTGATCATGCTCAACTCCCGGGGACAGACAGCCCAGCACTACAGGGGTTACCTTGGCCAGCCAGGAAATCGCCTATGTTGACGCAGCCCCATGCAGGGGTAGCCGATTGATACACCCGGCCCAAGTGTACCTCCTGTCTAGAAGAGGTCCGAGCCAAAGAGATGTGTTGAGAGCACCTGTCCTCTCAAACACCAGGATCTCATTCCCTCCATCACAGGTCGCACCGCACGGCAAACACGGAGAGAGAGGGGAGAGAGAGAGAGAGAGAGAGAGAGAGAGAGAGAGTTCAGGATGATCCCTTGTACTTAGGTCATCGTCCCATGCACAAAGGATACACCAACATATCTACAGACAACAAGCAGGTGTACTGACTTGACACACTGCACGGTAAGACATGCAGGCAGACAGCGCAGGGAACAATACACGGACAAGTCGCGTGGACTCACTGAACACGCCACCTCCGTAACAGCTATTCAGAATATGATAGCATGAATGAGTAAACCCATTACATCGACCTCGTTTTTCATGAGAGAGAGAGAGAGAGAGAGAGAGAGAGAGAGAGAGAGAGAGAGAGAGAGAGAATGGGGGTGGGGAGGTGTGGGGGGGGGAGGGGGGGGGGGCATGGGTGTGCAGAAAGTGTCAGTAGTTAACAGCAGAGGAGATTTTGGTCGGTATGGCAGCTGTGTGGTCTAATTTCCTCACGACAAAACTGACAACCATAGAGCCACATTCAGCGCCTCTTCCTGTTGGGGGGTAAAGGTGTCAGTGCTCCAATTTCCTCTCCCCTCTCCCCCTTCTCCCCTCCCCCCTCATCAATGTCAAAGATAGTGCCCTGAGAGTGTGCCCCAGTCTGTCACCTCTTTCCCCCGAAACTGATGATTGGCTTTGACACTCGCAGCATACATGACTGTAGAGACATCTTTTGATTGGCCTTAGTGGAAGGCTCCGCTGCTTGTAGCCAGTCAGGAAGGACTCATTCCCCATCACTGCTATACGCTGTACGTGTAGCGCGGTGGCGCTGTGAACATGTAGCAAGTATGGTGACACAGCAGCGAGATAATGTCAAAAGGCAGAGTTTATCTTCCGCAAAATGCTGAGGTTTTACTGAGAAGGGGAAACACAGCTCACACTCACACATACACAAGGGCGTGCCCACACAGTCTGATGTGCCAACAACTCGCAGCATACATGCACTGTCTGCATTCAATCACCAGCACACATCAACAAGTGCCAACCCGGTTCCCAGACAGACATCATTAACACATAAAGATCACACACACACACACACACACACACACACACACACACACACACACACACACACACACACACACACATAACATTAAGAACAACAACTCCTCCCACTCACACACATACCCCCCCCCCCCCCACGCACACACACACATAACTTTAAGAACAACAACTCCTCCCACTCACACACATACCCCCCCCCCCCCCCCACGCACACACACATAACTTTAAGAACAACAACTCCCACTCACACATATACCTCCCCCCTCCCCCACGCACACACACACATAGATACATACACAAGGAGGGAAAATCAAATGGAGGGGCAGAGGAATGTATGTGAGGGCGGGGAGAGAAGGGGGGAGGCAACAACAACAACAACAACAACAACAACAACAACAACAAAAGTCTTTGCCCAAGAAATGTGGTTGACCTTTGTCGACAGAGTAAGACCTGGTAGTCTTCGTGGAAAGCAAGGAGATGGAGGTGGGAGAGAGTGGAAGACGAGAGGGGTGGGAGGCAGGGGAGAGGGGTCAAGTGGGAGGCAGGGAGAGGGGTGGGAGGGAGGGGAGAGGTGGGGAGAAGCTGTCGTGTCAAAACTCTTCTCCGGATAGCGACTGGCTGGGAGGGGAGGGGAGGGGAGTGGAGGGGAGCGGAGGGGAGTGGAGGGGAGGGGAGGAGAGGGGAGGAGAGGGGAGGGGAGTGGAGGTGAGTAGAGGGGAGTGGAGTGGAGGGGAGTGGAGGGGAGTGAAGGGGAGTGGAGTGGAGGGGAGTGAAGGGGAGTGAAGGGGAGGGAGTGGAGGGGAGGGGAGGGGAGTGGAGGGGAGTGGAGGAGAGAGGAGAGGAGGGGAGGGGAGTGGAGGGAAGGGAAAGGGAGGGGAGGGGAGGGAAGGGGAGGGAGGGGCGAGGCAGAGGAGGAGGAGAGTACTGTGGGGCGTAGGGCGGGGGTGGAAGGCGGGGATGGGGTAGGGAGTGGGAGGGAGGGGGGAGGAGGGAAGAAGGGCGGAAAACGAGGACGGAGGGCAAGGAGGGTAGCGGTGAGCAGACTGTTAACAGCATGGACAAACAAAAACAGGTCATCACAGGTCATCATAGGTCAGCTTGAGAGTCGGAGGTCAGAGTGAAGGGTTGAACAGTCCTGAATGAGAATGGAGAGGGGGAGGGGAAGGGGGGTGGTGGTGGTGGTGGTGTTGACTGTGAAGGAGAAAGGGTTCCGAAGAGGAAGGAAGAGGTTTATTGAGAAGGGGACGGGGAAGAGGGGAGAGAAAGGTGTGGAAGGTGTCAAGAAAAAAAGGAGGATGTTGTGGTTGTGTAAACAGGAGAGACGGATTACGAGGCATACACGCTCGCACGCACTACCACACACAACAGCAATAGCAACAACAACAACAATTTTCCGGCGTAGCGACTGTTGGCTACATCATCATCTAAACTACAAGGACACCCGGGACGGCACAGGCCTCTGTCAAGGTCGAACGGATCCCGAATTCGTCCCATGATCCAGATCCACTGCAAAAATTAATAAGGTTCTCCTTGGGCCGTTTTCTGTCTTTCCACGAAGTTTCGTTAAAAATCGGCCAGAAGGTTTTGCTTGATCTTGTCGAAAGACAAACAAACAAGCAAACAGACAGAGTAAAAGCATAACCTGTTGGTGAAGGCAATAATAAGTTATGCTGCCCTTCCCAAACTTCTCTCCTGTTGCGCGTGCATACGCATTGATGACCTGGTGTGGGACATCAATGGGTGAAGTGGGCTGTTCAGTGATACGAATGACGAGGAAGTTTACAGCACTTTGCGACACATGTATTGATGTGTGTGTGTGTGTGTGTGTGTGTGTGTGTGTGTGTGTGTGTGTGTGTGTGTGTGTGTGTGTGTGTGTGTGTGTGTGTGAATGTATACACGTACATATGTATAAATGAAAGAGACAGAGATGGAAAGCAAAGTTTAAACAACCTGTCCCCGACTTAGCTCTTTAGACTATTAAGTATAAGAGACAGAAATGGCAACACACACACACACACACACACACACACACACACGCGCGCGCACGCACACACACATGTCTCTCTCTCTCTCTCTCTCTCTCTCTCTCTCTATCTATCTATCTATCTATCTATATATATATATATATATATATATATTATATGTTGTGTGTGTGTGTGTGTGTGTGTGTGTGTGTGT
This sequence comes from Conus canariensis, assembly GCA_033310375.1. Lineage (NCBI taxonomy): Eukaryota > Metazoa > Mollusca > Gastropoda > Neogastropoda > Conidae > Conus > Conus canariensis. Next base: position 52,082,546 of record CM065736.1, on the reverse strand, counting down.
GTGTGTGTGTGTGTGTGTGTGTGTGTGTGTGTGTCCGTCTGTAATTCACAGTCTTTTATACAAACCGCCAATAATTCACATAGTCTTCTCTATACAAACCGTCTATAATTCACATATTCTTCTAAACAAACAAGATAAACAATATCCTTATGGGAAGTCAGTCGTTTGTCATAAATCCTCCGTGAGTGTTCCAAGCGCTTTAGATTCCTCGCTCTCTTTCGCACAACAGACCTTCTACTTGGCTACAGCTGGCGGCTCATTCTTTTCCGCTGTCATTCACACGAATATCAGTGACTCAGGTTTCAGTCATTCCCTACATTTTTCACGGAGAAGGCATGCCATGTTGACTCATGCCAAACTGGCCTTCTCTTTCGAAAGATGGCGATGGGATTTGATGTGTGTGCAAGGTGTAACGTGTGTGTGAATTTTGGTAAAGAGTCTCACTTGAAGGACTTTTCCGGACATAAAACCAACGTTAATTCCAATGGGGGAAAAAACACCTGTACCTAAATGGCCGTTTGGAGATTCGAACACGCAACCCGATGATCACCAGGCTTACGAGTCCGAGGCTCTGTTAAGTGAGCTACCGGTCCTGGTAGTTAGCACCATTATATCCCCAGTGAACCACTTCATCCGGATCTATTGCGTTAGCTGCACATCACACTGTTCACTGCAGACAGAAGGGTGCGCCTACCGACAGCAGCCACTGGTGTGAGAAACAAGAAACAGACATATGCGTGCACACATCAACAGATGAATACCAAGGTCTCCGGCTTCAATCGGAAGGAAATTTACAGAACTGGACGAACTGCGCAGTCTGACAAATACGATGATATCTGTAAATAAAATAGACAGGGATGGAAAAATCATGGGCGAAGTTCGTATGATCCAGAATCAAATGTAGCTTCTTTCTGTGTAAAGTCTACTTTCTCTTCATTGTGAACAAGATCAATGGTGTCTTAGAAGGGGGAGGGGGGGGGGGGTCCAAGAGGAAATCTTTTCGAATTGCATTGTCCCCAAGCACCAAACATGTCACGTCCCCTGATTGGTAGATGGAGATCTTGTCATTCTCACACTCCCCACACCAAGGCCAATCAGAAACGAACAATGACTATACACACATCAAGGCCAATCAGAAACGAACAATGACTATACACACACCAAGGCCAATCAGAAACGAACAATGACTATGCACACACCAAGGCCAGTCAGAAACGAACAATGACTATGCACACACCAAGGCCAATCAGAAACGAACATTGACTATGCACACACCAAGGCCAATCAGAAACGAACAATGAGTATGCACACACCAAGGCCAGTCAGAAACGAACAATGAATATGCACACACAAGGCCAGTCAGAAACGAACAATGAGTATGCACACTCCAAGGCCAGTCAGAAACGAACAATGAGTATGCACACACCAAGGCCAGTCAGAAACGAACAATGAGTATGCACACACCAAGGCCAGTCAGAAACGAACAATGAATATGCACACACCAAGGCCAGTCAGGAACGAACAATGATATGCACACTCCAAGGCCAGTCAGAAACGAACAATGAGTATGCACACACCAAGGCCAGTCAGGAAACGAACAATGAGTATGCACACACCAAGGCCAGTCAGAAACGAACAATGAGTATGCACACACCAAGGCCAGTCAGAAACGAACAATGAGTATGCACACACCAAGGCCAGTCAGGAACGAACAATGAATATGCACACTCCAAGGCCAATCAGAAACGAACAATGACTATGCACACACCAAGGCCAGTCAGAAACGAACATGACTATGCACACACCAAGGCCAATCAGAAACGAACAATGAGTATGCACACACCAAGGCCAGTCAGAAACGAACAATGAATATGCACACTCCAAGGCCAGTCAGAAACGAACAATGAGTATGCACACTCCAAGGCCAGTCAGAAACGAACAATGAGTATGCACACACCAAGGCCAGTCAGAAACGAACAATGAGTATGCACACCCAAGGCCAATCAGAAACGAACAATGATATGCACACACCAAGGCCAGTCAGAACGAACAATGAGTATGCACACTCCAAGGCCAATCAGAAACGAACAATGACTATGCACACACAAGGCAGTCAAACGAACAATGAGTATGCACACACCAAGGCCAATCAGAAACGAACAATGAATATGCACACACCAAGGCAGTCAGAACGAACAATGAGTATGCACTCCAAGGCAGTCAGAAACGAACAATGAGTATGCACACACCAAGGCCAGTCAGAAACGAACAATGAGTATGCACACCAAGCCAGTCAGAAACGAACAATGAGTATGCAAAACACCAAGGCCAGTCAGGACGAACAATGAGTATGCACACTCAAGGCCATCAGAAACGAATCAAAAGATATGCACACACCAAGGCCAGTCAGAAACGAACAATGAGTATGCACACACCAAGGCCAATCAGAAACGAACAATGAGTATGCACACTCCAAGGCCAATCAGAAACGAACAATGACTATGCACACACCAAGGCCAGTCAGAAACGAACAATGACTATGCACACACCAAGGCCAATCAGAAACGAACAATGACTATGCACACATGTGGGTTTCAAAGTGAGGTCACTGCAGGCGGAAACTGAAACATTATTCAGGATGTGGTAAGGTTTGCACCGTGATCAATATTCTAAAGGTTGATTCCTGCTGTACACGAAATGGCTACAGTCCACCCTTCTTGTTACCTGGCCCCCTGTAATCACCTAATACTACAGCCCATTCGGAGACACGCTGGCCTCGAATCCACACGAAGATCAAAGATCCCCAGCAACGTCCTCGGTGTTGTCGGTTCGGCGTGTTGGAAGACCACCGCTGCTGTCCAGCAGACGCCGGCAGTGTTCCAGACCAGATGGCAGCGGCACATTCCCAGGGTCTTCAGGCTGACCACCATCTCCAGGGCAGAACTCCGAAGCATGATAGACATGATGACGATGTGAGTGATCATCATGCACGTCGTGGGAGAGGAATGGGACCCGTGTGTCGCATGTCACCCAACTGACCGCCCAGAACAGCTCTACGACAGACTCCCCAGAGGAAACAACCGCGGACGATTCAAAGAAGCCAGGCACATAACAGTCCACACAGAGAGAGAGAGAGAGAGAGAGAGGGAGAGAGAGAGAGGAGAGAGAGAGAGAGAGAGAGAGAGAGAGAGAGAGAGTGCTAAAAGCGGAGGATTAACTCTAGAGACAGCTCCTGGAACAACAGCTGCCAGACAGCATGCATGGCGTGCGGCACCAGACGGCACAGACAGGACTAAACCTGAAGCATCCTTCAACATCAGTACAGCGTCATTTCATTGAAGTATCCCTCAACATCAGCACAGTGTCATTTCATTGAAGGATCCCTCAACATCAATACAGTGTCATTTCATTGAAGGATCCCTCAACATCAATACAGTGTCATTTCATGAAGTATCCCTCAACATCAATACAGTGTCATTTCATTGAAGTATCCCTCAACATCAATACAGCAACATCAATACAGTGTCAGTTCATTGAAGGATCCCTCAACATCAATAGTGTCATTTCATGAAGTATCCCACAACATCAACACGGTGTGATTTCATTGAACAACCCCTCAACATCAACACAGTGTGATTTCATTGAACAACCCCTCAACATCAACACAGTGTGATTTCATTGAACAACCCCTCAACATCAATACAGTGTCATTTCATTCACACAAGAGCAATTTCCGTCGCAATTCTCACAGTCACAAGAACTAAGAGAAAGGTTTATTTAGGCTTATGCTGTTTCTTGCATGGGAAAAAAAAAATCTGAATATTTTTCTCATTTGGTATCGCAGATAGCACTGGTACAATGAATGTCTCTCTTCAACAGGCGCACAGCTAACGGAAAGCCATCACGCTGTACAAAGATGTGATTTAACGATAACAGAAGAAAAAAAGAAAAAGAAAACCGGGGTGAAAGGTGGAAGGGGATACACCTGGTGTGGCCACCGGCGGTGTCTAAGCGATCCCTGCATCCCCCCAAATGAGGAGGATTAGAGTTAAGACTGGAACAAACACCCACTGTTCCAGCTTATTGATCAACCGCTGGCCCCATCTGCAATGCTGGTCGGCTCACAGGAACATTGCTTGGAGAGCCTGCGTTGTTTCAATGAGAGGCTGGATGGCCGATTTGGAGACCTCATTGAAAGAAAGAGCTCTCTCTCTCTCTCTCTCTCTCTCTCTCTCTCTCTCTCTCTCTCTCCTCTCTCTCTCTCTCTCTCTCTGTGTGTGTGTGTGTGTGTGTGTGTGTGTGTGTGTGTGTGTGTGTGTGTGTGTGTGTGTGTGTATGTGTGCATGTGGTGTGTGTGCGTGTGTGTGTGCGTGTGTGTGTGTGTGTGTGTGTGTGTGTGTGTGTGTGTGTGTGTGTGTGTGTGTGTGTGTGTGTGTAAAAAGGGAGGGGGTAGACGTAACAAAATGAACAAATTAAGAACAAAGGACAAACAAGCAGACGAACGAATGAACTATCTCACAATCAGAGCTTGGGATCTGTCTATTAATATTGGTCAACTTCACTTGGGATCTATCTATTAATATTGGTCAACTTCACTTGGGATCTATCTATTAATATTGGCTAACTTCAAAAGCAGAAATCACTTCAGTTCATTGTAGAATTACTGGCTGTGTGCAACAGTTTAAACATCCCACTCTCGTGCTATTGGTTGTAGACTGTATACCCAAAAAGCGAAACAAACAAGTACTGGATAGAACAAATGCAGGCGATTCCTCTGCCGGTGGGATAATGACTTCAAAGCTTTTTATTTTGAGGGGACACTGGGGCAGGAGAGGGAGAGGGGTAGAGGCGGGGTGTAGGGGTGGAGAACAGAGCGTACACTACTGGCAGCTCGTATGGGCACCGTCGAATTCTGTCTTGTGACCAGACTGCTTTTTATGCTGATCGATGAGAATGAGGATGATGAAGATGATGCCACGGATTTCTATTCAGGTCTGAGACTGCATGACAGTGCTGTACTCTACGCTTACTTTTATAATATATCCTGGCGTCAACCAGGCCCGAGAGAGACAGACAACTGCAGTGTTGGTCAGGAAATTTGAGCAGCACTCTCAGAGACGCATCCATTAAGCGGATGAAACTCGTCAGTTTTCCCAACTGAGACCGTAGCAAACTCAATTCTGGGTAGGTGCCGGTCGGGACAGAAAAATCCCACATGGCTCTGATTCGAATCCACGACCTACCAGCCGGGACTCCGCGACGCTAATCACTTTGCCACAGTAGCCGGTGTGCCCAGATTTATTTGTTTTCTGGTGCCTACTTTTGTCTCATGGGAGAGGCACGTCAGTAGATCCGGGTGTGCTTGTAACAGAAGTCGATCCATTGTATACGAAGTTGTATCAAACAAACACCACTTGTAATTCGGTGCCAATCTCACCACCAATGATGAATCACAAAGGCAACGAGAGGAGGGCAGAATAGGGAAATGGGAAGAGAGTACAATAAACATTGAAAACGGATAAGCCATAAGTAAAGAGTAATAAACATGGATAAAACATGAGTAAAGAGTAATCAACAGATGAGAACATCTTCGAGCCTATGCTTGAGGGGTGTGAGGGCGGTCCACATGTGCAAACAGAGTGCAAGCTTTCTTCTTCAACAAACTAGGTATGGTCAGTCACATGTACACCCCATAAACATGTCAGTGTACACACTGAACAGCAGAAATAATGACCTTCCATAGGATATGCACAGCTAATAGACGCTATGATGACATGATGGTCAAATATATAGTGAGATTTCGCTGGCGACACTAAACCGTTTTAGCAGACTAATTCTCCAATCGTACTTTAACCCAAACTTAGCAGATAAGCGTATCAGATAATGTCATTCGGAGTTATTGACCGGAGGACGGTTTTCAAAAAGAGAGGACTTCAATGGAGAAGGCTTTTTCTCCAGGTCGGCAGTGAAAGGGGGGCAGGGGGAGGGGGAGGGGGGGGGGAGCGGCGGAGCACTGGTCAGGAATTCATTGTGTACAAGAACTGAAGTCCTCTTCGTCTGCGAGGCCGCTCAGCTCTGGTCCTCAAACACTCCAGATCTCTCTGGCCCTGGGCTCCCTGGCCAAGTGTGTGGACTCTGTCCATGTCCTTTGTCATGAAGCGGCTCTCCTATGGAAAGCGCGTGCGCGCGCGCGCGAGTCTGTGTCTGTGTGGATGGATAAACGGCATAAAATTTGGTGACCTTTTGGTGTTGAGATGGATCGTGCTGGTTTATCAACCTGTATTAATTAGTCTTTGCTTCGTGTGTGTCTCTGGGAGTAGGTGGAAGCGGGGGGAGGGGGGGGGGGCGGTTTGTGGTATCTGTATGTGTTTTGAAAGTCTGAGTGCGTGCGCATATGTGTGCGCGTGTGAGTGTGTGTGTGCTTGTGTGTATGTGTGTATGTGTGTGTGTGTGTGTGGTATGTGTGTGTGTGTGTGTGTGTGCGTGTGCGTGTGCGCGCGCGCGCGCGTGTGTGTGTGTGTGTGTGTGCGCGCGCGCGCGCTTGTGTGCATGTGTGTGTGTATGAGGGGGGAGGAGGGTGGATGGGTGTTGAGTGTCGGGTAGAAGATGGAGCGTAGGGTGATGCTGGACAGCGGGAGGAAGGGGGTGGAAGAATGGAAGAGTTATCCAGGCTATTCTAAATAAATAGCTTTCAGCCAGTCACAGTATGCATGCGTTTTTGTTTTTTTAGCGACAGATAAATCCTACTCCGCACGCGCGCGCATGCAGCACACACACACACACACACACACACACACACACACACACACACACACACACACACGCACACGCACGCCCGCACGCATAGCACACACACACCACAGCACACACACACACACACACACACACACACACACACACACACACACACACACACACACACACTCACACACACACATAGAAATTAATAAAAGAAATCATTTAAGCAATTTCGGAAGCAAGAAAAGAATTTCGAAAACAAAGAAATAAGGTAAACTCAATTAATGAAACGAAAATCTAAGCGTAATTACTTCCAAAAGATGTTAATTTCTACAAAGGATTCACGTCAGATCTGGAAAGCTATCAACATGTTGAAATAATAAACAGGTATCAAGAAGTCAGCAAATTCTTACAGACGTATCTGCAAATCAGTTAAACAACCACTTTGCAAACATCAAAGATAAAATCATATTACATGACAGGTCCAATGAAAATGATCTCAGCCACTTAAAACATGACCTTGATTCAAAGAATATTTGCTTTCCTTTTACTCTCCAGCCAGTGACAGTATTGGATGTCAGTAAAAGTTTCTCATCTTTAAAACAATCTGGTGCACGAGATTTAGACGGTTTAGATGTAAAAATACTAAAGGTTCCATGCCCAGTGATCTCTGACACGCTAACGTATTTATACAATCTGTGCATAGAGAAACAAACTTTTCCTTTAAAATTTAAGGAAGCTAAAGTTATTCCTCTCCATAAATCTGCTGATACATCAAATCCATCAAATTATCGACCTGTTTCTATTTTATCTGCTTTAGCTAAGCCTATTGAAAAGCACATGCAAAAGTCCCTCTATTCTTACCTTACTAAAAATAATTTACTCAATGGAGATCAATCTGGTTTCCGTGAAAATCATTTCTGTCATACAGCCCTCATACAGCTCGTTGATAGCCTTCTATGCAGTATAAATGAAAATAAATTGACTGGTATTCTTTTTATAGACTTTGAGAAAGCGTTTGATGTTATAAATCATCCTCTCCTATTGCGCAAATTAGAACTGTATAAATTAACTCCAGAATTCATTAATCTCATGTCTTCATTTCTATGTAATAGGAAACAAGCAGTAACAGTTAACAACAAAATGTCAAACTTTTTGCCTGTCAAATACGGAGTACCACAAGGCTCTGTATTAGGTCCTCTTCTGTTTTCTATCTGTATTAATGATTTACCTTTTATGTTAAATGTAAATGCGAAATGTTTGCCGACGATACATCTCTCCATTCCAGTGATTCAGACACCCATAGACTAGCAAATAAACTACAAGATAATATTCATAGACTTATTGAATGGACCCACCTGAATCATATGTCCTTAAATGCAAACAAGACCAAATGTATGTATGTATGTGCTCGACAAAAACGGCAAAGAATGAAGTCAAAATTTCAACCGTTGTTTATATCTAACAAACAAATTGAAGAAGTAGATTCACATGAAATTTTAGGTGTAATAATTGATAAGGATCTATCGTGGACCGACCACACGAAGTCACTGGGAAAACGTCTTTCAAAAAAATTACTTCAGCTAGCCAAGATTAAGAATTTCCTTGATACCCATTCTCGTAAGCTTTTCTTCTGTGCTCACATTTTATCAAGAATTGATTATGCATCGACATTATGGGACAGCTGCAGTGAAACCAACT
>CM065736.1:52061607-52071607 GCA_033310375.1 Conus canariensis | reverse complement strand
AGACCTGGCAAGTATCGGGGCGTGACGGGCTTAGCGACATGCTTTCAAGCACAAGCCGAACCTGTCCACTATATCGCAAGCGGATGGTTGGCAGATTAGAGCAGCGTTCTATTCGGGTAATCTCCCCCTCTGAGTGAGGAAAAACATGTTCAATCAAGTGTGAGCCTTTGTGGAGCGACGTCAGAGCAGGCTTCTCCTTCTTCTTCCTAAAAAGCTGGTTCACTCAAAAATGAGTAGGTCACCAGCGCGCATGTTGAAAAAAGAAAATGCGACTCAGCCCCTGGAGCAAAATTTGGCTTCTCCTGTACAGCGACGATCCATAACGATACACGTATGTCAGCTGGGCTGAATAGCCAAGTTTGTGGATAATTATTTACGTCGGTATTAAAGCATTCGTGTCTTACTGCTGATGTCTGACTGCTGCCAAAGCCTTATTCTGTATTGAACTCACAATGACTTCAATTTCTTTGTTTGAACGGTAGCATTCGCGCAGAATGCGCGCGCATAAAGCAAGGTGAAAGGTCAGGTAAGCAAATGCCCCAGCAGTGTGTCTTGCATGTGGCTGGCTACGTCTGCGGAGTGTTGTGAATCTGGAAACTCCTCAACACGGTCACTGTCTCCTTCGTTTGCCGGCCGCATTTGCAACTGTCTCCTGTCCGCATCTGTGGGCCAGATATACAAAACAATTAGCCAGCCTTGTCTACAGTTCGCTGTGAGTGTGGCATAGCAGCGGATGCCGAGGGAGAGGTGGCAGCTCTCTTTTGAAGGACACTGATGTGAGAGGTCAGTGTCAGGCGGCGCAGCGAACCTTCCAGACATATGGGTGACGGCGGGTCTAGCCTGTGTCGCCGGGGGACGGCTCCTGGAGATGTGTATGGGGCGATCGGCGCTGACTGACTGCGATCACCGTGACCTGGAATACCGTGTTCTGAGCCTTGCAGACATGGGGGCACTGCTTATGGAGTTGGCTGAAAAATTGCCCTCTCGGCCGAAATCTGCGTGTTCCCACCGAATATTAGGAACTCGTGCAGCGCTCCAGCGATTTTCGTCCTGTTCTGTCCTTGAGGCGGCCTCACGCGGCACAGGACCATCGCCACCCGAGCATGAAGAAGGCCGCTGGTGGTCCTGAAGACAGCCTTTAGATTGGGGAAAGCAGGCGAAATACACCGACGCGCATCGTCGGCCGACCAACAACCGAAATTGAACCGAAGTCCAAGAGGAACTAGAGCTCGGAGAGGGAAATACGACGGCCCCACACGCAACTCACCCACTACTGCCTGCGACAACAGCTGACACAGAAGTTGCAGACCTACGTCTGCAAGTGCACCGTGTCCTTAAGGGCCTAAGGCCATTAGGACGTAAAACTCATCCACGAATGAACGAACCTTGTCTACACATTGCCAAGTCTGCTGTCAGTCGGCAGAAAGATCTACCTGTCTGTCTATCAATCTATCTATCTATTTATTTCTCTATCAGTCTATTTATCTATCTGTCTGTCTGTCTGTCTGTGTGTCTGTCTGTCTGTCTCTCTCCCTTTATATCTGACAGTCTAGCGCTCTCTCTCTCTCTCTCTCTCTCTCTCTCTCTCTCTCTCTGTGTGTGTGTGTGTGTGTGTGTGTGTGTGTGTGTGTGTGTGTGTGTGTGTGTGTGTGTGTAATATCACTTCAATTTAACGTCTATTCAGGTAATGTCATCCACTTTTCAGAACTTTCTTTTTGTTGAATGGCCTCCCATTTCGGCTTTTGTTTGAATGAATGGGCCAGCAGAGCAGATACAAAAGGTGCAAACTACCCGACATCTGCAACGGAGTTGTTGTAGCCGCTTTCTCTCCCGGAAACGAACAGTTTACTGAGGAAGGCCTCACAGACCGAAATAAAGAAAATTCAACAGAAGAGTGAGTGATCTAAAGTAATTATTCTCGCGAGACATTAGATTCTCGATCGTATCAAAATATTACAGACACACAGCCTTGCCTACAAGTTGAAAATAGATGCCCTTGTAATGAAATGTAGCGAGGCATTGCATGCTGTGGTAGGAGAGAGAGAGAGAGAGAGAGAGAGAGAGAGAGAGAGAGAGAGAGAGAGAGAGAGAGAGAGAGAGAACAAATCACGGTCTGTCATCACAAGTTTCCAAGTGTGCTATTTGGAAATCTCCTGTGCCTTATTTCCTAGAAAATCCGATAGAATCTGTGTGTGTGTGTGTGTGTGTGTGTGTGTGTGTGTGTGTGTGTGCGCGTGTGTGTGTGTGTGTGTGTGTGTGTGTGTGTGTGTGTGGTGAGTGTGTGTATTTCTGCGAGCATTAGTTCTCGTGTGTATATTGTGTTGCTACGTTGAATGATGCCTTGTAATGTGTGCGGGTTGCTGTGTGTGTGAGGTGTGTGAGGAGTGTGGTGGTGTGTGAGGCGTGATGATGAGGTGTGAGGAGCAATCGGTCGTGTTCAAGTTTGTGTGTTTTTGGGGAATTCTGTGTGTTTTAGAAAGTGATAGGTCGTGTGTGTGTGTGTGTGTGTGTGTGTGTGTGTGTGTGTGTGTGTGTGTGTAGTGTGTGTGTGTGTGTGTGTTGTGTGTGTGTGTGTGTGTGTGTGTGTGTGTGTGTGTGTGTGTGTGTGTGTGTGTGTGTGTGTGTGTGTGTGTGCGTGCGCGCGCGCATGTGTGCGTGTGTGCGTAAGTGCGTAGGTGCGTGTGTGCATGTGTGCGTGCGTCGTGCGGCGTGCGGGGTGTGTGTGTGTGTGTGTGTGTGTGTGTGTGTGTGTGTGTGTGCATGTGTGTTTGTGTGTGTACATGTGTGTGTGATTGTGTGTGTGTGTGTGTGTGCGTGTTGTGTGTGTGTGTGTGTGTGTGTGTGTGTGTGTGTGTGTGTGTGTGTGTGTGTTTAAGTGTGTGCGTGCATATATATGTGTGTGTATCAGTGTGTGTGTGTGTGTGTGTGTGTGTGTGTGTGTGTGTGTGTGTGTGTGTGTGTGTGTGTGTGTGTTTGATAATCGTCAAAAATTCACATACCTGACTTGTATTGCGTATGGTGTAATGATTCTGTACATGTCATGGTGATTGTAGAACGTTTTGTTTCAAAGAAAAGAACCTACTCAGCAACGAAAAAAAATAATTCACATACCCACTTATATTAGAATTATGCGTTACTGCGCGCCTTGTCTAGTTGGGCATAGATCAATATGCCAATTTTATATAAAATACTTGTACCTCCTGTAACGTATTTGATGTTGTACACATGTCAAACAATAGCAGTAAGCCCACGATTTAAGATACGTATCTACCTTGACAGCTTTTCTCTGCACATTGTTATTGTAACCCAGACTGATTTCTATAACAAACAAATCATCATAATGATGATTATGTCGTCAACATCATCTACGCCCTCAACAATGGCCTGGTCAGACTGTTGATCGTAGTCTTGGACCATTCCATGGTCTTTCTGGGGCTAGAGGTCGGCACCGTGGTGGGAGAAGGGCACCGGCATGGTGAGGGTGCTAATGAAGCATGAAGCATCATGTTTCAGCCTCCATAGCAGCGGGCTACGGCTGATTAGGCAACATCGTTAAAAGCTAATTAGGGAAGGGAGGACATTGAAAGACCTTCCGAAGGTCTACATCATACAGAGGGTATATTCTCTCTCTCTCTCTCTCTCTCTCTCTCTCTCTCTCTCTCTCTCTCTTCTCTCTCTGTCTCTCTCTCTCTCTCTCTCTCTCTCTCTCTCTCTCTGTATCACACACACATACAGAGAGAGAGAGAGAGAGAGAGAGCGAAAGAGAGAGAGACTTAATGTAAAAAGTGAAAAAGATACACAGGAAACCACACATACACGTGCGCGCGCGTGCACACACACACACACACACACACACACACACACACACACACACACACACACACACACCACACACAACAAATACACGTGCGCATACGCTGGCAGCTGCACTCACGCTATTCGAGCTTAAGCAGTGGAAACTGACCAAACCAAGTATCTGTTCAGGTCGAGCGTGGTCATTGTTAGGGCAATTATGGGCATAGAGTTCCACAGACATGCTTCTGAGAACGATAAAATTATGTCTTAAAGTGACACACATTAAAAATACTCATAATAATAACAAACCCATCCCCCTCCACCACTCCACATTCCACCTCTCCTTAGAAAGCTAGCTGCCACTTCAGTTCTTGTATGCCAGCAACATGAAGTTGTTGAAGACACACATCCTTTCAGAAAGGACGGACAGAAAATAGTGGTTTAACAAAAAAAAACAGCTCATTGCCATGTTTAGATATGAAGCTAAACATGTCGGGCCACTGTCTCAGAGTGCACACGGGCCAACAACGATCACCCCATCCACACAGAACGCGCAGCTGCCGGCACAGCCCTGACACAGCAGACTTACATCGATGGCTTACCTCTGTTCTTCTCTTCCACTTGTTCACGCCGTACCCCCATTGAGTCTCCCCACCCGCACCCAGTGCCCTCCTTCTCTCCGCCGATGTCCCTGTGTCGGCCGTGCTCCCTGTGCCTGTTCCCCCTTCCCCCCTCCCCCTCCCCCTGACCTGAGCATCAGCCGGCATTTCACACAGCTGCTATGAGCAGCGCCCCATTGGCCCCCTGACCTTTGCCACCACGCTCCCTGCGCTCACACCTCGCTCACATACTTCCCTCTTCCTCATCCCTTCCTCCTCCACTCCCCCTACCACCCTGTCGCCCTCCACTCCCCCTACCACCCTGTCCCCCATCTGCACTCTCCTCCACTCCCCCTACCACCCTGTCCCCCATCTGCACTCTCCTCCACTCCCCCTACCACCCTGTCCCCCATCTGCACTCTCCTCCACTCCCCCTACCACCCTGTCCCACATCTGCACTCTCCTCCACTCCCCCTACCACCCTGTCCCCCATCTGCACTCTCCTCCACTCCCCCTACCACCCTGTCCCATCTGCACTCTCCTCCACTCCCCCTACCACCCTGTCCGTCATCTGCACTCTCCTCCACTCCCCCTACCACCCTGTCCCCCATCTGCACTCTCCTCCACTCCCCCTACCACCCTGTCCCCCATCTGCACTCTCCTCCACTCCCCCTACCACCCTGTCCCCCATCTGCACTCTCCTCCACTCTCCCTACCACCCTGTCCCCCATCTGCACTCTCCTCCACTCCCCCTACCACCCTGTCCCCCATCTGCACTCTCCTCCACTCCCCCTACCACCCTGTCCCCGATCTGCACTCTCCTCCACTCCCCCTACCACCCTGTCCCCCATCTGCATTCATCGTCATCCCAGCTTTGATATCCTTGAAAGCTCGCGTTTTGATGCTAATGTCCTCTACAAGCGCATCACCAGCTATGCTGAACACAATGACATCTAAAAATTCACGTAACAAAGATGACGTCTTGAATTTACGTGTCCATTTCGGATTTCCCCGGTGATTGTTGAAACTAGCAAGTCTGGATTGTCAATTGAATTTGGCTGCGATTGCTTGAATCACCGTAAATCGTAATCTTGTCCGTTTCGCTCTATTTGGCGAGGCATATTTATGTGACCTATCTTGGTCCTATGTTAAGTAATACGTTTATTTTCGTCTGCACCCCTCCCATGAAATGGCCCTGTCTTCTCATGTAACTGAACATTTGTCGCTATATTTTGATATATCATTCAGCATGCCTTTTGTCTCTATGCAAAGCAATCATTGTAGGTAACCAACATTTTAATGAAAAGGACAAATTTGTCACATTGAAACCATTGCTGACGATGTTCATCACGTAATTACGGCCGCTACGATTCGGTGACATCTTTACCCATGGAATGGCTGCAAAAGGTCTTCACAATATTTATCAATTTGCCAAGTGTGGTAACACTAACGCTTATGCTTGGTTAGAAAATACTAATGTTAAAGTTTATCTTGGATACGTACGTGCAAGAATGCACACAGGCACACGTGCACAAACACATACACACACATGGACAACAAAAATAGAGTGATTTCATAGGCTCGCTTATTTACACACATGTGTCAAAAGTGTTCAAACTTCTATTTCCGTCCTACACATTGAAAACCACTCACACACCCAACTGCTGGAAACAATGTGCGCATCAGTGTTGACTTCCTACGCATTGAAAACCACTCACACACCCAGCTGCTGGAAGCAATGTGCACATCAGTGTTGACTTCCTACACATTGAAAACCACTCACACACCCAGCTGCTGGAAGCAATGTGCACATCAGTGTTGATTTGGCAGCGCTCAACTATACTAATTTGTCCTTGAAGAAGTCGTCCAGCTGCAAAGCCGATACATCTGCGTCTTTATACAGTAAGGCCCTGAAAAGAGAAAGAGAGGAGAGAGAGAGAGAGAGAGAGAGAGAGAGAGAGAGAGAGAGAGAGAGAGACAGAGACAGAGACAGAGACAGAGACAGAGAGACAAGCAGACAGGCAGGTAGACAGACAGACTGCCTGACTGACACGCACAGAGAGAAAGAGAGAGAGAGAGAGAGAGAGAGAGAGAGGGGGGGGAATGAGGGAGGCACACAGACAGAGACAGGCAGAAGGACACAGAGCAATAGAGACAGAAGGTGAACAGACAGGGGGAGAGAAAGAGAGGAGAAGAGATAGAAACAGACAGAGAGAGACAGACAGACATACTGACACGCAGCGAGAGAGGGGGGAAAGGGGGAAGGGAGGGAGACAGACAGACAGGCAAACAGACAGAGAGAGAGAGAGAGAGAGAGAGAGAGAGAGAGAGAGAGAGAGAAGAGAAACAGAGACAGAAGATGAACAGATGGAAGAGACAGACAGACAGAGGCAAAGACAGAGACAGACAGACAGACAGACATAGAGAGAGAGACAGAGACGGAGAGAGACAGAGACGGAGAGAGACAGAGCTAGACAGAGAGAGAGAAACAGAGACAGACAGATTGACGGACAGACAGACAGATAAACAAACAGGCAGACAGGCAAAGAGAGAGAGAGAGTGAGACAGGGGAGGAAGGAGGGAGAGAAGGATACAGGGAGGGAAGGAGAATAACAGAATGATAACGATAACAATAACGATTTTTTTTCGTCTTTTTTTTTAGGGCTAAAACGTCAATTTGAAAAAGAAGTACATTCAAACTAGAAACAAATTAGAGACAAATTAAGACATTCTACGTAGAGAGAGAGAGAGAGAGAGAGAGAGAAGAGAGAGAGAGAGAGAGAGGAGACAGACAGACAGACAGACAGACAGACAGACAGACAGACAGACAGACAGACAGAGGATGGGAGGAAGGGAGGGGGGAGAGAGGGTTGGAGGAGGAGGGAGCTGCGCTCCCATCAGCCACCAGGCAAGATGGATGGTCAGAGGAAGTCGGGTCTCACAAAGCGTGTTCCGGGTGGATTGCTCCCTGCTATAATCACCTCCACCTGACTGTATCACCTTCCTACCCCCCACTCCCCACCCCTTTCCCTCGTCTCGTCATCAAATCGTGTGAACAACCACCCGGCAAAACACACCATCACACCGCTTACCTCTATGACATCCCCATCCCCTTTGCCCGCCTGCCTCCGGACTCCCCCCCCCCCCCCCCCCATGACTTCCCACCCACCCCCCCACCCCTGAGTGTCAGCACATCTTTTTCCCATTCCTGCCTCCTCCCCATTTCACTTCCGCTCCATCCCACTCCCTCCTTCCCCCTTCCCTCCCCATCCCACTCCCTCCTTCCCCTTTCCCTCCCCATCATACTCCTCCTCCCCTTCTCCCTCCCATCCCTCCTCCTTCCCTACCCATCATACTCCCTCCTTCCCCTTTCCCTCCCCATCCCACTCCCTCCTTCCCCTTTCCCTCCCCATCATACTCCCTCCTTCCCCTTTCCCTCCCCATCCCACTCCCTCCTTCCCCTTTCCCTCCCCATCCACCCCTCCTCCCCTTTCCCTCCCCATCCCACTCCCTCCTTCCCCTTTCCCTCCCCATCCACTCCTCCTTCCCCTTCCCTCCCATCCACTCCCTCCTTCCCTTTCCCTCCCCATCCCACTCCTCCTTCCCCTTTCCCTCCCCATCCCACTCCCTCCTTCCCCTTTCCCTCCCCATCCCACTCCCTCCTTCCCCTTTCCCTCCCCATCCCACTCCCTCCTTCCCCTTTCCCTCCCCATCCCACTCCCTCCTTCCCCTTTCCCTCCCCATCCCACTCCCTCCTTCCCCTTTCCCTCCCCATCCCACCATCCCTCCCCCTTTCCCTCCCATCCACACCCTCCTTCCCCTTTCCCTCCCCATCCCACTCCCTCCCTCCCCTTTCCCTCCCCATCATACTCCCTCCTTCCCCCTTCCCTCCCCATCATACTCCCTCCTTCCCCTTTCCCTCCCCATCATACTCCCTCCTTCCCCTTTCCCTCCCCATCATACTCCCTCCTTCCCCTTTCCCTCCCCATCATACTCCCTCCTTCCCCTTTCCCTCCTCATCATACTCCCTCCTTCCCCTTTCCCTCCCCATCCCACTCCCTCCTTCCCCTTTCCCTCCCCATCCCACTCCCTCCTTCCCCTTTCCCTCCCCATCCCACTCCCTCCTTCCCCTTTCCCTCCCCATCCCACTCCCTCCTTCCCCTTTCCCTCCCCATCCCACCCCTCCTTCCCCTTTCCCTCCCCATCCCACTCCCTCCTTCCCCTTTCCCTCCCCATCCCACACCCTCCTTCCCCTTCCCTCCCCATCCCACTCCCTCCCTCCCCTTTCCCTCCCCATCATACTCCCTCCTTCCCCTTCCCTCCCCATCATACTCCCTCCTTCCCCTTTCCCTCCCCATCATACTCCCTCCTTCCCCTTTCCCTCCCCATCATACTCCCTCCTTCCCCTTTCCCTCCCCATCATACTCCCTCCTTCCCCTTTCCCTCCCCATCATACTCCCTCCTTCCCCTTTCCCTCCCCATCATACTCCCTCCTTCCCCTTTCCCTCCCCATCATACTCCCTCCTTCCCCTTTCCCTCCCCATCATACTCCCTCCTTCCCCTTTCCCTCCCCATCCCACTCCCTCCTTCCCCTTTCCCTCCCCATCCCACTCCCTCCCTGTTTAACCTCTTTGATAACTTTGACCCCACCACCTCCTCATCCCATTGCACCCTCATCCCCATGTCCTCATCATCTCCATTACTCCCCCATCCCGTGTCCTCCTCCCCTCACCCCCAGCTTTCCCATTCCACTTTTTTCTCATTCCAATATTCCTTTCATCCTCACTAACAATACCATATCCTGAATTCAATCAAACAGAAATTGTCCATGGACAAAAAGAAAAAACAACAGAAAAACCCAGCCACCGTGGCGAAAATGGTTAGTGTCGCGGTCTCCCGGCTGGGGGTTGGAGGGGGGGGGGGGGTCGTTGGTTCGATTCCCACCAGAGCCATTTGTGGAATTGTCTGCCCCTACCGGCACCTACCCAGAGCAGAGTTTGCCACGGGCTCACTTGGGTGACTGGGACCACACAGCAGAGTATCATCCACTTCATGGATGCGTCTCTGAGAGGTTGTTCAAATTTCCTGACCAACACATCAGTGTCTGTATCTCCCGGGCCTGGGTGACGCCGGGATATGTTATGAAAGTAAGCCCTGTCATGCAGCCTCAGACCGGAATGTAAATCTGCAGCATTATTCTCATCATCCTCGTCCTCACTGATCAGCATTTAAAAGATGTCTCAAGTTCTGTGGCCCTTCATGCCCTGCTCTCATGCTGACCTCAGTTTCTATGTCCTTTTCACGTCTATGGGTTTGGTTTGAATCTGTCGAGGTCACCGGTACTGGCAAATTCATGCGGGTTGTCGTCGGACGGACGTGGTGGCGTCCTCCGGAGGTAGAGCTCACTCACACCGGCTCCGCGACTAAGCAGTTAGTGTCGTCCGCTGGGGGCTTAGTAGGTGGTGTCCTGCATATGTTGGATCAGAACAGGCGCCACTGAACACGACCGAAGTGTCTCGGCAGCAGTGCAGTGTCTCCTCCGGTGGGTTGCCTCTTGACGACTTGACATTGACTGCTCCCTGTGGATTTCTGGTGCTGGGACTGTG
>CM065736.1:52054107-52056607 GCA_033310375.1 Conus canariensis | reverse complement strand
GAATAAAAAAACTCATTTGGAGGGATACAAACTTGGACAGCAAGCGTAACAGTAATATTTATAACAATGACATCATGGCGCCTCACAGACAAAACGAGAGAGAGAGAGAGAGAGAGAGAGAGAGAGAGAGAGAGAGAGAGAGAGATATCCTTCCCCCTCCCCACAGAATAAAAAAGACTCATTTGGAGGGATACAAACTTGGACAGCAAGCGTAACAGTAATATTTATAACAATGACATCATGGCGCCTCACAGACAAAACGAGAGAGAGACAGACAGAGAGAGAGAGAGAGGAGAGAGAGAGAGAGAGAGAGAGAGAGAGAGAGAGAGAGACAGACAATAACTAAGTCTTTTTGCTGCTCTTGTCCAGAATATATGTTATTTTGAAAGTTTTCGATGGCATCCTACTTCCATCCATTCGTGGTAATTTTCAAGACTGTATCCTAAAACCCACAGCTAACCATAAGCAAAGTCACTTGGTGTTCTACTCATCCTCATCACCAGGCGCTATGCGCGGCGGAGACCTCCGATGGCGTGACATGGTGGATGTGCTCACTACCAGAAGACCACACTGTTCTGTCCTCAGTCATGCTATGCAAGTCTGCCGTGCTGTGTCCAGTCCATTCCCTGATGTTGTTCATCCAGGATTTCCTCTGCTGTCTCTGCGACACTTGTACAGCGCTGGAGGGTTGTTTGGGGCAAAGAATCATGGCGACACTTGTACAGAGCCCTGAAGGATGGTTTGGGGCAAGGAATCATGGCACTTGTACAGAACTATGGAGGGTGGTTTAGGACAAAGAATCATGGCACTTGTACAGAACTATGGAGGGCGATTTGGGGCAAAGAATCATGGCATTAGTACAAAACTATGGAGGGTGGTTTGGGGCAAAGAATCATGGCACTTGTACAGAACTATGGAGGGTGATTTGGGGCAAAGAATCATGGCACTTGTACAGAGCCCTGGAGGATGGTTTGGGGCAAAGAATCCTGGCGACACTTGTACAGAGCCCTGGAGGATAGTTTGGGGCAAAGAAGCATGGCGACACTTGTACAGAACTATGGAGGGTGGTTTGGGGCAAAACATCATGGCGACACTTGTACAGAACTATGGAGGGTGATTTGGGGCAAAGAATCATGGCACTTGTACAGAGCCCTGGGGGATGGTTTGGGTCAAAGAATCCTGGCAACACTTGTACAGAACTATAGAAGGTGGTATGGGGCAAAAAATCATAGCGACACTTGTACAGAGCTATGGAGGGTGATTTGGGGCAAAGAATCATGGCACTTGTACAGAGCCCTGGGGGATGGTTTGGGGCAAAGAAACATGGCGACACTTGTACAGAACTATGGAGGGTGGTTTGGGGCAAAAAATCATGGCACTTGTACAGAGCTATGGAGGGTGATTTGGGGCAAAGAATCATGGCGACACTTGTACAGAGCTATGGAGGGTGATTTGGGGCAAAGAATCATGGCACTTGTACAGAGCCCTGGGGGATGGTTTGGGGCAAAGAAGCATGGCGACACTTGTACAGAACTATGGAGGGTGGTTTGGGGAAAAAAAATCATAACGACACTTGTACAGAGCTATGGAGGGAGGTTTGGGGCAAAGAATCATGGCGGCACTTGTACAGAAGCCTGGAGATGGGTTATGCCCCTTGAGCCTGTTCTTCAGCATGACTGCACTGGGATGACTAATCAGGCTCATGGTTCTGTCATTCTCGCACAATTTGCGATCTCTTTTCTATGGGGGGGTGGTACTTGTGGGAGCAAGAGTTGCCCTACTTGTTTGTTGTTTATTGTTTATTGGGGGTGGTGTCAGGGACTGGGTCTGTCCTTTTGGCCACTGTTCTGTCAGTCAGATCCTCTTGCAGATTGTTATTCATATTCTAATGAGCTCATCCCCAGCGTGTTTCCGGGTCTTTGCTGGAATGTTGTCTGGCCCTTGTGGTTTGCTTCCCTTTAGTGATCGCAATGCCTCGTAAGCTTCCTTCTCTAGAACTGGTGCATCGCCTAGATCTGGGTAGATGTCTGCGCCATTATCATGTATGCTAGTGTGAGGTCTGAGCTGCAGATACGTCATCAAGATCACAATGTGCAGTTCCTCACAATACACAGTTCAAATTTTAGTAACTGCTACCTTTTTTTTGTCGTCCATGATTGTTAATCGCACGCAGCTTTGGTGGCAGCTTAAGGGTACTACAGGGTGTCTTACTGCCCTCTGTTATCTTCCCTGCCTCAGTGTGTCACACTGGTTTGCTATCCATTGTTACTCTGCTTTTTTCATCCTCTGCCCGATGTCGTTGTCTACTTCATTACATCGGCTTATAGCTACAGGGTCCGTTTGTTGGCCTCTTTCAGATTCCGTCTTTTATCACAAAGTCTAGTATGTCTGTAATCGATAAATGCACAGTATAGTCTCTCTTACTTTCTAAGAAGAAATGGTTCATAAAATGATTTGAGCACAAATGAACGATCGTTTGTTTCATGGCTATGTCGAAAAC
>CM065736.1:52049107-52051607 GCA_033310375.1 Conus canariensis | reverse complement strand
CTTGAACGACCTCACTTGGTTTTCTCGAATACATTTTATGATGAGGACGGTAAGGACGAGGCTGCTGAAGATGATGCTGAGGAGTTTTATTCTGGCCAGAGACTACATGTCAGGGTTGTACTCTACGCCTCCTTCTGTAAGCCATCCCAGTGTCAAGCAGGCCCGAGAGACACGAAGACTTGCAGTGCTGGTCAGTAAAATTTGACCAACAGTCTCAGAGACGCGTTCGTCAACTGGGGGAAACTTGGCTGCGTGGTTCCAGTCTTCCCACAGACCACTTATCTTACGTAGGAGCCGGCCAGGAAAGGAAAAGTCCCACCAATAAATGCTTGTGATGGGACTTGACCCCATAACCCAGCAGCCTGAAGCTGTCGACACTAACCGCTGCACCACCACGGTCGCTTCTTCACTAGGTCTGTTGTCGCACGCGCTCTCTGAAAAAAAAAAAGTAGCAGCCTGAATGTCCGCCTACACAACTCCAATCGTTGATCACTGGCTCACTTGTCGGCCGTTTCAGTCGCACGTGCGAACATTTTGTGAAGCTACTTTCTCAAAGAGCGAGAGGGTCATAGGACGCAGTTATCTGCATTGGTAGGTCGTACAGTTGTAGGACGCAGTTATCTGCATTGGTAGGTCGTACAGTCGTAGGACGCAGTTATCTGCACTGGTAGGTCGTACAGTCGTAGGACGCAGTTATCTGCACTGGTAGGTCGTCCAGTCGTAGGACGCAAGTATCTGCATTGGTAGGTCGTACAGTCATAGGACGCAGTTATCTGCATTGGTAGGTCGTACAGTCGTAGGACGCAGTCATCTGCATTGGTAGGTCGTACAGTCGTAGGACGCAGTTATCTGCATTGGTAGGTCGTACAGTCGTAGGACGCAGTCATCTGCATTGGTAGGTCGTACAGTCGTAGGACGCAGTTATCTGCATTGGTAGGTCGTACAGTCGTAGGACGCAGTCATCTGCATTGGTAGGTCGTACAGTCATAGGACGCAGTTATCTGCATTGGTAGGTCGTACAGTCGTGAGGACCTAAAGCCTGAAGCCCCCGAGTGGGATGGTTTGATAGAGAGCTGTCTAGTATGGTAAAATGTTTATGTGAAAAGCAGAAATCTAAAAAATAGTTTACGGAAACATTGTGTGGTTGTGCATATTTACATTTTCTCAATGTAGATATCCATGCGGCCTTTTGATGTACGTTTATGACACACATACTTTTCTCATTGATTTTTATCTGCAACAAGCTTGTGTTTTCATCTATATTTGTCTAATGGTTTGCTTGTTTGTGTATTTGTCAGCCCGATTTCACAAAAACTACAGAACCGATGTTTAGCATGAAGGATGAAATGTGTACTAGGTCAATTTGAGGCCACAAAGTTGTTATGCACCTGGAGTACACGTCCAAAACAGGGCCTGGACAGATAACTGTAGAGCATTGTACTAAACACGAACAGTGGGAAGTTATTGTTCACTGAATGATGATTATCTTTGAAGCAATCTATTGTCAAGAAATATTAAAATGTTCAGGTGATTTACCCTGTCATGGTGGTTCTTGAACCCCTTTCCGTATTTGGTGAACCACGAGGCGAAAGACTGGAAAAGGCATGGAAACGACTCTAATCGCGTGAGGCACCCACACGTACCAGGTGCTTTGGAGTGGCACTGCACTGGATCCCCTGCCACTGTGGTATCCAAACAAAGAGAGACGCAAACAGAACGTGCAGACTGGACGCAGAGAAAGGGCAGGTAGAACACTGTCAGGCTCACAGAGATGAATGCCATCATAACGTCAGCACAGGACACCATGAGCTGACCAGGCAGGGCCAGGTCGACATTCTTCACCTGTGCGCTGGGCACAGCCGCTTGCTGGACCGACCACGTCCAGACAGCTTCCACTGGTGCCGTCCCCTCTCTGCTGTGGTGAAGAAGCGAATCAGACGACGGAGCACATTGTTCCAGGCTGTAGAGTCCTCCTGGGGCTGAGGGAGAAGACATGGCCGATATTCAACGCCATCAACACGAGAAGCTGTAAGATCTGCGAAAACTCTGAGGAGGTTCACCTGCTTCATCCGTACACGTCTGTGAGAGGTTCACCTGTTTTATCCCTGAAACATGTCTGTGAGAGTTAAGGACTTAGGGAAAAGAAAAAACACAAGTTGATGGAGGTCTTTCAAGAATCAGACTCTGTAGGTGTCTTCTGCAGGCATGAATATAACGCGTTCGTCATACTTTGCGTCTCTTACAAATATTGCCAGATTTTTTTTTCAATATATCGTGCTATCACGTCGCCACGCTATTACTGTGCCTACGTTAGGAGAAGTCCCGTCCTGAGAACTGATAACCAAAGACAACATGCAGAAATATACACCACAAAGACAACATGCAGAAATATACACCACAAAGACAACAGGCAGAAATATACACCACAAAGACAACATGCAAAATATCCCAAAGACAACATGCAGAAATATACACCACAAAGACAACATGCAGAAATATA
>CM065736.1:52031607-52044107 GCA_033310375.1 Conus canariensis | reverse complement strand
TACGACGATATGTTGCAAAGCCTGGTAATTATACACGGTGATGGACAAAGAGTAAAGTGACACTCTACGCGTGTGATCGTGTGTGTTCCACGGACGTTGATATTTCGGCCTGCCCAGCCTGCAGCTAATTCGACTATGCTGTAAAATCGGTTTCAGCGATTTGTTTGACTTGAATCTTATTTCTTTCGCTCTGATGTACAGTGAACTATGAAACTTGCGGTCGTATCTATCGAAATGTTTACTTTCGAACAGAAATTTAGATCAAGATTCAGCGCGAGTGCAAACCGATTAGACTATTCACACAACCTCACATGATTGCCAGGCACAGGTTTCATGTTGTTACTTCCTCTTGCTCGAACCTGGGCAGTTTCTAAAGCACTGGAATGATATCTCAACAATAATGGATTGAGAACAACACACACACACACACACACACACACACACACACACACACACACACACACACACACACACACACACAATCGCAGTATGGGCGTTGTCATGTATCCAGAAACGCTAAACTCGCGCGAAGCTTCGTTGTTGCACGAGATCTTCCAAAAACGAGAGAAAATTTCTGGCCATGTGTCCCAGAGTGCGACAACTGGAGAGGAGTTACTCTACTGTCGATACCAGGGAAAGTGTACTGCCAGGTCATCCTCAACAGACTGCGCGACGTAGTAGACAATGTGCTCAGGGAACAACAAGCAGGCTTCCACCCGAAACGTTCCTGTGCGGAACAGATCTTCACACTAAGACAGATCATCGAGAAGTGTGGAGAGCACCAAATACCCCTGGCCATCAGCTTCATTGACTTCTCCAAAGCGTTTGACAGTGTCCACAGACCATCATTGTGGAAAATCATGAAAACCTACGGCATCCCAGAGAAGGTTGTGTCGGCCATTGAGCAGATTTACATAAACTCCATGTGCAGAGTCAGGACGGAAGATGGTTTGAAGTTGTCACCGGAGTAAGGCAAGGTTGTATCCTCTCCCCTCTCCTCTTTGCACTTGCTATTGATTGGGTTCTGAAACACGCAACCCAAGGAAAGGGAATCAAGTGGACAGAAGGATCTTTCAGATCTGGATTTTGCCGATGACATTGCCGCTCTTGCAAGCACCACTCAAGATCTCCAGGTGCTTGTAGACAATATCACCAAGTTTGCAAGCAACATTGGCCTCATTATCAGTGCCAAAAAGACTAAAAACATACTTACCGGTAAACACCAAGGGCCAACAGACATTCTCATCGACCAAAAACAAGTGGAAGTAGTAGAGAACTTCACATACCCAGGCAGCTCTATCAACAACGCCAATGACCTCGACCATGAACTGAAGTGTCGTATTGAGAAAGCAACATGAGCATTCAATCAGCTGAACAAAATATGGAACAGCAAGAAATTCTCCCTTACAATCAATTTGAAATTTTATAACTCCAGTGTGATTTCAACGCTGTTATATGGCTGTGAAACCTGGCAACTGAAGACCACCCAGGAGAAGAAACTTGACGCTTTTGATACTAAGTGCCTACGTAAGATCTTGGGCATCAAATGGTCAGACTTTATACCAAATGAAGACGTCAGGGAGAGCTCCAAACAACTCCCCGTGTCAACCATCGTCTGCAGACGGCGCCACCACAGGCTGGGTCATGTCTTAAGATTACCCTCTTCAAGGCCTGCAAACCAGGCCATTGAATGGACCCCAGCAGGCCAGAGAAAAAGAGGACCACCCAGGATGAGCTGGCGACAGACAGTGGAGAGAGACCTCAGACTCATTGACAGAGGATGGAGTGACACTACCAAACTGGCTGAGAACCGTGCACAGTGGAGCGCCTTGACTGCCTCATGCGTCGCAAGACGCGGGAGCATCTAAGTCTAAGTTTAAGTAAGTCCGGTGACGGAAGAAAGGGTGCTTCCGGCCATCAAAGAGGCGCAGCAAGCTATTCGTCTGCCATAGTACCTGAGAGAGGTCTGCACAGACGTTAAGCCTTGGTACCTGAGAGAGGTCTGCACAGACGTTAAGCCTTAGTACCTGAGAGAGGTCTGCACAGACGTTAAGCCTTAGTACCTGAAAGGTCTGCACAGACGTGAAGCCATAGTACCTGAGAGAGGACTGCAAGTACGTGAAGCCATAGTACCTGAGAGAGGTCTGCACAGACGTTAAGCCATAGTACCTGAGAGAGGTCTGCACAGACGTGAAGCCATAGTACCTGAGAGAGGTCTGCACAGACGTGAAGCCATAGTACCTGAGAGAGGTCTGCACAGACGTAAGCCTTAGTACCTGAGAGAGGTCTGCACAGACGTTGAAGCCATAGTACCTGAGAGAGGTCTGCACAGACGTGAAGCCATAGTACCTGAGAGAGAGTCTGCACAGACGTAGAAGCCATAGTACCTGAGAGAGGTCTGCACAGACGTAAGCCATAGTACCTGAGAGAGGTCTGCACAGACGTGAAGCCATAGTACCTGAGAGAGGTCTGCACAGACGTGAAGCCATAGTACCTGAGAGAGGTCTGCACAGACGTGAAGCCATAGTACCTGAGAGAGTCTGCACAGACGTGAGCCATAGTACCTGAGAGGTCTGCACAGACGTGAAGCCATAGTACCTGAGAGAGGTCTGCACAGACGTAGAAGGTCCACAGAGTAACCTGTAGAGAGAGGTCTGCACAGACGTGAAGCCATAGTACCTGAGAGAGGTCTGCACAGACGTGAAGCCATAGTACCTGAGAGAGGTCTGCACAGACGTGAAGCCATAGTACCTGAGAGAGGTCTGCACAGACGTTAAGCCTAGTACCTGAGAGAGGTCTGCACAGACGTAAGCCATAGTACCTGAGAGAGGTCTGCACAGACGTTAAGCCATAGTACCTGAGAGAGAGGTCTGCACAGACGTTAAGCCATGTACCTGAGAGAGGTCTGCACAGACGTAAGCCATAGTACCTGAGAGAGGTCTGCACAGACGTTAAGCCTATAGTACCTGAGAGAGGTCTGCACAGACGTGAAGCCTTGGTACCTGAGAGAGGTCTGCACAGACGTTAAGCCATAGTACCTGAGAGAGGTCTGCACAGACGTGAAGCCTTGTACCTGAGAGAGGTCTGCACAGACGTGAAGCCATAGTACCTGAGAGAGGTCTGCACAGACGTGAAGCCTGGTACCTGAGAGAGGTCTCCACAGACGTGAAGCCATGTACCTGAGAGAGGTCTGCACAAGACGTGAAGCCATGGTACCTGAGAGAGGTCTGCACAGACGTGAAGCCATAGTACCTGAGAGAGGTCTGCACAGACGTAAAGCCATAGTACCTGAGAGAGGTCTGCACAGACGTGAAGCCATGGTACCTGAGAGAGGTCTGCACAGACGTGAAGCCATAGTACCTGAGAGAGGTCTGCACAGACGTGAAGCCATAGTACCTGAGAGAGGTCTGCACAGACGTGAAGCCTTGGTACCTGAGAGAGGTCTGCACAGACGTGAAGCCATAGTACCTTAGAGAGGTCTGCACAGGTCTGCACAGACGTAAAGCCATAGTACCTGAGAGAGGTCTGCACAGACGTCAAGCCTTAGTACCTGAGAGAAGTCTGCACAGACGTCAAACCATAGTACCTGAGAGAAGTCTGCACAGACGTTAAGCCATAGTACCTGAGAGAGGTCTGCACAGACGTTAAGCCATA
The DNA here is from genome assembly GCA_033310375.1 of Conus canariensis. NCBI lineage: Eukaryota > Metazoa > Mollusca > Gastropoda > Neogastropoda > Conidae > Conus > Conus canariensis. The sequence goes on along the minus strand of CM065736.1, from coordinate 52,040,453 downwards.
GTACCTGAGAGAGGTCTGCACAGACGTTAAGCCTTAGTACCTGAGAGAAGTCTGCACAGACGTTAAGCCATAGTACCTGAGAGAGGTCTGCACAGACGTGAAGCCATAGTACCTGAGAGAGGTCTGCACAGACGTGAAGCCATAGTACCTGAGAGAGGTCTGCACAGACGTGAAGCCATAGTACCTGAGGGAGCTAGGAGGTCTGCACAGACGTGAAGCCATAGTACCTGAGAGAGGTCTGCACAGACGTGAAGCCTAGTACCTGAGAGAGGTCTGCACAGACGTAAGCCATAGTACCTGAGAGAGGTCTGCACAGACGTTAGAACCTAGGTACCTGAGAGAGGTCTGCACAGACGTGAAGCCATAGTACCTGAGAGAGGTCTGCACAGACGTTAAGCCATAGTACCTGAGAGAGGTCTGCACAGACGTGAAGCCATAGTACCTGAGAGAGGTCTGCACAGACTATAAAGCCATAGTACCTGAGAGAGGTCTGCACAGACGTTAAGCCATAGTACCTGAGAGAGGTCTGCACAGACTGTAAGCCATAGTACCTGAGAGAGGTCTGCACAGACGTGAAGCCATAGTACCTGAGAGAGGTCTGCACAGACGTGAAGCCATAGTACCTGAGAGAGGTCTGCACAGACGTGAAGCCATAGTACCTGAGAGAGGTCTGCACAGACGTGAAGCCTAGTACCTGAGAGAGGTCTGCACAGACGTGAAGCCATAGTACCTGAGAGAGGTCTGCACAGACGTGAAGCCATAGTACCTGAGACGAGGTCTGCACAGACGTAAGCCTTAGTACCTGAGAGAGGTCTGCACAGACGTGAAGCCATAGTACCTGAGAGAGGTCTGCACAGACGTGAAGCCATGTACCTGAGAGAGGTCTGCACAGACGTAAAGCCATAGTACCTGAGAGAGGTCTGCACAGACGTGAAGCCATGGTACCTGAGAGAGGTCTGCACAGACGTAAAGCCATGGTACCTGAGAGAGGTCTGCACAGACTGAAGCCATAGTAACCTGAGAGAGGTCTGCACAGACGTAAGCCATAGTACCTGAGAGAGGTCTGCACAGACGTGAAGCCATAGTACCTGAGAGAGGTCTGCACAGACGTGAAGCCATAGTACCTGAGAGAGGTCTGCACAGACGTGAAGCCATGGTACCTGAGAGAGGTCTGCACAGACGTAAAGCCATAGTACCTGAGAGAGGTCTGCACAGACGTGAAGCCATAGTACCTGAGAGAGGTCTGCACAGACGTGAAGCCATAGTACCTGAGAGAGGTCTGCACAGACGTGAAGCCATAGTACCTGAGAGAGGTCTGCACAGACGTGAAGCCATGGTACCTGAGAGAGGTCTGCACAGACGTGAAGCCATAGTTCCTGAGAGAGGTCTGCACAGACGTGAAGCCTTAGTACCTGAGAGAGGTCTGCACAGACGTGAAGCCATAGTACCTGAGAGAGGTCTGCACAGACGTGAAGCCATAGTACCTGAGAGAGGTCTGCACAGACGTTAAGCCATAGTACCTGAGAGAGGTCTGCACAGACGTTAAGCCTTAGTACCTGAGAGAGGTCTGCACAGACGTGAAGCCATAGTACCTGAGAGAGGTCTGCACAGACGTGAAGCCATAGTACCTACTGAGAGAGGTCTGCACAGACGTGAAGCCATAGTACCTGAGAGAGGTCTGCACAGACGTGAAGCCATGTACCTGAGAGAGTCTGCACAGACGTGAAGCCATGTACCTGAGAGAGTCGCACAGACTGAAGCCATGGTACCTGAGAGAGTCTGCACAGACGTAAGCCATGGTACCTGAGAGAGTCTGCACAGACGTGAAGCCATGTACCTGAGAGAGGTCTGCACAGACGTGAAGCCATGTACCTGAGAGAGGCTGCACAGACGTGAAGCCAAGTACCTGAGAGAGGTCTCACAGACGTGAAGCCATGGTACCTGAGAGAGGCTGCACAGACGTGAAGCCATAGTACCTGAGAGAGGTCTGCACAGACGTGAAGCCATGGTACTGAGAGAGGTCTGACAGACGTGAAGCCATGTACCTGAGAGAGGTCTGCACAGACGTGAAGCCATGTACCTGAGAGAGGTCTGCACAGACGTGAAGCCATGGTACCTGAGAGAGTCTGCACAGACGTGAAGCCATGGTACCTGAGAGAGGTCTGCACAGACAGCCAGTACTGAAGAGTCTGCACAGACGTGAAGCCATGTACCTGAGAGAGGTCTGCACGACGTGAAGCCATGGTACCTGAGAGAGTCTGCACAGACGTGAAGCCATAGTACCTGAAGAGGTCTGCACAGACGTGAAGCCATAGTACCTGAGAAGGTCTGCACAGACGTGAAGCATAGTACCTGAGAGAGGTCTGCACAGACGTAAGCCTAGTACTAGAGAGTCTGCACAGACGTTAACCTGTACCTGAGAGAGTCTGCACAGACGTTAAACCTGTACCTGAGAGAGGTCTGCACAGACGTGAAGCCATAGTACCTGAGAGAGGTCTGCACAGACGTAAGCCATAGTACCTGAGAGAGTCTGCACAGACTAAGCCATAGTACCTGAAGAGGTCTGCACAGAAAAGCCATAGTACCTGAGAGAGGTCTGCACAGACGTTAAGCCATAGTACCTGAGAGAGGTCTGCACAGACTTAAGCCATAGTACCTGAGAGAGGTCTGCACAGACGTGAAGCCATAGTACCTGAGAGAGGTCTGCACAGACGTGAAGCCATAGTACCTGAGAGAGGTCTGCACAGACGTGAAGCCATAGTACCTGAGAGAGGTCTGCACAGACGTAAGCCTAGTACCTGAGAGAGGTCTGCACAGACGTGAAGCCATAGTACCTGAGAGAGGTCTGCACAGACGTGAAGCCATAGTACCTGAGAGAGGTCTGCACAGACGTAAAGCCATAGTACCTGAGAGAGGCTGCACAGACGTGAAGCCTGTCCTGAGAAGGTCTGCACAGACGTAAGCCTTGTACCTGAGAGAGGTCTGCACAGACGTAAGCCTTGTACCTGAGAGAGGTCTGCACAACGTAAGCCTGGTACCTGAGAGAGGTCTGCACAACGTAAAGCCTGTACCTGAGAGAGGTCTGCACAGACGTAAGCCTAGTACCTGAGAGAGGTCTGCACAGACGTAAGCCTAGTACCTGAGAGAGTCTGCACAGACGTGAAGCCTAGTACCTGAGAGAGGTCTGCACAGACGTAAGCCATGTACCTGAGAGAGGTCTGCACAGACGTAAAGCCATGTACCTGAGAGAGGTCTGCACAGACGTGAAGCCTAGGTACCTGAGAGAGGTCTGCACAGACGTGAAGCCTTGTACCTGAGAGAGGTCGCACAGACGTAAAGCCGGTACCTGAGAGAGGTCTGCACAGACGTAAGCCATGGTACCTGAGAGAGGTCTGCACAGGACGTGAAGCCTAGGTACCTGAGAGAGGTCTGCACAGACGTGAAGCCTAGTACCTGAGAGAGGTCTGCACAGACGTGAAGCCATGGTACCTGAGAGAGGTCTGCACAGACGTGAAGCCTTGGAACCTGAGAGAGGTCTGCACAGACGTGAAGCCATGGTACCTGAGAGAGGTCTGCACAGACGTGAAGCCATGGTACCTGAGAGAGGTCTGCACAGATGTGAAGCCTTGGAACCTGAGAGAGGTCTGCACAGACGTGAAGCCTTGGTACCTGTGAGAGGTCTGCACAGACGTGAAGCCATGTACCTGAGAGAGGTCTGCACAGACGTAAAGCCATAGTACCTGAGAGAGGTCTGCACAGACGTGAAGCCATGGTACCTGAGAGAGGTCTGCACAGACGTGAAGCCATAGTACCTGAGAGAGGTTTGCACAGATGTGAAGCCTTGGTACCTGAGAGAGGTCTACACAGACGTGAAGCCATAGTACCTGAGAGAGGTCTGCACAGACGTGAAGCCATAGTACCTGAGAGAGGTCTGCACAGACGTGAAGCCATAGTACCTGAGAGAGGGTCTGCACAGACGTGATGCCATGGTACCTGAGAGAGGTCTGCACAGACGTGAAGCCATGGTACCTGACAGAGGTCTGCACAGACGTGAAGCCATGGTACCTGAGAGAGGTCTGCACAGACGTGAAGCCATGGTACCTGAGAGAGGTTGCACAGACGTGAAGCCATGGTAACTGAGAGAGGTCTGCACAGACGTGAAGCCTGGTACCTGAGAGAGGTCTGCACAGACGTGCAAGCCATGGTACCTGAGAGAGGTCTGCACAGACGTGAAGCCATGGTACCTGAGAGAGGTCTGCACAGACGTGAAGCCATGGTACCTGACAGAGGTCTGCACAGACGTGAAGCCATAGTACCTGAAGAGAGGTCTGCACAGACGTGAAGCCATGGTACCTGACAGAGGTCTGCACAGACGTGAAGCCATGGTACCTGACAGAGGTCTGCACAGACGTGAAGCCATGGTACCTGAGAAGGTCTGCAAGACGTGAAGCCATGGTACCTGAGAGAGGTCTGCACAGACGTGAAGCCATGGTACCTGAGAGAGGTCTGCATAGACGTGAAGCCATGGTACCTGAGAGAGGTCTGCACAGACGTGAAGCCATGGTACCTGAGAGAGGTCTGCACAGACGTGAGAGCCATGGTACCTGAAGAGGTCTGCACAGACGTGAAGCATGAGTACCTGAGAGAGGTCTGCACAGACGTAGGAGCCATGGTACCTGAGAGAGGTCTGCACAGACGTGAAGCCATGGTACCTGAGAGAGGTCTGCACAGAGGTGAAGCCATGGTACCTGAGAGAGGTCTGCACAGACGTGGAGCCATGGTACCTGAGAGAGGTCTGCACAGACGTGAAGCCATGGTACCTGAGAGAGGTCTGCACAGACGTGAAGCCATAGTACCTGAGAGAGGTCTGCACAGACGTAAAGCCATGGTACCTGAGAGAGGTCTGCACAGACGTGAAGCCATAGTACCTGAGAGAGGTCTGCACAGACGTGAAGCCTTGGTACCTGAGAGAGGTCTGCACAGACGTAAAGCCATGTACTGAGAGAGGTCTGCACAGACGTAAGCCATGGTACCTGAGAGGTCTGCACAGACGTGAAGCCATGGTACCTGAGAGAGGTCTGCACAGACGTGAAAGCCTTAGTACCTGAGAGAGGTCTGCACAGACGTGAAGCCATGGTACCTGAGAGAGGTCTGCACAGACGTGAAGCCATGGTACCTGAGAGAGGTCTGCACAGACGTGAAGCCATGGTACCTGAGAGAGGTCTGCACAGACGTGAAGCCATGGTACCTGAGAGAGGTCTGCACAGACGTGAAGCCTTGGAACCTGAGAGAGGGTCTGCACAGACGTGAAGCCATGGTACCTGAGAGAGGTCTGCACAGACGTGAAGCCATGGTACCTGAGAGAGGTCTGCACAGACGTGAAAGCCATAGTACCTGAGAGAGGTCTGCACAGACGTGAAGCCATGGTACCTGAGAGAGGTCTGCACAGACGTGAAGCCATAGTACCTGAGAGAGGTCTGCACAGAGTGAAGCCATGGTACCTGAGAGAGGTCTGCACAGACGTGAAGCCATAGGTACCTGAGAGAGGTCTGCACAGACGTGAAGCCATGGTACCTGAGAGAGGTCTGCACAGACGTGAAGCCATGGTACCTGAGAGAGGTCTGCACAGACGTGAAGCCATGGTACCTGAGAGAGGTCTGCACAGACGTGAAGCCATGGTACCTGAGAGAGGTCTGCACAGAGTGAAGCATGTACTGAGAGAGTCGCACAGACGCCATGGTACCTGAGAGAGGTCTGCACAGACGTGAAGCCATGGTACCTGAGAGAGGTCTGCACAGAGGTGAAGCCTTGGTACCTGAGAGAGGTCTGCACAGACGTGGAGCCATGGTACCTGAGAGAGGTCTGCACAGACGTGGAGCCATGGTACCTGAGAGAGGTCTGCACAGACGTGGAGCCATGGTGAGGTGAGAGAGGTCTGCACAGACGTGGAGCCATGGTGAGGTGAGAGAGGTCTGCACAGACGTGAAGCCATGGTACCTGACAGAGGTCTGCACAGACGTGGAGCCATGGTACCTGAGAGAGGTCTGCACAGACGTGAAGCCATGGTACCTGAGAGAGGTCTGCACAGACGTGAGCCATGGTACCTGAGAGAGGTCTGCACAGACGTGGAGCCATGGTACCTGAGAGAGGTCTGCACAGACGTTAAGCCATGGTACCTGACAGAGGTCTGCACAGACGTGAAGCCATGGTGAGGTGAGAGAGGTGTGCACAGACGTGGAGCCATGGTACCTGAGAGAGGTCTGCACAGACGTTAAGCCATGGTACCTGACAGAGGTCTGCACAGACGTGAAGCCATGGTGAGGTGAGAGAGGTGTGCACAGACGTGGAGCCATGGTACCTCAGAGAGGTCTGCACAGACGTGAAGCCATGGTGAGGTAATCATCAGTCGTGTGACATACCAACGAACAGGTCTTTGACTTTTGACAGATGAAAATGTCTATAGTCTGATAGGTCTAAGTCCGGAGAAAGTGTGTGTGTGTGTGTGTGTGTGTGTGTGTGTGTGTGTGTGTGTGTGTGTGTGTGTGTGTGTGTGTGTGTAAGCAATCGGAACGCTTCTGAGAAGGTGTGTGTACACGTGTTTACACATGGTGGCAGGGATCGTCTAAGTTTGCAGTCACGCACCTTTCACTTTGCTCATACACTGTAGTTGAAAAAAAAAACCCACCAATGTCCATTGGGAGAACTACGTTTAGGTAGTAAAAATGAAAGATGACATGGAGGTGCAGTCTGTCCAAAACTGTTTGCTAATGACACTTTCAGACCGTGTCTGAAATATTCCTATGCTTCTCGGAATCAGCGGTTTGGAGCTCTCAGACGTGTTAGCTTTACGGTGTGCTGAACCTATTCTGACGATTGGACGTCACGGTCCGTTTCAGCTAAATGACATCAACACTTGTCCCCCCCCCCCCCCCCCCCCCCCCCCCCCCCCCCCCCCCCCCTCTTTTTGTCGAAGAATGCAGCGAGCGCTTCTGTCCCTTTCTGCGTCACATTGCCCTGCAGTCGCAGCGCCAGGCGAGAACAGCCTTAGAAGCCTGCTGCGACATCTACGGTTCAAACTGCTGGGTAACTAGTGTGAAGGAACACTGCGCGGCAGTGCACAACAGCAATGACTGAAGGAACCAATGCAGAAACGTTTGGTTGAACCCCGATATTGCTAACACTCCCCTCGTGTCTCTGACTTCCCTCCTCTCGTGTCTCTGACTTCCCTCCTCTCGTGCCTCAGATTTCCCTCCCCTCTTGCCTCTGACTTCCCTCCCCTCGTGTCTCTGACTTCCCTCCCTCGCGCCTCTAACTTCCCTCCCCTCGTGCCTCTGACTTCCCTCCCCTCTTGTCTCTAACTTCCCTCCCCTCGTGCCTCTGACTTCCCTCCCCTCGTGTCTCTGACTTCCCTCCCCTCGTGCCTCTGACTTCCCTCCCCTCGTGTCTCTGACTTCCCTCCCCTCGTGTCTCTGACTTCCCTCCTCTCGTGCCTCTGACTTCCCTCCCCTCGTGCCTCTGACTTCCCCTCTCCTCGTGTCTCGGCTTCCCTCCCCTAGTGCCTCTGACTTCCCTCCCCTCGTGCCTCTGACTTCCCTCCCCTCGTGTCTCTGACTTCCCTCCTCTCGTGCCTCTGGCTTCCCTCCCCTCGTGCCTCTGACTTCCCTCCCCTCGTGTCTCTGACTTCCCTCCCCCGTGTCTCTGACTTCCCTCCTCTCGTGCCTCTGACTTCTCTCCTCTCGTGCCTCTGACTTCCCTCCCCTCGTACCTCTGACTTCTCTCCCCTCGTGTCTCTGACTTCCCTCCCCTCGTGTCTCTGACTTCTCTCCTCTCGTGCCTCTGACTTCCCTCCTCTCGTGCCTCTGACTTCCCTCCTCTCGTGCCTTAGACTTCCCTCCCCTCGTGCCTTAGACTTCCCTCCCGTCGTTCCTCTGACTTCCTTCCCCTCGTGCCTTAGACTTCCCTCCTCTCGTGCCTTAGACTTCCCTCCCCTCGTGTCTCTGACTTCCCTCCCCTCGTGCCTCTGACTTCCCTCCCCTCGTGTCTCTGACTTGCCACCCCTCGAGCCTCTGACTTCCCTCCCCTCGTGTCTCTGACTTCCCTCCCCTCGTGTCTCTGACTTCCCTCCCCTCGTGCCTCTGACTTCCCTCCCCTCGTTCCTCTGACTTCCCTCCCCTCGTGCCTCAGATTTCCCTCCCCTCGTGCCTCTGACTTCCCTCCCCTCGTGCCTTAGACTTACCTCCCCTCGTTCCTCTGACTTCCTTCCCCTCGTGCCTTAGACTTCCTTCCCCTCGTGCCTTAGACTTCCCTCCCCTCGTGTCTCTGACTTCCCTCCCCTCGTTCCTCTGACTTCCCTCCCCTCGTTCCTCTGACTTCCCTCCCCTCGTGCCTCTGACTTCCCTCCCCTCGTGCCTCTGACTTCCCTCCTCTCGTGCCTCAGATTTCCCTCCCCTCGTGTCTCTGACTTCCCTTCTCTCGTGCCTCAGATTTCCCGCAGCGAAATGTACTTTCTTCACAGCTGCTCAGAAAAGCTCACATCGGTGAACCTGGCAGCTCCCCTGTCAGAAATATCGCCTGACATAGGATTGTCAATTGTCCTGTCAGAAATATCGCCTGGCATAGGATTGTCAATTGTCCTGTCAGAAATAACGCCTGGCATAGGATTGTCAATTGTCCTGTGTCAGAAATAACGCCTGACATAGGATTGTCAATTGTCCTGTCAGAAATAACGCCTGGCATAGGATTGTCAATTGTCCTGTCAGAAATAACGCCTGGCATAGGATTGTCAACTGTCCTGTCAAAAATATCGCCTGGCATAGGATTGTCAATTGTCCTGTCAGAAATATCGC
>CM065736.1:51904107-52026607 GCA_033310375.1 Conus canariensis | reverse complement strand
CTTTCTTTGTGTTGTAGCAATCGCCCGTAGTTAATGGCATGTCACCATCACCCCAGGGACAAGAGTTATCTTTCTTGATTGGTATTTGTGGTTTGCGTCTCCCTGCCTAACTAAAATTTGTTTTGTCCACAATCCTGGTTTAAAGTCAGGAAGTAAAAAACAAAAGAAAGAAAGAAAGAAAGAAAACTCGCTTTAATATTTGGAATGTCTACACATTTTTTTTTTTTTTTTTTGCGTTTTTTGTTGTTGTTTTTGTTTGTTTTTTAAATCTCAACACTCCAAACCAAACATTACGAATTTCTATACTGTAGAATAATGTGCTACCATTTTCGCGTTTACCCGTCAGATAATGTTTTTGTTTGTTTGACGTGGGCTGTTTTTGAAACAGGACGAGTGTTGTTGATTTTCAGATTCCCTGAGCAGAGTATGCAGGGAATTAACTATAAAAAAAAAAAAAAGGTCAACCTGCACTCGCATCCACTTTCTGTATTTATTCAATTATTTTGTCAATTAGGTTAGATCTCAGAAATTGATCCTATGGGTCAGTTTAAACAGGGCAGGTTGACAAGAGTGACATCGGTGGTGCCAGCCCTGACGGGTACGTGGCATCGATTTCCTGCCGACACTGTGGGTTTGATGACAGTGCTGTTTCTTGCTCAGATGCTGGTGCAGAGACAATGGGCCACATCAGGGGCCCACATTTCACTGGCTGTCCAGGTATTAAAGGTCCGTCTTTTCCTGGATTATTGACAAGGTTCGGCGGAACGGAAAATCTCTTTTTCTCTGTGGACACACACACACACACACACACACACCACACACACACACACACACACACAACACAAACACACACACACACACACAACACACACACACACACACACACACACACACACACACAGAGAGAGAGATTCTACATTCATACAATCAAATAAATTTCATTAATGTTGGCGAGCTCAATACCTCATCCAAACCATCCCCAAGCCCCTGGTGATAACATCTCGCGGCCTTTACCGCCAACATCCATGGTACTCAGTGACCGTTCCCTCCGCCATAAACTTGCTCGCCAGTTATTTATCTCCCCCTTACAACGTGCTCTTCTTGGAGGGAGTGACATAAGTTTGCTTTTAAAGCCTGCGTGGAAAGAGAAGAGTGTAAAGGGGCCAGCACTCCCCTGCCTTCAGCCAGCCTGTGGTAGGCGCCCCTGTCTCCACATTGATCCATTCCTGTCCTGAAAGTCGAATGACTCGCGCTGCGTTCCGTCCATCGGGCGAGCGGCAACGAGCTTCAGGCTGGAGAATGCGTTCAACCTCAGTGATCAATAACACATGTTCCTATTTGTCGTCAAACTTATCATATCATTAACGATGCGGGCGCAAAAGCAAAGGTATTTAAACGTGTGGATTGTCGTTTTATTGAATACTACCGGTATCGGAGGGCTGTATGAAGGTGAGAACAAAATTCAAAACACCCCTTCTTTTTCTTTCAACGACAGTCTGGGCACCTCTGGGGAATTGAAAATAGTAAGTGTCGGATGTGTGTGTGTGTGTGTGTGTGTGTGTGTGTGTGTGTGTGTGTGTGTGTGTGTGCATGCGTGCGTGCGTGCGTGCGTGCGCGCGCGTGTGTGTGTGTGTGTTGTGTTGTGTGTGTGTGTGTGTGCGTAAGTGCGTGCGCGTAAGTGTGTGCGAGCGTGTGTGTGTGTGAGAGTACATATTATGATCAGTTCCTGGACAAATTCTGGTGTACATGGAGATTCAAGAACTCTACACGATGAATGCTGTTAGCAACTATCTGTATCTGGATCATCTCTTTTAACGCCGATCTGTACCTGCATTATCCCTTTGACGTCTCGCAGCGGCTGCATCATTCCTTTGATGCCACTGTACCCGTGGATCCACCCTTTGATGCCACTCTACACATGGATCCACCCTTTGATGCCGATTTACACCTGGATCCACCCTTTGATGCCGATTTACACCTGGATCCACCCTTTGATGCCGATTTACACCTGGATCTACCTTTTGATTCGGCTTTACACCTGGATCTACCCTTTGATGCAGATTTACACCTGGATCTACCTTTTGATAACGGTTTACACCTGGATCTACCCTTTGATGCCGATTTACACCTGATCTACCTTTTGATAACGGCTTACACCTGGATCTACCCTTTGATGCTGATTTACACCTGGATCTACCTTTTCATAACTGTGACGGACCGTATTTCGCCCGGTCCCAAATTTTGGGGACATGTTTGACCGGAACAGCTAAACCTGTAAAACTGGTTGGCCTGTTTACCTGACAGTTACTCACCTGCGTTTTGTGTAAGCCAGTGAGCGAAGATTTCCCTTCAGTCTCCGTAGAGCTACCAGCCAAGCAACAGTTTCAGAGAGCCGAAGGGAGACTGAAGGAAGGTCTTTGCTGGCAGCTGGGTATGTGCTGATAATTGATTTGAAGTTAGGATTTGTATTAATGAAGTTGTTTTTTTTTTCTACAGGTGGTTGGAAACTTTACAGCTCTTGGTAAAGGCCTAAAAATGTTTAATTGTTTCCTTGATATATCTTATGATTTGACGAGACACAGGGTGACAGTAGGAAGTTGTAGTTAGTGAATGTGCGTTGAGAGGAGGATAAGGAGAATGGAGTGAGTAGAAAGACGAAAGAATATGTTTTACTGATATGTGATCGGAAAAAAAAAAATAATCTAGTTAAATCACTGTCTTATTGGAAAAAAAGGTGTTGTTCATCTTTTTCCCTGAGTATCATAATGACGTGAGTGTCGGTGAGCTCTGGAAGTGAGCAATGAAAATTCTTGTGCATAAATTGTATGAAAATGTATTCTGATTCTTGTTGTGGAAAGATAAAAAGGGACGAACGGAAATCGTTCCTTGATATGTAATTAGACACGTCTAGTGATGAGATGATGATGAATATTCTTTTCTTGATAAAAGGGACGAACGGAAAGCGTTCCTTGAAATGTAATTTGACACGTCCAGTGATGATGTGATATGATAAAAACATTCTTTTCTTGAGAAAGTGGGTCTACCTTTTGATGTTGGTCCTTTCTGAATCCATCCTTTGATGTCGATCATTTCTGGATCCACCCTTTGATGCCAATCCACCCCAACATTCAATTGCTTTGCCCTTGGATCAGATTCCATCGTGTCACAAAGTGTCGTGCAAACCGTGGCAGTTGTTCATGCGTCATCTTGCTGTCAAATCCTTGATCTACCTTTGAATGCCGATTCGCACCTGGATCCACCCTTTGATGTTGATCCGGACCAGACCTCAGAAGATTCGTTCTTGGGCAACATTTCATCTTTCCACCCGGTTTCCTTCAAATCAGGTCGGTCTGACTAATCTTGTTAACAGACAAACGAATGAACCAACAGATGAGAGTGAAAACATAATCCATAAAGGGGAGGTAAAAGCAACTTACTTCCCTAACTCTATCCGCGAGTGGAGTGTCCCGCCCCGAGGACTATGTGATAGCCTGCAAACTGCGGCAGTTTCTCTGCATTTTCATCCATTAGACAGCCACGATCGTACTGATTATCCAGCTGCTATCACGGGTTGTGTGGATAGAAACCCTTTACCGGGAAAGAGAAGGACCCAAGGCAGTCAGGATTACAATGTCGGACGACTCTCTGTGGGCAGGTGAAGAGTCTTTGATGTGGACTGAATCAGCTAGCACATTTCCCTTTTCATCTCAAAGGGCCAGCTGATTCCTGCACGCCTGACAAAGAACTGCCCTTCCTTCCATTCCATCTCCCTTAAAAGAATTCCTGGGGGCAGGAAGGGGTGGAGGTGGGGTGGGGAGACAAGATACACTTACCAGCTACAGTTACCTACCTTCTATAACTAGCTACAGTTCAACTTGTCGTCAGGTGCGTGTGTGGGCCCCATACGCGCACCTGATCGTAAGCTAACAGCAATGCACACTCACTTGCAGATGTGGAGCTTACTCGTTCTTTCCCACAGCTGCGCGCATAGCACGTGTTGTCCGTCACACCAGTTCCAGCTAGCACGCGCCTTCAGCCAAATTGTCATGCACTGAAAGCGGCATGCGGGCTGTCTGTCTCTCGCATTCTCTTTCATAGTGACCAGGGATAGTGCAACCAGAGGCATTCACCCGGTTCTGACTCGACGCGTGTGAAACAGACGATGCTATGGTATGCATTCATTCATTGGGTAGGAGAAGGTGCGTTACTATGTTTCATTACAGAAATAGTATTTTCTTTAAAAATATCCTATCTTTGCGTTGGATCATATACTCAGTGCATTGATGACAATACACATCTTTGTGATGTATCGACATAAGTGCCTGACATCAATGTAGAATATTCTATTTGGAACTGTTGTAAGGACATTGATGACAATACGCATCTTTGTGATGTATCGACATAAGTGCCTGACATGAACGTAAAATATTCTATTGGGAACTGTTGTAAGGATGCTGTGCTGCTGTTAGCGTAGGGGTCCACATGCGTGGCACACAGGACTCTAAGGAGACAAGCATGGCCGCTGCCATGGCTACTTCAGGGCAGCGAGTTCCAGTTTTAGATGGTGGCAGGGAGAAGGAAATCGTGACGTCACTGTCTACGTCACTGGATCTGATGCAGCCGATGGGGGTGACATTTTCCTTGTACAGAGGAAGCCCTGGTAGTCTGCATACTTGGGGAAAGCATGGCCATCCTGGCTACTTTCCTTCGATGTAAACCTACCACTGAATCTGCTCAATGTTTTAGTTTGTGTGGACTCTATATTAGTTTTACAATCTGCCTCATCAGTTCTTCATGATTCCAGTGTCGTTTCGTTTTCATGAGACATTAATTCTCTGAATTCATTTGAAGGGACCGATTATCGATTTTTGTTGGATTCCGTTGCATAGTCAGATTATTCACAACGATCAAAGAGCGCAAGAAATATCTCAAACGTTATTGAACTACCATATATGTTATCACGAATGAAACTTTAAAGTATTATAGAAAAAGTTATACTGGCATTTTTTTTTTCAATTGTGACACGACTAAAGCCTTTTTATGAAATGTGCGAGGACTGAATAGGATTATCAAAGGATTAGCGTTCAGATAGCATTTAAATTCTTCATCTACATATTACTGCAAAGAAATTAGCTGCCTAATGCAAAACAGACAGATGAGCACATTTTACTACACAGGGACAAAATAAGACGTTTTCTTCTTGTTGAAGTTGAAAATGTGTCGCAAGTTTCAAATGTTAAGTTTCTTGGAATTCTTTTTCAAAATGTTCTCTCTTTTTTGTGAAACTGGCCAGTCACCTTGAACACAGCTGAATTGGTCGGGGTTTTTTTTTCAAGTCGTTTTCTGTCACTTACCCCCTCTTGTGTATTCTATCTCCCTTCATCTTATATTCGTCCTCCATACTCCTGCCCTCTTCTTTTTGAGTTTTACTTTTTTTCAAAGGGAGGGGGGCGGGGGGGGGGGGGGGGGGGCGTCATACGAAATTTATTCACTCTCTAAAATCAGCTTAGGTGAAAGGAGTTAGATAAATCAACCAACCAAACTTTCGATGTTGAAAGGAAGGCCACTGCAGGTTTTCAGTCAAGTAACACAGCCAACCTCATCTCATGGCAGAGCACAAAACCATCGTCATTGTCTGTACAGCAGCAGAACACTCTTCTGCCCAGGGCACCCTTCCTCAACACACAGAACGCAAGATGACGTGGTCTGGCAGCTCCTCATGCTACAGCTCCCAGACCACACCATAGTGCAAAGTAGTGGGGGGACGGGGGGGGGGGGGGGGATGAAGGAGGAAGGGCAGAAGAAAGGAAGAACAGGGAAACAGCTGGTCTCACAACCCCAAGGAGTGGACAGACCAAGATGAAGGCAGCTGTCAGAGTCGGAGTCCCGTGTGTTCCCCCTGTGACTCGGGAGGACTCAGGCCAGAACTGACTGAACCAGGGACTTCCCGACTACCCGTTGTTTTCAAATCACCATTTGCTCATTTCATCTCATTGTCATTTTGCTCCCTGCGTTTTGGTTCAGTCAGTATCACGTGTATAGGTTCGCTCTGATTCAAACCTGTTAAAAAAATCAGTATAATCCCAGGCAGCTGTTTTAAGAAGGCGTGGCTGGAGTCTCTCTCTCTCTCTCTCTCTCTCTCTCTCTCTCTCTCTCTCTCTCTCTCTCTCTCTCTCTCTAATCGTATGTATATGTGCATATATATATATTTTTTTTTTTTTTTTTTTTTTTTCGCACAATGTAGTATTGGGAGAAAACAAGTACAGGCTAAGAATTCCTCCATCATTATATTAATAAATTGGCAAAGATTCACACACACACACACACACACACCGCGCGCGCGCGCGCGCGCGCGCACGCACGCACGCACGCACGCACGCACGCACATATATTATATATATAATGTATATACACACACATACATACAAACATATATACATACATATATATATATATATATATATATTTATATATATATATCTACGTCAGTAAGATATCTCAGCCAGATCTTGTGGAATAGTTCGCAGGGGCCTTTGAGAGAGAATATGATGCTTTGCTGCCCGGAGACTGCCACAGAGAGATGGGAAACTTTACGAGACACCATGCACCGCACTGCCCTGGCTACCTTTGGGAAGAAAACCTCGAAGTCTCACGACTGGTTTGAGGCCAAATCATTAGAGATTACTCCCATTACTGAGGCCAAGCGTGCCGCACTCGTTAGGTACAAGCGGTCACCCAATGAGAAGAACCTGCAGAGCCTCATGGCTGCCAGGAGCAAGGTTAAGCTTAATGTCAGGCGCTGCGGCAACGAGTACTGGACAGAGCTCAGCGAGGAGACACAGACAGCCGCTGAAAGAGGCAACATCAGAGGGATGCATGACGGTATCAAGAAGGCACTGGGACTAATGCAGAGCAAGACGGCTTCACTCAAATCCTCCACTAATCAATGACCCCAGTCAGCAGATGGAGAGATGGGTGGAGCACTACTCCGACCTCTACTCCAGAGAGAACACAGTGACTTCCTCAGCTCTTGATGCCATCTAGTGCATGCCACTCATGGAAGAGCTTGACGTAGAGCCGACCGTGGACGAACTCAGCAAGGCCATTGACAGCCCGGCATTAGGCAAGGCACCTGACAATGATGACGTTGCTCCAGACCTCATCAAACACTGCAAGACTACCGTTCTGCATCCTTTGCACGCAGTCCTCAGTCAGTGCTGGAATGAGGAAGCTGTACCACACGAGATGAGAGATGCCAAGATTGTCTCCCTGTACAAAAACAAGGGCGAGAGGAGCGACTGCAATAATTACAGAGGCATCTCTCTCCTTAGCATCGTCGGCAAAGGCTACGCTCGGGTCCTCCTGATCCGCCTGCAGAGACCGGCTGAACGTGTCTGCCCGGAATCACAGTGTGGCTTTCGAGCAGAGAAGTTCCACGGTAGACATGGCCTTCTCCCTTCGCCAACTCCAGGAGAAGTGTAGAGAGCAGCGGATGCCCCCTTATGTCGCATTTATCGACCTCACCAAGGCCTTCGACCTAGTCAGCAGAGATGGTCTTTTCAAGGCTCTCCGAAAGATCTATTGCCCCCCTCCCCCCGAACTGCACAGCTTAATTGAGTCCTTCCATTTCAACATGAAAGGGACTGTGCAGTTTAATGGCAACCTCTCCAAGCCCTTCGATATACGCAGCGGTGTCAAACAAGGCTAAGTCCTTGCCCCCACACTCTTTAGGATCTTCTTTGCTCTCCTCCTGAGGCATGCATTCAGCACAGCACAAGGGGGGAGTCTACCTGTGGACCAGATCAGATGGCAGGCTTTTAAATTTCACTTGCTTAAGAGCAAAGACAAAGGTCCACGAAGCCATCATCATAGATATGCTGTTTGCCGATGATGCCGCTGTTGCGACCCACACCCAGCAGGAATTGCAGTCACTGATGGACCGCTTCTCCCAGGCCTGCAAAAACTTTGGTCTGACTATCAGCCTAAAGAAGACAAATGTCCTGGGTCAAGACACGCCGTCACTACTAGTCATCACCATTGATGACTGTGAGCTTGATGCCATCCATCAATTCATTTACCTTGGGTCCACCATCACCGACAACCTCACCCTTGACACTGAGATCAACAAGAGGATCGGGAAGGCAGCCGCAACACTTGCTCGCCTCACACAAAGACTGTGGACAAATCCCAAGCTGACTACAAAGACAGATGGTTGTGTATAACGCCTGCGTTATCAGTGTATGACAGTGAGACATGGACCACGCATGCTCGCCAGGAGAAAAGGCTCAATTCCTTCCACCTCAGAAGCCTCTGGCGTGTACTCGGCATCTCCTGGCAAGACAGGGTGACCAACACCGAAGTCCTGTCTCGTGCTGGCCTCCCTACCATGTATGGCCTGCTGAGACAGCGTCGGCTCCGTTGGCTAGGCCACGTTCGCCGCATGGAGGATAGTCGCATCCCAAAAGGCATCTTCTAAAGAGAGCTTGCCGCTGGGCAGAGAAGCACTAGCCGCCCACAGCTGAGATGCAAAGACATTTACAAAAGAAATGAAGGCGCTTAGGTCAACACCGAGTCCTGGGAGGACCTCGCAGCAGACCGCAACAGCTGGAGAAGCACTGTCAAGAAACAGCTGCAGATTGGCGAAGACAAACTGACAGCTGTTGCAGCAGAAAAGTGAACCCGCAGAAAGGGGATGACAGCTAACAAACCAGTGTCAACATACAGTTGTGACCGCTGCGACAGACTGCCGCTCTCGCGTCGGTCTCTACAGCTACAGGCGACGCTGCTCGTGTCGAATAGACAGCCCAGATAGCTAAATGTTAGGTCTGATATACTCTGTCCATAGTCAGCTATGACCGACGGAGGCCTACACACACACACACACACACACACACACACACACACACACACACACACACACACACATATATATATATATAGAGAGAGAGAGAGAGAGAGAGAGAGAGGAGATGTATATGTCATGACAGTGTATGAGCACTAGTGATGTTTGCAATTTGTGACAAGAAAACAACACCATAGGTAAACAGTGTTTGAATCCCTAACTTCGATTGGACGCTGAGTCACGTGATTGGTGAGAGAAGCTCACTGTTGTGTAGGACGGGTGTGTTCCCGATGTGTAGGACAGTCCAGGAGTTGCCAGACGGGAGGAAAGAGCGCTTGGCTTGGGTTAAGTCGTTTGTCTTTTTTTCAACCTAGTTTTCCTTGATGCCGGAGAGTGGCCGATTTTGATGTAGCGCAGGCAGAAGTCTGCTAGGGATTCCTTGATTAGAATATTGATTCCCTAATAATAATAATAATAATAATAATGAATACTTATATAGCGCCTATTCTCGGCTAGAGACCAAGCTCTCAGCGTTTTTACAATCCACACTCGTCCACACAACTTGGGTAGTGCCGACTGAAGAGCTGCCAGCTGGCGCTTCATTCAGTCGTTTCCCGTGTCATACAGTCAATATCGTCCAGTATCGTTCACTCAATATCCTTAATTCCTCCATTCTTTCAATTTCTCACGCAGGGTGCATGCTATGTGTAACGTGTCATCCATACCAACGGCCAAACTGGCCTTCTCTTCCGAAACTTGGTGATGGGATTTTACGTGTGTGCAAGATGTTATGCGTGCGTTCACACACGGAACCTCGGTTTATAGTCTCATTCGAAGGACTGTATGGGTAAGTTGCCAGTTGGTGAATATAAAATACATGAAGAGAAAAGAAGAATTATTAATAAGTAAATGTTAAAAAAAAAATAAAATAAAATAAAATAAAATAAAATAAACTCGTGTGATGAGAACCATCTTGTGAAGACGTGCAGTTACTTTTAAAGGGGAAAAAAATCGTTTTTTGAGACTAATGCTTTTGTAAAGATTTCACTTTGTATCCCCAACTGTAGGCAGGATGCGTTTTTAACTCCAATTCTCAATGAAGGAGTATCTTCTGTTTTATGTTTTGTATAGAATGTCAGAACTTTGGGGTTTCTTTTCAGAAAACCTCAGCGTCCAGTCCTGGGACTCAAGTTCCTTCCTCCTGGAAACTTAATCCCCTCTATTAGAATTTTTTTCAGAATGAATATCCAAGCTGGACTGTAAACTTTAATGATTAAAGAAAAAAAAAAGAAACTTGAAATGAATTAACTATGTGCTGCTTTTTGTAGAAAAAGAAATTGAACTGCGTCTGTGGTGTCATGCAGCCACTTTTGTGAATTTTGTGAATTTGTGAAATTGTGAAATATGTTGTTTTGTTGACAAAATTTATTAAAGGGAGCTGAGACAGCTGGAGTTGGCCCGTAATGCTTTTCAGTACAAAGTATTCTTCTGAAGCCACACTGAATCACTTCCAGTCAAAGATGACTCGTTAGAGTACACTCAGTCACATATGACGTACTGTAACAACTTCCAGACAAAGATGGCACACTCGAGTACTTCCATGACACATTTGAGTACTTCCAGACAAAGATGGCACATTGGAGTACTTCAAGACAAAGATGGCACATTGGAGTACTTCAAGACAAAGATGGCACACTGGAGTACTTCCAGACAAAGATGGCACATTGGAGTACTTCAAGACAAAGATGGCACATTGGAGTACTTCCAGACAAAGATGACACAGTGCAGTACTTCCAGACAAAGATGGCACATTGGAGTACTTCAAGACAAAGATGGCACATGGAGTACTTCCAGACAAAGATGGCACATTGGAGTACTTCAAGACAAAGATGGCACATTGGAGTACTTCCAGACAAAGATGGACACAGTTGAGTACTTCCAGACAAAGATGGCACATGGAGTACTTCAGACAAAGATGGCACATTGGAGTACTTCAAGACAAAGATGGCACACTGGAGTACTTCCAGACAAAGATGGCACACTGGAGTACTTCAAGACAAAGATGGCACATTGGAGTACTTCCAGACAAGATGACACAGTGGAGTACTTCCAGACAAAGATGCACATTGGAGTACTTCAAGACAAAGATGACACACTGGAGTACTTCCAGACAAGATGGCACACTGGAGCACTTCCAGACAAAGATGCCACATGTGGAGTACTTCCAGACACAGATGACACAGTGGAGTACTTCCAGACAAGATGGCACACTGGAGTACTTCCAGACACAGATGGCACACTGGAGTACTTCCAGACAAAGATGACACACTGGAGTACTTCCAGACACAGATGACACAGTGGAGTACTTCCAGACACAGATGACACAGTGGAGTACTTCCAGACACAGATGACACAGTGGAGTACTTCCAGACACAGATGACACATGGAGTACTTCCAGACAAAGATGACACAGTGGAGTACTTCCAGACACAGATGACACAGTGGAGTACTTCCAGACAAAAATGACAAACTGGGGAAAGCTGCTTTTAAGTACTGCATGAACTGCACGAGCAATGGAAGTGAAAACTGCTCATGTTTGATTGGTCTTTTTTCACGGCTTGACACACACACGCCTTCATGGGCACGAGTGACGTTCTCTTGCAATGAAGATCAGAATCGGCGGTCTGCTTGTCCCCTCCCAGAGGGTTTTCTGGCACATGTCTATTGTTGGCTGCACAGCTCCGGTGTTCGAGCTTGAGTGATTAAATGTGTTGTTGAAGTAGAAACACGTTTTCAAGGCTGTTCATGTTGCAAACATTCTCAGACGCCTCACGAAAGAGCATTTTGATGTGTTGCCATTAGTTTGAGTGTGCTGAATCAAGGCTAACGTGAGTGTGTGTGTGTGTGTGTGTGTGTGTGTGTGTGTGCGCGCCGCGCGCGCGCGCGGGTAGGAGGTGTGTGAGTGGTGAGGTGAGAGTGAACGGGTGTGGGTGAGTGGGCTGGTGGGTGTGTTGTGCGAGTGTGGGCTCACAAGCGTAAAACGTTCACGCTTATTTCATGTTTACAACTGCTTATGCAAATGTCGGTAATTCTTTCTACCAATGAGAAAAAAAAAGTTGACGAATTCGGCGACTGGCGTCACCTGACTCACCTATTGAGGGGCGGAGCTGAACAGCAAAGCTGAAAGTTGAACAGTCGTGTTTTCGCATGCAGCTTCTTTGCCTTTAAAATCCGTTTCATCTTCAGTACAAGCAAGAATGATGTTGTTTGCAAGGGCAAACATAGTTAAAAGGGAAATCTTTTCTGATTATGTTCTGCCATTCTTTTCCCCAGTGGTACAAAGTATACTATGCACAAAAAGAAACGCATATTTTTATTTCAGTCATTTCATGCGCCATTTAGCATTCCAAATATTACAACCACAGAAGAAATAAGACATCAATCTACTGTTATGTCTAGTCATTATGTCTGACTATTCACACTGGACAGAGTTCCCTGCTATACGGGGCATGTTTCTGTCAACATTTTCCTTAATATTTTCAGCGAAAAAAAAAAAGCGTTTCTTTTTGTGCACAGTATAGTGTCGTCCATTGGTTAGTATGAACTGCCGGAAGAAAACGTTTACACTCCATTGCCCCATTTCAAAAGTTAATTGCGGTACTGCTACCACCCCCTCCATCCCCCATTCCCCCACTTCTCCCGCCCCCACTTCACCCCACCCCACCTCTCTCACACACACACACACACACACACACACACACACACACACACACACACACACCACACACACACGCACACACACACACACAACCTTTCCCCTCCCATCCACACACAAACACGCGCGCGCGTACACACACACACACACACACACACACACACACACACACACACACACACACACACACACACACACAGCTCTTCGCACATGTTCAGCGTTTTACGTCTTTTTACGGTTTACTTTTGCGACCCGCCATGACTCTTATAACATCTATGCCGAGTATTCATCCCCTTACGCCGTGCTCTTCTGACAGGGAGTGACACAAGTTTGCTTTTAAAGCCTCTGTGGAAAAAAGAAGAGTGTGAAGGGGCCAGCATTCCCCTGCCTTCAGCCAGCCTGTAGTGGCCGTTCTTTTCTGTGGGATTGACCTGCCCCTGTGCTGAAACTCGCCTGGCTTGCTCCGTTTCTTGTCCACCGTACGAAGAGACCAAGGGGGTACACGTGTTCTGTCAGGTGCGTGCGTGCGTGCGTGCGTGCGTTCGCGCGCGCGCGCGTGTGTGTGTGGGTGTTGTTGTTGTTGTTTTTTGTTGTTGAAGTCGCTGCTGCTGTTCTTGTTATTGTTCTGCTGCTGCTGCTACTGCTGCTGTTGGTGGTGGTGGTGGTTGGTGGTGGTAGTGGTGTTCCCTAGCTCCCACTTACCTCATCCCTGTCTACCCCCTCCCCCGTCTCCCTCTCAGTAAGGGTGACAAGGTCGTGTGTGCGAGTGAGTGCAAAAAGCCGAGTGTGTGATGCATACGACAGCCTGTGTGTATGTCGTAATTGCCTCTCTCTCTCTCTCTCTCTCTCTCTCTCTCTCTCTCTCTCTCTCTCTCTCTCGTCTTGTTTCTCTCTCTCTCTCTCTCTCTCTCTCTCTCTCTCTCTCTCTCTCTCTCTCTCTCTCTCTCTCTCTCTCTCTCTCTCTCTCCGTACTACCCCAGCTGCATTTTGCGTTTCTCCCTCGCAGTCCATTCCGACTGTCCCCACCCATCACCCTCAGGTTGACTCGTGCCAGCCTCAGCACCGGCACGCTGCAGAGAGCAATCAACATCAAGCTGACATAGGGCAACCCACCAGAGGAGACACTGCACTGCTGCTTGGGTGGGGGTTCAGGGGTGCCTGTCCTCACCCAACATAGGCAGGACACTGCGCACTACGCCTCCTATTGACGACAATCAATCGCTTGGTCACTGCGCCAGCGTGGATACGGGTCCCTTCCGGAGGGCGCCGGGCCACTACAGCCGCCCAGTGACAGAACCCGCGACTGGCCAATGCCCAAGACTTGGACACGACCTCACCGCCACATGGGCCTGGATAGGACATGGAACATGGAAGCTGAGACCGCTACATGACCACGGCATAAAGCACCCCAGAATTCGACCATTTTATGATGAGGATGAATATGATGAAGATAATACCATGTACTGCCATTTTGGTCAGTGTGTGTGTGTGTGTGTGTGTGTGTGTGTGTGTGTGTGTGTGTGTGCATGCGTGCGTGCGTGCGTGTGTGCGTGCGTGCGTGCGTGCGTGTGTGTGTATGTGTGTGTGGTGCGTGCGTGCGTGCGTGTGTGTATATGTGTGTGCGTGCGTGCGTGTGTGTGCGTGCGTGCGTGCGTGTGTTTGTGTGTGAGCCACGGTGAAAACGCCACATAAGTGTTCATTTATAATAATAGTAATAATAATAATAATAACAGTAATAACAATAATAATAATTATTATTATTATTATGATAAGATGATGATGATGACGACGACGACGACGACGATGATGATGATGATGATGAGATGATAACAACAGTAAGAAGAAGAAGAAGAAAAAGTAGAAGTAAAGGACTTGTTATAATCGTCGTATCCGTTATGCGGGGAGATGTACACAGTGCTTTAAGTTTCCAAATATGCAAGACGAATTGATGCCGTAAGCCTCGTTTGAAGTTATGAGTTAATTCTGAGTGTTCTGTCTGTATATATGTGCTAGGTGAAATGGTGCCATAAGCAGCATCCCTTGGAGTGATGAGTTTGTTCTGCGTGCTTTGTGTCCTCATACCTGGTAGCCGAATCCGTGCCGTAAATACCATTCATTTGGAGTTCTAGGCATGTAATGGTTTCATCATGGGAGCAAGAGTTCCCGTTCTTGTTTGTTATTTACTGATTTCCGTTCCCTGTTTCAGCAAAGATTCCCTTTCATAATGCACAAGACAGGAAAGCGTCCATGGTGAAACTGATCTCCTCGTTTGTTCTGTGGGCTTGACATGTTGCCTGCGTGTGTGCTAGGTAAATGGGAACTGCAAGCAGCGATGGCGTGGAGATATGGACATGTAATTGTTTCACTGTGGCGACAAGACTTATCTTCCTTGTTTATTACTTTTTGTTGGCCGCACATCAAAAATGGACGCGTCAAGGCCATAAGTAACAGAGTATTTATACCTTCATCCCGCCAGAGAGCGGATTCCTCTTCATGCTCTTTGATATGCCCATCAAGGTACATGCTACTTGCAGGCAGACAGATTAAAATGAAGGGAATGGGACTATCCGGACAACCCAGCTGGCGCAGGATTATCCAATTTTATGCATGCCTCAAGACATTGATATGGATTGTATGACGTTTTGGTCTATATTACTATTTAAGGCCTGTTGCCTGTTGTTTTAAGTGAATATTTGGATATGTTTATTAGTTTGGACCTGTGATGTTTCTCGGATGATATTTCACACGAACACTTTAGCGGTGAACTGTAATCAGCTAAACTGAGAATCAGTCAGAATGAACAACTTTCTGTCAAACTGATCTGTTCATCGTGTTCGACTGACAAAAAAATGATGCTGCCTACATAAAGGGCCACAAACATGTCCAACATCGGTAGGGAATTATCGTTGTTCTCTCCCCTCCAAATGAAAACGGTGAAACTCGTGTGAGTGTGCGCGCGCGCGCGCGCGCGTGTGTGTGTGTGTGTGTGTGTGTGTGTGTGTGTGTGTGTGTGTGTGTGCACAGGCGCTCATGCAGTTTGGGGACTGCATTATGGGAGGGCGGGAAGGGGTACGGGGGAGGGGGGGGGGGTCCTTTCTAATTTTTGAACTTGTCTGTTTGAAGAGCAAATCACTGTCCCTGAAGTGTTCCGACATCCCTGACTTTTGCGGAAATTCGTTGAGGGGGTTAGCTGGAGAATGTCACTCATCATTTTGATAAACTAAATATTTTCTCACTAAAACTCGCACCGCGCCTCAACAAAGCGACGTCAATAGGTATATTTGAATAAGATGAATACTGAAACAAGTTGAGCATCTTTTCCCACAGGGACGATTTTATTGATCAAAGCTTTCGCCAGAAGGGCTTCTTCAGGAATAAACACTTCATTAAAAAGTTCAATGCTTCAACATGGTTACTCTTCAGCACAACTATCTATTTCACACACACACACACACACACACACACACACACACACACACACACACGCACGCACGCACGCACGCACGCACGCACGCACGCACGCACGCCCACGTTCAGCTGTTGTTGAGCAGGCACCTAACACACGTGAAACATACCACAATGAAATGATTGTTCACACACACACACACACACACACACACACACACACACACACACACGAAGGGAAGGGGGAGGGGGGGAGAGTATTCAGTACACTTGGTGCATGCAAGCAGGATTGAGTGTGTTTATGGGTAGGGGTATGTACATAGTGATTTCTGTTCACATAAAGATTGAGAGAAATTACGTAGGACAACGTACAATGGGTGAGTAAAAGTGTGTTTGTGTGTGTATGTGTGTGTGTGTGTGTGCGTGCGTGCTCGCATGCGTGCTTGCGTGCGTGCGTGTGTGTGTGTGTGTGTGTGTGTGTGTATGCATGGATGTGTGTGTGTGTGTTTGTGTGTGTGTGTGTGTGTGTGTGTGTGTGTGTGCAGATTGGGAAAGGGTTTATGGGGACAGGTGGGAAAGGGTGGGTTGAGGGACAAGGCATAATTAGACAGAAAGTCTGTCAGGAAGAGGAATCCAAAAGGGTCACACACACACACACACACACACACACACACGCGCGCGCGCGCGCGCACACACAGAGTTAATCTGTGTGTGTGTGTGTGTGTGATTTATGCGTGCATATGTAGGTGTTTCCGTGACAAATGTTTTCAGAGTGTGGATAAGTACTAAGTGATTTCTGTTCACGTGAAGCTTGACAGACAACAACATGGAATGGAGAAGGAAAAGTGAGTCAGCAAGCAAGCGAGCGAGCGCGCGCGCGCGCGCGCGCGCGCGTGAGAGAGAGAGAGAGAGAGAGAGAGAGTATGCGTGTGTGTTTGTGCATGCACGCGCGCTTGTGTGTGGGAGCGCAAATTGGGGAATGAATAGGAAAACCTAACACAGAGTAACTTTTATTCAAGACTGGCACAGCCTTTTAAACTTGAATAAAGTCAGACAATTACATAGACGAACAATCTAATAGTGGGGGAAAAACCAAGCGCAGGCCAACAACTGAACTGTCTTCATAGTAATGACTTGGCAAAGATTAGGACTTAAGGAGGGGAGGGGGGGGGGGGGGGGGATTTGAAGATGGAGAAACTGGGAACATGAAATTAAGAAAATATGTTACAGATATGAAAACTCTTCACTAGCCGCATAAGGGAACCATTGCATTCCCTTTTGAAGGCAGATATATTTGTATTGCCTGCTCCGAGGCCTTTCGTCCGCTGGGTCGGACTCATCAGGGAGACACGGCTGGTTGTGTCTGCGCTCCTGGCGTCAAATAGAGACACACCACAGTCCATAACACTGTGGTGTTCTCACCACCAAGGGTGCAAAAAAGAATCCAATAGCACCCCCAAAGCAGCCAGCGAAGAGTAGTAAATGAAATCAAACGAAAGCGTGGGGAGGAAAAAAGTTGCTGAAAAACTAAAGACATTATGCAAATAGTATAAAATGTAGGGGACAATCTTTGAGCCTACGCTTGAGGATCCACCCAAAGATGCAAGGGAGATCAAAAGACAAACACACAGACGGACAGAAACAAATACAAATAACCTCAACTTAATCAAAACAAAATCGGAAATGAAATGAGGCAGGGAACAGTAAACGATAAACTGTAAACAAGTGGGGTATTTTTTGCTCCCATAAGAAAACCTAACACAGAGTAACTTTTATTCAAGACTGGCACAGCCTTTTAAACTTGAATAAAGTCAGACAATTACATAGACGAACAATCTAATAGTGGGGGAAAAACCAAGCGCAGGCCAACAACTGAACTGTCTTCATAGTAATGACTTGGCAAAGATTAGGACTTAAGGAGGGGAGGGGGGGGGGGGGGGGGGGGATTTGAAGATGGAGAAACTGGGAACATGAAATTAAGAAAATATGTTACAGATATGAAAACTCTTCACTAGCTGCATAAGGGAACCATTGCATTCCCTTTTCTTATGGGAGCAAAAAATACCCCACTTGTTTACAGTTTATCGTTTACTGTTCCCTGCCTCATTTCATTTCCGATTTTGTTTTGATTAAGTTGAGGTTATTTGTATTTGTTTCTGTCCGTCTGTGTGTTTGTCTTTTGATCTCCCTTGCATCTTTGGGTGGATCCTCAAGCGTAGGCTCAAAGATTGTCCCCTACATTTTATACTATTTGCATAATGTCTTTAGTTTTTCAGCAACTTTTTTCCTCCCCACGCTTTCGTTTGATTTCATTTACTACTCTTCGCTGGCTGCTTTGGGGGTGCTATTGGATTCTTTTTTGCACCCTTGGTGGTGAGAACACCACAGTGTTATGGACTGTGGTGTGTCTCTATTTGACGCCAGGAGCGCAGACACAACCAGCCGTGTCTCCCTGATGAGTCCGACCCAGCGGACGAAAGGCCTCGGAGCAGGCAATACAAATATATCTGCCTTCAAAAGGGAATGCAATGGTTCCCTTATGCAGCTAGTGAAGAGTTTTCATATCTGTAACATATTTTCTTAATTTCATGTTCCCAGTTTCTCCATCTTCAAATCCCCCCCCCCCCCCCCCCCCCCCCCCCCCCCCCCCCCCCCCTCCCCTCCCTTAAGTCCTAATCTTTGCCAAGTCATTACTATGAAGACAGTTCAGTTGTTGGCCTGCGCTTGGTTTTTCCCCCACTATTAGATTGTTCGTCTATGTAATTGTCTGACTTTATTCAAGTTTAAAAGGCTGTGCCAGTCTTGAATAAAAGTTACTCTGTGTTAGGTTTTCTTATGGGAGCAAAAAATACCCCACTTGTTTACAGTTTATCGTTTACTGTTCCCTGCCTCATTTCATTTCCGATTTTGGGGAATGAATGGTTAGGGGAAGTAGAGAGGGTGGGGAGTCAAGGCAGAATGGTTTATGGAGACATGACATCTGTTGGGAAGGGAACTTGCAAAGGTTCTCTCTCTCTCTCTCTCTCTCTCTCTCTCTGGCCAATACTATCAAAAATTGTATAAAAAGCAAACTGTATGAATGTGTTAAAAAGCAAAAGGCAAACTGTAAATGTGTTAAAAGCATGTGTAAGGTTGTTAAAGCTACATAAGATGTGCAAAATTTAGCGAGAACATTGATGTACATGGGGTGAATGCTTAAGCAGGGCGATGTTTGTAGTCCTGTTTTGTTCTTTTCTTCTTCAATGAACCAACTTTAGAAATCATCGACAAGGGAAAAAGTCGTTTCATTTGATTTGATTGAAATAGTTATTTCACTTTTTGCAGGTGATACAGTTTTACTATCTAAAGTTTTATAGGGTTTCAAAACCAGTTGAACAAAGTGTACTCAGCGGCGCACAGATTACATTTTAAAGTAAACAAGGATAAAACAAATATTACAGGTTTTCGAAAGGGTGGGTATCTGTCGTCACATGGAAGATGGTTTTATGGAAATTCTAAAATTGCGGTTGTGAACCCATAGAAATATCTTTGGAGTGCGTTTTCCCATGTGGTCCACTGCTCCTGTTGGCCTTGCTGGACTGCCGTCTGGATTCTCTTGGCATCCTCTTCTTTCTTCAACTCCTTTATTACTTTGTCTCTCTTTGCTTTCCCTTTGACCACCATTTTTCATTTCTGTTGACCCCAGCCCCTGTGTGTTGGTCTGTGTATGTCTTGGTATTTTCCTGATCTTGAGGTTTTCCTTTGCCGTGTCCACGACCTCCTGAACTTTCCACTTTTCTGCCAGTCTTTAGCTTGGGCTGGACTGCGCTCACAACTTTTGTCTGTGGGATCCTCGAGCATGGTTAATAATCTTGCTTTACCTATTTTGTATTCCTGGAGGATGAATTTTAGGGGAAGCTCAGCCTTTGCATGGCGGCAGTACCGTGCAACGTCAGGGAACCAGATGGGACACCGAGCCTTGTGTACTTGTTGATTTTGACCGCCACTGATTCCACTTTGCCGGTGCTGATACTGTATATTGGCAGAGGCCAGAGAACTTTTAGAATCGGCATGAACTGCAGACATCCCGCCATGTATTTGCCAGGAAGCCCACACTGCTCTATTTTCTGCAGGCTGTCTTCTGCTATTTACTTGGTTTCCCTGAAGTTCCCTTTTTGTGTCTTTCAAGGAGTCATCATACCATCTCCAAGGCTCTTAACTGGCTCGTCTGCTGCAGTTGGAATGGCTTTGTCGGCTGAAGTGAACATGACTGTTTTTGCTACTTTTCCTTTCTGCAAGGAGAGGCTTCCTGATTTCTTTGCCTTGACATACATCCTGGATGAGACAACTAACTTGAACTTCACTATTTTGTGTGTCTCATCTTCCTTGGTGGAGAGCACTGGTGTTGTGTCCTCTATGAGGGCTTTGGAATGGGCGTTTGGTATTCATTCCATCAAGGTCTGCCGAATTTGCAGATCTCATGGCAGCTTTCAAAATAATCCGTATCGCCCTCACAAACAAACAGTATTGAAGAAATCGCACAACCCATTGCTACGGCAATGTCTATATTGATCCACTCTGTTGCTGTTGATGTTGATGTTGATGTATTCTGTTGTGAAGAACCTCATTCAGGAGCCATGGCAGTACCTTCTCAGCAATTCTCTGATGTTCCTGTTGGAACTAATCCACATGCATTTGCTTTATTGAGCCACTCCACGTCGATGTTCCGTTTCTCTGCCTTGTCTCTTTGGATTGCTTCTCAAGTCATTTGGCCTGTTCCACACAGCTAGAGACGCCTGGGATGGCTCCTTTGTGGACTAGCAAATTTCAGACCTCATTTCTGCCAGGTATTTAGACAGTCTGGCTGCCATGAGAGAGAAGAAGACATTTCCCTTGACACACCGAAGTGATATCAGTCTCCACTGGCTGATGTCACTCGAGTTTTGCTCTTTGGGAATGTCCACTCCATCAGCTATCATCCATTGGTCGCTGATCTTCAAGTTCCACCATGCTGATCTTACCATTGTATGAAGTCACTGAAGGACATTTGGGACATTCCTTACACAGCAGACAGCTTCATTCCATGAGGTCCTGGCGAAGACCTGGCTCTGGCTCATTCAGCCACGTTCTTTACCTCATGCAGTGTCGGTGGCTTGTTACTGGACTTTTTATGTGGCACGGGTGGGCCGCATGAAGCTGTGGATTTCAAGTGGTGCTTCGCTCTGTGTGTCGGTATATGCTTTCCTGAGATGCTGCCCAAGAGTTTCTTTGTTCAGCGTAAGTGCCCCAGGTTTTGGCTGCTCGAAGTCTTGTGGAATACCACTAAAGACTTCTACGCAGGAAGACTCAACATCACCTATTCTCTCGCAACTTAAGACCTTCCTGTTAAAGAACTTCTCGGCAAATTTTGATAAACTACCGGTAATTGCATATGATGCCATTTTCATCAGTGATCACTCATGCGGCACTGTACCGAAGGATTTTGTCTTTTTTGATAGACGACGTCCACTGCTTTTTCTTCATCTACCATTTTGGTAATGTTCTCAATTACATCCAAAAGTTGAGTCACGCATTATCTTTTATATGTTAAGCCATGCTGACATTTCACACAGAAGTTATTGTCAGTCAAGTGTGCAGCAATTGCATCACTTACAAAGGATTCCAATACTTTACACAATGCCCAAGTTAAGACTCGCAGGTTGCATACCATACTCAAAGGAAGAGCCAACTCGTGGCTCAACTCCTTTTGTGCCCTTACAGGAATTTGATCAGGTCCCTGAGGTTTGTGAGGATCTAATGCCTGCAACTTTTTTTCTGGACTGCTAGCAGAGCAATTCTTATGTCAAATATTGATGTGCGATTAGATTTAGAACATTCATCAAGATCTGGTACATTACTTGCGTCATCTTTTTCATACACCTGCAAAAAATGAAAATAAAAATAAAGAGTTTCTGATTTATCTAGATTGTCTATCGTAGCTATCAGTGTTTTAAGGATACCAGTTCCTACATTGAAAGTGGTTTTCTCTTGTGCATATTTCCAAAAGGCCTCTGGATTTTGTTAACAATTACCAGCAACTTTTCTTTCATGATTTCTTTTAGATTTTTTTTTTTTTTTTTTTGTAATACAAATGTTCCTGGCCATCATACATTTCATATAAGCATAGTCTGATTTAGTTTCGAGGAACTGCTTGTAAAGTCTGTACTTGTTCTCGAACTTCATTACGGCTGTTCGTCCACAATGGTTTGAATCGTTTGTCACTTGCTGTCAACCCCATGTACATATACTCGTGCATTGTCTTAAATGACATCTTCAGATTTGTCCAACGACTGATGTCTTTAACATTCATGTCTCACCCGTCAACATCTTCAGTGAATGCTCTCATTGACTTTAATGTTTCAACGTCACCATGCGACTGTCCCTCTGTAAACAACACACAGACTTTGCATGGTGAACGCGACTTTGTCTTTATTTAGAAAAAAAAAAAGAAAGAAAAAAGAAAAAAAAAAGACGGTGGGAAAAAACAGCAGGATAGAGGCCCCACCTTAAGAAAAACACAGAAAACAAACCCAGAAAAAAAGGGAAAACAGTGGAAAATCGGAGGTAAGAGGACACACACACACACAAAAGAAGAATGCTCTCATTGACTCATATTCAACTTTGTTCAAGTTATATCCATGTATTAATGTATGTATGTATGAGTGAAGGAGGAGGGACAGACTGATTGATCAGTCTTGAATACTCAAGGATGAAGGTTTTAGGCCATAGCATATATAGTCTTAAAATCTGTCCATGTCATGCACACAGGATTTCAATGCGTGACATTCATACTGGTGAATCAACACAACAATTCTGTACATTGAATACCGACAAGCAAACTATTCATAAATGTATTATTGATATGTTGGGTTGACTGAAAAGGAGGAACAAACACGAGGAAGGGGGAAGAAGGGGGGGGGGGGAGCAGGGGAGTGAGTGAAAGTGGGGGCGAGCGGTTAAAGTGGAGTTGATACATCTTCAGACGGTGTATTCAAAGTATGGTTATTGGAAGAATTGCAAGTGGAGGTTTATGATTTTAGATAAAATAATGAAATTATACAGACATGGAATGTTTATGTAATTCTTTTAAAATTTAAAATTCATATTGTATAAACTAGATGGAAGTGAGTTCGAGACCTATTGTACAGGGTAAGCTAGTCTTGTTTTGTATTGATCAACATGTGGGCAAGGTAGAATGAATTTGTATGGGACGGGTCTGCTGTTCCGTCTTGTAAAACATGACATTAATGTAGCATGGCATGGCATTAAAGAGAGAGTGAACAAATGAGAAATGTAACTACGCACCACACACACACATACAGACACACACACACAGACACTCTCTCTCTCTCTCAATTTGGCTTAGAATCCCAGGTACACACACACACACACCACACGCACACATACACACACACATACGTGTGCGCATGTGTATGCGCGTGCGCATGCGCGCACGCGCGCGCTCACACACACAAAGTACCAGTTTGAAAGACATTGTTTCCACGATAAACTTTAAGCCTGCAGAGAGGACAAAAGATGGTTTTATGTACACCATTTCTCCCTCTCTCCCTATCTCGATAGTAGTCTGATACAGAGACATTAAGAATACAGACATTAGCCAAGTGCTGTACTTCACACACTTTGGAAAACGTGATATCAAGCACAACGTGCAACAGTCTTCTTTGACCAGATGCATGTGAAGTTTCTTACTGGCAATGGCTCCTGCTTCACCGACACACAGAGTTGAACACATCGCATGTCTTGTGCGAGACCATCGCTCCCTGCTGCAGTGCTCATGTGCATCCGATCTCGGCCTGGACAAGGACCCCGACATGTTTTAACATGGTTGAGGTCAAGTGAATAGCTAAGCCATTGTGCAGCTGCTACGTTCTGACAGTTACACTAGTCTGCTACATTCTGACAGTTACACTAGTCTGCTACATTCTGGCAGTTACACTAGTCTGCTACATTCTAACAGTTACACTAGTCTGCTACATTTTGACAGCTACACTAGTCTGCTACATTTTGACAGTTACACTAGTCTGCTACATTCTAACAGTTACACTAGTCTGCTACATTTTGACAGCTACACTAGCCTGCTACATTCTGACAGTTACACTAGCCTGCTACATTCTGACAGTTACACTAGCCTGCTACGTTCTGACAGTTACACTAGCCTGCTACGTTCTGACAGTTACACTAGCCTGCTACGTTCTCACAGTTACACTAGCCTGCTACGTTCTGACGTTACACTAGCCTGCTACGTTCTGACAGTTACACTAGCCTGCTACATTCTGACAGTTACACTAGTCTGCTACATTCTCACAGTTACACTAGCCTGCTACATTCTCACAGTTACACTAGCCTGCTACATTCTGACAGTTACACTAATCTGATGCAATTGGCTGCACGTTTGGTGTCATCATCATGCTAAATACATTGGATGTCAGGATACAAGGTCTGCATCAGCAGCAGCAAATGACCCTCTAAAATGTCTGCTGTCGTGTCTTTTATCAATTGTTGTGCTACGTTGCAAGAATTGTTGCCCCTTGCCCAACCTTTTCTGCCAAATGGCGTCTTACATGTGAAAAGTGGGATTGTGTTTGGGTATTGAGTGTGGAGGTCTGTTGAAGTCTTTGATCAAGATTTTCACTCTGATAGGAGACACGAAGCTTTCATCAAGGGAGAACACATTTTCCCACGCCATGTTTGCGTTGGCAAGGCATCATGCAACACATTATCAATCTTTTTCTTCATTTATCCTTGATGATGATGTTTTCTCCTTTGAATTTTATTTCTGTGTTGCAAGACTTCCTCAATGATCCATGGCATTTTCAAAAACAATATGATTGACACTGTAGATTTGAATAAACAAAGAACAAGTTGTCTGGGTCTCTGTGGTCAGTCTGGTCCCTTGCTGGACACCACTCTGCCGTCATACTTTTCCTGTTATTTCTCCCATGATGATCTGTTTGTTGATGTAGTTGTAGTTGAGAGTGGAATGCTCACAGTATTGTATACCACTCTTTAGTCCTGTTGTTCTTCCCTGTGTACGTTGGTAATCAGTTTTCTGTCATTTCTTTCTTTGTTATTATAGTCATATTCAAAATGGAGAAATGCAGCTGTTAAGGTGGGAAGGGGGAGACGGGTGTGTGTGTGCTCCATTGTGACTTTAAAAGGTCTTTTCACACAAGAAAGTCAGTTCCATATGAAAACTGATCTGTTATGCATTGAACAAGCAAAAAATGTTTCATTAGTTAAGTCTCTTCTTTTCAGTTTCACTGAAATAAAGTATAGTAAAGCATATGTTAAAAGCCTCACTCAAAAGTGCTCCCGATAATATACTATCCAAGGATGAATACAAGGCTCCACCATAATATTTCTAAACTTCAGTTTCACTGAAAAGAACACACAAAATCGGTGGGAGTTTCTGAATATATTATCAAAATGAGTGTACAACAAATAGAAACATTCAGCACTGATATATAATGGTGTATAATAAGCAGTGTAAATATCAAACTATGACAAGCCATGCCAAATATTTATGCTTACTACAAATGAAAACAATGCATAACTGCAAACCTAACTTTACAATGAAATAACGGATCAGAGAGGGAGGAGGAAAGCTCATTAATATGGCTTCAGATTAAATAAACATCAAAACAAATAATAGCAACAATCACTAAGTAATATAATTATCACACTCTAAGTCATGCAAACATCTACATTTATTACAAGTGAAAATCGAAACGAATCAAAGAAAGAAAACCAAAGCAGGGTGGGCTGAAGTCACTTTGATTATGAAGGACCAGATCTGGACTTTGAATCAGAAACATGCACTATATCAGCTGAAAGACCAGTC
Organism: Conus canariensis; assembly: GCA_033310375.1. Lineage (NCBI taxonomy): Eukaryota > Metazoa > Mollusca > Gastropoda > Neogastropoda > Conidae > Conus > Conus canariensis. Next base: position 52,000,765 of record CM065736.1, on the reverse strand, counting down.
ACCTCTGTGGACTATGAACTGCAAGAGAGATAAAACTCACATGTTTTATGAAAAAAAATTTTTTTTTTGAAAGGATCATGTCAGCAGCTGTTGAATATACAAGGAATAAACTGAGAATGCTCCTCTCCAAACAAGACATACATCAACCAGATTGTTGGAGCCACTCTGGTGTCCCAAAAAAATCAACCACATTGTTGGAGCCACTCTGGTGTCCCCAAAGAAATAGTGCCTGGACTCAAACCACCCCCTTCAAATCAACAGCATTTTAAACTGTAAAAGAACCCAACAAAAACTGTCAAATGACTGACAGGAAATGTTAGACCAGACCAGGAATGACCAACAGTGAATGATACACTAGTACATTAACTTTTGTTTCCACTTCAACACACTTCTCTTGAATGTTTTATGTGCCTTTTATTTAGGCAGGTACTAGCAGGAAGGTAGCACAATAAGCCCTCTTTGAAAAAGGTAATTCTACAAAATTTTCATCTGAGCTGTTTTTCCAAAATGTTCCCCAGCAACATTATCTGTGCTTTAATATATAAGAAGAAAGTAATTAATTTGATCAAATTGTGCTCTCGGAGACTGATCTGATTATATTAGTGATTATATTAGCGTTTTCAGCCTATTGTTTTCAAACAGAAGATGAGACAACCAGGTGGCACCTGATGGCACACAGCGTAAAGAATGATAAAGAAGACCAGCAACTTGGTGAGGTTCACAGAAAACACGCATGAATAAGCTGCATGATGTTATGTGGAGAGATGAAGGTCATCCACCTCTGCAAGGTCCAAACCCACATGGGAACAGTCTCTTTGTCAACAAGAAGACCCAGCTCACCTCTGGACACAGCCCAGTAGGTCATCATTTTCACTTTCAGACAGTAGACAGCTCACTGCCAACTCCCCATCTGTCTCTACAGGCTGACACTGTCAATCACTGGTCCATGTCCTTGGCCCTCACCGTCCAGCCCAGGCCCTCCACGCTGACACTGGGGCATGAAACTGGGCCCTGTAGGTGGACCTCAGCGAAGAGCTGTGGAAAATGATGGGCTCCCAACAGCACAGCCGATCCCCCGGAGACTGCTCACACAGCATTACACAGCCAGGGAATAGAGAGAGACAACCCACCGTCTCAGCTGGCTCAAATCCAACATGGGCTGGGGGAGTTCACATAACATCTGAAAACGACTTACACTTCCTCTGGAGCAAGGAAGACTGACTAAATGTGTGACGTTACTAAGGAACAGATGGAGCATGAGGTCTTCAGTTTATCTGGGTCTTAACTGCTGAATGGCAACTGAAAGACAGGCTGTAAAATGCAGACTCTGATCGGATCTGCTTAATCATCACCAACTTGTTATATATGAACGACAGGCTGTAAAATGCAGACTCTGATCGGATCTGCTTAATCATCACCAACTTGTTAAAGAAATGTTCAACTAAACATTTTTTTTTTGCAGTCCCATCTTCTGCGCCACCTCAGAGGCTGTGCACCCACACTACTCATTCCAACACCCCGTCCACAGCCATAGCCTGGTCAGTCCCACCGCAGTCCTGGCACCAACAATCCACAGGGAGCAGTCAATGTCAAGTTGTCAAGAGGCAACCCACAGGAGGAGACACTGCACTGCTGCCGAGTCATTTTGGTGGTGTTCAGTGGCGCCTGTTCTGATCTAACATATGCAGGACACCACCTACTCAGCCTCTTACTGACGACAATAACTGCTTAGTCGCGGAGCCGGCGTGAGTGAGCTCTCCCTCCAGAGGGTGCTACCATGTCCGTCCAACAACAGCCCCTATGGACTCGCCGATACCAGTGACCCCGACAGAATCAAACCAAGGCCACAGACATGGAGAGGACATCGAAAATGAGGTCACCATGAGAGCAGGGCATGAGGGCCACAGAATTTGAGACCTTTTTTTTTTTAATGCTGATCGATAAGAATGAGGATGATTATGATGATGCTACGAATTTCCATTTCGGTCTGAAACTGCATGACAGGGCTGTATTCTACGCTTCCTTTCAAAATATATCCCGGCGTCAACCAGGCCTGAGAGATACAGACACCTGCAGTGTTGGTCAGGAAATTTGAGCAACACTCCTAGAGACGCATCCATTAAGTGGATGAAACTCAACTGTGTGGTCCCAGTCTTCCCAACTGCGCCCATAGTAAACTCAACTCTGGGTAGGAGCCGTCTGGAGCAGAAAACCCCCACATGCCTCTGACGGGAATCGAACCCACAACCTCCCAGCCGAGAGTCCATGATGCTAGCCACTTCACCACAGCAGCTGGTTGTTCAACTAAACTTAATCAAAACCCTTCACTCTCAAAGTTTGATGTAAATTACACATTTCTGTGCATGTATGATTTGATTTCTGCTAAATCTTATAACGACAGCAGATTTTGCTTCTTCTTTTGAGTTGAAAAGTTAGAGGACTGTTGAACAGGCATCACATTTTAAATTTTGTGTTTGTTCTTTATGTGTTTATTTAATATAAAATTGCTGTTTCCAAAACTGTTAACTGTATCTAGTAGCACAACACATTTTTTTCTGAATAATACCTTTTTTTTCAAGATAAACAATTCAGCAGAGCAAAAGGAATAATCAAGTTTAAAAAACTCGATTTACAATGAAACTAAAAAAAACACACATTTTTACATTATTAATGGTCACAAAGTATAGCGACTAACAAATAAGCTTTTCAAAATAATCAACAGAGCACTACTTTATACATTTGCTGATCTACTTGGGCAGGAATTAACAAAAAATCGTAAGTCTTTATAAAGCATTTCTCAATATTACTACTCTTATTTTCAACAGAATTTAAAAAGTCATCCTTGTCCGTCTTACAGTGACAGACCTATTTTTCAATTAAAATAAATATATATAAAGGATAAAACAATGTTTAAAAAGGAAATAGTATCAGAAATCATCTTTGGTTGTCAACTTTGATACTGCTCAACGCAAACTGTAACAAAAATAAAACAATGTTGGGACAAAAACGAGTATATTCATAAAATACAAGGAAACCAGTGCCTGAGAGCTTCAAATAGCACTTCAAATAGCAGATCAATATGACTACATATCCCATGTCTCTCATTGGGAATGTTGAAAACAAAGATCAAACCATATGAATGTCTTCTTGACTTTTGTCACTAAAATGGGGTGTGTGTGTGTGTGTGTGTGTGTGTGTGTGTGTGTGTGTGTGTGCGTGCGTGCGTGCGTGCGTGCGTGCGTGCGTGCGTGCGTGCGTGCGTGCGTGCGTGCGTGCGTGCGTGTGTGTGTGTGCATGCATGCGATATCACATGAAATCTACACCCTGAGTTCATGATGACCAAAGAGACCTTTCTCAAAACAGTTTAAATTTCTGTTTCTACAAACAAATAGCATCATATTGGAGCCAAATATTTTTAGCCACACCGAAAAATCAAAGTGAATGGGGCTACAGAGAGGGTCAAGGGGTGGGGGGTGGGGAGGTGGGGTGGGAGGGCGAGGTTGTTGTGAGCAAGCAGGATCAATTCAGCGAAAGCCTTCGAAAGACGCAAGTTTCTAAAAATGGAATCTTTGGAAAACATCAGCAGAATACAATGCCTTATACTTTTTAAAGTGAAGTCATGATATCCACAGCCCAGCTGACTACAGACACCGTACCAGGTCTTCCCTTGAACTTCTGATGGGACATGAAAACACCCCTCCATGTGAACGGACATCAACAGACTTTACAGATTTTAACACGATTTTCTTGCTATACTGAATTCAGGATTTATACTACGTAACTCTCAGCCATGTAGTACGCTGCAATAGACTCCTCCATCCATAACAATATGATATACAGATCTGTAGCATACGTTGTAACAGGCATTATAGAGCACTTGTTACTCACAATGCAACAGTGGACTTTATCCTCATGGTACCTATAAAGAATAATTATACAAGTTTGAAGCACAAAGAATGTTTTCATGTCCGAGCATGTTCAAGGCTAATAAACAATCTTTACTTTAATGTCCAAGAGGCAATTTCATCTGTTTTTCTTAAAGATATCATCAAACAAATTTGAAATTTCAAACAAATTCTGACATCCTGTAACCCATGGTATTATTATTATGCACAGACATGACAGAAATACAACTAATGCTTACTACAAGCACAGACACAGTATTCACTGATAAGTTAAAATTTGATGGAAATACTGTTCAGGCAAGGTTAGAATTAACCATTTTCTCACAATCAGAGGAACAGTTCCACCTAGGCTTCAATCTAAGCTATCCCAAACTGGAACAAGCAGACTGACGTCATCAACTTCCATAACCAAACACAAAAAACATTACTCTGTACATAACAATTAACTTGCATCTGATCTGCAATACTAAAAACAAATTTCTACATCTGAACACATAATATTCAAATCACTGTCAGCAAATACTACAAATGCAATATACATAGAAATGTAAAACAGATTAAAAAAAAAAATTTAAGTACGAAAGTGAAAACTTGGAAGCAGAACACTGAACATTACATATGAACAGCTTTAAGTGGAAATAAAAATCTTTAATTCAGCATTAGGGGAAATCTGAGGTACACTTATACACTTAAATTTGATAATGACCAGCTTCACAAAAGTAATGCCTCTCTTTATTCCAAGCTGTGCTCCATGCCCTATCTGTACACCATCCTTAACCCTCAAGGTTAGTGCCCACTCAACACTAATTACGTGGAGGGCAGCACACACAGTCCGATTCAACTCATACTATCAGAACATGAAAGCAAGCATTTCAGCTCTATGGCTCTAAGGCCTTGGTACATCTGCACACTGAGGTCAGGCACAAACTTGATCACAGTAACAGTAAAATGATGAAATACTAAGTCTGATTTTACTAAATTTGATTTTGCAATACTGGACACTAGGCCAAAAACAGAAGAGAAAAAAAAAACAACAATCAATCCATGGGGTATAATACAAGCATTTCCACTGCAAAGGCAAACTCAAGCACTCGATCTTTTGCTGGGAGACTGTTGTCTATGTACCTGAAATTCGCACACAATGGAATCACAGTTTGTAGAGCAATGACATCATTTTTTTTAAAAAGGAGATCCTTGTTGAAAACATACAACGATACAGTGGTAACAGTGACAAGGAAGCATGAACAAGAATTAAAAGGCGAGTTATACCATTCCTTTGAAATGCTGCTGAGCCAAAAAGGCAAGAGAAAGCACAATATCACTCTAAACCAATGAAACCTCAGAATAAATGGGGGAACTATTTTACGCCCCCCCCCCCCCCCCCCCCCCCCCCCCCCCCATCATCCTCTGACAATGGAATATTCAGGCACTTTTTACTTACATCAGCTTTTAAAGCTTCTGATATAAGGTCACAACCCAAAACTGATAAACCCAATTCATTTGTTCAATTTTAACAGAAACACAATGGAAATGTTGTAGAAAGCACTGTGTTTTTCTGAAACATATCCTGCTGCAACATCTTGATCAGTATTGGGGTAGGGGTTGAGAGGGCAGGGCAGAGGGAGGGGGTAGTGAGGGGTTTAAGGTCCATAATCAATGCTGGCCACAATACAAGTCGAGTCATCCATCCAGTAATGAGGATGATACTTTGGCAGTCAGTTTGGCAACCTTTCTTCCTATTCTCCTGCATTTCCAGTCCATCCTCTCAGGTTTCGCCGCTCTGTCAAACAGAACCCAATCTGTTACAGTCTTTTTTTTTTTACTCAGACGGCCAGAACCCCACAAGGAGTGAATAACATAAGGCCACTATCAGGACACTCACCAGAGGATACTTCACACTTTCAGGTCACTAGTAATTGTGAATGCTCTGGATCATCACACATCAGAATGAAATACACTGTCAGTGTAAGGATAACAAAATACATTGGATGTGTGGAATTGCCACACTGTTTTTTCACCTATGAACCTTTTCACACACACAAAAAAAGGAGGGGCTAAAAAATATATTGAATATATGGAATTGCCAAACTAAACTGCTTTTTCACCTAATTTGGATCTTTTCAAGAAAAACAGGGGGTGGGGAGCAAGGGGGAGGGCTCTGTGCTTTCAGCTCACATGTACAGAAGACAGCTATATTTACAAAGAACAAAATCATACCTTGGAGTCTGCTTGTCTGTCTGACTACGTTTAAAACAGAGAGAGGCAGACCACCAAACTGACACTTTTCTCCTTGGCTATGACGCTCTTCACATTTGTTCAGTTCATGTATCACAGGTGAACTCACATTCACAGTCCAGCTAACCTCCCAAGTCATATCAGCGCTGCAGTATGCAGCAAGCACACTGTCAGGAAGCAAAGAAAGCTGTATGCTGAACAGCTGCCTTGAACTGCGCAATATGCACTTTCCTCATTGACATGTAATGCGCTGTGGCTGTTCGCGCTGTGACCATTACTCACTTTGCAAAAAAAATTTTGATCACTATTCTGGTAATCTTACAGCAGTTCTCTTTTCAAAATAAACATTCTACTGTTCAGGGAGTTTGTGAAACTTATTACATTTTCTTTTTACATTTCTATAAATAATATGCATCAACCTTACATATGAATGACATAAACATGTACAAGATATGCACACATCATCATCATCTCATTCCTGTGACCTGCATCAGCTTTCTCCTCCTAACTGTCGCCAAGAGGGGTTCCTGTGGTCCTGCCAGTGTGGCTATCTGCTTCCAATAGAGTCGTTGGTTCTGTGCTCTGTCCAGGAGATGTGGAACAGTCTTCTGTATGCCTTAATTTCAAAGGCTTCTCTCCAATTCTGCTGTCAAGGTCCAGCTCTCACACCTGTAAAGGAAGATTGAGAGGACGAGGGCTTTGTATATGTAGGGAAGCTGATCTTATTGCTTCTCCACAGTTTTAAGAGCTTTGCTTTAGCTGATGTGGCAAGAGCTAATCTGACCTTGATTTCTGCTGAACAGCGACTGTCTTTCCTGAGTGTAGAGCCGAGGTATTTGAATACTTCCACCTCTTCTAGCTTTTGTCCGTTCATTGTGATGTTTACGGTCTGGTCTTCATTGCTGCTGTTCACCATCACCTTGCTTTTTTTCTGTGCTGATTTCCATCCCATCTGCACTGGCTCGGCCTTCTAGCCTGCTGGTTAGGTTTTGGAGTTTGTCATTGCTTCTGCTGAGTAGATCTTTTTCACCAGCGAAGCGCAGAATGCATATGGGCCTGCCCCCAACTGAGATGGTGGTGTTGAAGTTTTCGATGGCCTCGCGCATGATGTTCTCCAGGTACAGGTTGAAGAGGGTTGGGGAGAGCAGACAGCCCTGTCGGACACCAACAGTTGTATGAAAGATGTCCCTCATTTGGCTGTTCAGGAGCACAGCGCTGGTTGCTGAGCTGCACATTGCCTGTATGTTCTGGACAAACCCTTCCTCAGTGTTGAACTTTCTGAGGACTTGCTACAACCTGTCAGGCCAAACTCAATCCAAAGGCTTTTTAAAGTCTATGAAGTTGTGGAAGAGGTCTCTCTGGTACTGGAGGTGTTTTGCAATCATCAGGTGGCAGTTGAAAGCTTGCTCAACTGTGCTCCTTCCTGGTCGAAAGCCCGCCCGTTCTTCTGCAAGCAGTTCCTCCACCTGTTTCTTCAACCGGTTCAGAATGATTCTTAACAGAACTTTACTGGGATGACAAATCAAACTGATTGTTCAGTGATTCTGACACAGTCTGGTGTTGCCTTTCTTTGGGATGGGAATAATCAAAGACTGCGTCCACTCTTGAGGCCACACCTTGGTCTCCCAGATCTGACAGAGCACAGTCAGCACTGTGATCATCTCCTCGCCTCCACGCTGTAGCAGCTCTGTGGGGATGTTGTCAGTTTCTGGCAACTTATATACGAGTATAATTAATCAGCACATGAAAATGAACCTTCTGTTTTAAACTGGTATCAACTTTCAACATACATTAAAGTACCTGTAAAGAAAACAACTGACTACATTTTCAAGAAAAGTTGCACGAGTACAGTATTACAAAGGTACTCATTATCTTAGATTCAACGGTAACAATACAGATAACAATGCAAATATGCAAAAAAGAGAAAGTGGTCAACAAGGGGGGAAAAAGTACTTAAATGCTGAAGATATTTTGTCCATATGAACACACACACCCCAAAAAACATTCTAATAAAAGTTAAAAGCTGAAACAACACAAAAATCCTGTCAAGATGGTTTTCAAAAAGACCTCCGCTGAAGGAAAATGATGTCCTTTGCACCAACAGCCAAAAATGAAGATCTGATAATGCTGTGAACGCAGATACTTGTGCATGCATGTAAACACACAGACAACCGATAAAGGACAAACACGCACACACACACAAACAAGGGTAAGAAAACAGATGGCATACTTGACTCAACAGCAGGGCACAAAGTATGCACTGACATTTGTAACGTGTGAATGAACATGTGGTGAAATCGCTTTCAGAGTTGGACTGAATTGCATTGATCCTGCCTCTTTTGCACTGTTTGCCTTTCCACAGAAGGAGTATGTGTATTCTGTTGCAGGGTATTTGGTGTGCTTACTGATTTTCCTGCAAAAATAGCTACTAACTTTGCAGGGCTTGAACCTACAACAAATGTGGAGGCATGTCCTGCATCCCACCTGATTGACCATTTTTTTGCTGATGTGTGTGTGTGTGTGTGTGTGTGTGTGTGTGTGTGTGTGTGTGTGTGTTGTGTATGTGTGTGTGTGTGTGTGTGTGCTTTTGTGTGTGTATGTGTACAAGAACCTATATTTATGCTACTATGAATAATAATGTAATACTACCAGTCCCAGTCAATATTCCATGTATTTAGTCTAAAAACAACAAACGAAAGCTCCTGAAGAATTTGTTTTTCATTCTAACAGATATTTAATCCAAGCGCTGAAAGGTTCCTGAGCTCATGGTGGTCAAATCTTTTAACAGTCAATCACCAGCCAGGGGTGAGTGAACCTTGATATCTACAAACAACAGTGAACCTTGATATCTACAAACAACTTTGTTTATTTCATTTCCCATAATTGATGGTCGCTATCTTCCGTGACTGCACAAGTAAATTAGAACTAAAACTGATACGGCAAGTTAACCCTTTCACCGCCATAGTCGCCTTTTGGCGACGACAGGGCTGAGCGCCAAAGTCGCCATTTGGCGACAAAGTAGGGCAACCTATTTCCCAATACTCTCACGATCCAAGTTCATGAGATAAAAAGCCAGCAATAAACGTCATAGTTGGGGGATGGTCTGGCCCCTGCTCACAGCCATTTGCTTTGTCAGAACACTATTCAGTTCAGTGTTTTATCGACTTTATTCCGATTGTTTTTCCATTCACTATGACGTCACCACCAAGCACTTTACGTACTCGACTTTGCCGTACATTTACCACAGATCAAGTGCTGGGAATATTGAATAGACGGTCAGTTGTTCCTAACACAGATGACGAAGACCCAGATAGTTACAAGGAAACAACGATAGTGAGGGCTTGACCGAATTATTGCAACGTGAAGCGTGGCCAAATGGTGGGGACAGGAGGCGTGCTGACGAGAGATAAGACTAGACGCCCACTTACTACCGCTGTGCCCCAGTGTTTTTGCGTTGAGCCAGCCTGCACTGACTGACTGTTCACTGACTGACTGATGGTTATGTGAGGGGGCCAGCTAAGACTTTAGGCAGTGAACTTCACACACGCTGTGGGCCGACACTTGCTGGTCGAGGTTGAAGGGGGCGTGGCCGACTGACACGTGAGAGGCGAGCCACAGAGACGTGTTGGGTGGGTTTTATGATTTGCTGAAGGGCTCTCAAAGGTTCAGAGACCAACAGGCACATGAATGACTTTGTGTTCATAAAAAATATTACTGTTGAGAGTGAAAGGGACATGTGTGTGTGTGTGTGTGTGTGTGTGTGTGTGTGTGTGTGTGTGTGTGTGTGTGTTCCCTTTTTCTTTCTTACATGTGTACCAGTTAGGCATAAACATATGTGTGTGTGTGTGTGTGTGTGTGTGTGTGTGTGTGTGTGTGTGTGTGTGTGTGTGTGTGTTCCCTGCTATTGGACTAGTTGTATTTGTGGCTGTTTCTTCCACTTTTCTGTTGGAAATACCATACTTTCTGGTCTTCAATTGTGAGTGGAGTATTTTGCCTCCCTTGTTGAGAGTTTGTTGGCATTCTTTCTTCATTTTGTACGTTTAGAAGGAACATAAATTCTTTTTTTTTTTTTTTTGCATTTTTTTGCACTTGAAATTACTAAAAATTTGAAATTGTTGTTTACTTATCATTACTAACATGTTATGATATAATAAAAGTACAGTGTATCTCCTCCATTTTACAAAAAACAGCATGAGAACTGGTTGTTTAGTTCCAGAGATATCCACGTTTCACATATGCTGGTATAAAATAAGAGCTTTTTTGGAAAAATGACTGGCGATGGGGATTTATGCAAAATAGAATGTCTGGCGGTGAAAGGGTTAAAGCAAAGGTCAAACAATGATAGGTCAACAAAACCAGTAGTCTGGTCATAGCAATGGTCCACATTCCAAATGCCAACATCCAGTACATAAAAATTAAATCAATACACAGATCAGGAGTCGATATTTTTATCTGAATTTCATCATCTGAACTGCTAAAATATCCGTAATTACTTGTAAATGCTAATCCTGTTTCATGCTCTGTAGGCAACTCTCTCTCTCTCTCTCAATAAATTCTGTTCCAATTTAACAAAACTTCTGTTGTATACATCCTCATTGCAGTCGGGATGTTTTGTGCACGAAAATTTTCAATTCACATGTACTGGGAATCTGATATTTCCTTTAGATTTTCTGGAAGGGATAGTTTGCACTCATCCATGTGACTCCAATCACAGTCAATAATAACCACGTAGGACTGGGGTAAAAAGAAGACAGAAATCAAGAACTTCAGCAGCGTGTGACAGAGTTACACAATGGATTCATGAAAAATAGTGCCCCATGAAAAAGAGAACATCATGCAATTGAATAACTGAGACAACAGATTCATTTATAATGCTCGCATGCGCACACCCACGCACGCATGCACGCACCACGCATGCACGCGCACACACACACACACAGAGCAGTTTTGAGCAAACTCAACAAACCATGTGGATAATTCAGACTGGGGTGTGGTCTGTTCATTTTCATAAACCTTTCCAACTGGAACATATTCATAAGTGCCAATCCCCTGTGGTCAAAATTACAGAGCCAGCAGACAAAGAGAAAACTGTGGCATTTGATTGAAAGAATTCTTACACACAGCAGCTCAACCTGTCAATCGATGACTCAAAACAAAGGATGCACCTTCTATTATATGCAGGTATTGCATTTCCTGAACATCTTATCATGTTGTTTCAATAAAGCCAAGAAATCCCCTTTTTTTTCAATATAACTTTAGATGTTCAGCATTATCTTCATTAGGTTCATGATGTGGAATTAAATTAGGGACATTCTTATGAAAAAAAAAATGATGGTTGATAGCAAAGGAACAGCAGAAAACTGCAAGGAATGATCGCTCAGTATTGAACACATGCATTCTTGAAGCTTCCCCTAGCTGGGATTGGAAGCAAGGGAAGATAAACAAAAGGATGAGGCTATCCACACAAACCATTGTACTCTCTACAATCCTCAAACCACTACAATGAACAGAAGTGAGCAATGGTGAGTGGACATTACAGCGCCACACATAACCCTGACTTGATGTTAAACCTTTTATCCACACCAAAATCCACTAAAGCTGGAGCAGTGTGAACCATTTCACAGCCAGGACAAGTCTGGATGTGCCGGTGATTTTTTTCAGCATCATTCCCTTCTCAACTGGGATCCCCTCATTTTAGTGTAAAATACTCTGACCCAATAACTGGTGTCAAGCTCATTACTGGTGTCGACATATCAGCACAGGGACATGTGAGTGATGCAGAACATAGTCGCTGACGCTGCCAAGAAAAGTCCGCCGCATTTTGCCCATGCCACGGGTACCCATCACGATCAGTGTAGCCCCTTCTTCCTTTGAAGCAAGGACGATAGCTTCTCCCACCTTTCCAGACATCTGCTTCACTTTGGCTCCAGTCTGAAACAGATTCATTCTACACATGATCATATTCAATATTTTTTACCATTAGTATTGCTCAATTTCAGGTATGAACCATACAAAAAAAAAAATTTACTCTGTAGAAAACCCTTGTGGAAAATGTGACACATCTCAGTGAAATGGTGAAAAAAATGATCGTCTAGTCTTTAAAACACAAAGTGAAAAAGGACTGTTGTACTGAGTTAATGGTTGAAGTAAATGAGGAAATTTCTTCAATCAATGCTTACTTCATTAAAAAAAAGATAATGATACTCATTATTAGGTATATTCTCTGAATCATTTGTAACACACAATTACAGCCACTAACATACATTTGTACACCAGCCATTGTGACATGGTATGGTGTCCCAGCTTGCAGTGTGGACAGTCACAGATCTGGGCCCCATTGCAGAATTTGCGGGATTGGTCAGCTGTTTTGTCAGCTGTTTTGTGGGTTGGTCAGCTATTTTGTGGGTTGGTCAGCTGTTTTGTGGGATTGGTCAGCTGTTTTGGGGGTTTGTCAGCTGTTTTTAGGATTGGTCAGCTGTTTTGGGGGTTTGTCAGCTGTTTTTAGGATTGGTCAGCTGTTTTGGGGGTTTGTCAGCTGTTTTTAGGATTGGTCAGCTGTTTTGGGGGGTTGTCAGCTGTTTTGGGGATTGGTCAGCTGTTTTGGGGGTTTGTCAGCTGTTTTTAGGATTGGTCAGCTGTTTTGGGGGTTTGTCAGCTGTTTTGGGGATTGGTCAGCTGTTTTGGGGGATTGGTCAGCTGTTTTGGGGGGTTGTCAGCTGTTTTGGGGATTGGTCAGCTGTTTTGGGGATTGGTCAGCTGTTTTGGGGGGTTGTCAGCTGTTTTGGGGGGTTGTCAGCTGTTTTATGGGTTTGTCAGCTGTTTCCGGGTATTGGTCAGCTGTTTGTGGGATTTGTTAGCTGTTTTGTGGGATTTGTCAGCTGTTTTGTGGGATTTGTCAGCTGTTTTGTGGGATTTGTTAGCTGTTTTGTGGGATTGGTCAGCTGTTTTTGTGGGATTTGTCAGCTGTTTTGTGGGATTTGTTAGCTGTTTTGTGGGATTGGTCAGCTGTTTTGTGGGGTCTGTCAGTTGCAGCTAGGCACTCCCTAGACTTGTTGAGTGCTGCCTAATGGAAGACAAGAACGCATTGTTGAGATTCACTCACTTCATGATAGGTCTTTAAGAGTGCTGCACAAATTTCCTGACCAACACAGCACACCTTAAACTGAGCTAAGGCCAGGTTCATGCAAAAATAAATCATACATTGAAAGGAAGTGTACAGAATACAGTCATACTGTCTCACATCATAAATCATAAAATGAAAGGAAGCGTACAGAATATGGTCATACTGTCTCACATCAAAATGGAATTCCACAGCATCAACTTTATCATTTTCATCATCCATTCTCCCCCATCCCCTACCCCCCACAAAAAAAAAAAGTTTTAAGTTCTTGGACCTTCATGCTCTGCTCATACAGAGACCTCATTTCAGATTTCCCGTCTACACCCAGTCTTCTGGTGACGTTCAGTCAAAAGCCTTCAGCGGCAAGTGACACAATGTTCATAGGGACTAGTGTTGGCTGGACAAGGTGGCAGCCTCTTGACTCAGTAAAGGGACATGCTCACTTACACTGGCTCTGTGACTGAGCTGTTATTCTCATCTGTGTGGGGCTCAGTACAAGGTGCTCAACTGGACTGGATCAAGCTGAAGCACCACTGAATACCACTAAATGAACTCAGTAAACAAAGCAGTGTCTCTTCTGTCTTGTCATCTCATGGCCGGACAATGTTAGCTCTTACCTGTAAGAGCCAGCACTATGACTGCAAGTGACTGAAACAGGTGTGGCTGTGTGTGAGGTGCTTCACTCCTTCAGCAGCATGGGAGAAATACCACTGTGAGGCCCAGACACTGAGGCAGCACTAAGAGAACTAACTTGTCTCCTAAACTTTGTGGGGGAGAATACCACTGCGAGGCCCAGACAGTGAAGCAGCACTAAGAGAACTAACTTGTCTCCTAAACTACCAGCCGCCGTGGCGAAGTGGTTAGCGTCACGGACTCCCGGATGGGAGGTCGTGGGTTCGAATCCCATCAGAGTCATGTGGGGTTTCCTGCCCCGACCAGCTCCTACCCAGAGTTGACTTTGCTGCAGACTCAGCTGGGAAGACTGGGACCACACAGTCGAGTTTCATCCACTTAATGGATGCGTTTCTGAGAGTGTTGCTCAAATTTCCTGACCAACACTGCAGGTGCTTGTATCTCTAGGGCCTGGTTGATGCCAGGATATATTATGAAAGGAAGCGTAGAGTACAGCCCTGTCATGTAGTCTCAGACCGAAATGGAAATCCGTAGCATCATCTTAATCATCCTCATTCTTATCGATCAGCATAAAAAAAAACTGTCTCAAATTCTGTGGCCCTTCATGCCCTGCTCTCATGGTGACCTCAATTTCGATGTCCTTTCCACGTCTGTGGCCTTGGTTTGGTTCTGTCAGGGTCACCGGTATCGGCGAATCCATGGGGCTGTCGTTAGACGGACGTAGTGGTGCCCTCCGGAGCGAGAGCTCACTCACGCCGGCTCCGCGACTAAACAATTATTGTCGTCAGTAGGGGGCTTAGTAGGTGGTGTCCTGCGTATGTTAGATCAGAACAGGTGCAACTGAACACCACCAAAGTGACTCGGCAGCAGTGCAGTGTCTCCTCCGGTGGGTTGCCTCTTGACGACTTGACATTGACTGCTCCCTGTGGATGGCTGGTGCCGGGGCTGCGGCGGGGCCGACCGGGCTGTGGCTGTGGACGGGGTGTCGGAATGAGCGGCGTGGGTGCACTGCCTCTGAGGTGGCGCAGAGGTTGGGACAGAAAAAAAAAAAAAAAAAAAAAACTTGTCTCCTAAACTTTGTACTCTGTGAAGTTGTGAGGTCAGCCAGTAATTTGCAGGATTTTTTTTTTTTTTTTTTTTTTTGGCGCTGGCTGGCTTCTAGTTCTACCCAGAAGTTCGCTAAAGACTCAAAATCAAATGGGTAAAGTTGAACTACACAGTAAATTTCATGCACTTAATGGATATGTCTCCGAAAGAATTTCATGACCAACATTGTAGGTGTCTGTATCTCTACAGCTTGGCTGATGCTGAGAGATATATAAGGGAAGCATACATTATAGTCATGCAGCGTCTGACCAAAATGAAAGTCTTTGGTATCATTTTTATCATCCTCATCTTCACTGATTATCAATTCAAGAAAGTCTCCAACAGACAATGTTCAGAAATCTGCATGGAAGGTAATCTATGTTTGAGGAAATGTTCAGCAAGAGTGACCCTGCCGTTTTTAATGGGACAGACACTGGAAACCATGCTCCAAGCCATTTTGTCCCATGAGTCAGTTTTACAGTTCAATCAGAAGGGGAATATGCCAAAACATGGGTGTGAAATAGTGTGTCTGTAATGCAGACAGTCGATATCCTGATCTTTATGCTGACATGCACTTCAAATTAACATCTGACTCTTCAGACCAATTTGCTTGACCCATAAACTGAGAGAAGGTAACTCTATTTGCAGTCTGCAAAGGCGTAGTCTTCCCCTGATTTTTTTTCCAGAACAGGTCTATCCTGCAGCCCTTGAAGCCCTGCCCTCGTGGTGACCAGTTTCCATTTCCTCTCTACATCCATGCCTGTGGTGAGTTCATGTTGAAGTCGTCAGCATCGACAGGTGTATGATGCTCCCTCTGGAGGGAGAGGCTCACTAAAAACTAGCACAGTGACCAAGCCGTTATTGTCCTCAGTGGGACACATATGCAGGTCACTAAACCTAGCACAGTGACCAAGCCATTATTGTCCTCAGTGGGACACATATGCAGGTCACTAAACCTAGCACAGTGACCAAGCCATTATTGTCCTCAGTGGGGCACATATGCAGGAACAGAACAGGGACCACTAAAAAGCTTGAAGTGGCTTGGCAACAATGCAGTGTCGCTTCAGATGGGTTGCCTCACGAACACTTACTTCTAATTGCCCCTGGGGAAGGCCAGCACTGTGACCATGCACAGACTAACCTAGGTACGGTTGTCTCTGGGCAGCCACAACAACCAGTGTGGGAGCAGTGCCACTGGAGAGGGAGGGGACAGGGCATGCATGAAAAACAAGACAGACTTGGGGAAAAAAGAAAAAGAAGATAAGTTTTACTGTGCACATTCAATGCACTGAAACATTTCACTCTTATGAACATCATAAAGTATGCTCTACATTTTATAGGAATATTTACTGATCAGTCTACAGTTATGATCAAAATCTTATCATTCACAGATTCAGGTTTAATTTCATGAAAATATTTCACACACACACACACACACACACACACACACACACACACACACACACACACACACATTAACACAAATTCTGTAATGCCACACTTACTGATAGCTATTATGTGCAGTCAGTTTAGGAAAGAACATGAACCAATACCTGTATTACATTCCTCTACTGCATTTGTACCGTTACTTTAACAGTCATCAACTGCAGCATTTGCACTTGTACCGTTACTTTAACAGTCATCAACTGCAGCATTTGCACTTGTATGGCTACTTTAACAGTCATCAACTGCAGCACTTGCACGGTTACTTTAACAGTCATCAACTGCAGCATTTGCACTTGTACCGTTACTTTAACAGTCATCAACTGCAGCATTTGCACTTGTACCGTTACTTTAACAGTCATCAACTGCAGCATTTGCACTTGTATGGTTACTTCAACAGTCATCAACTGCAGCACTTGCACTTGTATGGTTACTTTAACAGTCATCAACTGCAGCACTTGCACTTGTATGGTTACTTTAACAGTCATCAACTGCAGCACTTGCACTTGTATGGTTACTTTAACAGTCATCAACTGCAGCACTTGCATGGTTACTTTAACAGTCATCAACTGCAGCACTTGCATGGTTACTTTAACAGTCATCAACTGCAGCATTTGCACTTGTATGGTTACTTTAACAGTCATCAACTGCAGCATTTGCACTTGTACCGTTACTTTAACAGTCATCAACTGCAGCATTTGCACTTGTACCGTTACTTTAACAGTCATCAACTGCAGCATTTGCACTTGTATGGTTACTTCAACAGTCATCAACTGCAGCACTTGCACTTGTATGGTTACTTTAACAGTCATCAACTGCAGCACTTGCACTTGTATGGTTACTTTAACAGTCATCAACTGCAGCACTTGCATGGTTACTTTAACAGTCATCAACTGCAGCACTTGCATGGTTACTTTAACAGTCATCAACTGCAGCATTTGCATTACTTGTTATGGTTACTTTAACTTACAGTCATCAACTGCAGCATTTGCATTTGTATGGTTACTTTAACGGTCATCAACTGCAGCATTTGCACTTGTATGGTTACTTTAACAGTCATCAACTGCAGCACTTGCACTTGTGTGATTACTTTAACTGTATCATCTTCCACTAGAGCATTCCTACTGTTCCAGCAGTGCACGTGTACCGACACTTAATCTAAATCATCTTCCACCGATGCATTTGTCATGTTATCAAAACTGAATTATCTTTCACTTGCACATTACTGCCAGTTAAAGAGCATAATCCTCATTGGTGCCCGTGTGTTTACATTGAAATAGCATAATCTTCTATCATTACTAAAGAAGTTATGTATGCTGACATACAAATTCTTATGAGAAAGAAAGAAAAGGGATAAAATCTTTAGAACAAAATGTATCCAGAACTGCACACTTACATGGAGAGGTTTGATTTTCTTACTGTACTTTTCAACCAACTGTTTCACCTTCAGCTCTTCTTCTTTGATCAGTTCCTTCACAACCACTGGGTCAGTTAATAAGGCCGCTGTTTCAAAAAGAAAAACAAAAAACATCCAGTTACTTTCAGCAAGATTATATTAATAGACACATGAACGTACATTCAGCACTCATTCTCTCTCTCTCTCTCTCTCTCTCTCTCTCTCTCACACACACACACACAGGATGCAAATTATGTATATAACAACAGATTTTTTATAACTGTGTCAATCATTCATGAGTGCAGACACCTGCATAGTCTGGTCTACACAAATCTAGCAGCCTGCAATACAGGACACTTGATTCAAGTCACATAGAAATCCCTGGATCTCTGTATCACCTTTCTTAAATATTTTGTCAGAAACCTGCTTAATTATCACTCATACAAAAAGTATTATTTGCCCCCTTGCCAAGAGAAAAGGAAATTTTCCATCTAAAATTATGTTTAATCTCACATACTTGCCGTGGCTCACTAATATTGTTCCTGATTTTCCCAGTGCCTTAGCAGGTGGGAAGTTTCTGAAGCTGGAGAAGCTCCCATTCACATGAAGGCCTTCATGGCCCATGACTCTATCACAGATTCCCACCTCGCCCTTTCCCAAGAGGACCTCCTCCTTTTGCAGGAGAGGTCTCGTCTCGGCACTGGCAGGTCACTCTCTCAGGGCACTACCTCACAGACTGGGATGAGATTGCCAGGAGGGGTCTGCAGGCGGTTTTGGTGATGGACTCCTTCTTGGGAGGTCTGGTATCCGCCCTTAAGGACCCAGACTCTGAATCCTTCGCTCTCTGCCAGTTCACTGACTTATCCGCCATTGTGGCTTTTATAAAGTCCATGGCAGAAGGGCTCAAATATTCAGCGGGTACTTTTGCCAGGCTGCACCTAGACTCAGTTCTGGCAAGGTGAGATGCCATGCTCCTGGCATCTTCAATCGCACGCTCTTCCTCCGCCCGAGCCTCTCTTAGAGCATTGCCGGTTAAGATTGGTTCCCTGTTTGGAAACCATGTACAGGCAACCATCAAGAGCCAGGCCGAAATTAGGAGGGACCTCGCCCTTCACTTGGGTCCCTCTCACCCCACGGGGAAGCACCCTGCCCCGGCTACCTCTTCTCAGGGCGCTCCACCGGCCAAGGCCTGCAGATCCTTTGGACACAAAGGGTCTAGGGCTAGACAACTCGCCAAAGGCCGATCAGGTTCCCAACCTCAGAGCCAAAAGCCTGCCTCTTTGCAGCCAGCTCACCCCCAATGACTAACCCCCAACCTGGGGCCATCACCCCCTATAGGCAACCCCGTGGGCAGTCTGTCCTCAGTGCCTGGGAACAGCTTCCCGCAAGCCAGAGGGCCCTGCGGGTGATCAAGTCTGGGTTTCGCCTTCCATAGGGTTCACGAAAGGCCCCCCTCACACCCTTCCCTCCTCCTTTCACCCTTCCTCAGGGTCCCCGGGCCTCTCAGGTCTTAGGCCAGGAGGTCCTTTCGCTTTTAGCCAAGGGCAACACAGGAGGTAATTTCCCGTTTCTCTCTGGGCTTTTATGGCTGAATCTTTGTGGTCCCCAAAGCTTCTGGGGGTTGGAGGCCCGTTCTGGAACTCTAACCTCTAAACAGGTTCCTCCAACACCTCCACTTTCAGATGGAAACCCCTTTGTCAATCCGAGATGCCATGCACCCGGGCGACTGGGCGGTATCCATCAGCCTGAAGGATGCATACTTCCACCTCTTGATCCGGCCAAGGAACAGGTAGTATCTTCGGTTCGTTTCAAGGGACCAGGTTTCCAAGTTCAGGGCCCTTCCCTTTGGTCTGGCCCCAGCCCTGTGGGTGTTCACGAAGGTCACCCGGGAACTTTGCATGCACATTCGGGAGAGGGGAATCTGCCTCAAGGCCTGTCTCGACAATTGGCTTCTCCTAGCCTCCTCCAGCACCCTGTGCTCCCAACAAGCTCTCCAGGTTCTAGACCTCTGTTGAGACTTGGGGTTGTTTGCAACAAAGAGAAGTCAGACCTCACCCTGTCACAGCAATTCCAGTTCCTGGACATGCCTTTCGACACAACAAGGTGGTTGGTATCTCCAACCCCTGAGCATCTAGTACGTTTCTGGGTCCTCTTAGCCCACCTCCTGTCACTGCATCAGGCACCGGCCAGGAAGTTGGCCTCCCTTATGAGATTAATGAAGTCACTGGCCCCCCTTGTACCTCTTGGTCAGCTCCACAAATGCAAGTTCCAACACCGATTTCAGAAGTGTTGGTCCCAAACGTCACAGTCTTGGGACCTTCTGGTTCCTGTGGGCCATTGGTTCCAAACCTCAGTGACCCAATGGCACTCCCAGTCCTGGCTATCCCAGGGAGTCCCCATCACGCCTCTCCCTCCTCCGGAGTACCTGTTCATGGACACATCCAACTCCGGGTGGGGGGCCCAAGTGGGCTCTCTGACGGCAGCCGGGCGATGGCCAAAGGAGATGAGTTCCTGGCACAACAACCTGCTGGAGCTGGAGGCAGTTTTTCAAGCCCTCAGGGAGTTTCTTCTCTTTCAGACAGGGAAACACATTCTTCTCAACACGGACAGCACAACCGTGGCTTGTTAAGTCAACATTACGTTTGCCACCAAGTCCAACCACATCCTCCAGCTATATGTATCTCCAGTTCCGGATCCGGAGGCTTTGGCGGTAGATGTTCTATCCATCCTGTGGTCGGACCTGATAGACTATGCCTTCCCTCTATTTCCCATCCTGCCAAAAGTTCTACGGAAAGCGAGGGAAGACTCGTCCACACTGATCCTCGTGGCCCCCCCCCCCCCCCCCCAGCTGGCCCAAGCGTGGTTTCCGTATCTCCTACCCTTGTCCCACAAGCCTTCAATAAGCTCACCCTGACAACAGGGTCCCTGCTCCAGCCACAGTCAGGCATTCCACACGGCAATCCAGATATGCTAAACCTTCAAGCCTGGCTACTGTGTGGGACACACTGTCTGCACAAGGCGCTTCCCCCACGGTAATTGGCCTTGTGGAGAAAGCTCATAGGCCAAGCACACAAGGGGTATACAGTGTCCACTGGAATGGCTGGCTTTCTTGGTGCTCCTCCCACATGGTGTTGCCCCACTCCCCCCCTCGCTTTGACTAGTTTGAGTTAGCGAACTACCTCGCCTTTCTCTCATCTAAGAAAACTTGCAGCCTCTTCTATGAGAGTTCGCAGGGCTGCTATCTGCACCACCATCCACCAGTTAGGCAGCCCTTCCTTTGCGGGTGACCACCTCCTGCGGGATCTAGTCAGGGGAGCCACTCTACAAGAGGCTCAAGCCCCCCACTGTACCCCAGTGTGGGATCTCTGTCTAGTCCTCTCCTCCCTGAGGCTCCCTCCCTATGAGCCCATCAGGGAGTGTTCTCTGAAGTTCCTCTCCTTCAAGATAGCTTTTCTCGTTTCTCTGGCTTTGGGGAGGCGCTGCAGTGAAGTCCATGCTTTTAGTGGCCTTCCTGGGGACGTAGCCTTCGAACTGGATGGATCAATGTCTCTTCGGTTCCTCCCCGCATTCTAAGCCAAAAACCAGTCGCCAGGTTCTCCTTCTCCTACTATCTCCATTCATCCTCTGACCTCTAGCCTTGCCCCAGATGATGAAAACCGTACTCTCTGTCCGGTGCGCGCCCTGCGAGTGTATAGAAAGCAGACGAAGTCTTCTTGCTCTAAGCAGCGCCTCCTGTTTCTCTCTTACAATGAAAGTTAGAAGGAGGACATCAGACGCTCATCAATCTCTTGATGGCTGAGAGAAGTAATCAAAGCTGCGTGTGTGAGGCCTGATGCGGATTTGGCTGTCTTCTCACCAAGGCCCCATGAAATCAGAGCATGGGCGTCGTGTGCTGGCAGTCGCTCACAATGCCAGCATTCAAAGTGTCCTGGACACTGCATATTGGCGTTCCCCAGGCACTTTCATCCAGTTCTACCTGTGTGACATCTCCGTGAGAAAAACAGTTCCTGGACATATGGTTGCAGGAAATGTATTTGCTCTGCTCTGTCTGTCATCAACGGTAATATGATCTATGTTCTTTAAATCACTCATCCGTGTCAGACAAACTGACACCTATGACTTGGTTTGTGGCATGGCTCAATTCAGGTATACTTCAGCTATATTCAACTGATGTTTTGAACAGAATAATGCACTTACATAAAATGTCCTCTCTGTACTTTTTATGTACAAGGTACTTCACTAAAACACTAGTTTCTAATCTTTTATGTACTTCATGTATGCATATCTCTATGTATGTATGTATGTATGTTCTCTCTCTCTCTCTCTCTCTCTCTCTCTCTTCATTATTCTTCTTACTATCATTAAGAGTACTTACATAGCACCTATCCTCAGTCAGCTGACTTTTCAATCAAGTTTTCCATCAGCATGTCACATTTTAAATGATAACAATTTCAAAAAGAGCTGCCCCATAATCCCACGTTTATGAAATATTTAAGAGGATGTATTTTGTATATTTTGTCCTTTTTGTTGCTGTTGGTTGCTCTTTTTGCCTTTTAGACTGGATTCTGGAATGAGCATGATATGTCATGAAGAGCAGAAGAAGGAATGGATATGCAAGGACTATGGAAATGATGTGAGACAAATGCATGTGTTCATTGTTAAGATCAGCATCAGGATAACGAAGCTGGGATGTTGACTCAGTATGCAATGTATAGATCTACAAAAACATTTTTCTGGGTGATTTGCTCCTTTGCAAGTAATATCAAAACTACAGCCATTTATCTTTGTTCTTTCTCCAGCGATATTATTGTCATAATTTACATTAACTGAGATTGAAAAGATCAAAAGAATACCACTAAAGAGACAAACACAGAAAAAAAGAGAAACTTGCGTGCTTGGACCAGTGAAGTGTATTCAGACACATGGATTAGAACGATCTGATCGTCATCATGTCGCAGGTTGGCTGCATAAACTGCAAACAGAACAAAACCAGGATTTCAAACAAGTGAAGCACAGATTTCGTTCTCATGCATTTACTGACAAGAATAATGAAATATATTCTGAGCTGACTGACAAGTAAAATTCCTTGGAATATTGCCTTATGATGACCTGATCATGACTGTGGACTGCTGGTACAGGGGTGGTAACAGGGCACTCCTTGCAGTGGCTGTGTAGAAATTGACAGAATGAGCAGCAAGGTTGTAATACCATTGACAGCACTGAAGATGAGACAGCAACAAAGAAAGAAACAAGCAAAGAAAACAAAATAAAAAAAAAGAAAATTAAGAATGCTGGAACTAGAGGAAGGCTACATGGTGCATCAAACAAGGACCACCGATATAATGATGGAAGGGCATTCTTTTATCCTCTCAAACTACATGAAAGCTGAAGACTGATTTTAAATGATTGAGTAAATCAGACACTGAGGTAACTAATATGGAGGAGAGGTGAGTATTAACACAATCATGCCTGTCCTCTTTATGCCTGAAAAGTACCATATATTTCAAAGCACACCTGACAAAGATCCCTGAAAGTACAGCCTATGCTGAGGCTTCTGACAAAGAATGGCAAGATCCTCGTGAGTTAAAACCCTGGGCTTCTGATGAAGATCCCTGGGTTGGACTTTGAGGCCTTTTCTTGACCAGTCCCCTCAGAGGTTAATTTAGGCCTACTGTTCAATCTGTACTCTTTGCTGAACTTCTGTCTGTTATAGCTGATACTCCTGTCAACTAGACTGTAAAGTTTCAGGACTACCAGCTTCACAGAATACACAGCCAACACTTAAGACTTCTTCATCAGCAACAGCATCATCATTAATACTGTCAAGGCAAATCCTCTCATTGCTGATCATGAACCAAAGACTTCTTCATCAGCAACAGCATCATCATTAATACTGTCAAGGCAAATCCTCTCATTGCTGATCATGAACCAACTTTTTTTTCTACATAATCATCTCTGTATAATGGTCAACAAGAAATCAAAGAGAAAGGGTTTGTCTATGAACAGTAAGGCTGATTTTGGTTCCATCAAATCCAAACTAAAAGGAATCTTACAGAATTCTTAAAGGCAAAGCAGTTTGGCATCAACAGTACATGGATAAAATTCAAAGGCTACAGCCTACAAAGCCATGGTACGACCCACGCTGGAATATGCCTGCACTGTGTGGGACCCGTATACGATGACTAACGCGGACATGCTGGAATCAGTCCAAAGGAAGGCTGCACGCTTTGTCACAGGACGTTACAACTCCTCCAACGTCAGCAGCCTCATCAAGCAACTAGACTGGCACCTCCTAAAGCAGTGAAGGATGATCACCAGATTGGGCATGATGTTTAAAATTATACATGGCATGGTCTGCATCACCATGGATCCAGCTGATTCCTGCTCCAACCCGACAGCGTAGAGGACATGATCATCAGTTCAACCAACCACAGTGCGGCCCTTCTCTGTATTGCTTACATTCTGTCCACCTTCCTCTGTGTATGGGGGTCCCACACAGAGCTGGCATATTCCAACAAGGGCCTGACAAATGTCAGGTAATCCCTCTCTCTCAGATCTGTGGGGGCAGCTTTCAGGTTCCGACGAAGGAATCCCAACATCCTGCTTACTCTCTGTCAGTGACTCTCTTCCTTCTACGCATGCAGAGAATTTGACCTAGATAGAACGATGAACAGGCCTCTTAAGGTCTCTAACACCTACAAGTTCAAGTTCAGTAACTTGACAGCAACAATGAATCTTAGTGACGGGACACCAAACTGTTGATTTATCATTTCACTGGTCCCATCATCCTCATCACGGTCTACTTACAGTCAAAAGCGAAGTCCGAAAACTCGCTGTCATCAATTGCTATTATGACTGTCCTCTTTTTTTCAGTCGTTGCCATGGCTTTTCTGGAAATAAAATTAAATCTTATGTCAAACCCTGATATCCTTGTTTTCTCAAGTGCTTGGCCAAACCATACAAACAGGAGTAGCTTCCCTTGATAATATAAAACTAAAGTTGATTAGGCCTACCCGTTTGTATTGGACTCTGAAACTAATGGAGAAAGTGCAAGTTAAAAAAAAAAGAAAATAATAATATATCAACGAACAGGTATAGAAGACGATGCGATCTATCTACTTTTTTTTTTTTTTCCAGTTTATCAAAGACACTTGGCAGTACTTTGTTGATATAAAATATGATTATGACAATTAAAACCATCACTAAAGACTGAGCGATCACAAATGACCTTATATGACCTATATTATTTTAAAAAATTTTCATCAAATGATGGGACAATTAAAAGCCTAGATGGCTATGTGTTCAACACATGTCCTTATATCCTGAATCTTGAAAAAATCCTGAATCCTGAAAAAATGTTCCAGGTTTTAGGTTAACTCAGCAACTTCCGGTGACAGTCGGAAAGTCCCAACACACATGACATACATGTATGTGTTAGCCGTTTGAATGGGTAGGCCTCTTCTTCTTCTTCTTCCTTGATAGCGACCACAATCAGCTTGCCTAGTTTGGTTCAAACACAGGGCCAGTTTATAAACCGATCAGGTAAGTGTGTTTTGTGCACGTCTTCCAGATGTAAGGGCACTGTCCTTATTTCTTTCAAATTTATAAGAAGAAAAGGTCTACTTGCAAAGCGAGACGACTGCAGGCGGAAATCTAAACAAATCTTAAATAAATGTTAGCGAACCGCCCAGAGAACGTGGACAAACGAGTCACAAGACGAAACGCAACGCGTTTCGACCTCTTAGGTCTTCATCGAGGGAGACATAAACGAATATGTCTCACCCGATGAAGACCTAAGAGGTCGAAACGCGTTGTGTTTCATCTTGTGACTCGTTTGTCCACGTTCTCTGGGCAGTTCGCTAACATTTATTTAAGATTTATAAGAAGAAAAGTTTTTAGTAGGGGGAATTTCGGAAAAAAAAAAAAAAAAATATTGTAGAACTTGTCAGCAGCCAGACAGTGACAAAACGTCGTGGTGGCGACCCTTGTGTTTTTGGAGAAATAAGCTGTCCCAAACCTTTTTTTTTTTTCTTTGTTTGGATGTATTTTTAAGGAGATGTACTGTCGAGAAAAGGGTATGACGTTTTACCGGAAACGCCCGGAAACACTTGAAATACCGAAAACCCCCTATAGACCAGTATAGGAACAGGTTAGTACTTAGTTGCTTGCTAATAAAGTGATATAGTTCTTCGTTTCTTACAAGCCGGGAGACTCCCCTGACCACGCTATCATGTTGAGGCCAATTTGACAAGTCTAGATTATGTAATTTTCATTCCCGCAGATGGCGTATGTGCATGTTAACAGCAGATGGCACCACAGCACCAACGGTCCACAGAGCTGTCTGTATATTAGCCAGTTGTCACATATTTGCCAGTTAGTCTAGAACTTTTCTCCAGTTTGATTGAAGACCAAGAAAATTGCAAATTCATTTTAATATTCTTTGTTTAATAGGGGTTTCCGGTATTTCTGGGGTTTCCGGGGTTTTTCGGTGGTCGCGCGCGCACACACGCATACACATAAGCGCACAAATGCACACACACACGCACATGCGCACACTCTATAGGTAAACACAAAACATGCAAAAATCATTGTTATATTCTTTGCTTAAAAGGGGTTTTCTGGTATTTCTGGGGTTTCCGGGGGGTTTCGGTGGTCGCGCGCACATACACGCATACACATAAGCGCACAAATGCACACACACACGCACATGCGCACACTATATAGGTAAACACAAAACACGCAAAAATCATTGTTATATTCTTTGTTTAAAAGGGGTTTCCGGTATTTCTGGGGTTTCCGGGGGGTTCCAGTAAAACGTCATAGCATAGAGAAAACTGATTTTTATTCAAAGAAACAGCCGAAATGGGACATCCGCCGACATACCTCAAACAACATGTCCACAGCTGTTGCAGAACCGTAACGAAAACTTGAACACATGAAATGATAAAACTAAATTTTCGTCAACATTTTTGTCTCCAAACCACGCACACTTGCACTTTGGTGAAGATTGAGTTTGGATTAATGTTTTATATCAGAAATAAACTGTTCATCATTCACTAACACCAGATCAAGTATACTTGATCTTTGCCCTTCTCTTCTTCTAGTTGGAAGAGAAGGGCAGAGATCATGTGATCTTTCCATCTTACATCCAAAAGAATACTTGGTCGGATGTGCATCGTCATGTCTGGGAGGTATGCCTTAGTTTTAACTCAATTACGTCACAGCCACTGAGACAGAATGGATCGGTTTGTCCCTCAGATCACACAGATCACACAATTTTTGGCCATTTTCAAAAAATCATAAAAAATCAACCACTTCACCTACGAGCATGAAACATACACCATTGGGTAGAAAAAGCAATATATTTATCAAAAATGCTTACCCTCAGTGAGGAATCCACACAGTTCACATCATGTAAGATGGAAAGATCACATGATCTTTGCCCTTCTCTTCCAACTAGAAGAAGAGAAGGGCAAAGATTTCTGATATAAAACATTATGCCCCTATAGGGAAAAGTGACCACGAAACCTTAATCTTTGATCTTTATACTGAAATAGAGCCACCGGAAATTAATGCTGAGTATAGTTTTGAACTTGGAAAGGGAGACTATGTATCAATGAGAAGAGATTGTAAAAATATTGAATGGAGTGACTTACTAAAAGGCACTGTTGATGATCGTTGGAATGAAATAAGGAATTTGATGAAAAAGTATATACCCATTAAAGATTTTTTTAAAAAGACAAATTTTAAATCCCTGTGGATAAACAAAACTATTAAAAGAAATGTTAAGAAAAAATCAATTTATACAAAAAGTATATTAATTCTAACAAAAATATTGATTATCAAAATTATGTGAAAAAGAGAAATGAATACAAACAAATCATTAAGAAAGGAAAACAAGAATATGAAAAGAAAATAGCAAGGGAAAGCAAAAACAAAAACAAAAAAACTAAATATTTTTGGAAGTATGTCCAGTCAGAACTAAAGTCAAAAACTGGAATCAGTCCACTCTATAAATTAAATGGAGAAATGGCAACAACAGATAAGGACAAAGCTGAAGAATTAAATAGTTTTTTTTTTCAAGTGTATTTATTCAAGAAACTACATTTAACTTACCAAATGTTGAAGTAGGAGAAAATTCAGGTGGTATAACTATTACTGATTTACAAGTAATGCCCAAAGCAGTTGAACATTAATTGCAAAATATTAACCCTAATAAAGCCCAAGGACCAGACCTCATCCCCCCTAGAGTATTAAAAGAATTAAGCCAAGAGCTAAGTTGGCCTCTGTGTATATTATTCAATAAATCTTTTGACTCAGGTGAACTTCCAATTGATTGGAAAAACACAATTGTGATGGCAATTTTTTAAAAAGGTACTAATCCAACGTTGGAAATTATAGACCTGTAGGTTTGACTTGCGTTACCTGTAAAATAATAGAATCTTTAGTTAGGGATGCTTTGATTCTATACATGGAAGACTATAAAGTATAATCTTTTTTCACCTTGTCAGCATGGCTTTTGCAAACATAGATCATGTGTATCTCAGTTATCAGAAGTAATGGAAGACTTTACTCAAATTATTGATGGAAATCAAAGTTTAGATGTTATCTACTTAGATTTTAAGAAAGCTTTCGATTCTGTACCACATAAACGCTTATTGCAAAAACTACTAAGCTATGGTATAACAGGATCCATTTATAGTTGGATTAAAGACTTTCTCAACTCAAGAACACAACAGGTTAGAGTTGGTATGAAATATTCTTCAGAAGCTAAAGTACTAAGTGGTATTCCACAAGGCAGTATTTTAGGACCTATTTTATTTACTCTTTTTATAAATGATTTACCTGAAGGCATACAGAGTTGTTGCAAAGTGTTTGCTGATGATACAAAAATATATAACTCAACTAAAAATAGTAAAATCTTACAAAATTGACAAACTAAATGAATGGTCAGATAAATGGAATTTATATTTTAATGAAACCAAATGCAAAGTACATATATGTAGGTAATAATAACCCAAATGAGATATATATATACTGTGAGAAGTAAAAATGGTATGCACACGATCGCAGAGTGTGAGGAGGAGAAAGATTTAGGTGTGATTTTCGATAAAAAAAATAAAAATTTGATTCACATATTTCAAGTGCTATAAATAAACCCAATAAAACTCTTGGAATATTTAAAAGATCCTTTAATTTCCTTGAAAAAGATATTTTTCTGTGTGTATACAAGTCAGTGGTGCGACCCATTTTAGAATATGGTAAAATGTTTGGAGTCCATACTTAAAGAGGCAATCCATAGCTATAGAGAGAGTACAAAAAAAGGGCAACTAGATTGATACATAAAATAAAGGATTGGGAATATACAGAATGACTGTCATATTTAAACAGGGTTCGTACGCTCCTTGAAACTCCTTGAAGTTTAACTAGTTTTTTTTTTCTTTTTTTCCTCCGACCAGTCTCTTACACACCATGCATAGTCTGTATGTTCTCTTACAAATGGACATATTTTTGCTCATTTTTGTGTTTTGGCATTTAATACAAAGAGTCTGGGTTTGTTAATGTTCTAATGTGTGGTGTACTGGCACACTAACTCTGATAAAAACTGAAAAAAGAAATGGCAGTTTGATTTTTCTGTGTTCAGGTTGATGAAAAACATTATTTAAAAACAATTTTTTTGGTTGTTTTCTTTGTACAAAAAAATTTGTTTTTAAATAATGTTTTTCATCAACCTTAACACAGAAAAATCAAACTGCCATTTCTTTTTTCAATTTTTACGCAAGTATTGTAGCCTTGAAATAGAAAAGGCGCTCCTTGAAAACTCCTTGAATTTTGTTCTTGGGAGTCTGTAGGAACCCTGTTAAATCTACCATCTCTGAAATACAGACGTTTCAGAGATCTTATTCAGGTGTATAAAATAATAAATAATATAGATGATTTAAATTTTAGTAAATTTTTCAGTATTAATACTGCACGATTAACAAGGTACTCAGATTTCAAATTATTTTTTAATTACAGCCGTACTAACCTTCGAAAATATACATTTAGCAATAGAGTTGTTCAACATTGGAATGCACTTTCATTCAGTAACTACTGAAAATGCACCAGATATTAATCAGTTCAAAAATCTACTAGATAGAGACCCAAATTGCATAGTTAGGAAATTTGATGTTGATTAGTGTTGGAAAATTTTACATGCATAAAGCAGACCTATACATTTGTTATGATAAAGATGGGATGTATAAAGGCTCATGAGAGCCTAACCTAGTCCCTAATTTACTACTACTACTACTAAGTAATCCAAAATAATACATATTTGCAGAAAAACAAAAACTTTTTGTGCACACTGTAATCCAATTCTTCATGTTCTCTATCCTCCCACACAAGTTCAGTTACACTTCTGAGCACTTGGTATGACCTACAGAAAACAGTATATTTATGACAACTGCATAAAACAAAAGAATTTGACCATGAAATGCTTGATCGACTCAAGATCGTGTTCAAAATCGTGTGATCGCGGGAACTGAGAGTAGGACAATTCAAATCCGTATAAAACTACTACGGAATACACGAAGAATGGTATCATGGAAGCAACTGCAAAAAAAGGCCCTAAAACTGTCCCTGAAATGAGATTTATTGCCCTTTGATAAAAGGCGGTATGCTTTAAAGATCATCAAACTCTGTTGGAAGTATGTGTCCGACACGCCTTCAAGCGATGTGAACAGTATCGGAAATCGGCTTCCGACAAGACTCGATTGTTGGAACGATCCAACGTTTTGTGTTCTGAAAACCGAGGTGTGTCATTGACTTAAATAATCCACTGATTTAAAGATTTGGTCAGCATATTTTTCAAAAACCGAACTAATTTACTGTGCACTAGGCTCATGTCCGATCGACACCACTGAACTTTTGGGGATGAAAATTTACTGCACTGCTCGTTTCAGCCATTTGCGATTTGTATCCGTTCACCAGGTCACATGTTTTTTCAATGGAAATGAAACCAGGAGCAGACTATGTCAGAAAGGAGTAGAATTGATATGTGTTTATTCATGTCCACTGCTGTTCACATCATCACAACTGACTCTTAGAATCACACATGAGCAAAATATAATAAAAAAAACATTTCCGATTGGCTTCGTGGTGAACAATAATTGTCTTTAAGACATGTGCGAGACACTGCTGAACACGAAAGTGCCAACCGTCACGTAGGCACATAGCAGAGATGCTGGTATGGTTTCGTTTCCCACCACTTCAGTGGAATTTCCGTTGATTCCGCTATCACCACTGACCCCTCTGAGGAAATGTCCGAAATCAAATCTGACATTCATTTTACATGAAAGAAAGTAAAACCGATCATAAGCGATACAAATTAGATTTGCTTATTCTTATGCTTTATGACGTTGCGGACTGTGATAGAGGTGGCGTCTCAATGGTCAGTTACTTCAAAAATTGTAAACTCATGGTCAGTTGAAGATTGCAATCTATATTGAGCAGTTGGAAGTCCTGGTTGCCACAACCAGCTCTGATGGTTATGAACTGTCAGCAGAGTTTCCAACGAGTACAACCATTGTTGATGTTGCAGGCATAGTAGACAGGACAGCTCTGTCACACAAACCGCCCACTGTTCCAGCCAGTCTCTACCCCCAGGTAACAACTGCAGATGGCAACTGCTTACTGGGGGCACTGAGCGTCCTTGTGCTTGGACATGAGGAGTGCCACACAGAACTTCACTGCAGCATTATAGTGGAATTGGTGAAGAACTTCCACAACTATGTGCATGGGTATGGAATGAGTGACACTGAGGCAGACTCGGAGGGACAGAAAGTGGCTGCCTTTGCTGCTGTTGTAGCAGAGGGCTCAGGTCTGTCAGCTGACACAGTTTCTGTTTATGAAATTGAAGTAATTCTCAGACCTGAAATCCTCCACATCATACGGAAAAAAACATATTCATGGGCATCTGGCAGCTTGCTGCTGCCGCCAATGTTTTGGTAAGCCAAGTGTGCTCTGTATATATATATATATCCTCAGATGGGCTGGGAGATTGTTCAACACATGAACGACAGAACCCTCACTCCTATTCAGCCAACTTTAAGAACTCCTGTCCACATCCTCTCAATCAGCAATAGGGATGACATGCTCCCCAATCACTGGACCTCAAATCACTATGCCCCAATGCTGCCCATGACAGATTCAAGCATAGAAGTGTGTGTCAGTGAGGGTGAAACTGAAAGTGAGCTTGGCTCAGACTCTGAATGCGCCACTTTTTCAGAGCAAGACAACATGGGGCAGTTTGGCAGTTTCCGCTCTACTTCTCTCAGTCTGGAAGACAAAGAGTTTGGAGAGTTCTGTGGTGTTGACTGGCTGGGAAAAAAGTATGTGGCCAAGATTGAGTACACAGGTGTTGATACTGCCACTCATACTAACATGGTGGGGCTAAACTTCATGGCTGAAACCAACAACAGTGGGCACTACTTATGGCCACAAAAAGAAGACACTTCCTATGAGCTTCTCTCATCAGTAAAGAGAAAGGTGTCCCATGAATTAGACCTGTGCAACAGCATACAGAGAAAACAACTGTACTATATTGAATGATTAATATAATACAGTTGTTTTCTCTGTGTGCTGTTGGAAATGAATGATGCTGAATGAGGATGGATGGGTGGAATTTAGTCTAATGTCCCATCACACAAATTGGTGATTGAAGACATTTGAATAAGATGTTTTTTTTCACTGAGATGTCATCATGATAGACAAACAGACAGAGAGAGTAATAAAAGAAATGGAGAGAATCCACAAAAGGGGATGGGAAGAGAACTGAATGATATAAGGAGAAAGCAGAAAAGAAACAACAATATGGCCTAAATGGATAATCTGTAGTGCTTAAAGATGAAACAAAAAATTAACAATCAGTTATAAGCTGAATGAGATTTTTGACTGCATACTTACATTAAACGACAGTTATTGTGAAGCTGTCTTTTCTGATTTGCTTTCAAACAAAGGAATGATCTCTGATAGAACCTTGTAAAATTTTGTGTCAGTCAGACTAGCATTGTGCAAAGCTTTCTTGATTGTTTATGAACTGATCTGTTTAAAATTCGATATGAAGTTCTTCCAATTATCTCTTATGAATGGTTTTCCGCAAACATGTGGACTGCAGTGGCTCATTATACCAAAGCAACTGTATAAGGGATTTTCCCTTCTATTTTTCACATTTCATTGACTTAAAACTAAGTGTGGCTTGACCATCTTGTTTGCTTTTAAAACTGATTTTATTTATGCACTTATTGCATTCATGTCTACTATAGTAAAAAAAAAAAAAAAAAAATTAGATTCCACTGGTCTTTTCATGTCCATTCTGAAAAGTGTCATAACTGACACTTGTCCATTTTTTAAGAATTAAACGAAGACAAACTGACTGCTTGTCAATGCTTTTTTTTTTTTCTTTGAAATGAGCAGGCTGACTATGTTCCTTAGCAGCTGTAATGGATGTTTACATGATACATAGAATGGACAAACATGAGCTGGTGTCAGACGTGATGACGGACATGAAAACTCTACCTCATTCTTCACTTACAAACTGACATAACTGCTTAGTTTAAACATTGCCTTTGTAATATCATCCAGCATTCAAGAAAGCCCCATTTTCACCACCCTTACTCTGCCATTACTGTACTGCTGTAGACTTTTTCATGTCCAGCATTACAACTGACTTTTCACCGGGTAATCTGACATTTTTCATGTCATCAGAAAAAGTACACTACAAGTTATCTTTTCCATTCTATTTTCATGCATGTGAAAGGTGTAGCTTTCAAGGATTACAGAAATTTTTACCTGTTTCCAGTTTTGAAATTCATTAACTGAGTCCCATTTTTTGCATGACGTTTTGTCACTGTCTCATTTACCAAAATGCATCCTGATGATGATGGCATCACATCCTTACTCCCTCCCCCCCAACCCCCCTTTTTTTTCATTTTCACAATTAACCAGATTTCATTAACATTTTTCAACAACCTTGCAAGTTATGGTCAAGTATAATGTCTATGCAGGGTGACTGTTAGAAAACAGCAGCAGTCCAAGGCTTGAAATTCCCAGGTAATTTTGAGTTGTCCTGTGCGTGTGCGCGAGTGTCTGTGTGTGTGTGTGTGTGTGTGTACAAGTTAATTGAACACAAAAACAATCTTGTTTTTGAGTTTTACTCCTGACTGCATGCAGTTCATGTTTGTGGTCTGCAAGTTGTTGCTGCCACTCACCACTCTTGTTTTCCAGCACACACATTCGGTAATTTCTGACAGTGAAGATCAGGTCAGTCAAAGTCATTTTATCTTTCCTTTTCAGATTTCACTCCAAAGGGTGGGAACAGAATGGAAGAGAATCTAGAAGCAGATCTGGTGGAGTTGCTGAATCCATCTACTCGGGCAGATGTGAGGGCAGTGGCTGCGCAGCAGCTGCTGGGTATGACAGGCAGCCAGGAGGGGTGCCAGTATATCACCAGGCACAACAAACTTCTACAGTGTGTGCTGCAGCTGCTGTCTGACAGCACAGACATCAGAAAGCAGGCTGTTAAAATCATGATCAATTTGACAGCAGAAGAGAGTAGCACACAGGCTTTACTGCAGCCTTCTTTACAGTCCTCTTTGGCTGAAGTAGCAGCCAATCTTCTGGAGTGGTGTCTGGATCCTGCAATGACGGATACTTCACTGTGCTGCATCCTCACAAACTTAACACGTGCAGCTGACTGTGCCAGGTTTGTGGCCCGTGTGTTGATGGGCTCAGGGTCAGACAGTATGGGTTTGGCACAGTTTGTGCAGAGAGTCTGTGACCTCTACACAAAAAAGACCCCTACCTTCAGTGCTGTGGCCACAATCCTGATGAACTTGACACAGGTGCCCAGTGTACGGCGAGGCTTGATGGAGCCACCTGACAAGCTTCTCCTGAAACTGGTACCCATCATATCAATGTCAAGTTCCAGGAGAGCTGTTACTGGAATTGTCCAGAACTGCTGTTTTGAATATGGTGAGGAACTGCTATTCCCCTGAAGGATTGTGCATTTGTGTGTGTGCCCTTGCAGATTGAAATAATTGAATTGCAATCATTAGCAGTTGAGCCAGGAACTGGATACTTAAACAATTTCATGTAATATAATTTTACTTTGAATTAAGAGATAGTTTAATGTTTTTGTCTGATTTTTCTTTGCATGTTTTAACAGGCTCTTTCATCTTGCTATCCCATTGTGCAGTAAATTGTCTTAATGTTTTTGCTTTTCCTGTAGAATGTGAGTCAAAAGAAACGCAGTTAATGACTGTATTTGTGGTTACAGCCAAATTCAGCTAAATTAAATTTGGATTCTATATAACAATGTAGCAGTAGAAATTCTCAATACAGCTAACATCCTTTGTCTTTATTTGGCCGGTTTGTCTCACATATGGTTAAAACATCATCTCTAAGCTCAAAAAAAAAAAAAAAGGGGGGGGGGGGGGGGGAATAAAAATGAAAAAAGGGGCAGCAGCAACTCAAGGATGACAATACACTTTAAAATGCATGGTTCTACCCAAAATTGTTTCACTTTGATATATATATGAGCTTGGGGGAAAGTTCAGTTTAAAAAGGCATACAAGAAATGGTAACACTTTGGTAATTTTCAGATGAAAGAAATAATGTTTGGAACTTTATTCATAGGAAAATTTATTCAGCCAATGCTTTAATGAATTGTTCTTTAACATGAAAATATGATGAGACTCCGTGCTGCCTTTCTGCCTAGAGCTTGCCCCAGGGAATGATAGTCACATTCGACTTGTTGATCACAAGTTGAATCAGAATCTGTAGATTAATCAGCTAGCCTGTGTAGACCGGTTTGAAGAAAATCACACAAAGAAATGGGAGACAAGTACGTAATTTGAGTTTTTGGCATGTTTGTTGTCTTTGTTTAGTGTACCCGTTTTTTTGCACAGATAGCTTAGACCAACATCGTCTCAAAGCTCCTTTGTCTTTATTTGCCCAGATTGTCTCACAGATAACTTTACACAACAAAATCGCAAAGCTCCTTTGTCTTTATTTGCCCAGATTGTCTCACAGATAGCTTTACACAACAAAATCGCAAAGCTCCTTTGTCTTTATTTGGCTGGTTTGTCTCACATATCTATAGTTTAAAACATCATCTCTTTAGAAGCAAAAGAGATAACAGATAAAAACAGATTAAGAACTTAATGATGCACACTTTTCACTATTATGTTCCCAGCTGTCCACCCCTGCTGTTACCTTTTGTTGTTGTTTTGTTTTGTGTTTATATTGGAGTCAACCTCCCCCAATCCCAAGGCTTTCATACATTCTGAGGGGGTGAATGGCTGTTGGGTTATACAGTCTCAAACCGTATGCAGTTTGGCCCTAGGGCGACACCAGGCTGACGGACTTCATATGTGCAGGCGTTCCCTACATGTATGGACATACATTGCCCTTCCCTGATACGGAGCTCTGTCAGGGCGACCGCTTATGACCCCTCAACACTAAGAATACCTTCTTATGGGTTTTCAAAATACTTTGTCTCGCTTACATCTTGGGGATCTTCGGGTGCAGGCTTTGGGCCTTAAAACTGGATCCCCTCGAAACAATAGTCGGCGTAGTAAAAGAGGTGCAAGAAGAAGAAAGGTAGGCAGGGAATGTAACAAAAGCTGAAAGATTATCCAAGAAATGTTTCAGGATTTGTACTTGGAACTGCCGCAGTGCCAGAAAGAGGATCTCAACAATTGAAAAACTAGCATATGACTTTGATGTTCTGTGTCTACAAGAAACTGGAAGTGCCGCCCTAAGACCATTACAGTTGGATGACTTCATAATCTTTCAAAAGCATGATGGAAGAGGACTAGCTATGATTGAAAAAAAAACCGACTTGAAAAACAAACTGTCCAGGATAGACTAGGAAAAAATGGTGTAGCAGCACACATGAACTAATGGGTGTGAGGTTACAAAGACCGGATGGTAATCAGAAAAGCTTTGCACTCATCAATGCATACGTATACATACATCCAGGTACCCATACATCAAAAACGGATTGGACCTTTCTGGAGGAAATAGAACATGAATTTGGAGACTGTTATACTATGCGGAGATCTTAATGCACGCTCAAAATTGTGGGATCACCATGGTACTAATCCTCAAGAAATTGCGCTGGAAGTGATGTTGGATGAAGTACTTCTTAGTGCACTGACATCATCATCCCCAACACATACAGGGAGGCAGAGTGACACTGACAGTGTGATTGACTTTGCACTCACTGGACCAAAATTCACAGCAGGTATGAGTGTGGAATCACTTCTTCATCATGGAAGTGACCATTTCCCTGTTGTGTTCAGTTTACAGAAACTATCAAAAGTGACACAAGCGAAACAAAAGGACCCTTTTCAATACAACAATAATGAAGGGGATATCATACGAAACTTAAGGAGTGGAAGATGCAAAAGAAACAATGCTACAACCAGACAAATCGTTCAACCCCTTTGGTGGAATATACACATGTATGGAAACAGCCTGGAAAGAGAAATGCAAGGCTGTAAGAATTTGGCAGAGAGAAAGAAGAAAACCTTGCCCTGATCTAGCTATTAAAACAGACATGAATCTGAAAAGTGAACAGTTCGCAAGAGTAGCTGAAGAAGCAAAAGAAACCAAGTGGCAACAATTTTGTCTGTCACTTAATTATGACAGACTCAGTTCTGGCACTTTTATAGTAGCATGGAAGGAAAACACAAAACAAACGCAACCCCAGATATCTTAGACGCTGATGGGACCACAAAACTCAAGACAAATTTGGAGAAAGGGTCGGCTCTACTTAAACATTTCATAAAACAGAGTGATCAATGAAATTTGGAGGAAAGAAGAAATATTTGACCAAGTTAAACCAACACGTAGCTCAGACTGGCATTGATGACGAAATTACAGCATCTGAACTGGATGATGCAGCAGCTAGATGCACAAAGGATAGTGCTCCAGGTCCAGACAGAGTACAGTATGCAGATATCAAACAGCTCTCAGAAGAGGAGAGAACCCAACTCTTCAGTCTCTCTACCAGGATAATTTTCATGTCCCAGAAGACTGGACACACATCTACCTGAAAGCTTTACCAAAACCTGGAAAAGATCATCATCGGCTAAATGGCTACGGCATACTCACTATGCAAAATAGAGCAGGAAAGCTCATGGAACAAAGCATAACAAGAAAACTCGCAAGAGATCTTGAAAGTCGACAAATCCTCCCATCAAATCAAGGAGGTTATAGAACAGGTAAAAGTACATGGGAAAATGCGGCTGCTTTTGTGTATGAAATATACGAAGGATTCCAAAGAAAGGAAGAAACACTAGCTGTTGCAATAGATCTGGAAGACACATGTATACAACAAAGTCCAGTTCTCTCTTCTCATGGAACTTCTCCTTGGCTATATAGGAATCAGCAAGACACACGATGGATAGCCGCCGAACTTCAGGAGCGAAACGTCATCCAACGATTTGGAGATTGGATGTGTGAGCCTCAAAAACTTTCTATGAGATTACCTCAAGGTTCTCTTTTCCCTGTTTTGTACAATGTTTACACTAAAGGCCTTGCAGACGTCAACAGTAACAGAATTGCTCGAGTGTTGACACTAGCAGATGACAGCCTGATCTATTAAACCTCAAAGAATGCTAAAAAAAAAAACGAAAGCAGTTCAGCATCCGTTGAACAACATTCCTCAGTGGTGTCAAGAAACTGGATTGTCCATCAACCCTACAAAAGCCCAGACATTAGTCTGCACTCTCAACAACATGACATCAGGACAAGTACCCTCACCAGTTTCCTTTTATGGAATACCAGTTGAATCAACTAACAACCTGAATCAACTAACAACCTACGCTATTTGGTGTAGGCTTTGACAGAATGCTAACCTTTAGAAAGCATGTTGAGAATATTGTTCTTAAATGCAAAAAAGGCCTATCTGCCTTGAAAGCAATGGCAGCTAAAGACATTGAACAGGGCCATCTCTACCGACTGTATCACGCACTTGTACTCACTGCGATTGATGATGGATTAGGGCTTACAACACCGTCCAAGAGCAACCTTCTCAAATTAGAAAGAATTGAAGATGAAGCAATGAGATTGATCCTGGGAACCACGAAGGACACACCAGTTGAAACTATGCGATACCTGCCCGAACTCCCTTCAATGCAGACAAGACACAAGCTAGAACAGGTGAAGAAATATTTCAGAACACTTGAAAATCCCCAAAATCCACTTCATGCGGCAGCCAAGGAAACAAAAGGCACTCGGGTAGGATGTGGAAAATCATGGATGGGACAGGCAGAAGACAGTATACAGCTTGTGTGCCAGTTAGCAGAACTCAAAGAAACCAAGGAATGGGAGAAGTATCGAGACCACTTGAAATACCTTTACCAAATTGCCATGGCTCCAGAACTTGGAAGACATTGTCGAGAATGGCCAGAAGGCAAAACCAACGCAGAGATTCAGATGCGGGTAGAAGACTTTGCATAAAAGATGATATTGTAATATACACTGACAGTTCTGTCACCAAAGGTATGTCAGGCTGGGGATACACAGTGAAGCAAAATGGCCGAACTATCCAGGAAGACAATGGTGCGCACAGTTTTAACAACTGCAAGTCTAACAATGAAGGTAGCAGCAGTGACACAAGCACTCCACTGGCTTTCATCCACAAGCCAATTTCAAACTCAACAAGCCATGGTACTGACTGATTCCATGAACCTACTCCAGAAAGTGAAAAGTGGAATGGGAAGCCCTGCTTGGAATGAAGTAATGCGCAACCTTCCATTGGAGTGACTCATATAAGGATGTACTGCCCTGGACATGCTGGAGTTAAAGGAAACGAGGGAGCAAACACACTGGCTGGCAAGGCAACGATAAGAACTGGATTACAGCTTGGCCGATCTGATGTAATAAGAAATCTGAAAGATCACTTAAGCAAAGAAGAGCAAAGCCACTATACCATGGACCATCTTTCAGATCTAAACATAAAGAGAGGAAGTGGCCACACATCCAGACTTAAGGGAAGAGCAAGAAACATCACCAGCCAAACAAAGAAAGGAATAATCTCAAGGCCAACACTGCGAAGACTCCTAGAGATTTGGGCAAACTCATACTGGGCCTGTCCACTGAGATTTAAGATTTTGAATCTCTCAGGGCCCGCAGCGCATACTGTACTGTCTGTAGATGTGTGTGCGCTGGTGTGTGTTCATCAGTGGGGTGATGCCAGCGTGTTAATTAGAGAGTCCATGGACATGAGTGTAGAGGCGTTGGTGTGTGAGTGTGCGTGTGAGAGAGTGAGTGAATGTGTGTGTGTGTGTGATCATCAGTGGGGTGATGCCAGCATGTTAATTAGAGAGTCCACGGACATGAGTGTGCAAACGTTGGTGTGTGAGTGTGTGTGTGAGAGAGTGAGTGAATGTGTGTGCGCATGTGTGTGTGTACGTGTGTGTGCGTGGTGGGGGGATGTGAGGGGGAGGAGTTGTTCTTATTGTTATGTGTGTGTGTGTTGTTCTTGATCCTAAGTCATCTTCTGAACATGCACACACGCAGTGACGACACACACATACACATGCATGCGCGCGCGCGCGCGCGCACGCACACACACACACACACACACACACACACACGCGCACACATGCATGCGCGCACACACACACAAAAACACACATACACACACAAACACATGCGCACACACATGTATACAATGGGCCTGTGCCCACACATACAGTGGGCCTGTGCCTATACACATGTGTACATTCACTACACACACATACAATACAAAACAAAACAAAAACAAAGAAAGAAGAAAAACCCAACAGTGTTGTTAGGTAGGCACTCAAGGTCTGACCAGCGCATGGGGCTAATGCGTAGGTCAATTATCTGCTAAGTCGTAGCCACGAGACCCTCTTTTTCAATTCTATCTTTGTTGTAAATTCATTTACCCATCAGCTTAAAATCATATCGTAGTGTGGTCTCAAAACTTAACGGATGTGGTGTAGCATATATATGGACTAGTCCGCATGTAGTGACGCCTCCTTGATGAAACTGAAACTGAAACTTTTGTGCACCTCTTTTCATAAACCGCTAGATGATTGAATTGCATGTGTCAGGTAATGCAAGTTGGCGCAAGTCCTTTCATTTGAAATGTCCCTTCGTAAGCTTATAAGCTCAACATTCCTGTCTTTTATTTCTGGTCAGTGCTTATTACAAATTAGTATTCAGTTAGTGAGCAGGTGATTGTGCCTAGGATGTGCACAGAATAACGAATAGTACACTTGTTGCTTTGAGATAATCAGTACCGAGTATCTATCAGTCTGTATCTGTCTGTCCATCTGTCTGTCTGTCTATCTATCTATCTATCTAACTATCTATATCTATCATCTATCCTTTTTGAGTTAGTGGTGGTTTGTGTTCTCAGATCCTTTGCTGAAGAAATCCATGTCAGTTGTTTGAATTTTTCCTTGCGTTCAAGCTGCAGTTAAATTAGAAACTAGAATCAGTATCTCATCACTCCATCTATAATAGCTTAACTCCTACTCCTAAGCATTTACCAGCACAGGATGACATAACGCAGAACAGCTTTTAACTTTAAGGGTGAATCACTGAATGTAAAGGTATCGGGGAGCATCAGGTGTTTTGCATCTGGTAGTTAATTTCCTCTTCCACTATATTACACTAAATATAAAGGTAATTGTTACCGTAAATATATGCAGCATCAGTGCATGTCCCACTCCCAGTCTCTGCATGCCCATTTGAGAAAAATCACCATACAAATTCATGATGCAATTAAAGTACTTGATGCTGTGGTCATTCAAAAAAGATGATTACTTTTTATATGAGGAGAGTTTGATCAGAAGTCAACAACTTTCTCTTTATTTATTGACTAAAACTTTAAGTAAAACATTCCAGATCAAAACCTTCACCTGTATTTTGAAGATACGCTGTGGAGTTGGGAAATTGTGTCATTTGTGTGGCGAATAGAGTTGATCATGTGATTTTTTTTTTTCAGTTGTAAAACTAAATGGTAAAATGGTTTAACCATATTGTGTACTGTCATGCTTTATTATTCATATTTTAATTAAGTTTGTAACGTATCCACAAAATTTTTAAAACTTTTTTGTTCAGATTTTCACGAGTGGCTTCTGAGTGAAGAGGTAGACTTGTTGCCCCGACTTCTGCTGCCATTAGCTGGCCCTGAGGAGTTTGATGAAGATGACATGGAGAAACTGCCCCTGGATCTGCAGTACCTACCGGACACCAAGGAGAGAGAGCCAGACGCTGAAGTGCGGAACATGCTCATCAAATCAGTACACAAGGTGTGGAAAATGAAACAGACTGAACTCTAGGAGAAATATAAATGAACACACCAGTCAAGGCATAATGTAAAACCGATTTACTAGAATTAAAAACTGACATGTGAAGTAGAACATTACCCCTGAAGATGGAATGTTGCTGTTGCATTAAAAACACTCGCATACAATCACACATTGAAAGAAACTCACTACTGCTGAGCCGACAAAATGAAAGTAGAAGTTGGATGAAAAATGGTTGCATATAATGCAAGAATTTCACGATGCTGAATTTGAAGACTTCTAGCCAAGGAATGAATGTGGTATTTGGATTAACCCGAACGCTGGTAGTCAGGACATAAAAGCGCCCCATTACAACATGGCCGACACTGGTTGTCGCGACATAAGTCGCTCTGTAGGGTCAGCCTTGCTAACCAACTTTCACCGACACACACAGACATGAAACTATGGCTCATTGACAAACTAATTTGCATAACTGACTGAACAAGCCCTGGAACATAGATTTTCAGCGTTTTAGCTTTAGTTTATAGCTAATAGCAGCTTGTAATGCATAGCGTGACTTGAATCATCTAGCAAACACCACAATGGTAGCGCCCACCGGAGAATGTGATAGAATTAGGAACTTGTTAGATTTTTTTGCTAATGCTGTTGTGAAACAAGCAGATGAAGAAGAAGTTGTGGACATTTTGGATGAACTGGTGTGTGGTGGGTGGTTTTTTTTATTTTGATCAAACACCATGTAATGGTGATTTTGAGATCGACACGGACAATGACCAGTCAAGTGATAAGGGTGAGGAGAATGTCAACATGCCATTCAGTGGGGAAGAAAAACTCGATGTAGTGCTTCCAGATGTTACTAAACCTTTCAAAGGTAAACGACGATAGTGTGGGCTAACTATTACATTTGTGGATAGTGACCATTTTTGGGGTATTTTTGTACTAACAGCAAGTGATTTCAATGTGAAAACTGAACTGTACCTTATTCATTCTTACCTGGATTACCTGCATAGAAGACAGGTATAATCCACACTGACTTTCCTTTGAAAAAGCCTGTAACTTATTTCTGGATACTGTGGAACATCAATGACTGGATTATATGTGAACAAGCTCTTGAGTATGACGAGCAGGATGTGCCACTTGTTTTCACCTGTTATTTTCACATTCTAGACAAGCAAGGGCCTATAAATCAAACACTCACATTAAGCACACCAGTTCTGTTTTATATTATTGTTTATTCAATTACTAATAACTTACATTGTGCATGTCATGTTCAAATACCGACAGTTGAAGAGTTATGCATATTGATTATTATACAAATGTAACTTCTTTTTTTTTTCAAACTTTCCGTCTGTTAATTCACTAGGCAACGTACTTAATTAAGTTAATAGTACGTTGTTAGATAACCAGTGTAAGGGTTAAAAATGGTCATGTATATTGCAAGAATTTCTCTTACCGTGAATTGGAAGAGTCCTAGCCAAGAAATAAAAGAGCAAAAAGTCACTGGAATGTTATCATTGGTTTCAACTCTCCAACCTGAACCTGATGTTTTCAGTGAGTCATGTTTTATGATCGACTGAAATTGCAAACAGAAAAGAAAGTTGTGAAGTACTTCTATTTCAGTTATAAAAGCCTCTGATGGCACTTCTCAAATGATTTACTGTTACTTGGGTCATTATTCGTATATATATATGTATATATATATATAGAATTTTGTTGCTTTATTTTTTTTCTGTATTGATTTTTGGTGTGTGTGCAGTTGTGCAGTACGAAGGCAGGA
Organism: Conus canariensis; assembly: GCA_033310375.1. Classification (NCBI taxonomy): domain Eukaryota; kingdom Metazoa; phylum Mollusca; class Gastropoda; order Neogastropoda; family Conidae; genus Conus; species Conus canariensis. The sequence goes on along the minus strand of CM065736.1, from coordinate 51,956,838 downwards.
CGTTCTTACGTGAAAGAGAAGAACACATATGTGATACTACGAGAGCTTCACAAGTGGGAGAAGAATGAGGAAAATGACGAGTGCATTATGAACGTCATTGACATTTTGATAGGTGATGAGCCACAAGCTGGCATGGAAAACTTGCAGAATGTACAGATACCTCCACATCTGGAGGAAAAATTTGCATCGGGAAGCTAGATGTATGTGTCACTGTGTTTGTGTGTGTGTGTGAGTGTGTGTGAGTGAACTGTTTTGTCTGTTTGCAAACAGTGAAATATAATATGATAAAGGGGTCGGTTTGTTCCTGAGTAGGATAAGCTTGAGCATCTGCTTGGACAGAAAAGTTTGAAATTTTAAGTGGTTACTTTTCCTAGCATGTATAAAATCATCTGTGTGACATTCTGTTCCTACTGTTGCAGTGGGTGATATTGATTTATCTTTAATCAATAGAGAGTTGGTTCATATTCCTCTCAGAATGTTGGTTCATGTAAATGTCAATGTCAGTTCGTGTATGATGGAATTGTACATATTGGTTGACGAATGTAAATTATAAAGAGAGAATCTTTGAAAACATGTTTCTGTATATTTTATATCTGTTATCTGTGATGAGAGTAAATGCTGTTATTTCCCTGAAAGAACCAGAATCACACAAATCAACTGTCAATGTGTGTTGTGGTGTTGATCTTCTAGTTACAGTCATTGCCATAACTTTGGCTGCTATGACATCACCATTTAAAGGCCCTGGAAAGTGGGCTTACCTCAAAGAGTGGCTCGAAAGTCTTTGACACTTCTTATAGTCGGTCTTTATCACTGTTTCCCTTGACAAAAACGATGAGAAAGATTGCTGAAACTGTTTGCTGTGATGGGGACACAAGATATCATGCCAGTCCTGAAATAAATGCTAGCCTGTACTTCCATCATATTAACTTGTCAGTGATATATCCAAGTTTTGGTAGTGTTGAGCATTACATTTCTGAAGTTTCCATCGAGCTTTACATTTTTCAAAAAAGGGAAGTGTGGCTTGTGCCAGTTGTGAAGTCTTTTGAAAGTCTTTGATATTTTCATTCAAAGAATAGAATGATACCTGATGAACCAAGTAGGAAACTCCCCCTCCCCCTTCACCTCTCTCCCTTCCCTCTCCCCTACCGCTTTTCAAAACTACAGTAAGGAAATTTATTTTTTTGTCTACTTATAAATTATTTGTTCAAGATCAAAAAACTGTACCCTCTTGAATGTTTGATCTTCGGGGGAAATCATTCTTGATGATCATAAGTATTCAGTGTGTCCGTTGTCATTTGAGATTTCCTTCTAGACACAGATTTCAACTTTATCCATGTGAATTAACAGAATCACACTGATGTTAAAATAATCAGCATTTACTGTGATCGATTTGTAGACTGGAAAATAAACTACTGTGAATACCAAGAACCTTTACATACCAAGCACCTTGCATGGATTAAACCATCATTGATTTAGTCAAGTATTACTTAATATGGGCAGCTGACCATGACTCTACACACGCACGTACACACACACACGCACGTACGCACACAACACACACACAATAACCAACAAAAATAGTATCTACATTCTACATGTTTATGTCGACTAATTGCATGGTCTAAAAGCAAGAACTAAACAAGTGACCCCTTTAAAATAGATAACACTATGGGCTGCCTATGGTTTTGGTTGAAGCACAACAACTCTGGGTGTGGATATCTGCATGGCCTGTGGGAATAGAGTTATTGGGGAAGGGGATACATAAAACTGTGCCAGCAAAATATATAGATAGATATGTGTGTGTGTGTCTGTCTGTAATTAAGAAGTGCTGAGAGTGCTAGACTTTCCATTTAAAATTCACCCCAGTTTACAACAACAACAAAAAAAGTATAAAAAAAAAATGAAAACAATTTAAATGCATACACACACACACACGCACACACACACACACACCATCTCATACAGAGCCTCATGTCCTGATTAGAGTTTGACATTATGTGTTAGTCTGTCTTTTGGCATTCGAGAAGCAGAGGCCCAGTGTGGCATGACTAAACCCTCAAAAATACACATTTCCTAGGGAAAGAGCCATGGGTCAAGGTCATAAGAGAAAAAGTGTTTTCTCTCTCATTTAAAATTACAAATGAATGGACCGTGTCTCGACTTGATGCCTTCCACTTGCTTATCTTACTGCTGAACTTCTCCCATTTAACAATAATGGAAACAATCAGTGGAGTGACCCCTCAAAAGGTGTCATGGCAGATGCAGGCCGATACAGGCCAGTCATATTCTCTTTAGATACAATTTGTGCACAAAGAGAAATAGCGACTGCATCCCATGGGTGCCCTGAAGACTGCTACTTTTATCAACTCAAAAGTATATGGCAGTGAAACCTACTGGTTTCCCTTGTTCAGGAATCGACACACATCGACCTTCATTAGCAAAGACATGTGACTCAAATTGAGACTGTATGCTGTTTTATATCTTTAGCATTTAATTGCATATTTCTGTTCCAGCATGGATTTAGCCGTTCATGCTTTCTTTATCTTTTTTGAATGAGTTAAAAGCCATCGGTTCTTTGTTTATAAATCTGCATCTGTGTACGCATGTACATGTGCACATTCAGCATTTACAAGCTAAAGACGTAAAGTGCATCAAAAAAGTTTTACCTTTACAACTGTTGCCTGCAGTAAAAACAACTTGTTATATCAGAAATGGAGCTCAATGCTGTACTTTGTATTTGACACTTGTATCTATGATCAAAGAAAAGTCTGAGAATGATGTTTCAGTCCACCTACAGGTCATCTCGTCGGTGAAGAGCTAAAGAATTCCAAGTGAACAAAAATGGGGAGTTTTTCTTATACTCCCTGTTTGGCTAGTATACTTACCATGTCAGACCATAGCATTCACCGGCAGTTAGTCAGCTCTGCCAGGCCGAAGATTTTTGTGGCTAATGCAGTAATAAGACAGTAGTAAGACAGTCAAGTGACGCCTACCCCACTTCCGCCATGCGCAGAAGGCTGAGGTGAGCTTGTTTACCTCATTCTTCTTCGGCCTGCCGTCCAAGCAAGATAAGTCTTGTGCTCTGTCTCGCCTTTCTTCTGTCTTGTGTTCAGATTGCTGTGTGTTGCTTGCTTTGCTTATTCATTTTAAAACAGATGGAACGAATGGCAATACATAAGCAATATGTTTCAATCTTTTGCGTCTTTTACAGCATAGAGAAATGTGATCAACAGGAGGAGGGGGGAGGACAAGATGTAACTCTATTGATGAGTGTGACAGGTTCTCTTCGGTTGAGACTGGACATTAGGGAATGGACCAATTTAGGGGATTTATGAGCATAGGTTTTGAAATAAAACGGCAACAAGCTATGAAACTAGGAATGAAAATAATGACATGACTTTTAACAGATTGTTAACAGTTTTAACAGTGCAAGGTACTAGTACTGAAAAAAAAAATAAATAAAACAAAAAAAAACCCAGTGCTTTTCAAGATACATAATGTCCCTGACCGAGATCAATAACAGGCATTCTGTTCATCATGGAATGTTTGCCGATGACACACCAGTTAACTATGAAAGTTTTGTCAAAAATCAAGATAATGTCTCTTAAGCTGAAATCAGATGATGTTAAAACAGAGGCTATCTATTTTATAACGTACTCTCCGTTCAAGACTCCTGTCTTCATCCGTCAAGAGACCTAAGCTCTATTGACCTCTCATTTGTGCCATGTGCTTCAAACTTGACTTTGATCTTACCCTGAAACACCACATAGCCCAGATCTGTCAACTACCTTTTCTTGAGTACTTCCAAACGCCATGAAAACGTTGGCATTTTCCAGTGTCCTGTCAGGATTAGTGTAATGTTTTTCTCCTTGATGTACCTGTAGCCTTACTCCAGCCATTACACTATGCACAACATTCATCCACTCACCTTATCACAAGGCACCAAAATGACATCAAACTCTACATCTCTTGGAAAAATTACACTGGCCCAAAATCGAGCACCTGTTTCAATATAAATCTGCGTGTCTATGTAATAGGATTGTCCATATGAAAGCTATCTCGCTGACCTGTTTGAAATGTATAGTCCTACCCATTCCCACTGTTCTTACTCCAATTACCAAATTTTCACAATTCCCTCATATAACTGAAAGCAGCATGATTCTTGGGCACTCTCATTTTTTGCGGCGATGCTCTGGAACTCGCTTCCTCTCCAACTTCATCATGCCCTTTCCTTCAACTTTTCAAGTCTCTTCAGTTAAGTGCCAGTTGCTAAATACCACCTGGAATATTATTAAATTGCAACCCATCACTTGCACACATTTGTTCATGTATGAACGAGCTGTTCATGGTGTTACATAGCGTGTGTGTTTATGTACATGAAATATGTGTGTGTTTGTTTAAGCGTGCGCACATGCAAGTGCTTGTTTGCATACGTTTGTGCCTAACTCAAAACTTTTGTGTGTGTGTATGTGTCCTGCATATACGTTGAATATTGATTTGTTTAAATTTGTAAAGCAACCAGACACCGATGTTGATAAGATGGGTGCTGTAAAAATTGCCCTCTTATTCTACTTTTATAACTAAAAGGAGTGTCCAGCTCCAGGGTAAGTTTGATGTTCTCAGTAGGGAGACTGAAAAAAAGTTAACATCTGCATCTTTCTTTAATGCCTAATTTACTTCACTTTGTCAAATCTTCCAACACCAAGGGGCTGATAATCCACCCTGATTTCCTCCCACTACTCAGTTTATAAGAAACAAAGAAAATCCTAATAATACTATGGAGTTAAAAAAAAAAAAGGGGGGGGGGGGGTGCCAAGGGGGTGGTGGCGGTGGTTTAATGGAGAGCTACATAAGAAAAATAAGTTAATAAATGAACAGAACAGGTAGATCGTCATTGGAAGGATGGAGGAAAAGACCTAGAACAATGATAGTAATAACAATCATAAAAAAGCAAATGAATAATCATAATAAAGCAATTACATTAATTACAATAAATCAACACGAACAAATAGACATAAAAAAATGGGATTTGTAAACCTGGAATAAAGCAGAACGCAGCAGACAAACAACTTGGTAACTCAGACGGAGAGGGTGAACAATAAAGCGTTTCATTTGCAAAATAAACACGCACTTCACAGACATAAGAGCAGTGTGTTTTATTGAAAAGTTTACAAGTACACATCATCATATGAAATGTAAAACAAAAACTGTCAACTTCCAACTTCCATATCAAAAGTGATAAAGAGATTCTGCTTTCAGAGTACACCCTCTCTTACCATTAAAAACTTACCATCAACAGAAAAAAAACACACACACAAAAAAACTACTTTACTTGTCAATACACATTTTCCAATAAATAAATTAAAAAGCAGTCATGTTTAGGAGGTAACAACATGAATTTTCCAGAGGGGCTCAACTTGTCATTGAAGATGCTGAAGAGAAGAGGTACTGTAAAGAAAAACCAATTTCATCGAGTCAAGCTATGATTTATGCCTTGAAATAGCAGTACAGCTTTGTCCAAATGAACCTCACATTCTCCCGTCAACTCCTGAGTGTACTTCTCATACATCCTCAGCAAGCATGCGACAGAAATAAAACAACTCAGAAATGCATGAATGCCAACAGAAAAACAAAATGAGAAACAGCAGAAAAAAATACAAGCATCAACATGGTGGAAAAGCAAATTGATTGTAACTTAAATTTTGTATCACACAGACCTTTTTCAGGTCAACATGAGTAAGTGTATTAAGTATATCATTATTCACACATACACATATATCATACTGTATGCGATCACACGTAACAATAGTCAATAGCATATTAGTCGTAATGGCAGTATATTTTGTTCAAGGCTGTGTTGTAATTTGAACTACTGGCTATTCACCATGATTTTACTGGCATGCTCATCATCCCCTTGCAGTGCTTTTCTCTATCATCATCCCATACGTCAATCCACACCACTGGGCAGTGGCTCCCTTGCCTTGCAGTGCTCTTCTCTATCATCATCCCATACGTCAATCCACACCACTGGGCAGTGGCTCCCTTGCCTTGCACTGCTTTTCTCTATTATCATCCCATACGTCAATCCACACCACTGGGCAGTGGCTCCCTTGCCTTGCAGTGCTCTTCTCTACCATCATCCCATACGTCAATCCACACCACTGGGCAGTGGCTCCCTTGCCTTGCAGTGCTCTTCTCTATCATCATCCCATACGTCAATCCACACCACTGGGCAGTGGCTCCCTTGCCTTGCAGTGCTCTTCTCTATCATCATCCCATAGGTCAATCCACACCACTGGGCAGTGGCTCCCTTGCCTTGCAGTGCTCTTCTCTATCATCATCCCATACGTCAATCCACACCACTGGGCAGTGGCTCCCTTGCCTTGCAGTGCTTTTCTCTATCATCATCCCATACGTCAATCCACACCACTGGGCAGTGGCTCCCTTGCCTTGCAGTGCTTTTCTCTATCATCATCCCATACGTCAATCCACACCACTGGGCAGTGGCTCCCTTGCCTTGCAGTGCTCTTCTCTATCATCATCCCATACGTCAATCCACACCCAGCGGCTCCCTTGCCTTGCAGTGCTCTTCTCTATCATCATCCCATACGTCAATCCACACCCAGCGGCTCCCTTGCCTTGCAGTGCTCTTCTCTATCATCATCCCATACGTCAATCCACACCCAGCGGCTCCCTTGCCTTGCAGTGCTCTTCTCTATCATCATCCCATGCGTCAATCCACACCCAGCGGCTCCCTTGCCTTGCAGTGCTCTTCTCTATCATCATCCCATGCGTCAATCCACACCCAGCGGCTCCCTTGCCTTGCAGTGCTTTTCTCTATCATCATCCCATACGTCAATCCACACCCAGCGGCTCCCTTGCCTTGCAATGCTTTTCTCTATCATCATCCCATACGTCAATCCACACCCAGTGGCTCCCTTGCCTTGCAATGCTTTTCTCTATCATCATCCCATACGTCAATCCACACCCAGTGGCTCCCTTGCCTTGCAATGCTCTTCTCTATCATCATCCCATACGTCAATCCACACCCAGTGGCTCCCTTGCCTTGCAATGCTTTTCTCTATCATCATCCCATACGTCAATCCACACCCAGTGGCTCCCTTGCCTTTCCTTCCATGCCCTGTTCAACCACGCTGTTGATCAAATGTAGATGTCAGACAGCTGTTTCACTGTATTCATCATTTTTTTTTTTTTTTAACTTTTAAATTAGCCTGTGCAGTTGGCTGGGCCAATAGCAACATGTCCTTGAAGCAGAAAATAGTGTTCACTGGAGTTTAGAGGCAAGCCAATGGCAAAGGTCCTAGAATGCTGAAAGGTTCCTGGAAAATTATTTTTCCACTGTGAATGGTAGGAATGGATAGAGTTACTTCCCTTTAGATCATTTTTTTTTTTAAAGATGTAAACAATGCAGTCAAATATCTTTGTTTAGTTCAGGAGTGAGCAAGTTCTCAGATGAAAATTGTTATACATCTTTTGAGACACTACACCCATAAGTCCACAAAACAAATGATTCACAATTGTATGTTAAATCATGCCATATATGGACAAACGGTAGTACCCTATTTGACCTTGAGCTCTGATACACATCTCTGGTGAGAATTCCCTCTGTTGCATCTAAATATCAAATTTACTCCAATGTTTGTTGACCAACAAAAACACTGACTGAAGGTCAGATTTTAGACTATCAGACTTTTTAAAGTTCCTATTCATCTGTACAAGTCAGATAAAAACTGATCCATAAGCTCACGAGACATACTCTCCATTTCTATCAAAGTTGCAAGATGGGGTTTGTACAGGTCTTTTGAAGGTCTGTAAATTCATGGGGGCATCTGTAAGTTTAAAAATGTTTAAATCAAAGAAAAAAGCCAAGATCCTTGAAAAGTCTTAATTCGATATGAATAGACTGTATAAATTGAAGAACACAGAAATCTAGAGAAAAAGTGTACAGAAAAAAAAGCTTTCATCTCAACTCTGAAAACAAAATATCATCTGCTGTTCAGAGGAGGTATCTTAATATCTAACATGCACCTAATCTGCTCTGTTGCTTTTGGATGATCTTGAATATGGCGTCAGCAACAAGAAATAATTCTCACATTTTTTTCACAGGTATTATGCGTTTACGTCTTTACAGTCTTAAATTTTCAGAGAAGTCTTGGAAATTTTGGTCTAAAGTCTGTTTAAACCCTGCAAGAAAACGCAGTTGCTCTAAGAAAACACAGTTGTTCTCTTCTTTAAAGTATGTGGAATTCCATCGAAGTTGGTTGCATGTTTTCTGACCAATGAAAACATGCACATTCCAAAACAATGTCCTTCATCCTGAGACCCTGAGCATGGTCACGACCATAATGACGCATCCATTGCAACAGGTATCTAGACTATACATCTGTTGGTCCTAGCTAAGTCAGTGCATTTTTGTGTGTGAGAGGAACATCGTCCAAGTTTTGACAGGCTGCATCCTATCAACTGGAAAAACAGCAGGTAAATGGTTGTACCCTTGTACAGCTTACTGTGGATAGAATTTAGAGCAAACTTGAACTTTGTATGAATGCCACATTTACCTGAACTGGAGATGATAGTGTATGGTTTAGTCAACCCTGACCTGGTACGAAGCCTTGATGCAACTTTGATGAACTTACTGCCACAGCTCTTTTACACTGCACACACTCATGGCAGCGAGTCAGATCTGGGTTAGAAAATGGTGTTTGAAGTGTTACATTTTAGACTGTAACAAGTTTGGGGGATTTTGTTTTTTTCAGTACTCAGCTTGCACCAGTAGAACAGAGCTTGCGAAAGCACATTCACATGTGCAAGCAAATGCATATTACGTGCACTCACACACTGTGTAAATCAGTCATTCAGCTTCAACTTAAAAGTACAAATGTGAGAAAACAAGGGACTGTTTTTATGCAAACTGGCACCACACCTAAAAAGTCAGAATTGCTTGAACCACAGGCTTGATCCAAAAGCTGTCAGTCACTGTGCTGAAGTACAGCAATACCACAGACACACTGCTACAGACATATCCTAAAGAAGTGGCTACAACTCCCCACCCTGACCCCATTTTGATTTCATACCATGATTCATTTATCCAAAAGGCAAGAAAAGTCCATGAAATGTCAAAACTTCCAAAAATGCAACTATCTCAGATGGTTATAAAAAAAACAAAACAGGAGATGAACCAATAACATTCTCACAGAGCCTATTCCTCACAGAATCTACCAAACTTTCTGCCAACGACACGTCTTTCTAAGCTCCCTACAATGCTGAAGCAGTGGCATACAGAAGCTAGGGCAGGAGCAATGCATCAGTCACCGTCAAATCAATTCCAGTGAGATCTGAGGTCAAATACCCACTCTTCTCCCCCTAACATACACTCTACCCATATAATATCAAATCCTAGCTACTTCCAATTTCAGTTGCATAATCAAACTGTGCATTCCATGTAAACAACACCAATCAAAAAAGCACAACAACAAAATTTTCACAAATCAGAAAAAAAAAACAGAAGAGATTACAATCACAGAAAGAGAACATTACAAATGTGTTAATTCAGTATACAGATGAAAAGAGTATCTGTGAACAGAGTACATCAATTACGCATTCATCCTTTATGTGAATAAAAAGATCAAACACATACACAAGTTCCAATGATCATATCTACCAAACCGGTCGACACATTAATGCAGTGGTCTTATGTGCACACACACACAGACACACACAAGTACAGCCAGCACTTGGATTCAGGGCACTTGTTCATGCCTCTGACAGACTAACAGGTTAACCGACCATATTTATTCAATTCTTGGCTCCAGGCTGACATACAGATGTCAACTTCAACAGCTGCTAGCAAGTCCAGTTACATAAATACATGCACATTTTTCTTCAAAGAACGTATGCGTAGTGATATCCTCAATTCAGTTTTCTTTAAAGAGAGCACTCTATGACGTAGCACACCAGGAGAGCAGTATCCTAAGATAGTTATATACAACAACCTGTTCTCAGATACAGGCGTATTTAGTTTAGGTATGGATTAGTATTTTTGATTACCATAGCACAGACAATACCAATTCTGGAACCATGCTATCAACAAAAATGTTACTCTGCATGCCGGTGCTACCTCCAATGACAAGCAGTCTCCCTCTAGATTGCACCAGCAACACATGGAAACGGTCTTTCCTCGGATTCTGTATCCATCTCCTGTTACATATTATGTTAGCTGCTTCAGCTGTGACAGAGTATGGGAAATGACAGTACAGAGCACTAAGACATCACTGGAGTTCCAGGAAAATGTCTAGTTCACCAAAACACCACCAGAATGATCAAAATGTTTGGCATGGGGTGGGAAGTTGCCATCTTCATTTGAGAATTAACATACAAAAAATAAACTAGCCATGGAGCAAGAACCTGACACATGGTCAAGCGTTTGGTCACAGAAATGAAAAAAAAGCAAATGTTGCTTCTCACAACGGGCAGGAAAGCCAGGCACCAGCACTGGAGGTCTTCAGACAATGGTAGCCAAAAACAAGGGTCCAAGCAGAGCAGCAAACTCGTTACAGCTTGCACAAGTTTGACATGGTACAGCGCAGGATGCCAAATCATCATTTTATGATACTCAATCTCTGCTGTCAGAGTTAACCTATCCTATCAACATCTAACTGGAACACGGTGCACTATGAGACAAAGTCGAAGATCCATCTTCATTACCAAGTCCCTCACAAATTCATTCACAGAATAAATACGCAGATTGTATTTCTCATTATCCTTCTCTTACTGAATGTAAACACAACTATGAGTGTTTTAAGAACAAAAGTTTAACATTTTCATTCAATGACAACAAGAAACAAGCTGCCAGCTGCACGCCTGAGAACAATGTCCAATATTTATTGTGGTATTATTTTACTACCTATTCTAGAGGGTTAAGGTTGTAAAGTAAATTTGTGAGATCAGTCCCACCCCCCACCCATCTTCCTCCAGCATTCCACATTCCCCTCTCCCTCCACTCAGACAGAATCAACAATGTAAGTATTTTATGGACTCTATAAAGTATTTCCACGTTAAGAACCTATTAAAAAGAAAGGACTCTTCAGAACTGATGCTCATGGAATAAATGTTCACAATTAATTCTCAAGAACCTGCTTTAGCTGTATCCAAGACCCCATTCATTGCACCAAATATATACAAATGTGTATCCTTGAATTACATTTGTATTTCAAACATGGACAAAGTATGTAGAACATCACAATGTAATTTCCTTGTAAGAAAAGTAAGTATTAACGTCTTAAAGCAAGAGCAAATACCCAGCAATCAATTCATGAGTCAAACAGATCGTTCACACTCTGTACAATTGGTAAAATATACAAGTTTGCAAGACATATCACGCAAAAAAAAAGTTGTCAGAGACATACATGTACCAGACATGTCAACAAAACTGTAGCACATGCCTCAATATGATTGTTTTCAATTTGTAAGTTAGAGCAGAGGATTACAACAGACCACAAATCATTCACATACAAATAACTGTTCCACATGGAAGAGTTTACTTAAAAGAACATAACACTGACATTCACATCTCCACACCTTAAACAATTAATCTCCAATTCAGAGGGCAAATAACACGGGGTAATATTGAGATAAAATACAAAATCACAAAAGTAAATACTGTAGCCAAATAAAGATTAAAATCTGTTCCGTTTAAGAAAAAAAGACAAAAATAAAAGCAGGATAAATTTCTTTTTAAAACATTAAACCAAGCATGCTGTTCAGGAAAGTCAGGATATCTAGCAAAACAGCCAGTAGCCCTGTTCCCTGTCTGAACTGTGTTCATAATTTCTTTCCTCAGTGGCGGATTCATGCAAAAGTTAGAACCACAAATTCCCAGACAAAGGCATCTGTCTGAGTACAAGATTCCAAGACTCCTCCCTTTTGTGTTCAAGAGAATGCACTCCCAACGCTGTGCATTTTCTTACTGACCATGCTTAACTCATAACTGCTCAACAGGACAGGAGAGTTCACCAGGGAAGTAACTGGAGAACAGTATGCACATCTTCCAAGTCTTCATGCACATCCCCACACAACACTAAACTCAACTTCTTGATTATTCACAGAAGTTGATATTCATTATCTTTCTGAGCAATGGAAATAAAACAGAAAGTATGCCACAAAACACAGTCAACAGATCCCACGGATCTGCATATCTAGTCTTACCACACATTATCAGAAAGCTTTGAAGACTTAAAAAGTGCAGTTTACAATTTGTAATTTCTCTGTTCAACGCATGTTCTTAAGAGGAAACAAGCAGCATACAGTTTGTATTTACAAGGATTTCGAAACAGTAGCATCCTCTGATCTATACAACCCTTAACTTTTCACTTATCTTCATCTGCATCACTTTGTGCATGTCACAAGGGACTGCAACTTGCCCCCTGTTCTTCTTCTCTTTCTTGAAAATAAGCTTTACATACTAAACCATTCTACACAAGAGCATTCGGAAGCTGTGTGTGGTTTGTGAATATGTAAAACAAGATACAGGCATTCATCAACACCTGTCTGAGGCATATTTCATATATCTAGTGGCCTAACCAAGCTAGCCATGTGGGATTGAGGCCAAGGGAGCCGCAGGAGCCAATAACTCAACAGATCCTTCTGGGGTAGATAAGAAACAGCCATAGGCAGCCTGCATCCACCTCCACTTGTCAGGGTTTGGCCTGCAGAGGAGGGGGGGTGGGGGTGGGGGCGGCCCAGCCATAGCTGGGAAAGACACTGGCACAGGCCAGGAGGGAAGCAAACAACAGGACTGCTGCAGGGAAACCAGCGCAGAGTCCAGCCAGCCACAGACTAGTCATTAAACCAGCATGCTCCCTTGGAGGCACAGAGCTGAAGTGTGTAGGCTAGAGTGTCTGTGTGCCCTTTCCTAGTAGCATGTGCTGCCTATCCTCCCCTCTCAAATGCTACTGATTAGAAGATCTTCCTTACCACTGCCTTACCCCTTGATCCTGACTCCTTTCCTTTGATCAACAACACTAACTTACCCCTTGATCCTGACCCCTTTCCTTGAGTCAGTAACACTAATATACCCCTTGATGATGACCCCTTTACCCTTTGATGACCCCTTTCCTTCAGCAACAACAGCCCTAACTTACCCCTTGATCCTGACCCCTTTACCCCTTGATCCTGACCCCCTTCCTTCAGTGCCCAGTCCCCTAGGAAGCCCTGCAGCTGGCCACAATGGTCCTCATGAAGTGCCATAGGTATCTATGCTCCATACAGACAGGTATGGTCTGTATGCCCTTAACTGCTGGTCACAGTGGTCCTCATGAAGTGCCATAGGTATCTATGCTCCATACAGACAGGTATGGTCTGTATGCCCTTAACTGCTGGCCACAGTGGTCCTCATGAAGTGCCATAGGTATCTATGCTCCATACAGACAGGTATGGTCTGTATGCCCTTAACTGCTGGCCACAGTGGTCCTCATGAAGTGCCATAGGTATCTATGCTCCATACAGACAGGTATGGTCTGTATGCCCTTAACTGCTGGCCACAGTGGTCCTCATGAAGTGCCATAGGTATCTATGCTCCATACAGACAGGTATGGTCTGTATGCCCTTAACTGCTGGTCACAGTGGTCCTCATGAAGTGCCATGGGTATCTATGCTCCATACAGACAGGTATGGTCTGTATGCCCTTAACTGCTGGTCACAAGACACAGTCCTGTGGAACATGTCAGCTCACCATCGTTTTCCTTCTTGTCTTCAACAGATGGCTCAGGGACATACACTGTCATTCACAAAGCATTGATGGGATCAAACATAACTTTTTGCCATAAGTGATGTAAAACATTATTTTTTCAAGGGTAAATCAAATGCAGACATACTGCTGTTAGCTTCTATTTCAGGCACATCACGGAGCTACACCAAGTTCAAGTCTTAATTTCTTGCGATTATTCTTCTGCTCACTTCCCGGTCAATTCTCTGTTCATGCTCAGAGCACATTTCAACAATCCAGATCACCATGCCCTTTTATGTGGTCTCTAGTCTGCAGGATTTTACTCTTTACAGATGTCACCAGGCAGGCGACTTTCTGTGTGGCACAATTCCCAAGTTGATAGCTGAGCACGAGGTTTCGTCTGTCAGATGATCAAAATGCTGCAAACATACATCATTATGTTCTCCGAGCTGCGCGCTGAACAATCTCCTCCTATACTTCACACGTCATACCTATGTGTAAAGAAAAAAAAACAGAAAAACCTGACAACAAGCTTTGCCACTTTTTTCTTTTACCAAATGTTAATGGGAAACTGATCAATTTCAAGAACACTTAATACATAATAACAGCAAAAAAAAAAAAAAAAAAGAGACCCCTTTCATGTCTCTGCCAAAGTACTGATACATATATACAAATATATGTATACATATATATATATATATATATATATATATATATATATATGTGTGTGTGTGTGTGTGTGTGTGTCTGTTCGTGCATGTGTTCGTGTGTGTGTGTGTGTGTGTGTGTGTGTGTGTGTGTGTGTGTGTGTGTGTGTGTGCAGTAAAGTTCCATGATTTGCGCTATTTGTGAACAGAGTCCTGTGGGGTCTGTGGGACAATGGTGTGGCTCCCCCTGACCTGACCCAGTCTCAGCATCAGTCATTCCAGTTGCACCTCCACCAACGCTTCCTCCTTGTCCAGCATTACACAGTGAGAGAGTGAAGCTAACTGCACACAGAGTGGGCCAGCCACATTCCGACCTACAGGCCGGTCAGAACAGACACAGACACACAGACAGACACACAGACAGACAAGCACTGCCGTAAGCTCTCCCTGTCTAACACAGTCCCCGCTGTCAGTGTGGAGAGGTTCTGCAGGCAATGATGCTACACTGGGGGACAGGACACAATGGCTGCCAGAGTCCCTTACATGCAGTCAGGTCCCGTTACTGTTGCGGTGTTCGAGCGGCGCTCTCATGTTGTCATGGTAAGGGGTGTGGGTGGGGGCCGTGCCGTACAACTTGGAGACCTTTTTGTTCATGTTAGCCATGATCTGAGAGGACATGTTGAAACCACTGATGATCTCGTCCTTCCACTGGTTGATCAGCACACGATCCTGAACACAGGACACAAGGGGGTCACCATAACTGATCTAGAACTGTTAGCTACCACCAGCTTTTTTCTGTGTACATGTAACACTACCACATGCAACTTCACTATTTTGAAAGTATGAAAAGTTTAATGACCAATGCATGCTGGTAACCATCATTTGGATTAGGACTGGGGCATTTGAATGCTTAAACAGAAGTAAAAATCTTGCTTAAGAAAAGCCAATTTTCATTTACAATTTTTCAAAACTGTCATTAACCTCCAGATTGAAAGGAAAAAAAATTACATTTTGAAAACACATGATCAAATGCCTACAGTCCGTGGGAATAAGCCCATGTGTTGATTCAAACAGTTTTTCCTCATTCACAACCCAAACATCCTACCCCCTTCTTTCTCATCTACTGTTCTTTATGCTGATCTCCATCTACCCCCTCTTCCACTCTAAATCACTGAATTCAGCAAGAGAACACACTGCATCTCATATGCTCTGAACCTGAACCTGGCTTATTCAAACATGACAACAAATTCATTAGAAAAAAAAAAAAATCAAAACTGTGCTTATATCCAAATGCTAAAGAACGAGGAATATGATCTGTGAAATACGAGGTCATAATGAGAAGAGGCATCAAAGACCAACTCTTACAGGTGAGGTGATGGCGATTTTCTGGTCAGTCTTGAGGTGAATAACAATACAGTTGTCCGTCTTGTTGATCTTCTGGAACTCCGGGTACACTTCTCTGATGTCCAGCATGGAGATGAGCTGAACAACACCAGCATGTAATTACCATTTTCAGTGTATCTACAGCAATACAGTTCTTCAGCTTTTCCGTTACCATGTACATTACAGGCGTGAAACCACCTACACCTGCTGTTGCACTTTCCAATCCATAACATACTTCCATAAGACTGTAAAACTTAGTAATTCTGGACATGTTCACACAAAAAAGTGCAAAACGACTAACATTTGAAATATATTACAAAGCTTGGTCAATTCACAAAACCATAGCTTTCGAAACTCCGTGACATACGTGAAAGGCAGACACAAGGCGAAGGCATAATAACTGACTTCAAGGGGCACTTGCTTGTGCATGAGCATACACTTTTTTAAAGTTAAGGGATAAGGAAGTCTGGTTCTTCACTGATCAACTGATGTTCTAATATGGACCTTTTTTCAATATGACCACATGAGGGTGCAAAACATGTTTGAAACAAACCACAACACCCATTATGGAGTTCAACAACATGACTATGCTTTTCAGTTAGATCTACTGCCGTTCACCATTCTATTTTGAATCAAAGTGTAGAAATGAGGCTTAAAAAAGAAAATTGAAACCAACAGCAACAAAAAGTAGCCCATAGCATAATTACGAACTGAGAAAGTGACTAAATCATCTCAGTCTGAATCAGGAAAGAACTTGAATCTTTCAAATTCACCCTAAATCACAACAGTGGATGTCAATTAAAAGTAGAAAGAACAAAATTAATGAAATGAGGATATGCTGCATGGCCTGTTGTGGCAGCGTATCCAAATATTCTCCTATTTTCCTGAACTACTACAGGTGCCCTTGTGCATACACTGATGTGCAAAGCCAGTGCACAGGTGCAAAAGACCAGCAAGACTTACGCAGTCACCTCCAGTGTGAACAGAGCATTTTCACGATACAAGCATACTCAAATGTTCACCATTTTTTACATCCCAAGCATCACCAGAAGAGAAGCAGGTGTTTCTGTTGCTTTTGAATAGTTCCTTCTCCATCACTCTCATCCTCTGCAGTCTTTCATATAAAGCACTCCACCTAACAATTTTACTTTTTTATGTTTGAAACTTGCTTTTGTTAATCATGTCATGCATGTGCACGTAAAGGAAGGAACAGGACTGGTGCACATGCGTGCGGGCATGTGTGCGTGTGCGTGTGTGTGTGTGCACGCGCGCGTGCGTGTGTGTGAATGGAGGAAGGAAGACAAGGGTGGGGGGGCAAGATGGGCACAGCAAGAGCTTTGTGGTGTCAGAGTGCTACAGAAATGCCCCATTCTTTTCTTTATGGCCATATCATCCATATCATTTCATCCTTTATTATCACTATCACTAACACTATATCCTTACCATTCCTCACTACTGTCAATCTTTTTGAGTCACCCACCTCCACTGTCTTGTTGTGGGTGACCTGGCCATCACGTGTCTTGTGGTAGAACTCCAGGCGGTTGGGGTAAAGCTTAAGGTGCTTCCTCTGCCAGGTCTGGAGGAAGGGACCTCCCAGCTTCAGCACCTCCCCTTCCACAATGCAATCTGTGGGACCAGCTGCACACCACACAATCACAATCAGAACGCAATCTGTGGGGCCAGCTGTACACCACACAATCACAGTCAGAATGCAATCTGTGGGGCCAGCTGTACATCACACAATCACAATCAGAATGCAATCTGTGGGGCCAGCTGTACACCACACAATCACAGTCAGAACGCAATCTGTGGGGCCAGCTGTACACCACACAATCACAGTCAGAACGCAATCTGTGGGGTCAGCAGTACACCACACCATCACAATCAGAATGCAATCTGTGGGGCCAGCTGTACACCACACCATCACAGTCAGAATGCAATCTGTGGGGCCAGCTGTACACCACACCATCACAATCAGAATGCAATCTGTGGGGCCAGCTGTACACCACACCATCACAGTCAGAATGCAATCTGTGGGACCAACACACCATCACAGTCAGAATGCAATCTGTGGGGCAGCTGTACACCACACCATCACAGTCAGAATGCAATCTGTGGGACCAACACACCATCACAGTCAGAATGCAATCTGTGGGGTCAGCAGTACACCACACCATCACAATCAGAATGCAATCTGTGGGGCCAGCTGTACACCACACCATCACAATCAGAATGCAATCTGTGGGACCAACACACCATCACAATCAGAATGCAATCTGTGGGACCAACACACCACACCATCAGAATGCAATCTGTGGGACCAACACACCACACCATCAGAATGCAATCTGTGGGGCCAGCACACCACACCATCAGAATGCAATCTGTGGGACCAGCACACCACACCATCAGAATGCAATCTGTGGGACCAACACACCACACAATCAGAATGCAATCTGTGGGACCAACACACCACACAATCAGAATCAGAATGCAATCTTAGGGCCAGCTGCACACCACACACTCAGAATGACTGTTCCACCATGTCGGAATCACAGTTCTGTAATGCCATCTCTGGCACCAACTGCACAGGCCAGCAGCTCACAACACAATCAGAATCACAGCTCCACTGCACACGACACAATTGGACAACAAAATTAGAATCACAATTCAACAATGCGGTCTTTTAAGCCAGCTGCACACAACATAACCAGGGTCAAAGTTCAACATGTTGCAACACAGGAGCTGGAAACCCTTTCATCCATACTTTTCACTAAAAATCTGTGTAAAATCAAATCTGATTGTCTTACGTTGCTCATTAATGCAATGTGTTATTTGACAAACTGATAAGTGAAAACACCAGCCAAAAATCTGTTGGTGTTGTTTTTTTTTTTAGCTAAATCAGATCAGGAATCAAGCACAACAGCAAACATCAGATGCTTACCCAGGTTAACATCATCGATCTTCCCTGGTTTGGCTTTGCGTTTCTGCTCCAGTTTGTCCGTTTCCACGTTGATGGCAGCAAACACTGTCTCTGCCACCTCCTGCTGCCAGCGTTCTGACACCACCAATGGGAAGTTGCGGTACAAATCTTGGTCTGCCTCTGTAAGCTGCAGGCATCATAATGGAAAAAAAAAGTTATTCATGGTATATATGAACCTAAACAAAAGTGACATTAACATAAAATTAACGTTATTATAATTTCACTTTTGACTAGATTAAAAAAGTGGCATTAAAGTAACATTAAGTCTCTTCCCTTCTCTGTCGTTCTAGTATCATCACTACATTCTGTCTGTCCTCTGCTGTTCTTTTGAAGTATGTAATAGGTTTTGGTGATGTACGCGAAAAAAAGTGACATAAAACACTTTATTCAGGAAAGACTTACTGTTTTGGCTCATTGAAGTGTATGAACATGAACAGATCAGACGGATAAAAAAAAGTGTGATTCCATGGCAATGTGAATGACATCAGTATTGATTTTGATCTAAGTTTGGACATGGTTAAATGATGTGAATCTCACTCTTCCATTTTCAGATGATCTGGCTACCTATCTTTCATGTCCATTTCAGAGACATTTCAGGTGTGAAGGCTTGTTTTTTGCTTTGCATTGGCACATGGTTGCAGGAATATTGTTAGCTGATTTATGAATGTCTCAGATGAATCTAGTCAAAAGTGAAATTATAATTGAAATTACTGTGAACTAATAACGTTAAGTCCTTAGCCTAAACAGAACTAGTTGAGACACGGGAATCAAGATCTAGCAGAATCAACAGATATCAGCTATAAGGGATCTGACAGAAAAATGGGCGATCAAGGAAAGCATGCCATTAGTGGGTTGACCTCCAGTTTCTAACTTCAACAGAACTTGCAGTGAAATGGTGTGGGGTAAATGGACATCATAAGGAAAATATGCCAGCACAGTACCACAGAAACACCATAAAGAACGTGTGAAACAAAATACAAACAAAAAAGGAATTGCTGACAAAACCTGGCAGAAATGTACTCTTCAGCGGAACACGAACATGCTCTTCAAGTGCACACACATCAGAGAGCACTGGTGCACACAAACACACTGAGATGAAACTGGGAACTGAGCCTAAACAACCCCCACAATACCAATGACACATGGATTTAATGCAATGATGCATGCTTCAATTCAATCCAGAAACACTGAAGAAATCAGACACTACACAGTGCAAGCAAAAGTGTCACAACCACTGTTACGCAACAGCCAATAGTCCCAGGGCAAAACAGTCATGATCCAACAGCACAGCACAACCACCATGATCCTCAGTGATTACTGTATCTCATTACCTTGATACCCTTTGTGTCCTCTTCATCAAAAGAGCCAATATCAAAGGCATCAGCTGCATTCACTTCACCCTTTGGAGGGATCAGAGGTGGGGGGTATTTCTGAGGTACACCTGTGTCCAGTCAATGCCTTTGAAGAATGTATGCTCTTTCACTTCTTGAGCTCTGAGCAACACACAGAAAAACATGTTCAATTACCATTACATCTTCGTTGAAATGTCATCAAGTTAATCAAATCAGATCATGTTCCCAATACCCCAGCTGACTGCAAGGGGCTATAGCATGCCTGATATCTTGTAACCAGACATTTCTATTTAGTGAGAAGAAAAGTGGAGGGGAATGGGAGTAAAGGGTTGTAGTCTCTTTATAGGTGAAAACATTCCAAATTTTCCTGATGGCACAAAGAAATGTGTAGAGCAAAACACCACTGACAATGACCAGAGGTAAGGGTCAGTATAAATAATATAATATATATATATTATATATTATATATATATATATAATATATATATATATATATATATATATATATAGCCAGTAGTATGGGCAGTATATATATATATATATATATATTATATTACTGAAGTAACTTTTCTGTTGTCGCGTACCAAAACACGAGTTACATGCGCCCAATAGCTCTTTTGTGGAGCTGTAGAACACCAACGAATGCTGCATACGAATATTTGAAGGTCAGTTTAGGGACTAACTTGTGGAGCAATAAGCTACTTTCTACAGTATGTGTTGGAGGAGACATGACAAATCAAATTTGTGGCCTCCGATTTGAAACTGCAGTGTTATGTATGTGTCACGTAGCAGCCAGTAACACTGGGCCGTATCATTTCACATTACTTTCTTTACTCAAAACCAATCTTGGGTCAATAATTTATCTAACACTGTTTACTGTTATGCATTTTTCAATAGTTTGCTATGAAGAATTTGCTGACTGCGAAAATGAGGTTGTGTAATTGGGGAGAAAAAAAACCGATGAACTCTGAGACCCGAAAATTTTGCCAGTAAAAATTGGGTCCCCTCCAATTTTTGTTTATTCAAGTTACAAGCACCACAGCAATTTGCTGTGTTATGTAAATCACCTTTCTAAATAAAGCTCTGAATCAGTAGTATGGTTTACAGGTATCTAACAGCTGTATTTCTAAATGATTATGAAGAGATCAAATTTTTAGGCAAATGAGAACAAATTTAATACATCCGTGTTGTAACAAATGTAGAATGATGCCACTTAGTTCACCTTCATGCTGGAGTGGTATCCAAGTTACATGCACCACAACATTCTGATACATTATGTAAATCGTTTGTCTGAGTTAAGCTCCAAGTCAGCAGTATGATTTATAGGTGTCTAACAATTACATTTCTAAATATTCTTTACCTTGATTATTAACAGACAGAATTTTTAGACAAATGAGAAGAAAAAAGAAAGGAACAGCAGTGTGCATCTGTCATTGATTTCAAGAACAAGGTTTGATGTCAAGCTATTTATTTCAGTGGTCACTGAACTAGTAGGATTTTTTACTTCTGACCTTGAAGTAGATGTTTTCAAAACCTTTAAATATGGAAAATAAATCAACACATTGGTTTATGAAACATGTATCGTTGAAAAAAAAAAGTTTACCTATCCTAGTATGTAGATCAAAAATCTTTGCTAACATTTCAAAGAAAATTAATGATCTAAAATACATTTCAAAAAATTTTAAATAGTGACCCAAGATGTTTCTGTGCTGTGGACTTATGTTCACAGGGCATGGGTAGGAGAGTTAGTGATGAGTAGAAAGAGTTAAGAGAGTGAAAAAAGGAATATCACAGGGTTTGTTTTTGTTTTTTAACATTATAAGTTGATTTGTAGGTTTGGTGTCATGCATTAAATGTGTCATATTTTTATTTAACTCATCACATTATCAAAGCAAAAACGGAATTATTTGTGAAACTGCTATATTATGAGTGCTTGTGTATTGCTTTCTATGAAAACTGATACTAAAATATATTTTTGATGCCACACGTTCTATGAGGAAAATTTGTTTGAGTGCAAAAAATGTGTGCATGGCTACGTTGTTTGGTTTTATTGCCATAACCAAATGAAAATGATTGACAGTACAAAATAATGTTACAAAGTCCTTAATATATATACATCTAAATCTAAACTTGTTTAAAGCCGCCAAACTAAAAAAAAAAATTTCCATGGTGGTATGCACTTGGTGTCCTAGGTTACACATGCCGCACGATAATGACAATATTTTTTCAAAATCAATGTGACTAACATCAACATTTCAGTTTTATGTTTCCCCAATAATGAAACTAGACATGCTTAGCAATCTTTTACAGTCATTAGCTATTTAAAATAAATAAAGTCAATTTTTCAGTATCCATGTCACAATTGTGGGCATATTTCAGAATGACCCATAGATATAGATACAGATATATATATATATATATATATATAAAATGCTGAACAGCAAAAAGTCTCCTTTTCTGCTCAATACCACACTCCGTTTCTGCCACAGCTGAATTTAGCAGCCAACCTGAAACTCTTGATTACAGATGATTTAGCAGCTGATTCTAGCATTGTAAAAGCCTATCTTGTAAGTTGGTATAACTGTGCTCCCCAATTATGTAGTTAAAATGTTAATCTGAACGCTACCACCAAGAGTAAAACGTTTACTATTTGGGGCTTTTTGTTACGTTCCAAGGTCATTGATACTACACAAGCAATATAAAAAAATCTCACCCTTTTCCTTTACATCCCAGTCTGTCCTCCACGTCCCGTCTCAGCAGACCTTCCAGAAGGCCCTTCATCTCTCCTGACATCGAGTCTGGCAAGTCTATGCTCTGTCACATGTACACACACACACACACACACACACACACACACGACATTGCAGACACAACAGGCATGAACATACTGTATGAAAACAGTAACAGGTCATTCAATGTCTTCAAAACTCAAATTAGCCGTCATGACGTTACAGAATATTTTCATTCCTAATACTGATTACACCTGCAATACCCAATATGGCACTGTTATTAACTATTCAAATGCCTAACTGCAAATATTAAGTAACCTGCATATTTTTCAAAATGTGAATATTAATTTAAATTTGAAGGGAAAAAATCTTGACAGTTCTAAATCTGAGGGAAGTCTATTATTTTTGTATTTCTAATACGGGGAGTTTTCAACCATAATCCCTATTTGGGTTCTGTAAACTTACCACATTCACTTTATTTTCAACTCAACAATTGCACAGATGCAGGAACATATAGCAATCCTACTCCTTCTGCTTCCTACTCACCATGGTCATGGTCATCCGGTCGATTTCATGCTTGTCCTTGGTTTTGTGCTGCCTGAAGGGGCTGTGTCTGCACAGCAGGACACACCCATCTTCACCACAGCCAACAGTTACCATATACAACACACAGCAGGACACGCCCATCTTCACCACAGCCAACAGTTATCATATACAACACACAGCAGGACACGCCCATCTTCACCACTGTCAACAGTTATCATATACAACACACAGCAGGACACGCCCATCTTCACCACAGTCAACAGTTACCATATACAACACACAGCAGGACACGCCCCTCTTCACCACAGCCAACAGTTATATACAACACACAGCAGGACACGCCCCTCTTCACCACAGCCAACAGTTATATACAACACACAGCAGGACACGCCCCTCTTCACCACAGCCAACAGTTATATACAACACACAGCAGGACACGCCCCTCTTCACCACAGCCAACAGTTATATACAACACACAGGACATGCCCGTCTTCACCACAGTCAGCAGTTATATACAACACACAGCAGGACACGCCCATCTTCACCACAGTCAACAGTTATCATATACAACACACAGCAGGACATGCCCGTCTTCACCACAGTCAACAGTTATCATATACAACACACAGCAGGACACGCCCGTCTTCACCACAGTCAACAGTTATCATATACAACACACAGCAGGACACGCCCATCTTCACCACAGTCAACAGTTATCATATACAACACACAGCAGGACACGCCCATCTTCACCACAGTCAACAGTTATCATATACAACACACAGCAGGACACGCCCGTCTTCACCACAGTCAACAGTTATCATATACAACACACAGCAGGACACACCCATCTTCACCACAGTCAACAGTTATCATATACAACACACAACAGGACACGCCCATCTTCACCACAGTCAACAGTTATCATATACAACACACAGCAGGACACGCCCCTCTTCACCACAGCCAACAGTTATATACAACACACAGCAGGACACGCCCGTCTTCACCACAGTCAACAGTTATATACAACACACAGCAGGACACGCCCATCTTCACCACAGTCAACATTTATCATATACAACATTAATTTCCAACATTTCTTCTTCCTATGTTCCTAAATGAACACTCTGTGGTTCACCACTAGTAAAATTTGGCATATGCAACAGATTTTAATCCCACTGATAAGGTAGCCACATTCTGTCTTCTGGTATGTTGCCTAAATATGACACCATGTGCATGTATTTCATTTTCCTGTCATGCATCCTTCTACAACACAATGGCCTACTCTTCTGTAAAAGGTGGAACAGGATTTAACTTATGTACAAGACCATTTATGTATACCTGCACACATGAGATCTCTGACTAATGTCTTATCCAAAGGACTAGAAGAGGATTGGAGTTACACGGGCATTAACTTTGAAGCGAAAATCTCATCCAAACTGGCCATCTCCAGCAGATTTCAATCCCCAGACCTTGTAACAAGAGTCTGATGCCTTACCCACAAGGCCAGCTAGCCACTTCTAAAGTAAGAAAAAAAACACACAGACCTTTGCCATTCAACGTTCTTCAATTCAATATTCCCTTGTCACTTTTGGCATGCATTCTACACCTGTGATTTTCAGTCAGAAATTTTAGCTGAGGTAGCTGATGGTGATGATGTTCTCTGATGAAAAATTCAAAGACCTCTTTCAAAATTTGGAAATGTGAGTTTATAATTCACCAATAGGTTTTTATGGCCTCAGTTTATTCAGGCCCAGCTGGGAAAATAGGGTCTATTAAGAGCTGTTCATAAAACTAAAAATTCCTTAACAATAGTTGATGAAGTGTTTTGTGATACAAATTAAATAACGACCTCAAGAAAAAGTATTACTGTGATAAAATATCAACTCATACAATATGTGAAATCAATTTATGACATCTGCAGTGCTTCAATAACGGCAGTTAAAACAAAAAAGTTTACGGATGAACTGCCAGAAAGTCTACCACTCCACACCGTTTACAGCCCTACTGACACAGAGGCTGGTACAGGCAGCTGAAGGTCTGTCAACGTGCTATTCTGAGAGCGAGCACTAACGTATCTTCTGACATGGGTGGCCACCTTACCCCTTCAGCAGCTTGTAGAGCATGCATCCAAAGGAGAACCAGTCAGCACTGGAGTCATAGGACTGTCCCTTCATCAGAACCTCTGGTGCCATGTATCCATGTGTCCCTCTGGAAACAGCAAGATTCACGATGGATCAATTCATGAAAGATAGGCTTGGAAACAAGGCATGGAACTTGCAGGACAACACACACACACACACACAGAGCGTTTTATACACATGTTCACACACATACACACACATAAACTCACACACACGTACAAACAAGGTGCCTCATACAGGATCTACATTGAAAATCAAGGGATTTTTTTTAAATACAACATTTGGAGGACCTTACTAGCACTAACAAATACAATTTGTGACTTCCCTAGAACCGACACAAGCATTTGCTTGCATGAATATACATTATCATACAGCCTTCATTTCCACTTTCAAAGAAAATTCTGATCTACACTGCAACTATTCCTTTCCATTGCTGTCCACAGTCATCTGTTCACAGCCAGGTCACATCTTTGGTGTGGACTGATGACACTATGCATGGACTGCTTTTCTAAATGTACAGACTCTCCATCAAATCCAACACCCAACAAGACCTTCTGCATTCTCTGGTATCATACATACACTCACCAGTCACAAACACACAACACACTCACACAAGCAGTAACTCACACGCTAGCATGTGGCCGCTTTTTGGAGAAGTCACAGGCCAACCCAAGGTCTGATATCCTGACATGTCCATTTTCATCGAGCAGAATGTTGGCAGGCTGCAACACAGTGCTGTTCTCATGGAGTAACAGTTCAACACTACCTGTCATACATGTGATCCTGCTCTGCCAATCAGCAACACCATAGAGACAGCACCTTATGCACATTGGTATTCCATGGTTCCCCCAACAGCAATCAACTGTCTTGGCCGTTTCACAGATTGATATCATTTATTCACTCTTTTGTTTTTTGTTCATTTTCTTTTTGCAGCTAACCATCTTCAGTGAGAACAACAACAAAACTCCTGATGACATAGTTCATATAAGTGCAGCAGAATACTGCAGCCTCTGAGAACATAGCAGGCAACAAGTACAAATTCTTCACAGTTCTTCCTTATAACAATCTCCCCTCCCCCACTTCAATAAATTTTCCAGAAGAAGAAGAAAGAGAGAAATTTATAAAGAAACAACAACATTGGTTTGTTGCAGGTTCACAAGACTGAATGCAAAAGACAGATATCTGTGAAGATACACATCCAATGGGCCGTTTCCATTTTGTGAAAAGGTGCTGTTCCCACTAACCTCCATCATCTCAGGAGAGAGGCATTCTCTATCCATGTCTCTAATCCACCCACTTTCCTTTATCCTTCCTTTTTTTCATTTATATAAAACTGTCTTTTTCTATAATTTTTATTCATTCAATTCCCTACAAACCTTTTTTCTTTATCTTCCATTCTTCCCCTTCCCCAATTCCCATACCCACTTGTGTTTCTTCTACCATCTCCACAAACAAGCAGGGCTGAGACAATCTTCTTCAAGTTTCAAAGCAAAAGTAACTCCCTTTTCATCTCTGATTCAGTTTGTTGTGAATGTGGCATACAAACCAAAATTCACTGACGTGCTTTCTGTGTTTCCAAATTCTCTCCCTTTCTCTCCACTCACCCCTCCCCTCCCACCATCTTTTAACCCTCCCACCATCTTTTAAAACATCTAGACAGAAATGCAATTCTGAACAGTCCTTGAACCCCCTCTTCTGATCTCCCTGCCCCTCTCTCCTCCCATTCTCCCATTCTTTCTCCCTTTTCATTCTTCCTCCGCCTTATTTTGGTTTTTGTTTTATATCAAATGGATCTTAAAGCCTTTACCTTCAAATCTCTGTAGACAACGAAGCGGCTGTGCATGTGTTCCAGGCCCAGCATGACTTCAGCAGCGTAGAATCGAACCTCCTTCTCCGTAAAGACCCCATGCTGGGAGAGGTGGTAGTGCAGATCACCGCCATTCATGAGGTCCAGGATGAAACAAAGCTTCTCCGGGGTTTGAAATGCGTAGGTCATGCAGACAATGAAAGGGCTGCCTTCCTGTGTCATGGACACAAGATTTCACCATATAATCCAACAAACAATGAGACAAAAAGCAGAGGGATATGAACAGTCAGAAATGAAGAGAACAAAATAATCAAGCGGTCTGCTGAGTGCATGTTCACCCTGGTATGTCCACCAGGTTCCTACCATGATATGTGCACCCCGATATGTCCACCAGGTTCCTACCCTGATATGTGCACCCTGATATGTTCACCAGGTTCCTACCATATGTGCACCCTGATATGTCCACCAGGTTCCTACCCTGATATGTGCACCCTGATATGTCCACCAGGTTCCTACCATATGTGCACCCTGATATGTTCACCAGCTTCCTACCCTGATATGTGCACCCTGATATGTTCACCAGCTTCCTACCATGATATGTGCACCCTGATATGTTCACCAGGTTCCTACCATATGTGCACCCTGATATGTTCACCAGGTTCCTACCATGATATGTCCACCAGGTTCCTACCATGATATGTGCACCCTGATATGTCCACCAGGTTCCTACCCTGATATGTGCACCCTGATATATGCACCCTGATATGTCCACCAGGTTCCTACCCTGATATGTGCACCTGATATGTGCACCCTGATATGTCCACCAGGTTCCTACCATGATATGTGCACCTTGATATGTCCACCAGGTTCCTACCTATAGTGCCCCTGATATGTGCACCCTGATATGTGCACCCTGATATGTCCACCAGGTTCCTACCATGATATGTGCACCTTGATATGTCCACCAGGTTCCTACCCTGAAACGTGCACCCTGATATGTCTACCAGGTTCCTACCATGATATGTTCACCCTGATATGTCCACCAGATTCCTACCATGATATGTGCACCTTGATATGTGCACCCTGATATGTCTACCAGGTTCCTACCATGATATGTTCACCCTGATATGTCCACCAGGTTCCTACCCTGATATGTGCACCCTGATATGTCCACCAGGTTCCGACCATGATATGTGCACCTTGATATGTCCACCAGGTTCCTACCCTGATATGTCCACCAGGTTCCTACCACATGTGCACCCTGATATGTCCACCAGGTTCCTACCATGATATGTGCACCTTGATATGTCCACCAGGTTCCTACCATGATATGTTCACCTTGATATGTCCACCAGGTTCCTACCCTGATATGTGCACCTTGATATGTCCACCAGGTTCCAACCCTGATATGTGCACCCTGATATGTCCACCAGGTTCCTACCATATGTGCACCCTGATATGTGCACCAGGTTCCTACCCTGATGTGTGCACCTTGATATGTCCACCAGGTTCCTACCATGATATGTGCACCTTGATATGTCCACCAGGTTCCTACCCTGATATGTGCACCTTGATATGTCCACCAGGTTCCTACCATGATATGTGCACCTTGATATGTCCACCAGGTTCCTACCCTGATATGTGCACCCTGATATGTGCACCAGGTTCCTACCCTGATATGTGCACCTTGATATGTCCACCAGGTTCCTACCCTGATATGTGCACCCTGATATGTGCACCAGGTTCCTACCCTGATATGTGCACCTTGATATGTCCACCAGGTTCCTACCCTGATATGTGCACCCTGATATGTGCACCAGGTTCCTACCCTGATATGTGCACCCTGATATGTGCACCCTGATATGTGCACCCTGATATGTCCACCAGGTTCCTACCCTGATATGTGCACCCTGATATGTCCACCAGGTTCCTACCCTGATATGTGCACCCTGATATGCCAACCAACTTCCTACCATGATAGGTCTTCCAGACTCCAATACATATGTACATAAGACAGCTGCGATGTATCTGCTGTACTAATATAAAACAATGGCGAGCGTGGGTATGAGCTGGTGTGTGTGTGTGTGTGTGTGTGTGTGTGTGTGTGTGTGTGTGTGTGTGTGTGTGTGTGTGTCTGTGTGTGTCTACACAGGCAAACAGAAGAGAGAGGCTGGTTGACAGAAAAGCACTTACCCCTGTGCTGACAAGAGAGAGCATGATTCGCTCATTGAGGGCCAGAGTCTCTCCTCCCTTCATCTTTATTCGTTTCTTATCCAGGCATTTCATTGCATACCTGTTCAACACATATATCTGTGATCAATCATCTGTTACAGCAATGCATGGCTAGCCTATTCAGAACTTTTAAAGCACATTGTGTGTGTGTGTGTGTGTGTGTGTGTGTGTGTGTGTGTGTGTGTGTGTGTGTGTGCGAGTGTGTGTGTGTGTGTGCATGCGTGCGTGCGTGCGTGCGTGTGGGTGAGTGAGAGTGTATGTTGTGAGAAGCGGGATTCATTATATACTTCTTTATCAGTCATACACATTCTGATTTGTTTTGCTGAGCCAGATAACTGTTCAGCGTTTCAGTTCTTGGTCTGGTCTCCACTACAGCTAGTTACGGACTGATGTACATGCTCAGAGTGTCTGTGTTACAACTTCGCTCTGCTGTCAGGTTTATCCACCTGTGATAAAAGGTGTTCCCCTTTGTTTTTCAGGTGATTTTTCTTTATAACATGTGATCCATAAGCTTAACACCCAAAACAGCCATCAATGTTCATGCTTTTTCGTAACAAATACGGCTGTTCCAAGACAGCAAGTATCACTGTTTCAACAACAGTCCTATGAGCCCTCAATCTCTGAAAATAATACAAACTTATCGTAGATCATAATGTGAATATAAATGGACAAAAACAGCACAGAACCAGGCCAATTTTCTACATTTCAGCGACAATCAAAATGGACAAAAATAAGAATGAGATGGACATGAAAAGGAAAAATTAAAGCAGGAAGGCTGCGGGTCCAGGAGGTTGCCTTAGGCCCCCTGGAGGGGTCAAGGGACTGAACCCTTTGTCGGGGGTTAGAGGGCAAAGCCCCCTTAAGCTGCAGGCTTTCTATACCTTGACCTGGGCATCTGGAGACACCTTACCTCCTTTTTACCATGTTATCCACAAGATAACCATTAAAACTGACAATATTACTTACCTGTATGCAGTGGAGTTTACTCAGTTCAAGAAACCGGGGGCAGCAATAATTGTTGTTGACTATAATTTGTATTTACCACCTCTGAAACTTATGAAGACAGCCTGCAGACTGAACTCAAGAGTTTGTGGTGACCAGAATTTGTGCATCTGGTGTTAGAACTCCCTTGTATGGAAAACTTAACTTTTTTTCACTTCAACCAAAAACTTGTGTGGCCTTGTTTCTTCCAGCAAGAATTTCAGCCTGCAACCCTGTATCTCAGGGGGCACATGGGCAGTGGGGTGGAGGTTACTGGTGCAACAGGTATGTGACTTGACTCATAGATTTAAACTGGTATTTGGATTTAAACCTTGAACCCCTAACATGTGTAGTTATCGAAGAATCCAGACAAAAAAACTTGAATAAATTTACAAGGAAAATGAAGATTATCAAATTCTGGGCACAAGTTTATTTCTAGTGGAAGCAAAAATAAACAGTCATGTGAAATTTATTGTTTTGTTTTTTTTTCTTTTTACCGTTTATGAAACAGGTTCTATGTAAGCTGCATTAACAATACACTGGGTGAAAAGCTTGAGGATACACCGATCTCCTGATAAATCATGTGTGAAAAACAAGAGTTGTGCGATCAGTAGGCATGACTGCTTTGCCAGAATAAATCAAGTTGAAATCTCTTTTATACACAGAAAGTTTTAAAAATTACAGACCGAACAATATTTGTTCATTTTACCTACTAAATTAACAAACTGGTGCTTTGTCACACAATAGAAAACCAGGAGTCACAGACTGCCCATTTAAAGTGGCCTTTCAGCTCGCATTAACTGGCAAGATAAAAGCGCAATGAATGTACTTGTATTTGGAGGATCATGCTTAAAAACACTTTTCCTTCTTCCTTTTTTTCACCTTTTTTTTCTTCTTTTTTTTTTTCTTTTTGCGAGCATGCAACTACTTTGTTCCAATGATTGGCGAAAATTCAACGAACTTTAAAAACAAAAACAAAAAATTTGGGAAAAAAAATTCCGGAGACAAGATTCCTGAGCGGTAATTTCACTTACGGATGCTAACCGTAGGAAGGGAAATGTAACCAAACAGCGACAACCCTTGCTGACTTATGTGCGCGAAATGATGTCAAGCTTTGTAAAAATTTTGACAACATGCCCAGAAACATCGAAAAAATTGGCGAGAGAGCATGAATCTATGCCAAATCATGCTGATGAATCGGGTTTGAAAGAAATTTGTGTCAGAAAAAAGCTATTTAACTGTAGTTAATGTAAGATTAGGCGATTACTATCCAGAAGAAGCCTATGCTATGTGGTAGCATGTGAAAACAAAACTTGTTCTGAACACTGGCATTGATCGCAGTCATGTCTTCATTAGGCTCAACCAACAGTACTGCGACTACAGGCCAAAGCAGCATGTACACATTCAGCAAAATGATGAAGGAATGATCAATTTGGAAAAAAAAAAAAAAAACCTGGATCGGATGGAGCAATCACGATGCAGTTTTACCAGAATGTTCAGGGATAAAAAATGGACCCAGACATTTCATGATTTCTGGATCTCCAGACAAACAGCGAGGTCGAATTCTGGTTTCCGGCATTTCCGGATGTATGGTTTGATCCATGGAATTAACAGTTATAATTAAGTCTAGCCAGAGTTCACATGACAGAGCTGCACACCACTCTTCTTTTCATCATACAGCTTGAATCAGCCAGACCCATCTCAGACATTCACTGACAACAAGCATCTTCAGAAGTGGCAAAATGAACACACACAGTCACACAAACGTGGACACACCAACACACACACACACACACACACACACACACACACACACACACACACACACACACACACACACATATCACATTCACACACACAGGGCAACATTTGAAGTATAGACTCACATTTTTCCAGTGTCTGCTTTCCTGCAGCCATACACTTCACCGAAGCCACCACGACCAATAATCCTATGTACACTGAAGTCGTTCATTGTTAACTGCAATCAGTTTCTTATTTTAAATCATGTGTAGTCAAAAATTATAAAAGGGAGAAGAAACAGTCAAAAAAAAAAAAAAGAGGCGACAGAAAGAGAGGCAGACAGAGATCAACACGTTAAACATCAAACAAAAATGAAATTACTGAGCTGCCAAACAAAGGAACAAACAAAGGATAAAACAGACGTAATGCAGTTTGACCTACAGATTCTTTAACACCCATGCCTGACACCTGCGTGTTTGAAAGATTCCGTCTTTGTTATTGATGCCAACAGACCTGACATCACCATGATCAAATGCCCAAGAAAAGTGCCTATGCCATATGATGTATTGACTGTACCTCACAGCATGAACTTTGACGAGTACCTCTCACAACAACTGGAAATCAGCTCTTCTGGCTTTTCCTGCAGGATTCTAGCTCTCGTCTCTGGCAATGTGAACTGATGATAGGAAATACTCCTTCATCCCACGTACCATCAGAGACTGGAACTCCTTAGAACCCCATGCAGTCTCTGCTCCCACCCTCCAGGCATTCCTCTCGAGGGTGCGTGCCCCCCAGTGATTGTGGGTTTTTTGGGGGGGGTTTTGTCTTTTTTTTTTTTTTGCTGTGCGCATGCTTCTTCCCAAAAGTGACAATAGCCATCAGAATGTTGATGCTGGTCGCTCAAGGGAAGAAGAAGAAGGGTTCTATCAGGTTTGCGCAAGACTGGTGTGAGGTCATAAACATGAATATGAATATTACAGCTTCAGTGCAATAATCGCGTCATTTCGTAATCAGCAAAGGCACTGTACAGGAATGCACATGTAATAAAGTTACATAATTCCCAATGTGTCCCCACTTCCATTTGTACAGGAATTCCCAGTGAGAGAGAGAGTGTAAGTGTGTGTGTGTGTGTGTGTGTGTGTGTGTGTCTGTGTGTGTGTGTTTGTGTGTTTGTAAGTGTGTGTGTGTGTGTGTGTGTGTATGTGTTTGTAAGTGTGTGTGTATGTGTGTGTGTGTGTGTGTGGTGTGTGTGTGTGTGTGTGTGTGTGTGTGTGTGTGTGTGTGTGTGCACGCGCTTGTGTGTGCCTGCTTGTGTGCTCATGCATGGATGTGTGCGAGTGTGCGTGTGTAAGCTTTTACATGTGCATGAATGCAGACATGTGCTTTTGTTTCAAATTCAAAATCACAAATTCAGTCAGTTTCATCATTCAAATACTTACATTAATATTTAATTCTAAGTTTTTCCACTGGCAAAACCGGGTATACTTTTCACTGAAACAGAAATACATTTTTCTTTAAAACAAAACACAAAGAAACAAACATCTGTTACCACAAACTGTCTGACATGAATATATCTAATGGACTATCTCTGGCCCCATATCACACTTGCCCTAAAAATCTCTTCCCGTCAAAAATCAAAGCTACATTGTTTGTTTTTGCCGTTTGTTCTTAGACATCAAATACAATTAGTACAATGCCACCATGCAATCTAAAAACATAAACAGAATGAAAGTCAAGGTAAATGGCAAACACATACATACACACATGTACGTTTATTTGCATTCACTCATGTGTAAACAAGCAGACACATACATACATATACACATGTCCAATGTACATATTCATTACATGGATTCATACATAATTACATAAACACCTTCACATGTACATAGATCAATGCAACTAAGACATACCATCTAATATATGATATGTTACACAATTCTATATATTTTCAGGTTAAATGAATATCAATCAAACTGGGAAAGAAATAAGCATGTATGACAGATATTAATATCATGGTTCAAGTACATACATTACAAGTACATCTATTATTCTGGAGTACAACTATCCAGTCCATTTTCATTTATGAAAATTTGATATGTTTTTGAATAAGTGGTTCATAAAATAACCGTTTTGAAAATCAGAATCTACATTAGAGCATCACAGTGAATCAACTCACTGGCCCACTTTCAAATGACAAGCTTTCAGGCCCAATCTAGTTATGTCTCTTAAAGTCCAGAGCTAAGGCATGTATGATAAGCTTCATGTCAGCTTTAAATCTAGTTCAGACGTTTACTACATGCACCAAGACCTGTCACACACAACCTCCCCATCTTGTTTTTACTATTAACCCCAAATCAGAATGCATGAGTGCTCAAAGCAGGACTGACATTAATTACAGCATGCCTATGTGGGACAGGAATTGCACAAGCTGTGATACTGCCCACATCGCAGATAAACTGACTTAAACATGGCTAAATATTGATTTCACTACTATGTCACACTTGTGTCATGTAACAGCACAGAATTCAGATGCACTTGTTCCTGTAATTCAAAATAAACACTTGTCTCCATCACACACATTTAAGCCTTCACTAAATACTCCAGTTCATCGCTTCCCTGATTAAACATACAACCTAGTTGACATTAAAAGTACATCATTTCAACATGTATGACAGTGCTCAAGATTCTTCATAATGCTTACTTTTAAAGAGAATTTCTAACACTTACGTAACTGTTCCTCTGTGTTCAATCAAGAGGTGTGTAAGATTTTCTGCTATGCATAAACAAGCTTTCATCTGAAAAAATCAACCACGAGGACCATGAACAAAACTGGTAACACTGTTCTCCACTTTGTGCAACTTTACTGCCTTTTTGTACTCCGAAATTCAGTTCATAGGAAACATGTCAACAATCCATCATTGTAACAGAAGCCACAGAGGTAGTTGTAACGAGCTAGCTTTACAGCGTGTTTGAATAATCCAGACCGTTTACCCAAAGTAATTCTTCTCAGCTATCAGGCTCTGAGCCACCTGCCATAGTCACCAGACAATTGTCATGACATGTATTATCATTTGTTATAAAGTTCATTAATGTTCACTCTTGTCTCGGCCAATACATAACTATAACTTATAACTTGTCTCGGCCAATACATAACGATAACTTATAACTTGTCTCGGCCAATACATAACTGTAACTTATAACTTGTGTCAGCCAATACATAACTATAACTTATAACTTGTCTCGGCCAATACATAACTATAACTTATAACTTGTCTCAGCCAATACATAACTATAACTTATAACAAAGTTCTAAATTCTGGGTCATTATGCCCAGTTGATACTGTTTCAGAAACGGACTGAACACTGTGAAAAAGGTGGCAAGTAAACATCACCCCAACATGGTCATGCTTTCAAAGCCAGAGTTACACCCTCTTCTTACCGAACCAGCACCTTTCCCCACTTTTCTCACTGTCATCTGAGGTGCTTTTGACTGGATCTCTATAATCAAAGGCCCAACCCTGGGATTATCATGGCAAAAGTGTATGGGCAAGCATGCCTGGTAATCTTATGCATGTTTTCAGAATGGTCATGCTACCAGAAACTAAAGCTGTGGAGGCATAATCTATGACCTACTGCATATGTATTGAATCAAACTTGGTCATTCACCTTCAAAAACCTTTTTAATAAAGTCAGAACAACTCAAAAATGTAAATCAAAGACTGCATGATATAACCTCTTCAATCTTTACATAACAAAAAAAAAAAAAAAACTAATCAAGACAGAGCACAAAGGCTTCAGTCATTTCCCATCTTTACAAAGGCTTCAATCATTTTCTATCTTGACACTATCAAAATGTGCTCCATAAGACAGAAACCTGACCACAAATATTTCTTACTTGAAGACTTACAACTTGTTACACACTCTCAGAAAGTTGAGATACAGATCAAACACACGTGTCTTTGTTGTGCACTTCTTTCAGAAATGTGTGATCAAACACAACACACCACACACACACACACACACACACACACACACACACAACACACACATGCATACACACACACACTTACCTTTGTACAAATCTGTCAAATATATGGCCTCGTAAAGAATTGCAGATCTCCTCAATGTAGGGCTACCAGACACAGAAAAATCAAATGAATACACAGCTTTCTGTCTCCTTGAGATCTTTCTTTCCAACAATCAAATCAAATGAATACACAGCTTTCTGTCTCCATGAGATCTTTCTTTCCAACAATCAAATCAAATGAATACACAGCTTTCTGCCTCCATGAGATCTTTCTTTCCAACAATCAAATCAAATGAATACACAGCTTTCTGCCTCCATGAGATCTTTCTTTCCAACAATCAAATCAAATGAATACACAGCTTTCTGTCTCCATGAGATCTTTCTTTCCAGCAATCAAATCAAATGAATACACAGCTTTCTGTCTCCATGAGATCTTTCTTTCCAACAACCTGTCTCTCTGATCAGGTTCACTGTTAAACTACAGTGTGTACTCACGTCTCATTTAAAAATAAACATTTTCCTTGCTCTTTCTTTTCTGTCAAAGAATCTTTCTTTAAGCCCTATTCTTCATAAAATCCTCCTTTCTTAAAATCCTTTAGCTGCCAGACCCAGTTACACATCTGTGCTGACAAAACAGAAAAACAATCTGTGCACATTTTCTTTCCTTCCTCACTTACTTTATATGAAATTAGTCCCATACAGTACAAATCAGTGAAAAGAAAACTTATAAAATAGACACCCAAAAAGCTGCATCATATACTGATTAGTGAAGGTATTGTACATTCTCTCATTTCCTTGTGTGATGGCTGGACATATCGAAAGCATGGGTGCCCCTGCACACACACCCACACACACACACTCAGCATAGTTGTTCTACACTACTCTTGAACATGAACAATGAACAAAAAAGAAAGAAGTTACTGCAGAGGCAACTGAGAGTAACAGAGAAAAAGCAACAGAGATCAACAACTTACAATTCCATAAAATTTTGAAAAAAAGAAAATGGAGAGAGACAGCGTAGTATGTGTAAGACAGGGGAAAAAAAACCCTCTTTATCCCACCAGGAGTCGCTGGCATATTGATCGAAGTCCAGATCAATAAGATCGTCTGCTTCAACTTCCATGAATTTTCCATCATCAGCATAAAAATTTTCCTCTATTGTCTTAATCATGCTGTGGTTCTTGTATTGCCGAATCAAGTGATAGATAGAACATGTTGTCCATGATGATCATGCTTCACTATTTTGTAAAACATACGTTAGGTCTATGCAGAAATTTGCCCAGCTTCCATAGACTATCTTCTGCTAATATAACAATTAAGTAGTCAATTTGATCCATACAAAAAGAAAGGGCAATAACCACAATCCCTTCCAGTAGCCTTTCATGCTATGCTGAGTGAAGATGAAAGGGTATATGTTTTGAACATACACTGTACTTTCACTTAGCACTGTACCACACCCAAGAAGGATGTACTGTGTACATATGGAAGGCAGGAAAGAGGTTATTCAGATTGTTGGAAATAACTGCACATTTTTTTCTTTTCCTTTCCAGCTTACTACTAACTGTTTAAGTTAATGACAACACACAGAATAAATGTTCACTGTAATAACGATACCATTCACAGCCATCCCTTTATCAGCCTCATGAATTCAAACACTTTCTGCCCAGTGCAGTGTTGTGGGTTGTAGGACCAGTACCTCAAAGATATCTGAGGGCAGCAATCGTGTTTTCTGAGCCTGAGTGAGGGCTTCCTGCACATGGTCCACTGCATCCTTGGAGTAGGTCTGCACACAGCACATGGCTACCATAGTCCCTTACTAAAAATGACACACTGTAACCACACTTACGTCTGTACACAGCACACGGCTACCATAGTCCCTTACTAAAAATGACACACTGTAACCACACTTACGTCTGCACACAGCACATGGCTACCATAGCCCCTTACTAAAAATGACACACTGTAACCACACTTACGTCTGCACACAGCACATGGCTACCATAGCCCCTTACTAAAAATGACACACTGTAACCACACTTAGGTCTGCACACAGCACATGACTACTATAGTCCCTTACTAAATATGACATACAGTAGCCACAATTTGTTTTGCACACAGCACATGACTACTATAGTCCCTTACTAAATATGACATGCAGTAGCCATAATTTGTTTTGCACACAGCACATGACTACTATAGTCCCTTACTAAAATGACATGCAGTAACCACAATTAAGTCTGCAAACAGCACATGACTACTAAAGTCTCTTACTAAAAATGACGTACAGTAACCACACTTCCATCTGCACACAGCACATGACTACTATAGTCCCTTACTAAAAAAATTACATGCAGTAACCACAACTACGTCTGCACACAGTACATGACTATCATAGTCCCTTACTAAAAATGAAATGCACCATGACTAGGTCTGCACACAACACATGACTACCATAGTCCCTTACTAAAAATCACACACAGTAACCACGATTAGGTCTGCACACAGCACATGACTACCATAGTCCCTTCCTAAAAATGACATGCAGTAACTACAATTAGGTCTGCACACAGCACATGACTACCATAGTCCCTTACTACAAATAACACACAGTAACCACAATTATGTCAGCACAGATCACATGACTAGCATAGTTCCTTACTAAAAAGAACATGCAATAACCACGACTAGGTCTGCACACATCACATGACTACCATAGTTCCTTACTAAAAAAACATGCAATAACCACGACTAGGTCTGCACACAGCACATGACTAGCATAGTTCCTTACTAAAAAATAACACACGGTCCACAACTAGGTCTGCACACATCACATGACTACCATAGTTCCTTACTAAAAAGAACATGCAATAACCACGACTAGGTCTGCACACAGCACATGACTAGCATAGTTTCTTACTAAAAAATAACACACGGTCCACAACTAGGTCTGCACACAGCACATGGCTACCATAGTTCCTTACTAGAAAATAACATGCAGTAATCACAATTAGGTCTGCACACAGCACATGACTACCAGTCCCTTACTAAAAATGACACACAGTAACCGCAACTAGGTCTGTACACAGCACATAACTAGCACAGCTCCTTACTAAAACTAGCATACAGTAAACAGGATTAAGTCAATTAGACGACTACTACTAATCTGCAGAGCAAGAAAACGAGATTTGTACACAAATCTAAGCTCATATATATGTGTCACCAGTACCACATTTTTTATGTGGAAGACAAAGAACCAAAGTTGGATGCAAAAAAAAAAACATCAAATGATTAAAACATAGGTTATTCAAAACTAAAATCCTGTACAAAAGCAATAGTCCTCCACAGGGAAGAAAACAGTACACAAGATCACAATTCCATCTTCTGAAGAGTGGAACTGTGATCTTGTGTAAAACCATGCAGACTGAAAGTTTTACACTCTCTCATGAAAGTCATGACATCACAAAGTTTTACAACTACACCCACAAAATGTAAGAATCTGTCATAAAAACAAATATCACTCCCATACTAACTGCTGCCATATTCACAATTAATAAAGCTG
The DNA here is from genome assembly GCA_033310375.1 of Conus canariensis. Classification (NCBI taxonomy): domain Eukaryota; kingdom Metazoa; phylum Mollusca; class Gastropoda; order Neogastropoda; family Conidae; genus Conus; species Conus canariensis. The sequence goes on along the minus strand of CM065736.1, from coordinate 51,916,958 downwards.
GAATAAGTGGCGTTTCATGAATGTGAACGGTGCCTCTGTGAGTGTGTATGCAAAGGTATTATTCTACATATAACGTTTCACATTATTTACTTAATGATTATCACCAATGATCACAAGTTATTAGTAGGTAATGTTCCTCATTATTTAGTTCATTAATATCACCCATGATCACAAGTTATACATATAATTACTTTTCTCTACTTCAAATGGGAATTGACTAACCCCCATAAGAAACTAACCTGAGATCTCTCAAATCAATATACTGACAAAAGAATGAATTGTTAAACATCCTGCAGTGTGGAAAATCACCAAGAAAAAGCACCAGTAACTCACATGTGACTGTGAAAGCAGTTCTCTCATGATAAACTGATCATAGGTTTGCTTGCCATCCCGGATTCGCTCTTCATCTGTTTCCAGCTTCTCAAATGTCTTGATCTGAAGAGCAAACGTAACGTGCCTTATACCTGTACACACTTTAATTGGGCACGTAAAGTATATAAGTCTACACAGATTTGCCTAGTTTCATTTGAACGTTTCTGGAACTCATGTCTTCTTTCGCTTTCTTGATCTGAAATTCTCATGTTCTTTTCCTTTAGCAAATGGATTGTTATGTGCGTGTATACAGCATTTTTCATCTCAGCTATTTCAGCAGCTAAATTCCATCTTCTATGGCCAATGTACACATAATTTTGCTATGAACAATGTTGGCAATGAACCTGAGAATAAAGCATTTTGAAAATAATTAAAATCAATACATGTAATTCAACAGTTTACGAAAGCAACACACGTTACTACTGAATCTGTTGAATTCTTCCATCTCAAAGCATGAAACTTTCCAGATGATCATATTCAATGATATAAAAAGTAAGTTTCGCAACCTCATAAAATAACCATATGAACATAATCGAAAACTAATGCTGCCTGCTGCACCAATTCACCTGGAATGCATAAAGAACAAGCAAGTGCACTTTCCCACCAAAAGGAAGTTTCAAACCTGCTCATAGTCATATCTCAAACAGCACTGAGTCAGAACTTGAAACACAACAATTGAACTCTTTTACATTGTATACCTGCTTATAATTCTGTTGTGCTTTAATATTCTTCTCACATGATGCTTAAGGGACTGTTTCCAGGTTTGGGGCAACTGATTCTTACACATGTTGGAAATGTTATCCAGCAAGTGGCAATGAGGATTATATGCTTCCAGTACAGAATGGCCACCAAATCCACTGGAGCCTGCACTTCCATTGTGGAGGATTTACATGGAAGCATAGCACCCTCATTGTACCCATATTTTTTTCCTGTACAGACAGTGATTCTTTTCACAAAAAAAGGAATAAAGCATCCAAGAAATAACTTTTTTTTTTTTTCTACATTTTTGCTCCTTAAAAAATCTAAACGAAAATGTTCACTTAATCATTGTCACATCACTTTTCCAACCTGGTTAAGTGATTCCAAGGGCTATCTTTTCACAACTGTTGCTGACATCCACTGTGGTGTTTTCATTCAGTCCTCTTTAGGTCATTCTAAATCGGATGAACTTTCAACTCTATGAACCATGATGGGAGTCATATACAAAAGACCGCATCACCGCCATAGAGGCAGTGCAAAGAAGAGCAGCCCGTTTTGTCAACAACAAATACCACCGACATGCAAGTGTTCAACAAATGATCAATGAGTTAGGTTGGACATCATTGCAGAACCTGAGAAAGGATGCACGGCTCGCCATGCTCTACAAGATCAGACAGGACTCGGTACATGTGGAGTTTAGAAAGGCCTTGTTGGCTCGCCATGCTCTACAAGATCAGACAGGACTCAGTACATGTGGAGTTTGGAAAGGCCTTGTTGGCTCGCCATGCTCTACAAGATCAGACAGGACTCAGTACATGTGGAGTTTGGAAAGGCCTTGTTGGCTCGCCATGCTCTACAATATCAGACAGGACTCGGTACATGTGGAGTTTGGAAAGGCCTTGTTGGCTCGCCATGCTCTACAATATCAGACAGGACTCAGTACATGTGGAGTTTGGAAAGGCCTTGTTGGCTCGCCATGCTCTACAATATCAGACAGGACTCAGTACATGTGGAGTTTAGAAAGGCCTTGTTGGCTCGCCATGCTCTACAATATCAGACAGGACTCAGTACATGTGGAGTTTGGAAAGGCCTTGTTGGCTCGCCATGCTCTACAATATCAGACAGGACTCAGTACATGTGGAGTTTGGAAAGGCCTTGTTGGCTCGCCATGCTCTACAAGATCAGACAGGACTCAGTACATGTGGAGTTTGGAAAGGCCTTGTTGGCTCGCCATGCTCTACAAGATCAGACAGGACTCAGTACATGTGGAGTTTAGAAAGGCCTTGTCTGATGGAAAATCAAAACTCCGAGCTGCAACTTCAAGTGACAGAAGACTGCACTCCCATCAGCTAAACCGCCTCCAGTGTGTACGAGACCATAGATTAAACTCGTTCCTGCCACGTACCATCCAGGAGTGGAACAACAAATTGACAGAGGCTGCTGTGACATCAGAGACTCTTGACCTAGTAGGTCAAGAGCTAGCAGCCTCCTGCAGTAAAAGTGTCATAATAATCAACCTGATGATTGTGGACACTCGACCGATGAAGATGAAGATCATCTAGAAATGCTATCTTGGCAATCCTTGTCCTAATTCTTCATTGCCTACCTTTTTTAATTTAACTATATCCCTGGTTCGAAAAGAAAAAGGGTTGTTTAACATGCTTTGAGAACTGTTCAGGTCTGTACAATAGGAAGTGACCATATGAAAGCTCTCCAGTGATAAAATGAACTTGTGATTAATCAACCAAAATTAATGTATTTTCGACTGAATTGCATAGAAAGATTTAATTCAGTACAACTATTCAATTTCGCAGTACTTCGGAAACATGCCAGTGAAATTTTAGACAGATTACTGAAATCCATTTTAAAACCTACTCAAAATAGTTTGAAGCTCAGTTGGCCTAGCCATCAGTTTATCTTGAGCAAGCATCAGAAGCAGAATGTTGCAGAAAATAGAGATGAGTTCTTTAAATGTTGCAGAAAATAGAGATGAGTTCTTTCCCTTCACAAAAAACCTCTACTAAAACCAGTGACCTCTAAGCTGTCACAACAGCCCGTGTTGACAAAGCTGTGGCTGACTGAGTTCCACTGAAAAACAACCAAGACTGTACAAGCCCCAGTGTAGTTCAGTGAATCAATTGGTATTCAATTAACCCCTTTTCAGGAAACAAAAATAATCACCGACATTCTAAACAGACACACAAAGAGATACATGCATTTTTAATGGACCTATTAGAATTCTATGGCTGTAACATCAAGAACTTTGAAAAAATGGCATAAAAAAGAAAATATTTGAAATCATCTCACAAACTATCAACCCCTCAGCACAATTTAGGAGTAAAAATGTAATGAAATGGAAGAAGTTGCAGTATAAGACGTTTTTTTTTCTTATTATACTCCCCGTTTCAATACATTTAACATGTAAACTCTTGCAAGCTACAGCCAGTTTGTTTGGTCATATTTCTGTGATGAATGCAGTAACAAGATGCCCAAGAAGTGTCTTACACTTCAGGCCCAAATGCAGACTCAAACTTACGTCGATATATGCTTCAAAACATTTTTTGTTCATTCTCATACCAGCAACTGATCATCCTTACATCTATCTGCTACAGGTTTAGGACAGGTTTTCTTCACTAAACATTTTAAAAACCTTTGAACTTTAACCCACCCTAAAGCTAAAACAGATCTACATCATTTACTCCAGCCTGAATCACTGCATAACAAAACAATAAACAAATTTCAATTTCACAAAACATATAAGTAATGAAAAACAGAGTACTGACTCTTAAAACCAATTTTATCAACTGCAAAATCAAAATCATGTTGCACTTAAACTGCATAGAGACGCAACCATGCTGTCACTTGGTTGCTATTTTTTGTCTTAAATAACTTTACAATGACAACGTTTTTAAATGTTAGCTCACAGGCTCATATTCAAATCCGAAATCAAGGTTCATAAACACATTTGAAATTAAGCAATGAAAAACAAACAAAAAAGATTCACACAAAATTATAATCTACAAATGTTTATGAAGTTTATTTGCAATCGTTTCAATAAGAATTTTAAACAGTTGTCAGACGATTTCCTTCCCTGAATTGATCTCAAACTGGCACCTCAACCTGGGTGATTTGCAACTTGACAAAGTAGTAGTTTATCACCCAAAATAACTGCAAACATCTCTCAAATTTCTATCTGAAATGTCCGGGAAGTGGAACCCTATAATCTCATCCTTTTCAATCTTTTGAAATAAGAAGATGCGATTTTCGTCACCTACCTGGTCAGTCAGCAACTGACTAAGATTTCCAACCTAACAAATTCAGCTTTGTTGCTGTCAGTCACCAAAGTGCTCATGTTTTTTTTTTCAAAAATAACCTTTTTTTCAATGAGAGACTCATAACAAATCATCTCTATGATTTAAGCACCAGGTACAATGTCCCTTCCTACCCAACTGGCCAATTCAGACCTTCCAAACCAAACATCAATGAAGGTTCACCCTTCCAACCATGGCATTTTCCTGGAACAAGTCCCACTAATGGACATCAGGATGAAAAGGGATGTAAATCTGACAGCAAAACTGAGCTCTTTGCACAACTTGTCATCTGAAGCTAGGATGAAAATGATTATTTCATTAAAACAGAATGCATCTGGATTATCATCAAATTTTTCAACTTTTTTTTTTTTAGTGGTTGAACTATTTTCCGCGGTGCATTCTTAACCACTTTGAAAAATTGTAAACAAAAATTTTGTCTGTGAACAGAGCCAAAATTAAGTGATATCTGAAAATGGAGATGTGGGGGGGGGGGACAGCTTACTACGGCCAGGGGGCATGATGGTTCATGTTCCTTGTAGCATAAAACACAGTGAAGCCAGACCAGTCAAAGTGAGGCAACCCAAAGGAAGCTTTGTAAACCTGGCAAGGAATGCACTGAAGGTGAAATACTATCCTTTCTTTCTCCAACGTGGTCACTGTTGATGTCAATGAAAAACAAGCGTTTTTCCCCCATTTTGTTTTTCAAAACTGGAAGAGTGCACTTACACATTTCTGCATACTTTTCATATTCCTGTACATCAATAACTTTTATCCTCTCTTATGACAGTGCTTTTCTTTAACGTGATAATGACTCCATTTTGCACAGCTATCTTCTTGAAGGAAGGTGCTCAAGTGCCACAGGAAATGTAAATCTCAGCTGTGTTTACTTACAAGATCAGTCTTCAGCCACCAGGCCAATAACTGAGATGTTATTTTTGCTGCATTTTGGGCTGTCAACCAGAATTTTAGACAAAAGCTGTATAAGACTAGGAATAGTCAATGGAAAGCCAGGGTGGCCGTAACACATAGGTAACACATTTACTAAAGTAGGTCTGTCATTTCAAATTAGGTCATATGAGGGAAGAAGAAGTTGCAGCAGGGAAGATCAGAACAGGGAAGTTTCACTATACTTACACTGGCCACAGCAATTCTACAGTAAGACCTATGTAAGACCCAGTCATCCCTCTACACTGGAGGTAACAGAAAGCCGCTGGTTGGAGGGTAAAGCACAACAATGCACTGTAACAGCGATAGGCAAAATACAGCTAAATCCTTAGAAGTCATTATGGTAGTATATGACCACACAGATCTGGTTCAACGTTTGAGCCTGAGGCGTAAGATGCTTCTTAGTATTGTGTAAGTTAAGAAATTTTAACCAAACAAAGCTAGCAAACTGGCCCTGACTTCCAAGAGTTTGACATATTATGTACGGTTTATGATTGCAAAACAAAACATCAAGAGTCAGAACAACAAAGGCCAACATATGACTTCATCCATCAAAGATCAAATCACCAGGGGTTGCTTTCACCAAAGATCATATCACCAGGGGTTGCTTTCACCTAGGATCAAATCACCAGGGGTTGCTTTCACCATAGATCAAATCACCAGGGTTGCTTTCACCAAAGATCAAATCACCAGGGGGTTGCATTCAGGCAATCACATTAACTGAGGCAGATTCATTTTGGTCACTTCCTGCCTTAGTCAAGAATAAACAAGAAAACAAATCACACACACACATAATGATATACATACATGCACGTTGTAGAATACAAATATCTACACACATTATGCGTACCCACCTCTTCATAGAATTTGAGCTGTGGAACTTGTTCATCATAGACATTTTCACAGAAGTCTTTGAACAACAGGAATCCTGTGACAGAAAAACAAAACACAGAAATTTCTTTTCATTCTCCTCACTAGTACGTCCATTTTCAATACAGAGAAACTATCAGGAAAACCTCACATTAACGACCACCTCAGCTTATTAAAACTACACAGAATATATACTTAGGTGAAAAATAATTATAAAAATATTCTAAGATAATTTATCTTTTAACTTTAAAAATAAGATTAGATGTGCCTGGCATGTTCTGGGCCTACACATCATTGTGCGTGAACTGCTCCCATCTTATTCCAGAATGGTTTCTAAAACTGCTCATAAGTATATACATATTTTAATTAAAATGTTTCACTCCTTGTCATTTTTTTTTTTTAAATACACTTCATAAGAAAAGAACCAGGCCTTTCCTGGCAGTTCTCAACCTTCCTGTGGCATCAAAATATTTCCAGACTCTTGATTTTACACTTGATGTATTAGGAAATTTTCCTTCTAAAATAACCTTTAAACCACAATTATGTGTAATTACACACAATTTGGCTTTTAGAATACACACAAACATGTTTTCAAAAGTGTTCATATGATATGAAGGGATTACTCTGGACCCAAAACACAAAGGAAAGCAATGCACCATATATGCAGCAACAGCAGGAAAACACTGCTTGAACCGAGTGTTACATCTTTACGGCAGTGCTTGAACCGAGTGTTACATCTTTACGGCAGTGCTTGAACCGAGTGTTACATCTTTACGGCAGTGCTTGAACCGAGTGTTACATCTTTACGGCAGTGCTTGAACCGAGTGTTACATCTTTACGGCAGTGCTTGAACCGAGTGTTACATCTTTACGGCAGTGCTTGAACCGAGTGTTACATCTTTACGGCAGTGCTTGAACCGAGTGTTACATCTTTACGGCAGTGCTTGAACCGAGTGTTACATCTTTACGGCAGTGCTTGAACCGAGTGTTACATCTTTACGGCTGCAACATCAGACTCGTACATACCATATTTTCGCAATAAGGATTCTTTTATACCAATCATATGAAATGTTTTGTGGAATTTTATGCTCCCAATTAGACTGTTTTCTTTTCTTTCTTTTTTTTTTTCGGTTGGCTGATTAGTTGAATTGTTTTTAAAGAGGAAGAGGAGGAAGAGACTGGAAGTAGGGGGGAGGCAGCATGAGGAGGAGGGGTGGGGGATGGGGAGGGAGGGAGGGGAGTCAGAATTTAGGACGGAAATAATCATTTTCTTCCTGCCACTGAAGTCTGCTCCAACAATCCATTAAGTCCAACCTAACTGCATCATTAGCTGTTTCCTTTTTCCTGTAGCATTATCTAAAACCACTACAGGTTTGCAGCCAAATTGTTGCTCCAAATGCTACACATTCTCATACACAGAGTACATGTTCACTCTTTCAGGCTTCTTTGGTACATGTGCACGGTTTTCAATGTCAGTATATGAAATACCAGGATAATATCCCCATCCATGCCCCTTCTATACACGGTCATCATCTTCCTTCTTTAGATAACAACACTGAGGTTTGGTGAGATTTTTGTGTACGACTATGAGTCTGTCTGGCTACTGGTACAGATGACATATATATACACAACGCATGCACAGAGAGAATGAAAATACAAATGAAAAACTGACTGACTGACAGACTGAATAACATGAATAATAAGTGAAGGTAACACCAGCAGATTACTCATACACCACCTCTACCCAGGTAAGCAGCCCATTGTGTAAAGAAAAGTATGGTGTCAAACTGAAGACAGGTGAACGGTACTCTAAACAATACTACCGATATATTTATAATGATGATAATAACATTAACAGTAAGGATAACAATAAAGTTACACCAGTTTGGAAAGTGTTGATTGTAAAGCGCTTAGAAACTGAAGGCAAGTGCTATGAGTCCTCTATCTATATATATTAACACTGATAACTGTGATGATGATGATGATGATGATGATGATATAAGTTCCACCATTCAATTAGACATCTTCTATCTTGTTGTATGATGTCTAAACACAATTTCAGAGAAAAGGCAGGTTTGGAATTGAAGGCTTTTTTTTCTTTTTTTTTTGTCAAATGCATCTCCATGGCACACAAAAAAATGGAATGGGATTTTATGTGCATGCAAGATGCGTTCTTTTTTTCATTGTTGTTTTCATTTTTAAATGCATGTATTTATGCTTAAGGTTTACCTAGTTGCAAAGTGAGACAACAGCAAATCTTAAATGTTACCGAACCGCAAAAAAAAAAAAAAAAAAAAAAAAAATGGACAAACAAATCACAAGACAAAACACGACATGTTTCGACCTCTTAGGTCTTCTTCTGAAGCGACTGAAGATACGTGATTGCTCGTTCATTTTCGTTGTCCTAATTGTTTTGTATCTTGCTTGAAGAAGACTTAGGAGGTCGAAATGCATCGTGTTTTGGCTCAAGCTTTATGTTTATTATCTCATCAGATGGACCAGGAGACAGATGGAGTCTGCAGAAATGTTGACTGTAACAAATTCCTGACCTGGTTCTTTTCCTGTATGGACTTTATTTGAACCTAGAATCCTCAGACCAAAAACACTGAACTTTGTTCCTGAACAATCAAGGCCCAATAACATTTGAGAAAACAAACAAAACTGATTTGTATAACAGTAAGCCATCTAGACTTTATTAAGACAAACCACAAAGAAATATACATGATGATGATAATGGTGGCATCAGATGAGGCTGGAAAAAAAAAAATCAGAGCAGACCATTCAAAAGCTTTGAACAAAGCTATTGTAAAGATACTGCGGTTAACCATTTATGAGTGCAAGTTCACAATTAGCTTACAACTGTGAATCCTGTTATTCTAATATGTCTCAGAGTCTGATATACAAGATAGCATCACAAGCTGGTTTGTTAGTCTAGCTTGCACAGAACACACAGGCAATTTGTTTTGATGAAAGTCCAGAACTGAAAGTAAAAGTGATTACTCTGATGGTGGCAGGGTGTCCGACAGAGACCACAACAATCTATCAATATTAGCTATGATAAAGATAGCTAAAAAAAAAAAATCTGTCTACGTTCATGCACCTGTGTGTGTGTGTGTGTGTGTGTGTGTGTGTGTGTGTGTGTGTGTGTGTGTGTGTGTGTCTCTGTCTGTCTGTATCTGTCTGTCTGTCTGCCTGCCTGACTGTTTGTGTGTGTGTCTGAGAGAGAGAGAGAGAGAGAGAGAGAGAGAGAGAGAGAGAGAGAAGTCTGCGTTTGCTTGCTGGTGTGTCTGTGTGAGTATGAGAGGATTTGTGTAAATGCAGGCATCCATATACAAGTGTGCCGGTCAAAGTACACAGCCTTGTAAAATTTATATGTTTTGATAAGGTAAAGTTGTATTTTCTTCATTTCATTTCTATTCTCGCAGTCCAAGTACTTTTTGTCAGAATACACCTTTAACTATATACATATATATCTTTTCAGGATTTGCATCTACTGATAGTTATTACTGGTATTTCATCAATTCAGATCCAAAAATATCAGCCAAAACATCAGCCACCAGCACCACAAAGTGATCTGACAGGATGTCAGCAGTGAGAAACTGGAACTATTTGCCTTTAGGAAGCTTTTTGTACCAATTTTAAAACTTCCACACATGATCACTATTTTATCTTATTTCTGCTGCTGATGTATATATATTTCGTATCCTCCTACCCAAAAGTGGTGATATTTATATATATGTATGTGTGTGTGTGTGTGTGTGGTGCGTGCGTGCGTGCGTGCGTGCGTGCGTGCGTGGGCGTGCGTGCGTGTGTGTGATGAACAAGTGTGCTTGTTGAATACACACGATCTCAAATATTAATCTGGTTATACTCTTAGTCAGTCAGTGTGTATGTGTGTGGCAGCTATATGTGACAAGAGAAATTTAAACCACATCAAGGTACTTTGACATTTACTCAATACCATTACGTAAGATGAAAAGCACTTGATACAGTCTTTCTTGCATTATTCCATACAGATCACGCATTACTCCATATCTGAAAGACAAGTCGCATTACACCAAGACAAATGTATTAACTGACTGAAAATGCAACAAAAATTTACATCTCCATGAAACGAAAAGAACCTTCTGCTAAGATAAAAATTTTGGGGTCCCAGGGACCCCTTTTCCTGATTTCCAAGGGGTCCCAGGCTTACTTCAAGGGGTCCCTACTCCATGTTAAAAAAAATCAGGCAAGTCATCTGTTGCAAGGATCGGGCTGCTCCCATCTGAGCAAACAGCACGTGAGAAGTCTTCTCATAGGCCTTTTTGACAGACTGGGTCATGTCAGCTTGCCTTTTATTAGCTGCACTGGCAGATTTGTGGTCGGCAGTCAACTCGTGTCTTACTAGAACATTTCTTTGAAAGTTCGTGCAACCACTGACGAAAGCATTTTTCTGACCAGTCTTTACACACAACGAACACTTCATTCCCCGAGACAATTCGTCAAACTCAAGCCAGGAAAACTCTTTCTCCCACCCAGAATTGTAGGCTCTAACTTTTTTCTTTTTGGGAGTGTTGTCATCATCATAATAATAATAATAATGAAATTTTATATGCACCCCATCTCTGATGAGCTCAAAGCGCTTACAAAGTGTGAATAAAAGCATAAACTACAATAAACAGCTGTATTCATGCCAAAGATAGAAAGAAAATAGAGGCAAACTTCATAAGTATTAAGCAAGAAATAAACAAGTCACAAATATCTCACATAATTAAAATCACTCAATGACATGATGAATATCTAATATACAAAATGCAAGCGTGCGCGCGCACACACACACACACACACACACACACACACACAAACACACACACACACACACACACACACACACACACACACGATCACATTTCATGAACAGCATGTCAAAAGATATTTTGAAAAAGAAAGCACACAGAAATGCAAGGGAAAAAAATAAACATTGCACCATTTTAACATAGGCCTAATAAAAATTTCTGTTGGAAACAAACAAAATCTTGTAAAGTATTAAACAAGAAGACAGAAGAGAAGTAAGCAACGCACACACACGCACAAAGGCTGCATACACGCCCGCGCCCGCACACACAAACACACACGCGCGCGCGCGTGCACACACACACACACTCAGACAGACCTGCACAGTCACACGAACAGACAGACAACACTACACGTAACTGAACATTTGACAACTCTGCGAAATGGGAAGAATCTGAACTGGACAATAACTGACAGTGCTATAGTTTTCATGACACGGAATGGGGAAAGTACTTTTGGAATAAATGTGTTTTTAGCCTTGATTTAAATGTGGAGAGGGATGGAGCATGGCGGACAGGAAAAGGGAGATCATTCCACTTGGACGGACCAAGGTAGAAGAAACCCCGTTCTCCTAAAGTCTTTTTAAGATACTTGGGGTTTGGTTTGTTGAAGAGACGATTGTCGTCAGAGGAACGTAAAGACCTAGGAGGAGCGTAAAACTGCAAAAGTTCAGCCATCACATGTAGATGTCCTCGATGGTGTGGGTTCACGATCTTCATTATCTCGCTCCTCTGCTCCCCCCCCCCCCCCCCCCCCCCCACCCCCTTTTTTGTTTTGTTTTTCCGACGATGATTTTAACCACGCTGTCAAAGACATTTTGTAATCAGGCCAAAGGGTCTCTTTCGGGTGAGAGTGAATTGGGTTGTGGGAAAGAACAGCAAGGGAAGCTACTCTTGCACTGTAGCAGACGACAACAGTCAAGAGGCTACGATGTTGGATGCTGTCGTTTCCCGTGTTCTTATCTGTTCTTACCCAAAATGTCAAGGGGTCCCTGGGTGTCAAGGGGTCCCCAGGAATGCATTTGACATGCATACAATGGGTCCTCGCCCGTTTCAATGCGTACTGTATGCATTTTTTCGCGTTATCAGAAGCCCTGTATACTCCTGTTATAATCACTCACAAACAGGAGATTCAGATTGAAATTAGAAATAAAAAGTAAACATACTTGTTTATACCCAAGCTGACACAAAGCAGCATATCTGGGCTGTCACTTTGTCAGTATCATTCTCCATACAGATGTTCACACACACACACACACACACACACATGTGCGCGCGCGCACAGACACACACACACACAGTCATTAAGACAGATTTTCTAGAAACATAGTGAAACTACTATAAAAATCTTTCTTCCATTAACGAAAAACATTTATCTCTTTCTGGAACTCAAATATACTGTTAGACATCTCTAAACAAGATTTTTATGGATTTTATTCTAAAGTGTAGATAAACAAATAACTGTAACTTATAATGAAAAGCTACACACAGTAAGAAAGGATTTAGCGTAAATCTAAACCGAGGAATAAATCAATGACAGAATCAAGTCCAAGCAACTACAGAAATCATACATTTTACTTAAACCTGGCACTGGGAGGGAGGTACACACAATGCTGTAGATCTATTTAGCATTGACAGCCATGCACAGTGTTCAAGAAAGCACACAGTTCAAGAAAGTTTGCAATCCTATGGGAGAGGAGGGGGTGAGAAGCAGGCAGGCGGGGGAAGGGGAGAGTATATTACTGCAGGTTCTGCTCACACCTTGACAGTCAGTAAACACTGTTCTCTGTTCTGACCTTTTCAGATTCAGTTTCATACAT
>CM065736.1:51841607-51899107 GCA_033310375.1 Conus canariensis | reverse complement strand
AAAATCTTGTCAAATGTGACTTCCCCAACCTTGGTCAGATGCTTGTGCATGATGCTCCTCACACTGCAAGAAACCCCAAAATCAAACAAATCACCCTTGTAATAGTCTCTCCATCTTAAAGAAAATATTCTGACAGATGGATGACAAACAAAACTGCACGGCCATTTTCAGTGCGAGATGCTCAGAACTTGAGGAAGTGCCCCTGCTCTGACAGGGTTGGTAGATACTAGATGCAGTCGATCAGCAGTGGTAAGTTATGTTTATGTTTACAAGGCAAATAAACAAACATCATTTACGTCATCTTTGTACAATCATAATGTAACACGAGAATGCATACAAACCTTGGATCAGGAAGTGTGATTTTCTTGCTAGCTCTGGCTGCTGGAGTAGATTTGCTCTTCTCCATAGCCATGAGATAGCTTACGTCGGCGAGAACTGCTTCCAGATCCGCCATGTCGGATTGGTCTGAAGCAGGCTCACCACAGAGAAAAACAGTGCAATCGAATCGTGACCCAGACTAGAAATCCATCCTACGGCCTCAACATGCCAATGTACGCCTTTGAGAAGCAAAATGACACATTGCCGGGTATTTATCTTGTAAAATGCACCTCAACTGAATGACGACACACGTTTTTAAACAAAACTAGTTGTATCAGAGTAGCAGAAGCCAGAGCAACAACACAGGCCAAGGCTGCATGTAAATATTAATCAGTCACAGCCTACTGCAAAGGCCTATGGGAAGTCAGAGTGCGGTTCACGAAAGCGCTATGGGCGATCGATAAACGATGTGCAAGTTCTGAAGCTTCAGCACTTTTTGATTGCACGTTTTACTTTTTTGTTTTAAAATGGAATTAAATTTGCAAAGATGTAGAACAGTTTCCATTATTTTAGTCACATCACAGCGTATTTACCTGTAATCATCAATCTAATAGGGCCTAATTCCATCGGTTCTACTAACACAAATTGATAAAGCGGTTTTTTGTTTGTTTGTTTGTTTCTTTTCAACGATTATTTTTGTAGTCGATGGGAAAAAAATCGCTATCGGGTATTTGCAGTTTCACAGTAAAGCGGGCAGTTACGATTGTAATTCCAGTTTAATATTATGTTTAACCCTGCTGAACAGCAATGTTTTACTATAACCCATTTGTGTTTGACAACCCGTACTTAATTTTGCACATCGCAATTTGTTTTTACAGCAGACTAACAAGTGCGCGGCTTCCCATAGCATTGCAAATATGCACCGGGCCACAGAATCACAAAGTTAATAACAATAATAGTTACCCAGTTACGCTTACATTGAGCCAACAAAGCTTAGTTACAAGGTTTGGAACATAACAGCGCACGGGCTCTACTGGAAAAGCACAGGAGTTATCGTTCTTGATAAGTGCGCGCGCGTGTATATATTGTGTGTGTGTGTGTGTGTGTATGTGAGAGAGAGAGAGAGAGAGAGGAGAGGAGGAGGGAAGAAAGGAGAGAGAGAGAGAGAGAGAGAGAGAGAGAGAGAGAGAGAGAGAGGAACAAAATTCTTTATTTACGAGGAAAGATAAGCACTGACGCGCTTTTTTACAACCAGTCCTCGCCCTGAGGAGGGACAACAACATGCAGTTAAATGAGATAATGTAAGAAGCAAACGAAACAAAGCTGTCACGCAATTATAGTGGAACATCAAATGAAAATAGAAGGGAATGAAAAAAAAAAAAGAAAAAAAAAAGAGACAGACAGACAGAAAAAGAGTGCAGGCGTGTGTGTGTGTATGTGTTAGTTAGTTCTTTAGTTTAACGTCTGTTCACCCTCAAGTGATATTAGACCGGAAGAGGGGGGGGGTGGAGAGTACAAGGGGGGGTAAGAGGGGGGGAGAGATAGAGGAGAGGCGGAGAAAGGCGGGGAAGAGAAGATAAATGGAGAAGGGAGAGGATGGATATGAAAGTAGTGATTGATTGTGCATGTGAAATGCTTCAATTGTTTTGTATGAGTGAGTGTGTGTGTGTGTGTGTGTGTGTGTGTGTGTGTGTGTGTGTGTGTGTGTGTTGTGTCTGCCTGTCTGCCTGTCTGTGTAAGAATACATATGCAGAAAAACAAATAGATTGGGGGGGGGGGGGGGGGGGTAGCAACTGTCAAGTAATCAACAAATATTCAACAAGAAGAATATTGCAACCCAACTGAAACCAAAATGTACCGGTTACTCAAAGAAGAATACCAAGAGGGCTAAAATGCAATATTTCAGCAAAAGTTCGCAAAAGATAAAAATTATTCACAATTCTTTCAATCGTTAACGGTCTTTTTACGAGTAAGCTATCTGCAGTGTTAGTAATTTGGTCTTTGATATTAGGACAGTGCAGGAGCAGATGATTCACTGAAATATGGTTCCCACATACACATTTGACGTCTTTACAGTACTTTGTTTTGAAAGCATCTAAACGAATTTTAAACTTCAAAGATGCAATTGGTCTAGACCCTGCATCAGATATATACCTTAGCATCAGATTTGAATACAGTGTCTCGGAGCCTTTAATGCAGGTGAGAGAATATTGGCTCTCTGACGCCTTCAAAATGCTGACAAAATTCCCCTCAGCTACTTTTTCAATGTGTTATAACATTCATGCAAATCTAATTCAATGTTTAGTTGAATTGCCCTTCCAGTATTTCGTGCTGCACTTCTAGCTGCTCTATCAACCAGTTCATTAGAGTATACTCCGCAGTGGGAAGGAACCCAATAAAAAGTTACACTAATGTCTTTGTTTGACAATTTATGAATTAAATGTTTGATTTCGAGGATCATTCCAACACGCTTTTTTACATTATGACCTTTGATAGCTTGTAATGCGAATTTTGAGTCAACACAAATCAAGATTTTACCAGCATTTACGGGTAACTCTTCAATATGGCGCAATGACATTAAAATGGCAATCAGCTCTGCAGTAAAAATAGAATAATGCTGACCTATATGATAACGCTTGACTGCTTTCAATGTAGGAATTACAAATGCTGCACCTGTGCTACCATTATCAAGTACAGACCCATCTGTGTATATTTTGATGTAGTCAGCATAATAATTCTCTAGGTGTTCATTAACTAGATTTCTTAAAACATTTGGAGGGTGATTTTTGTTCAAATCTGTATGATCAATGTCAAAAATAGGCTTAATTTGTACCCAAGATGGTACAGGTGAAAATGATGGTTTCGGTGCTATTTCTTTGCTTTTTAATTCTGTGGAATTAATCATATCAGAGACAAACGAATTTATTGGTTGTAGTGAGTGGATTGTTTTAGCTCTTTTAACAAAATCTTTTGCGGAATTTAGCCTTGTTTCTAACTCACAAAACGTGTCAAATGCGAACGAATTTATTACAAATTTTGCTGAATTGCTTTTCCTGTGTTCGTCAAGAGGAAGAACACCTGCCTCTTTATAAACCCCTAGATTGGAAGCATGAGTTGGAACTCCAAGAGCCAGTTTGAAAAACTCTGCAGTCTATATTTTGTAATTTGTTTAATAAGTATTTTGGAGCACTAAAGAATATTTCCTGGGCGTAAATTAAACGAGATCGAACTAAGGAGTTAGCAAGGCATAAAAGTGCTTTTGTATCTTGACCCCAGCGTTGTTTATTTTGATTTTGAGGAAATTTAAAGCCTTTCTCCCTTTTTCCAATATGTACTGTATATGTTGATACCAGGTAAGTTTAGATGAACAACTCCCAAGAACTTAACACTTTGTGCATAATTAATTACATTGCCATTGTAAAAATAGACAGATTTTCAGGGTTATACCCTGAGTTAAACAGGACAATATTTGTTATTTCTAATGATAGCGATAATCCATGTTCCTTCATGAACCTGGTAATTTTATCTAATTCATTTTGGTATACTTTTTTGGTATAATTTAAAGCTCTAATTGGTGTATTATGCTTCATTGTTACCTTCAACCACATACATAAATCATCTGCGTACTGGGCTAAAACTGTATCTTTCGAAAGATTCTTTGGAAGATCTGCTATCAGTATATTAAATAACATAGGTGATATAACTGAACCTTGGGGAAGCCCTATATGGAGTTCTCTAAGCTTTGAGTATGTGCTTCCAATTGTGTTTCCGAAGCTTTTGTAATAATCTGTAATGCCATACTTGGTCATAAGCTTTCCTTACATCAAAAAAAGTTGCAAGAATATTTTTCCGCCTTGCAAACTGTTGTTTAATTTGTGTCGTTAGTTTTACTAGATGTTCAGTGGGTAGAACGGCCTTTCCAAAGCCTGCTTGATTGTGAGGAATAATACTTTGTTTTCCACAGAAATGAACTAATCTATTTAATATTATTTTCTCCATAAGTTTGCAAACATGAGACGTTAAAGAGATGGGTCGATAGCTGTTTTTATCTGCCCTTGGTTTTCCTTGCTTGTGTGTGTGTGTGTGTGTGTGTGTGTGTGTGTGTGTGTATGCGAGCACGCACGCGCGCATGTGTGTGTGTGTGTGTGTGGTGTGTGTGTGTGTGTGTGTGTGTGTGTGTGAGACAGAGACAGAGACAGAGAGAAAGAATTATGTATAACACACACACACACACACACACACACACACACACACACACACACACACACACACACATTTGTATCACTTCACACTCTTGCTTCTCTTTGTATCACTACTATTTGCTGTTTTAAGCCTAATGATTTGTTTATCCTTCTTTCTGTGTTTTCGTCCTCATTATGCTTCATTCATTGCTTGTTGTTTATTGTTTTGCTGGCTTATTGATTTTTCTAAAGCTGGATATATTCTATTGTCTGTGGCATCTTTAATCTTAATAATTTGTTTATCTTTCTTTCTGTGTGTTCATCATCACTGGGCTCCATCCACTATCCTTGCTAGTTATTAAATGTTTTGCTGGTTTATTGATATATTTAGAGATAAACATTATCGTCTGTGACCTCTTGCTAAAACTGTTTTCTCGATCGATTTTTTTATCTTACTATTCCCTCACAACCCATGCCTTCTAACACTTCTATTTGAACAGGACTTAGGGTTGGACATCTGAATTTTTATCATTTATTTTTGTAGGGTCCATGAAATTTGTTTACTTTTGAAGTAGTCACTTCGTCCAGTACAAGTGTTTACTTTTAAAACAGTCATCCCATCCTGTACAAGTAGGCCTATTTGGTGTCAGTAAAACAAGACTGAACTCTCGCATCACAAGATAATCTTAACATAACTCCTGATTACAACAAAGTACAATGCCTTAGTGATAGCACAGATAATCTTATCATAACTCCTGATTAACAAAAAACAACATTTCAGTGATAGCACAGATAATCCTATATTAACTCCTGATTACAACAAAGAATGATGCTTTAGTGATAGCACGCTAATCCTATCATAACTCCTGATGACAACAAAGAATGACGGTTTGGTGATAGCACAGATAATCTTATCATAACTCCTGATTACAACAAAGAATGACATTTAGTGATAGCATGATAATCTTATCATATCTCCTGATTACAACAAAGATTGATGCTTTAGTGATAGTACAGATAATCTTTTCATAACTCCTGATTACAACAAAGAATGACGCTTTAGTGATAGCACAGATAATCTTATCATATCTCCTGATTACAACAAAGAATGATGCTTTAGTGATAGCACAGATAATCTTATCATATCTCCTGATTACAACAAAGAATGACACTTTAGTGATAGCACAGATAATCTGTTTATAACTCCTGATTACAACAAAGAATGACGCTTTAGTGATAGCACAGATAATCTTTTCATAACTCCTGGTTACAACAAAGAATGACACTTAAGTGATAGCACAGATAATCTTTTCATAACTCCTGATTACTGTGATGAGTCACTTGACAAGTCCACCCGATCGGCCCCAAACCCCATCTTGCACACACTGTACAAACCCCAAACAACAGAGTAGATTTAAAATCTGTGCCAACCCCCCTTCCCCCACCCCCCTCCCCCCTCTCCACCCCTTCCTTTTTGCCTTAATGTAGCGAAAGTATTGCATGGGAATAAAAACTTGCGTCACTCCGTGTGTGCCTCACCAGTCTCTCCCCACCTTTCTTCCTTACTACTTTCTCCCCCTTCACCCCCTACTGTAGGGGCATGACACAGCGAAACACTTATCTCGCATCGCAACTGTGTTGCCTGTCACTCACACAAAGACACAGGACCCACTTCTCACTCACCTCCCCTCCCTCCATATCCCCTTCCCCCCTGTGCAGAGAGTTGGGAGTGGTCGGTGGGTCCTCTAGGGGAAGGACTAGGAACATTTTCTCTATGAGAATTATATTAAAATTTCACTGCCCCCCTCTCTCTAAACAGTGGTGGAAGGAGCAACTTTCTGGTACCAGTCATCGAAAGACATTTATATTTATTCCCAGGACTATTTAAATACTCAGTAATGGCTCTGAGATAAGTTTCCATAGGCTTGTACTTTTAAAAGTACTTGTAGCTCTGAGAGACAGAATTAGAGAGAGAAGTTCAAACATTCAACACTGATTGAACAACAGAGAACTGACACATTTTAAGTGCAGTTTCACACATCAACTTTACTTGCTTACACACTGGTAAATAGATACATGTCTGTTCTAAAGGCTGAGTTTAAGTTGAATACAGTGGGCATGTCACTGTCACTCTGAATGCATACTCTTTTACACATCCACTTCACTTGTGTACACCCAGTGCAGTAGCCAAAGTGGTAATCATAGACATGTTCTCACTATTTCATCATTAAGACAGGGAAAGTTCTGAATGAACTGGTTGAATTGAAGTCCGATTGGTATAATTTTGACTTATCTAAGTCGGAGAGGATAGTTGATCTCTCTCTTGTGGCTGGTGACTGATCCTGCTGTGTAGACCTGTTGCTGTAGTGCTGGACTGTGGTGTGTCTTCACGACCTGTCTTGCCCAGTGTTTGTAGTGTAACCACGATTTATGTTGGTATGGCATAGCCCTGGTTTCTGGGATAGCCATGGTCCCAGGTCTGTGATAAGGAGAACCTGGTCTGTAGTTAAGTAGCTGAGTGGCTGGCTTGTCAAGTTCACACATTGGCCCTCTATCTTTCAGAAGAGTGTGAGAATTCAGCGAGCAAATGTTTGCTCTATTGTAGAGTTTCTACTATAACTATCCATCTCCACTTTTGTTTAATACTATCTAGCTGAGGGCGGCACGGACGGCACAATTCCCTGCTGCTGCATGCTCGCGCACAGCGCTCAGTCCCTGCCGACACACACATTTCACCACTTTTTGATTTATTTTTACGGTAGCTAGGCAACAACTGACAGTGTTGTGTTAGGTGTCATAGAAAAAAGGACAAACACTCAGCTAATCGAACTTAGTTATTTTGAATCACTTACTCTTAATGTGTAGACACGACTGTCCATTGAAAAACATGGCTGACAAGTAAAAAAAATTCTTTGTTTACATTCTAATCCATTCTTTTACAACACGCTGTCAGAATCAGCAGCAAACAGGTAAGCAACATCGCGACTGTTTGACTGGCTGTGTTTTGATCAAATGGATTTGTGTTTGAATCTTTTGAATTGGCATCATCGGCGACCATGTGTGATGCGGTGGCATGTGCTGCAGTTGATGAATCATTATTTATGGCTGCATCTTCAAATAATTCACTTTCCTCTTCTCTATCATAATTATCGTTATCTCTGTCACTACCCTCATTGTCAGATCAACTTTGTTATACAATTTCAAGTGCTTCACTGAGTGAGAAATTGGTAGCACCCCTTCGCCTGACTGACATATTTCTGGCACAGGAAATTACAGCCGCATTTAGCGGGAAAGCCGAGTGCAAGTCTAGTTCCTTTGTTTCAAAGCTGCTGGGGTCAGCCAAGTTCATGATAGAGCACTAAAAGTAAGGTCTACAACTCGCTAGGACATCCCCAAGACTAGTTACAGAGCTTAGTTCCCTTAGACCATTTCAAGGAAGTTGTAGGAATTTTTCAGGTTCCCGTGACGTCAACTGATAGTGTGTGGTTGACACGGCAGAATGTACTGTCTGTCTGTCAGCCAGCTTGGCTGACGCGGCTGAAGGGAAAGAAATCCCATCAGCCACTGTTGGCTGACATAGCTGGCAAAGGTTAAAAGCCGGGTTAAGCTTACAAAAGGGTAGGAGACAGTGGTACAATGCTAAACAGTTTCAGTCAAATAACTCTTCTATGTTTCGTATGAATTAAATCACAGTAAAAAGAATTAGATGTTGACTGCAGCATGTTGACACAACAGGTGAAACAGCAAAAAGGTAAAATGTCAACTTACAGGTGGAAAAGAAGTTTGGACGTTTCGACACTTAGTGTCTTCATCATCAGAATGAGTTGGTGACAGACAGAAACAAAAAGAAGAAGAAGAAGAAGAAGAAGAAGATAGCAACAAAAAAAAAAGAGAAAAGGTTCACACACACACACACACACACACACACACACACACACACACACACACACACACACACACAAACAGGTACACAGAAGGTGAGCACAGCTAGCAAGGATATGGGAAGAGAGAGAGAGAGAGAGAGGGGGGGGGGAAGGACAAGGAGGGGGGGTGGGGAAAGGGGGGGGGGTGGAAAGAGGCCTGCTGTAAACACACGTCCTAGTGTACACATGCACCCTTCACACACACTGACAAGGGTGACACACATACTGACAAACAAACAAACAAAAATTGTTAGGATAAGGCTGGAAGACACTGCAGTCACTCCTTGGTGTTCAGTCCATTTGGGACACAGGTGCCGAGGCGGGCGATGACTGTAGACTCCATGAACAGTCTGTAAGGGCCACTTGCATGGTTCTGCCAGACCACAGCAACCCTTGAGTGACTGAAGCTGTGTTGAGGGCTGTTGAAGTGAACGCCTACAGGGTCACTGTATCCCAGGCACATTGACCGCAGGTGCTCCGAGAAGCGATCGTCTAGGCAACGGTATGTCTCGCCAGTGTATTTCTTGTTGCACAGTGTGCACGTAAGGACATACACTATGTTCTCAGTCTGGCAGTTGAACGGCGCCTTGACAGTGAACTTTCCCTTGGGGCCGATGATGGTCCTTGATTGGTCGATGAATGGACATGTTTTGCAGCCTTTTATACCACAAGGACTGGTTGTCAAGGCGCCGTTCAACTGCCAGACTGAGAACATGTATGTTCTTACGTGCACACTGTGCAACAAGAAATACACTGGTGAGACATACTGTCACCTAGACGATCGCTTCTCGGAGCACCTGCGGTCAATGCGCCTGGGATACAGTGACCCTGTAGGCGTTCACTTCAACAGCCCTCAACACAACTTCAGTCACTCAAGGGTTGCTGTGGTCTGGCAGAACCATGCAAGTGGCCCTTACAGACTGTTCATGGAGTCTACAGTCATCGCCCGCCTCGGCACCCGCGTCCCAAATGGACTGAACACCAAGGAGTGACTGCAGTGTCTTCCAGCCTTATCCTAACAATTTTTGTTTGTTTGTTTGTCAGTATGTGTGTCACCCTTGTCAGTGTGTGTGAAGGGTGCATGTGTACACTAGGACGTGTGTTTACAGCAGGCCTCTTTCCACCCCCCTTCCCCCCCCCCCCTCTCTCTCTCCCCATATCCTTGCTAGCTGTGCTCACCTTCTGTGTGTGTGTGGTGTGTGTGTGTGTGTGTGTAAACCTTTTTTTTTTTTTTGTGCTATCTTCTTCTTCTTCTTTTTGTTTCTGTCTGTCACCAACTCATTCTGATGATGAAGACACTAAGTGTCAAAACGTCCAAACTTCTTTTCCACCTGTAAGTTGACATTTTACCTTTTTGCTCTTTCATCTAAATCACAGTAACTTGGAATACACTTTGCCCAAGTACACATGAAGTGTAGACTTAAAGTCATACACTACAAAGCATTCTAACAATCACCAGTATTTATAAATCAGTAAACAAGTGGGGTAACTTTTGCTCCCATAAGAAAACCTAACACAGAGTAACTTTTATTCAAGACTGGCACAGCCTTTTAAACTTGAATAAAGTCAGACAAATACAAAGACAAACAATCTAACAGTGGGGGAAAAAACAAGCGCAGGCCAACAACTCAACTGTCTTCATAGTGGACTTAGCAATATTTGGACTTAAGGAGGAGGGGGGGGGGGGGGGGGGTGAAGATGGAGAAACTGGGAACATAAAATTAATAAAATATATTACAGATATGAAAACTCTTCACTAGCTGCATAAGGGAACCATCGCAATCCCTTTTGAAGGCAGATAATATTTGTATTGCCTGCTCCGAGGCCTTTCGTCCGCTGGATCGGAACTCATCAGGGAGACACGGCTGGTTGTGTCTGCGCTCCTGGCATCAAATAGAGACACACCACAGTCCATAATACTGTGGTGTTCTCACCACCAGGGTGCAAAAAAGAATCCAATAGCACCCCAAAGCAGCCAGTGAAGGGTATAGCAAATGAAACCAAACAAAAGTGTGGGGAGGAAAGAAGCTGCTGAAAAGACCTTATGCAAATAGTATAAAATGTAGGGAACAATCTTTGAGCCTACGCTTGAGGATCCACCCAAGATGCAAAGGAGATCAAAAGACAAACACAAAGATGGACAGAAACAAATACAAATAACCTCAATTTAATCGAAATGAAATTGGAAATGAAATGAGGCAGGGAACAGTAAACAATAAACATTTTATACTATTTGCATAAGGTCTTTTCAGCAGCTTCTTTCCTCCCTCACACTTTTGTTTGGTTTCATTTACTACACCCTTCACTGGCTGCTTTGGGGTGCTATTGGATTCTTTTTTGCACCCTTGGTGGTGAGAACACCACAGTATTATGGACTGTGGTGTGTCTCTATTTGATGCCAGGAGCGCAGACACAACCAGCCGTGTCTCCCTGATGAGTTCCGATCCAGCGGACGAAAGGCCTCGGAGCAGGCAATACAAATATTATCTGCCTTCAAAAGGGATTGCGATGGTTCCCTTATGCAGCTAGTGAAGAGTTTTCATATCTGTAATATATTTTATTAATTTTATGTTCCCAGTTTCTCCATCTTCACCCCCCCTCCTCCTTAAGTCCAAATATTGCTAAGTCCACTATGAAGACAGTTGAGTTGTTGGCCTGCGCTTGTTTTTTCCCCCACTGTTAGATTGTTTGTCTTTGTATTTGTCTGACTTTATTCAAGTTTAAAAGGCTGTGCCAGTCTTGAATAAAAGTTACTCTGTGTTAGGTTTTCTTATGGGAGCAAAAGTTACCCCACTTGTTTACTGTTTATTGTTTACTGTTCCCTGCCTCATTTCATTTCCAATTTCATTTATAAATCAGCCTGGCAGTTTTCACCTAGTACAAGCAGGTGCACGCGCGCGTGCGTGCGTGTGTGTGTGTGCACGTGTGTGAGTGCATGCGCGTGCGCGCGCATATTAGGCGCAAAATCGATCAATCGGAATGAAGTTAACGGAATTGCACGAATCACATAGCCCGACACATAAAGCAAGATTTTAGTACAAAAGAGAGATGAAAATATGAAGTTAAATTTTGAATAACCGCGTGCGATGTTCAATTTCTGCACTTAAAAAAAAAACAAAAAAACTTGATCTTTATGCTGAAGATGAATCGCCGCGCACAATAAATTTGTAGCGTCCTATGATTACTCTACTTGTTTATTGTGTCCTATTAATAGGACACAAGCATGTACTATCACGTGACATATCACATGTTCAGTGAGCTTGACAAAACGCCGTAGACCCTTGGCCGCAACTGAACGTGAGCGTGAGAGGTTGTGTTGACGTTTGTCTGTACACGAGTGTGTGAGTGATACGGTTCTCTGGTTGGACTCGAACGTGGAAGAGAGTTGGTCTTACGCGCTACCTGTGAAATGTGAGTAGTACTTGCAATTTTAACCCTCACAGTGCTCTGTATATCAATTTAAACTTTAAATTAAAGAAATGTAGTTAAAATCTAGGACGGGAAACTCGTCACACACCACACTTGAGAATTTGGCTTCTGCATACATATTATTAGCACTAGATGTGCAAACCTATACATTTTTAGAAACTAGAGATGTTGTAGAATCTAGTGAAGTAACTGAAAACACTGTAGGTGATACCTACTTGGAGACTGACCTCAAAATATAAGCAGAGAAAATTTCTGAAAAAGTTATTTGAAAAGTAAGTCAAATGTTAGGAGAGATACAGTTTTTCTTCTATACTACCTAAACACTTCAGAATGGAGATAAAATGAAGACAAATATGTGCTGGAAACATGGGAAAGATGATAATTCTCTCGAATTGAACTATGTATAATGAATTGTGCCTCAAATGATGTACCTATAATTCAGCATCCGGACAATCAGATTTCACTAGATTAGGAAATGGGGTTTGTGCAGGCTTGTCTTGAAGCTAGATAGGTAAAACTGTATGTTTTTGTAAACTAGAGATAATGAGGAATCTGAAAAAAATAATTACAAGACAGTACCCTGATGGCAGCTGAAGATATTCTTCACAGTGTAATCCAGAACATTGGCGAAAAGGTAATCCAAAATGTCAGTCACATTGTTTGAAACACCACAGTTTTCCTGCTTGAATGTCAAAACACTTGAAACTTGAGAGATAACAAGAAGAACATGTCCTTGAAATATACACAACAAAGTTAGGGCCTTGGTCTACTGTGGAAGGCTGAAAAGCACTCGGGCAGAGTCCCACGTCACATCCAAACATTCCCAGCCGGAGCGCACACGAGTAGGATGGCCAGCAGCACAGTTCCTCTTTCTTCACCTCCTCTCTCAGCATCACTCTCCTCTGCAGTAGTGCTTCCAGATTCTGGATCACACAAAAAATAACATATCCTAAGTCTTCTGTTCTTTTTATTGTTTCATAATGGTGCAAAAGTTGTTACAGAGAGCTTGACTCAGTTTCCACTAATTAGTCTGATTTTCAGAAAGAAAAAAATATGAACAGCATTACTTATTCATTGTATGAAAAATGAAGTCATGCATAAAATCATAAGTAAGAATAAAATCTGAATCACTAGCATATAAGGAAGGGGAAGGGCTATAGCTTTCCATTGGAGACACGCCCACGCATGACACGCCCACATTGTTTCCAAACTAAAAAGACAACAAACAAACAAAAGTTATAAATTGTTCTCTTCAAATCACCACTTTTATTCATCTCTAAAGTGCTTTCAAAACACCTATAATCACCCAGAAACGATCTTCTAGCTTGATCAGGCCAAAGCCTATCACTCCTGTAAGTAGCCATGTACCCTGCCCCCTCCATCCCCCACTTCCTTCATGGGGCGGACCAACAAATGTAAAATAACCAATAACTGCACGCAGCAAGTGTTCCATCACTCGACAAACAAAATAATCTAAGTTTATCAACTCACCTGCTTCGCTTCCGCTACTACTGCCTTCGGCAACTGATTCTTCACTCGTGCCACTTCCACTCAACTCCTGCTCGACTTGGTCGCTGATTCACTCATTATTTCAGTCAAAACAGATGAAAAACTGAGAGATAACTGACTGACAAGGCTTGCCGGTGCACAGTGGATACTGGCAAGTCACGTGAACTGATCAACCCGGATGTTTAGCGGTGGTGGTATAACGGTTCTCGTCTGAGCCACGATCGTGGCCCATCGCACTTAGGCGGTAAAGCCATGATCGTGGCCCATCGCACTCTGCAGGTTAATATCTTCATCCCCATTAGAGATGGATGGGATAATATTAGTTGCGTGCATCAGCATCATTTAGAACATAGTGGCCAGTTTACACGCAAAAGTGGACTGGGCCCTTTGACAACGTTCAGGACTTTGCCACGTGCTGTCGTCGCCCTCCTTCCAGCTTGCTTGGCTTTTTAATTTTTGTTTTGGCTTCCTTGTTTGCTTTTGAAACAGTGAAATATTGGAAGAATTTGTTTTTAACAGTGACTCAAAAAAATTTTTTTGACTAAATTCGCAGAAAGGAATGTTTTGTCTTCAGTGCCAAATCTAGCGGCATCAGGCAAAACCCAGCAAAAACAATACAGCCTTAAGAAACACACCACACACACACACACACACACCACACACACACACACACTCACTAACTCACTCTCTCTCTCATACTTGTAGGCACAGACGTGTGCCTGCGTGTGCACGCACACACACACACATACACACAAATGTATTGACACGACTGGACCTTGTGTTTGAAAATTAATATCTTTTATACTGGCTGGCGTCAAAAGGCACTATTATGGAATTTTGCTGGATTCCTTCGCATACTGGTATACTTGGGAATGAATTGGCTGATAGGGCTGTGAAAAAAGGTGCTAAAAAAGCAGGGTCATCTTCTGAGCTGAAAATAAAACCATCAGTCGTAGAATGTTATCGCATCCTTGTATCAGCTGCACGGAAGAGAGCTCAAATAAATGTTGATATTTCATCCAAACAGTGGGAAGCTTTTCGAATAGACCTTGTCAGTTGTACTAAGAAAAATGCCTGATCATTCAGTTTATTATTCGAGACAAATACATTCCCTTATAATTCAATTAAAGCTAAATCAGGAAATGCTTTAAAAGCAAAATTTTGTTTTGTGGTAAAGAAATAACAATGAGCCTTATTTTATTTAATTGTCGCAAGTTAACTACTTTCTTACCAACATCATTAAGATCTAATAATTTTTCTGAAAAAAACTTGCAATACTTTCAGACCACTTTCTTCTGATTGCAAGATATACTTTCGGACCACTCGCTGCTGATCGAACTTGCTGAACACTTATTTCATAGTCCGATTGGGTTTTTTCTTTAGATTGTTTTGTGTTAGTTCATAGTGCGTTATATGATGATGGCCTGCACTTTACTCCTTCGCTCTTAAGTTTAGATCAGAGTGAATGATTTTTTTTTTTTTTTTTTTGGCTGTCCCAACCTCTGTGCCACCTCAGAGTCAGAGGCAGTGCACCCACGCCGCTCATTCCGACACCCCATCCACAGCCACAGCCCAGTCGGCCCCACCACAGCCCCAGCACCGGCAATCCACAGGAGAGAATGTAAATATACGGGTTCTAACCCACCCATCTTATTTTGCACGAAAACCCCCCTTTTCACAAACAAATCTCGTCCATCTCATGCTACTTTTTGCCAAAATTAACACCTTTTTTACAATCAAACTTAACATCCAAAAACCTCCAAAAATCGAAGTAATCGTTATTTTAAAATGGGGGGCTTACGTGCAAAATAAGATGGGTGGGTTAGAACATAGACATTTACATTCTCTCCTGTTAACGCCCGCGAGAGTAAGACCTTACTATTTTTCTAGTACGCTCTTCTATCTCAAGCACTACTAATAAATCAGAACAAACAACTGGCTTTCCGTCTTGGTTAGTTATTTTTACACACAATGAATTTATAGACCCTTCAACTAATTCTTTAAACCGGCTGTCTTCACCAAATGTGCTTAACTGATAATCGCAAAACCCCGCCTTAATTGATGGTAGAACTCCTAGAACTGTAGATGGATTGCCATCAAATAAATTAGTATTTGTTTTTAACTCTCGTAAATGGACATACAACATCGGGTTAACGAGAAAATCACATGGTTTATTACCTTCAAATTGATAGATGTTTTCTCTTGTACTAAATTTATAGGATCTGCTAGTGCTGTGGAAGCCCAAGATTCTAGCAAGACCCTTAGGAAAAGTGTACTCTCTTCTTTTTTCTAGTGGAAAATGCACAGTAATTCTGAGGTTTGCTTCGTTAATTTTTAGCAATATGCCTAATTTCGTTAAATACTTCTTTTAAAGAACAAAAGCTGTAATAACCTTCTGGTATTTTTAGATGAGTTATTTGATTGCCTTGTTCGTTACCAATGAATATTAATCCAATTATTTTGAGCCTCTTCAGATATATTAAACCACTTAACTTTAAAACCAATTTTTCTAAGAGCAACCCTACTATTACCGCGCCTATTGTTAATTGGATACTTTAAGAACACACTCGTGTTTTGTTTAGTTATATAAATGTGCATGCTTTTTAAATCCTTTTTAAAAAATCTATTTAAAATGGAACCTTTTAAATGTAATGAAAGTGCCACTTACGATGTGGGAGGGGTTTATGAGCCCAAATCTTTGGACTTCAGTAACCTAACCATCGCAGTGGATGAATCATATGGCTTTCAAGTTAGACTTGTAAACCCACTAACTAGATATTTAAATCCTCCAATAAAGAGTGATAGAGTGCCATCAGCATGGTCAACTCACCCCATGGCTTTTTACCAGAATCAGTTAAATTTTGCAGTTTACTGCTCAACCACTGGCTGCGGTGTTTCATATACAAACCATTTAAACCACCCCAATCTCTTAGTAAGGTCAGTATATAACTTTCATGTTTATTACCAGTATAGACGCATACTAACTGAACTACAAGTACGCCTCCCCAACGACAACGCGTTTAATCCATTTCGCAGCTCAATGGACAATAATGCATATGAAAGAATCTGCAACGAATTCAACATTAAACCTTCAACTGACTTTAGACAAAAGTTGACCGCAATCACGGGTTAGGCACATTGTATTTGTGGGGCACGCATAGAGAATATAATTTTGACTACTGGCCTGGCCACACCTCTTTTAGGCCAAACAAACAAGTTAGATTGGGATCAATAGAACAAAAACACCCCAATGCTTGGGCAACATTTATCTTGGATAAAAGTGAAGGCCTAACAATGCCAGGAGTGCAAAGACTTAATGACTCCATACGCACGTACGTTTGGTGTTTATTAGGAGCGCAAGCACAGACCAAGTCTAGCATAGTGGATCAATCTACAGGCTTTGACGCCAGAAAACAATTTCTAGCCAATTTAGAAGATGCTATTAACTCTGCTGTTGATTTGCCTTCCAGCATACAAAGGTACCAAAACGTTCTTGCACATGCTAGGTCAAAGGTTGACTTTGTTGTGGGTCATGGATTATACATGCTGCCTTCTGACCTTAGACTGCAGATTGGCATGATACAGAATTATAATAATGAAATTCTCATAGCTGGAGACGACCAAAACTTAGGACACAATCAAGGTTTAAACACAAGGCCCGCACCAGCCATTTTTAAAAAAGTATCTAGCCCTGAAAGCGACCCCCCACCAGTTATAAGCAGCCCAACACTGCCTGTTGATGTACCTCACCCCGACAGACACACCAGCGAAAAGACAGCCCTTGTTGTGTTTTTAACTTTTACTGGATTAGCCATACTTCATTTCACTAAAAATTAAACCGGCTGCCAGCACCCCTAACGTCCACAGATGGTCGGCCATATAACCAGCCACTTTGCCTATAGTAGACAAAACCCAACTAACAACACTGCCTATTATGCCAGGCAGAGCATCAAGCGCTTTGACAGCTAACTTCTTTAATAAGTTTGCTAGATGGTGCAATTGTTTTCTAATCCAACTTTTACTGGGCTGAGGCGTTGGAGGCGCTACCGCCCCCGCCGGTGCACTGCCAGTTAATGCATAAACCAGTGTAGAGATAGCAAACCCAACGGCTGTTAATATACTAACTATTGTAATCCCCTGCTCTCTGAACAGAGTCCTTATTCTTTCTGCTAGCATAGTATTTTCATAAAGTATTTTGTTTATAGTTTCTCTGATTCTGCTTGTTTGGGATGCTATTTTTTCTCTGTTAATATACAACGCTTCTAACCTGTTTGCCCTTTGTTCCATTAAATCCTTCAAGTTCTTCTGTATTTCAGCCTTTTCTTCTTGTCCTAAATTGTTATCAGCCAGTTTATTTTTTTCTTCTTCTATCTCTCTCTCTAGCACAATAAATTTTGCCAAATTGTTTTTTAGTTCTTCGTTTATAGTTGTTAAAGCAGACTTAATAGCCAAGAGTTCACGCAGAGCATCTCTAATATCCTTGAGTTCACTCATAGACAATGGAGGATCATTAATTGTTTCTAAAGCTGCTTCTTCTTCAGGACTCAGCTCACGTTCTCTTTGACTAGGCAATTGAGAGTCGACAATTGTTTTTAACTGTGTTTCTTCGCTAAAACTCGTCTCAACTTCTGCCGTTACTTCATCTGCTCTTTGACTTAATTCTTGAAGAGGTATGTATTGCGTTTCAGATCGTGTTGGCAACCTTTGCTTTAACTTCTGTAAAGCGCTAACAGCTTAGACCTTAGAGCAGGCCGCCTTGGCTGCCTTTTATCTACAATATTTAGTCGCCTTCTGACCCCAATAGGAATCTTTTTAAGCGAGTCCGGAATGAAAAACTCAGAGGAGTCCCGACTATCAGTAACTTGTTTACGCATTTGTTTACCATCCTTCTTATAGTTTATAAACAAATGACCTTCCTCCTCTCCGCCAACTTTCCCCATCTCAAAATCGTTAGGACCGATAATGTTTGGCAGCCCTCGCCCTATCTTTCTATAGAATAATTCAATTTGTTGTCGCAATAGTTCTTGACGCTGTCTAGGGAGTGAAGAGCCTACTCCTAAAAGTTCTTGACGAGCACTAAGGAGTACAGAACCTGCTCCTTGGCCCGCTCCTTGGTCCGCTCCCGCTCCTTGGCTTGCTTCTGCCTCTTCAGTTTCATCTTGTATTGAACGGCCCGGTTCTGTTTCATCTTCATCTTCTTCAGCAGGATCAAACACGTCATAATCTTCATCAGCCATATTTATATATTTATTATTTTTTGTTTTATAAAAAATGAACTCATATGGCTGCGACCTTGATCCATACAGAAAAGCGAAGGAGCCCCATGGCATAAAAGGCATAAGACAGACTGTGCGTGTTGTAAATAATCCATCAACAATTGAGCCCAGTGAAATGTTAACAGTAAGATTTAGTGACCTCGGACCCGACGATGTTATAATGCCAGGCACTGCCAAGCTATCATTCAAAATAGACATTGATTCAGCGGATCCTAATGCTACTGTCGTTGCTAACCTGGGCAGGGCCATCATTAAAAATATGGCAATTAAACTGGAGGGCAGAGAAGTCTTCGCACTGAGTAGCGCAGACATTTGTAATCTCTATTCTGATCTGTGGCTGCCTAGAACAGAAAGAAAAGACAAAATCTTTCAGGGGATCCAGAGTCCAAACGGTCTTAAGCACAGGCTTAATGCTGCAGATGCAAAGGAAGACGAGGGAGACCAGGCAATAGCGCGAGCATTTAAGAACAGATTTTGCATCCCTCTAGATTTTGAACTGTTAAAAACCCACCAGCCATATTACCAAGGCGCACTAAGAGACAAACTCACTTACGAACTGACATTCATGACAGCGGGTCTGTTATTCTATCAGATGATCCTCAAGCCAAGTACACAGTCAGTAACATCTCTCTTAATTTAACCAACATGTTCTCGTATAACTGTTCCATTAAGCTCATCCTTCATCTTTCCAATTACTTTCTTGTTTACAGTTGAATGTAAAGGGCTGTCTTTTGGGTAGTCACATGTGTCGTACCACCCATCAGCTCCTTTAGCTACCTCTGCTTCTAAGTCTTTGTAAAAATCTTCTGTTGGGACATCCAGAATAAAAGAGTCAGTCTCTGTGTAGAGGACTCTAGACTTTGGGTACAGCGGCTTAAAGTAGCCGTACAGAAATTCTAACATCAAGAGCTTCGATAATTCTAACACAGTAAACCCAATAAACACCAGCTTGTCCAACATAACATCCTTTTTCTTCATCATAATGCCAACCAGGCTGTCGCTAAATCTTCTAAAGTCTTGATAGTTAGGCTTAGAAACCAGCTTAATTGCTTGTTTTTCGTTTGTAACTAATCTTACATCTTTACGATTGTGTACGTTTTCCATGGTTTTGCCAAAACAACTGTTGTTCATTAGTTTAAAAAAGTCTTTTTCTGAAGCGTCAGTGGCTTTAGTCCTAAGCTGAGTATTCTTCATAATATATGGTCTCATAAAAGGCTCTTGATCAAAAACAATTAGTCTGTGAACGACCGTTAGTTTTAGTCCATGCCTTAAGTAAAACAGTAGGAGTCTGTAATGACGTACGTACTTAGTCTTGTCTCGAAGATTGGGCACAAGCTTAGGCGGTTCTGTGGGGGTCATCTTTAAGCTTTCTGCAGCTAGAGGATAATCATTATGAAGATCGTGTAATTCTTAGGATATTTTAAGTCTACTTCTAAGATTAGTCCTGCTGGATTATCAGGTGTAAGCTGTGACAACATACCTAACACAGTATTAACATCATGAGGGCCTTGTATCATTTTAAAGTTTCTTAGTGGCAGTGGTTGGCTCATGGCCCACCCATACAGATTGTTGGCGTCTAAATACATTAGATAGTTAGATGGTTTAGTGGGGTCATAGTCATCTAAGTACTTGTTGTTGGCTTTGCAGTAAGGGTGTGAGGCCATGCTAATGCCTCCCCTCAGCCCATCTTCAATCATCTGGAGTGTATCCAGATCAGATATTAAGTCAATCTCGATATTTGTAAACTTTAAGAATGCGTCCCAAGACAACCCCGGGGCAGAAATGTAATGCGATGAATCTAGGCCGTAATGTTTCGATGCATGTAGATCTGTAATTCTGAAAGACGTCCGCCAATAAACACACATCAGCCATTAGATATTGATCATGATAATCGCCCATTGTTTGGCAGTGTAATTCTGTCCAGGCTTTCTGGGCGTGTTCATAGTCAGCATCGGCCATGTCCTTTCCTCTAAGACTAGAAAAGAAAGCGCCTTTAGGAGGAAGTGAGTCTTCATCAAACCTGCCCCACGAGTTCATGTATTCATAAGGATAGACACCTTTACGTACTAAAGATGGGTCAAAATATTGTTTAGTTATTGGGAAGTCTTGTAGAGATCCTGATAATTTATCCAAACTTGCCATCAGATGTTGGGCAGAGTCATAAAAGGATAAACAGTCAATAGTAAAGGTCATGTACTTTTCTGAAGACTGTGCAATGCAGCTGACCCTCTTATATTCAGAAGTTATTGCTTGCATGATGAAATGAGAATCATAGCCTCGTAAGTTATGAAAGAAAATTGGCAGTTTCCACGTCTTGGGATCAACCTTAAGTTGAAGATTGCAGCTGTTGTGCGCGGCCCCTCTGAACTTTCCAGTAATGTGATCGTGGTCTCTTACAGCGTCACCCGATAATTCTCTGTTGCATATCCAACAGTGTGTAGATGTTTCATACCGCCTTTGATCTTCAGGAGTCATAACAATGTCTGAAAGATTTAGTTGATTGGAGAATTGATTACGAAGTTGTTTCATCTGCTCTAAAAATCTACTGGCTGCATTGGGGCCTCTGTAAATCTCTGGCGTTGTGTGTTGACCGTCTGACCTAACAACAACAAAAGCATAAGAACAAATCTGATGGTGGGATAATAAGGTTGTTTTTTGTTCTTGTTGTGGGCCGTAGTACTGCGGCAAGATTGATTCAAAATCAGCATAAACCACGTATGGGCTCATCTGCATTTTGTGTACATTCTTAAAACTGACTTTTAGACCCTGGTTTGGGTGTAAGAAGTTTAGTTTCACAGTCTACAATACTTTTACAATGATTTTTATGGCTGGCGGCTGCTTCTACAGTAGGGATTCTGACCAAACACCTTCTACAAAGCTCTTGTTTAGATTTATCCTTTGACGTATAGGCCATAAGTCTGCTTATTGTTCTGATTAATACATAGTGACTCTTTAGACCGTCTGCAAACAGTATCAAGTCGACATGTTTGTTAAGTGGATCGCCTAAAGTAGGAGCTTTGGGAGAAATCCTTAGAGGCACTAGATTGTCTGCTACAGACCATGTGTATACGTTTACAGTGATTGGTTTGTTTTGCTCTTCAAACTGAGATATACTTTCTATGCTTACTGGAAAGTTTATGTTATTAAAGTTCAGCTCATGTTTGTATGCTTCATAATTGGTGATTCTGTCCGCATGTTTATTAGTTGGATGTAAATGCGCCAAAAACACACCACATGAAACACATATTGTCAGAATTTTGTATGTTTAAGACTGCTCGTTTTAACACTAACTCTCTTGGAAGAGGAAGGTAAGAATTGCCGACTATAGGATAGAACTTTGTTTGTTTTAATCTGATTTCAAGGACTGTTCCTTCAGACCAGCCAGAGCCGCGGAGGGCAGCCTCCTCAGAGGCATTTTTAAACTGTGTAAGCATATGATCTGCCCAGTCAGAATTAAAATCATGGTAACTGATCACTTCTTTCTGTCTAGTTGAAACCCAGACTTCTATGTTACTACCGTCAGGTTTTACATAATCAATCAGAATAACTAACAACACTTTTACTGACGGGTCAATTTGGAGAGAGTCTGGGATTTTAGAGATAGCATGTGTCACGCTTTCATGAACATTTGTGGGGTTAATAATGTCCATGTCTACTTCACTAAACGTATTGCGTAATTGTTCATTGCTGTCAAATATCTCCTCCCACGTATATAGTTTTCCAACCTCGGATTTACTTGTGGGGTTCATTTTTTAACCCACAATATTTACTTAAATTAAAAAAATAAATGTAAGTAAAAGTAAGTAAACGCGCTTTTATTCTTCACCCAAGCGTTGCAATACTTCAAGACACCCTAATCTTACAAGAACACCTGCCAATACTTTAGCTTTTTCTGAATCACTACAGTCAATGTTTTAATCTTTGATTGCTTCGTCAAATAGTTCACTATGATTTTTTATTAAATTGTTTACATCATTCTCAAACCCAGATTCACCAAAATCAATGTTTAACACTTTCATTG
This sequence comes from Conus canariensis, assembly GCA_033310375.1. NCBI lineage: Eukaryota > Metazoa > Mollusca > Gastropoda > Neogastropoda > Conidae > Conus > Conus canariensis. Next base: position 51,876,450 of record CM065736.1, on the reverse strand, counting down.
TTTCGTCGAATAGTTCATTACAATTTTCTATTAAAATCATTAGATCAGATTCGCTGTGTTTGGTCGTCATTTTTAAACCTAAAAATTAAATAAATTAAAAAAAAATAATTGTAAATTCGGCTGTTATTTATTACTCATAGTCTTTTTCTAATCTTAAAAACTGTCCAGGTTTAAAGGTAACAGTTACTCCTTCAGGGTCAGTAGAAGCAGTCAGATCAAGATCTTCAGGAGCCATTTGATCAATTAAAATGGCAAACAACTTTATAACTAGATGAGGCCAAGAATGCGGTAGTTTACTGATGGCGTTCCTTACGCTTTCCCGCATATCGACGCGCTCAAAAAGCTCCGTAATTAATTCTTCAAACTCTTCTACATCAACCCCCCAGCCCCTTTCCTCCAACTCCCACATTCTGAATATATCAATAAGCTCTGCAACTACTCCGGGCTTCATTTTTTAAACCAGATTATAAACACCAATTAAAAAAAATTAAGCAAGCCATTCTTCTTGTTTGCGCAAGAATCAGAAGAGAGGAGAGAATGTAAATATGCGGGTTCTAAATCACCCTATCTTATTTTGCACGTAAGCCCCCCATTTTAAAATAATGATTACTTCGATTTTTGGAGGTTTTTGGATGTTAAGTTTGATTGTAAAAAAGGTGTTAATTTTGGCAAAAAGTGGCATGAGATGGACGAGATTTGTTTGTGAAAAGGGGGGTTTTCGTGCAAAATAAGATGGGTGGGTTAGAACCCGTATATTTACATTCTCTACAGGGGACAGTCAGTGTCAAGTCGTCAAGAAGCAACCCACCGGAGGAGACACTGCACTGCTGCCGAGTCACTTCGGTGGTGTTCAGTGGCGCCTGCTCTGATCTAACATACGCAGGACACCACCTACTAAGCCCCCTACTGACAACAATAATTGCTTAGTCGCGGACCAGCGTGAGTGAGCTCTCCCTCCGGAGGGTGCCACCACGTCCGTCCAACGACAGCCCCCATGGACTCGCCGATACTGGTGACCCCGACAGAACCAAACCAAGGCCACAGACGTGGAGAGGACATCGAAACTTAGGTCACCATGAGAGCAGGGCATGAAAGGCCACCGAATTTGAGACATCTTTTTTATGCTGATCGATGAGAATGAGGATGATTAAGATGATGCTACGGATTTCCATTTCGGTCTGAGACTACATGACAGGGCTGTACTCTACGCTTCCTTTCATAATATATCCTGGCGTCAGCCAGGCCCAAGAGATACAGGCACCTGCAGTGTTGGTCAGGAAATTTGAGCAACACTCTCAGAAACGCATCCATTAAGTGGATGAAACTCGACTGTGTGGTCCCAGTCTTCCCAACTGAGTCCGCAGCAACTCAACTCTGGGTAGGAGCCGGTCAGGGCAGAAAAACCCACATGACTTCTGATGGGATTCGAACCCACGACCTCCCATCCGGGAGTCTGTGACGCTAACCACTTCGCCACGGCGGCTGGTTGATAGTGAAGGGTTAAAGATCTATGTCTTCTGCTCAGTTTATCTATTAATTGTTGTATTTAAGATTTCTGTTTTTTTGTTTTGTTTTGTTTTTGTTTGTTTAGATACATATAATACAGATACATACATGTATACTCACATACAAAGGCCTACATACATGCTTATATAACATATAGGCTTATTCACTTAATCATTCATTCCTTCAGTCATTCTTTTCATTCATTCACGTCTAATATCACTCAAAATGAATAGACGTTAAACAGAAGAACGAATGCACACACACACACACACACACACACACACACACACACACACACACACACACACACACACACACTCTCTCTCTCTCTCTCTCTCTCTCTCTCACACACACACACACACACACACACACACACACACACACACACACACACACATGCACACACACACACACACACACATTTTCTATTACACATCAGTCTTGCTTATTTCAGGCTACCGCGACATATATGTTAAATTGTTGAAATTTAGAGAAGCAGTTGAAAAGATGACACCAGAGCCAGAATATGGCTAAAGCTAGAGCAGTACTCAAACCAGCAGCAACTAAACTTTTAAAGAGGCTGAAAGTGTAAAAGTAATTACTCACGTCATATATATTTGCTCACTTAAAAGGTACAGAAAAGTGATTAAAAATCCACTCTATGCATGGATAAGTAGAGAGAAAATAAATTTGTATGAAGATTGATTTGTATAATTTGGCCTGATGGCAATGGAGTTCATAGTTTGCTTGCTATTTGATTGAAAAGTGGTATCCACTTCTGAAGAGTACATCCGACAATACGTCGATGGCAAGTAGAGGTATTAGACTACAGAGTCTGATAGTATTTGATTGTCTTTGTTTCAAATTCAACCACTACACAGGTAGAGTTACATGTATGGAAATGATATTTTACATGATCAGTTTAGAAACAGAAAATTGAATCTGAACAAGGGATGCAAAGCAGTTGAAATTCGGATTTAATTCACCAAGAACAAATCGTGAAATTTTCCTTTTGTCCTTGTCCCAGCACTTGACCGGGATATATAAGCATAAGGCCGCCTGCACCGGATCAGAAGTTAGGCATCAGTCTCGCTTCAAATCTAACTCATTTAACCCATATTCTGTGCTAAATAAGAAGTGCAGGGAGTGCACTTTTAAGCTGTTTCCTTCTCATGTCATATACTGCTTTGAGTATGCAAATTGTGAATGATTTTTGTGAGTTTTTTTTCTCTTCCAGGTGACTGAAGCATTGAAATAAGGTTAAAGTGAGGCACATTTTAGATAAAATCAAAATCGACGATCTCGGCAAGTAACTCTAAAATTATGAATAAAAAAAGCATATGAATTTACATACTTGTGAAAAATAATGTGAATAACTCAATAAGACATGTTCAAGTTTTATTTGCATTTTGTCACAAATGTAACAGCCTATTGAAATAAGAAATATTTATGAAGTGATGAAAGATCTGTTCACCCTCCATTTAACAAGGAACCATGCATCACTGAATAACTGAAACACAATGAAGAACATGGGATTATTATAGTTCTTTCTGCACGCCATTCCAGATTTGAAGACAGTTTGAGTAAAGCAACTGTCCAACTGAACTGCCAAAACGTGCCAGGCTGGGAAGATGATATCTACAGCCAGTCACTATGCTGGGGATGACACTAGTGACAGGGTTAACCCTTTCAACATTTTCACATTTACAGTCTTGACAGCTCTCCTGCTTGGCCAGTTTGGGCTGATTTGGATAAACAAAGGGACTCTTAACTTCTGAAACTGATAGCTCAGAAATTATTTTGCTAAGAAGCAAACAGATTTACATGGTGGGCAAGTAATGAGGCAGCAGAATGATATGATTTCATGTAATGTGATGGTCTTTTGGACATCTGATGGTGTGACAAACTTAAACATTACATTATCATTATGATTTTTTTTTTTTTTTTTTTTTTTTTTTTTTTAAAGTTTCAAGCTTTACTCTTCTACAGCTCTCAGAGCAATGACCAAGTTGGATATGGGGCTTGAATGACTCAAATGGTAACGAGTCATATTCCTGATTCTGGCGATTCTTGGGTTGTTGGCTTTACTCTTCATAGGGGCTGTTATGATGAAGGTTTTTTTTTTCTTTTTCCTTTTTTTTTTGGGAGTTAACATTGGTTCAGGTGGTGTAATTAGTTATTACCCATTTGCATACGATTAAGGTAAACAAAAGTAGTGATTAGTCACCTACTACAAAGCATTAAAACATTCAACAGTATTCATAAGTCATTTTAACAGATTTTACCAAGCTTTGGCTTAAAGCTATCCAGTTGAAATAAAAGACATGAATACAAACAGTGCAAAAGCTCAAGACTTTGAAACTAGCTTCAAGTTACATTTCCTAAGGGACAGTCAGTGAAACTTGACACAGGATGTTGAAGTACAAGAGATGAACATTCCTTTCTCTGGCATGCGCTGGTGTTGAGTTTTACACACTGAAAATTGTAATGTATTCAGTTTTTTGGCAAATGGTGGATCAGTGACATTGTGGGGCTTGATCTTCCCTTTTAGAAGTTTAAACTACCCATCATCATGCCTGATGCTTGTGCAATGGACAGCTTGTCAGAGAAAAATGACGCTGCAGTCACTAAAAATTTATGATGGAAATGGAGGGGGTGGAGAATGGGAGGTTGAGGGGGGGGGAGGGGGGGAGCAGGAAGAGTTAGTAATCTGAAAGCACTGAAAGGAGACGGTCACTTCCCAACACATGTGTTGGGTATGCAGTGTGACGTTATGCAGCTGGTATCACAGATGACAGTCTCTCAGGTCTTGGGAGATTTTCAGCTAGCACGCTGATGAGTGAAGTTACAGACTCTGCCACCACCATGACTCATGGTCATACAGAAATGCATGACGATGAAACATCCAATCAGTTCACAGGATTTAGATACATCACAACTTATGAGACAGAAAAAGGGATTTGAAGTCAGACTATGGTGGCAGTATTAGTATTACCATTGCAGTCTGTGCTACAATTATATGGCAGAGTTTTCCATGAGCCTGTTGTCAGCATTGCACTCAAACGCTGTGTTGGCCAGGAATAAAGTAAGCCAGGCAGACAGTGGGAAGAGAGTGAGAGGAGAAAGGAGCTGATGGGGGTGAAGCTTGGTGTTGTAAAATGATGAAAACTGACAATCCTCAGGAGTGTGTGTGTGTGTGTGTGTGTGTGTGTGTGTGTGTGTGTGTGTGTGTGTGTGTGTGAGAGAGAGAGAGAGAGAGAGAGAGAGAGAGAGAGAGAGAGAGAGAACATACAGTTAGTACTGAAACTTCAGTAATAGGAAGTGAACGAAAACTTCTGAATTCAGTGTGGGTTTCCTCTGTTTCCACTGTAAACCTTGGACGTAAGAAAGCCAAAAATTCATCTTTTCTCAACTTTATAATGTTTGGAGTCTATTAATAAAAAAAAGTATTATACATGCATGTGTTGACGGAGTCATTGTTTAATGTCTTGTTGACATTCAAGTTATACAACTGCTTCTGTTGTAGCAGACTGACGTTTCAGCTTTCTAAAGCCAGAGCAGTTTTGTCCAAGTGTGTTTCACCATCGTACATGACCACTCATTTCAAGACATTTCACTTCTTGCAAGAGTCCTGTCACACTGCCTAATGATAATGAGAAAAATCTGGCATTGCAGTGAGCAAAATCTAGCACAGTGAGTGAAACCTAGCATAATACATTGATAGTGAGTGAAAGCTGGCATTGTACATCATAGTGATCAAAACCTGGCATCATTGAAGTGATCAAAACCTGGGGTCATTGTAGTGAGCAAAACCTGGCATCATTGTAGTGAGCGAATCCTGGCATCATAGTGAACAAAACCTGGCATCATTGTAGTGAGTGAATCCTGGCATCATAGGGAGCAAAACCTGGCATCATTGTAGTGAGCGAATCCTGGCATCATAGGGAGCAAAACCTGTCAAGCATTGTGAACAAATCCAACTTGAACAAGTTTGAGAGTAGCACCTGGGAAGCCAAACCTGGGGAAACATAGTGGTCCAAACCTGGCAAAAACAGTGCCTAAGATAGGTCTATAGCAAACAGAGTAAACAAAACCATATGACTGGTTTTGATGGGCAACACCAGTCTGACAAACAGTAAGATTTGGTAACAAAAGATGGCATAGACCTGTAGGAAACGAAAACTGGCAAATAATAGTGAAATCTAGCAAAAATTGGTAAGCAGAAACTCTCTAACATGGTGAAGAAGAATAGGCAAACATGAGCAAAAACTGGCAAATAGTGGACACAAAACTGGCAAACATAGTAAAACCTAGTAAGCCTAGCAGCACCTGACAAACATTATGTAGCTCTGAGCAATGCCTGGCAAACATAGCAAAACAGCATACACAACAAGACCACTTTTCAATAGGTTTCTTGGAAGCAGCAAACAAGATCTGTCCCAAGCATTCATTACACCGCTGATAGAAATGAAATGATTGAGTGAGAACTCCATTTTGAATGTTTGCTTTGTATGTACATGCATTTTCTTTTAATTGAGAAGAGCTTTTAAAACGTGAATTGTTGGTTTCAACAGATGTTTAGTATCTAGATAGGTTAATCCCTTACTAACAGCTGAGTTGAAGTTGAAAGGGATTGAAAGGATTTCATGTCTTTTTGTACTCCCAGTTCTTATAGAACTGGGAGTACTTTACAATGGGAATGAAGAAATGCTGTCTGTGTGTCCATCTGTCTGTGGTCTGTCCATGGCCAAGATGTGTTCTACTCGCTCCAGACAAAACTTCTGGGCCGATCTTTCTGAAAATTTATAGATCTGTATGTTCATTATGGGTCACGGATGATGCCCAATGTTTTATTTTACCAAAATAGCCGTTACTAATGGCATAACGGCCCAAATGGTTTTTCTTCTTTTATGGAATATCTCAGAAAGTACTTGGCTGATCTTTCTGAAAATTTGTAGTATGTTCATTATGGGTCACGGATGATGCCCGATATTTTGTTTTACCAGAATAGCCGTTACTAATGGCTATAACAGCCCAAAATGGTTTTTCTTCTGTTACTAACAGCTATAACGGCGCAAAACAGTTTTTCTTCTTTATGGAATATCTCAGAAAGTACTTGGCCAATCTTTCTGAAAATTTGTAGGTATGTTCATTATGGGTCATGGGGGATGCCCGATGTTCTGTTTTACCAGAATAGCCATTAGTAACAGCTATAACAGCCCAAAAAAGTTTTTCTTCTTTACAGAATATCTCAGAAAGTACCTGGCCAATCTTTCTGAAAATTGTATGTTCATTATGGGTCAAAGATGATGCCCAATGTTTTATTTTACCAGAATGAACTAATGGTTATAACAGTCCAAAACGTTTTTTTTCCTTTATGGAATATCTCAGAAAGTACTTGGCCGATCTTTCTGAAAATTTGTTGGTATGTTCATTATGGGTCACGGATGATGCCCGATGTTTTATTTTTACCAGAATAGCCATTACTAATGGCTGTAGTGGCTCAAAATGGTTTTTCTTCTTTATGGAATACCTCACGCGTATTCAAGATAAACTGCGAGTATGTTTATATGCTTTGCGTCTTTTTTTTCTTTCAGAGTCATGAAACCGTTGATTCCTTTGGTGGTTCTAGAGCGGCTCTCTCAGCTTCGTGCTGAATCTACTGTATATATGTCAGCGGTGTTGAACGCACTCCACCGCAGTTTTTTTATGCACAGGTACTCACATGTTTACCTTTGACCTACTTTGTCTATCCACCTTTTTGGGCATTCACATGTAAGCTAGCCTTTACAAAAATGAAGTTTTTCTCACCGGAACATCACCAGTTTTTAAGATGTGAAGAAATGTATTTGCCTTTAGCTTCAGATCTTGTCATGTGATCTTTTTTTTTTTTTTTATCCTAGTAGTCTTTTTGTTTTTTAAAAAAAAGCATGTACAGATGTAGGTTTTCACTCGAGTCAAGAGAATATCATGATCATGTATACATTAATATATTTTACATTAATATATTTTATTGTATGTCTGTCCATCTATCTGTCAGTTTATCTACCTCTTTCTCTGTATCTATCTATCTGTCTGTCTGTATCTTTGTCTCTCTATATATGTCTGTCTATCTATCTAGTATCAGTCTATCCGTCTATCTAGCTATCTATCTTTCCATCTATCTGTCAATCCCTCTGTTTGTTAATATCTCTCTAGATTTGTCTGTCTGTCTATATATCGTTAGTCAAGGGTGAGATTTATGTCCTGTTGGCTGGAGGCCGTTAGGGACAAGTTAAATTTGCAGACAGAGGTCTGCATTTTTTTTGGCAGTTGTTACCATTGGCATCTATCTATCTGTCTAATGTGTAATATGATCTACATTACTTTTTTTAAAGTCCCAACCTTAAAACTTCGGACACTGTTCCACAAGCATAAAGGGCTTACAGGTTGATGCAGGACTTGCAAAAATAGAAATGGGCCCACATGTCTTTAATTTCCAGATAGGGAGTGGGAGCAAACATCAGCATCTGTTCCAGCATCTGTACCATTGCAATACATGAATTGAAAAGAAAGTAAGAATGTCTTGCATTTAAGAGGATGAGGGCATGAAAAGAAATTCTTCTCTGATGAAGTGTTTTTTGTTGTTGTTGTTAGTTTTATTCCTCCAAGGGGGAGGTCAGCAGGACTGGCAAGTGACAGCCGTTTCATTCTGTGAAGAGTTCATCAGGCTTGCTACTGGATCCAGCCTGGTTACCTGCTGGGTCAGGGACACTTCTGTATAAACAAACAAGCAAAAAAAAAAACAAGGAAACTTTCGAAAACTGAGTATATCTTTCTGAATGCATGAATTGTGTCTAAAAACAAGCGTCTGAAAAAAACAAACAAGCAAGCAAACGAGAGCACTCAGTACAGGGATAATCATTTTAAATAAAAGGGTTTATGTGGATTGCTCAAAAAGTAAAAAACTTTTGCAAGTAACATGAAATTTTGTTTGCTACATTATGTGGTATGAAAGGTATTGTGGTATTCATAATCTAAGTCATTTTTTGGATTAGCATCTTATTTTTAATTTTGAAGAACATATTAATTATTTCACCTGAACAGGTTCCATTCTCTCTGTCACTTGACTTATGCTCAGACCAGTCGCCAAGGAGGTCCTTCATGGTTCGAGATATTTTCACTTTCTCAGAGTGTGTTGTGTGGGTCCCTTTCATGTACTGATTTCTCATGATCAGCACCTAACATTGACAGCTCTACCCAAATTACAGTGTGTCCATGCCAGTACACGCATTGCTCTGTCATTGCCAGTTGTAGTTGCAAAGGTAGTCATTATGAATCTATGACAAGCTGCTTTATAAACTTGACAGGGAAATTTCCTCCCAGAATGGAGACCGGTTTCAAGTTTTTTGAAAGCAAATGTAACAGTAACAGGGGCTGTTCAGCACACAAACCTCTTACGACGATTGGAAGAATAGAGTGGCTGGCTTGTTAGTGTCTGTTTTTATGCTAGTGGTTTAGGCGTTGGAGGAGGTTGACTGTTTGAGCAGTAGGCACTGGGGAACACTGGGTTTCATGCACATGGTGGTCAAAGACTTAAGTTGTATTTTCTTTTTTCTTTTTTTCTTTTTTTTGCTGTCTCATCTTCTGTGCCACCTCAGTGGCAGTGCACCCACGCCGCTCATTCCGACACCCTGCCCACAACCAAAGCCCAGTTAGTCCCGCTGCAGCCCTGACACCGGCAATCCACAGGGAGCAGTCAGTGTCAAGTTGTCATGATGCAACCCACGGGAGGAGACACTGCACTGCTGCCAAGTCCCTTCGGCGGTGTTCAGTGGTGCCTGTCCTGATCCAAGCAATGCAGGACACCACCTACTAAGCCCCCTACTGACGACAATAATTGCTTGAGTCATGGAGCTGGCGTGAATGAGCTCTTCCTCTGGAGGGCGCCACCACGTCCGTCCACTGACAGCCCCTATGGACTTGCGGATACTGGTGACCCTGACGGAATCAAACCAAATCCACAGACATGGAGAGGACATCAAAACTGAGGTCACCGTGAGACCAGGGCATGAAGGGCCACAGAATTTGACTTTTTTTTTTTCATGCTGATCAATGAAATTGACGATGATGAAGATGATGCTACAGATTTTCATTCGTGTTTGAGTCTGCATGACAGGGCTGTACACTACGCTTCCTTTCATAATAGATCCCAGCATGAACCAGGCCTGAGAGTTACAGACACCTGCAGTGTTGGTCAGGAAATTTGAGGAACACTCTCAGAGACTCATCCATTCATGAAGTGGATGAAACTCAACTGTGTGATCCCAGTCTTCCCAACTGAGCCTGTAGCAAACTCAACTCTGTGTAGGAACCGGTGGGGCAAAAAAAAATCACACATGACTCTGATTGGAATTGAACCCACAACCTCCCAGCGGGGGAGTCTGCGATGCTAACCACTTTCCCACGGCTGCTGGTTTGGCTTTTTTCTTACCCTAGTTTGTACTTACTTCTTTTTTTTTTGTCGTATTCACAAAACATTGAAAGAATGACATGTATATGGTGACATGTATGAATGCATTCATACACCTGCCTGCCAAGTGTCATCAAAAGATAATTTTAAGAAAATGTACAACAAAAGATTATGTTAAGAAAATGTACCACACTTTCTATGACATGCAGTTTTTCCTCACATGTACCATTTGTAATTGCATCATAATATTGTGAAGGTAGAACAGGTTGATGATTCATTGACTTCAACAACAGTGTTGGTTTGTAGACTAGATAACTGCAAATGCTAATGTTATATGACAGTGCAGATTCAAAAGCGTTTTCTCTTGGTAAAGAAAGAGAACCAAATCATTTTTGTTTGAAGATAATAGATATTCAGACACCTCAAGCATGAATTTGATGAAACATTCGCACTGGAAAGAAATTTCAGATGTTTTACCATGTACTCGGAATATAACTTGAAAAGTGTGTTTCTGTTGTTAGACACAAAATGCAACATGTCTGATTTGTTTGTTGACAGGGTTGAGCCTCCCAAAGCACAAATGATTGAGTTAACCAACCCAATGGTGGGGAAGGTGTATGTATATGTTATTCGGTTAGTAACTGATCATTGCATAATTTTTCTGTCTGTCTGTCTGTCTGCTTATCACTAGTATCAGTCTATGTATAGTAGATAGAGGGCTTTGAGGTCTTCCAGCAGTAGCTGCTTGGAATTGTTCAGCAAAATCAGGGTCTTTTGGTTTGCCAAGACTGAATTTCAGGCAGCTGTGTTCCATTTCCTTCAGACAGACTGTTCAAATTCATCATGACAAGCTCATGGTCACTACCAAGGTCAGGTCCCAGATAGGTCCTTTTTTTTTAAAGATTTTTTTTAGCCTTATTAAAACAAGACCTCATTACTTCATGCTGCTCAGACTCTCCATGCAAGAAACGGTCCAGCATTTCACACAGTCTTCCTCACTTGACTGTCAAACCCTTCTCTAGCGCCCTCAAACCAGTCAGACGGACCAGATCCTCCAGGACACCGGAAGGGAGCTTCACACACTGGGCTCCAAAATGAATCTGGTGTTGCAGTGGATCCCCTCCCACCATGGTGTTTTGAGGAATAAGGCAGCTGACAACCTCTCCAAGGTGGGCAGGAAACTTGAACAAACTGCAAACCAAACGTCCTGTGGAAAAGTCAAAATGACCCTCCGCTTCAAAAAACATGTGGATGTCATATGGCGAAGTCAAGACCTTCCTCCATGTCAAAAACACAAGGAGACAGCATCTGCAGACCTTAGGAGGATGGCATCTACCGGCTGGAAAGAGCGCTACAGGCCACCATCTTCAGACCGAGAACAGGACATCATCAGCAACTCTCATATCTCTACAAGTACAAGCTGAAGATACCTCACACCAGTGAGTGTCCATTAGGCACTGGTCCATAGGTGCCAGCACACATTCACCTGTCCTGTTCCACCTGTTACACCCTTCTACAGGAAAGGTGGTCCAGAGCAGTGGATCTGAGGGAGAAGCTGTGGGGACCAGCAGTGAAGCTGAAACAGACAGCGCACTTGGCTCACAACTCTGGACTACCAATGTACAGCTTGGCTGAGAACACTGAAGAAAGAGGTGCTAGACCAGTTACAGTTCTTCAGGACAAAGATGGTAAAGTTCCATACAGGAAGGAGGCAAAATGAAAAGAAAGATTGTACTGTTGTGAATTGTTGAGAGCTGTACAACAAGCAAAGAATATAAGTGTGCTTACAGTCCAGGGTGCATCAAAATTAGGATGACTTTCCAGTACTCTGTGAAGAAGTTTTAGTTGCAATGAAGTTGCTGAAATGTGGGAAGGCTGCAAGCATTAACATCCACACAAAACACTAAAACATGTTGGAGAAGCAGTATTAGATACACCTACTGCCATCTGCAACAAAGTCTTGCATACTGGGGAGCATTTCTTACCATGGAATCCATGACTAATGATTTGTCTCTCTTTCCAAGGAAGGCACCCTCCAACACTGCTAGAACTACCACACTGTAAGTTTGATTGGCAAGGCTTGTAGAATATTTGAAATAATGCTCCAAATCATTTTGAACAGATTACAGCCACAAGTACATGGCATTACGGCTGAAGGACAGGCTTCTCTATATCCTTGGCAAAGAGCGTTTGCAACACCCAAGGAGTTCAACCATGTCTGCATAGACTTCAGGGAGGTGTTTGATAGAGCTTGGCAGGGGGCACTGAGGGTCACAATGAAGACATTTAATATCGGGTAGAAGCTAATCAACACCATTCAGCAACTGTTCTCCCAATCGAGTGCAGTGCTTGTACAGGGAGCTGTTGGAGAGTGGTGCCATTCTCCAGTTGGGGTTTATCAGGTCTGCCTTCTGTCTCCCACAGTTTTCAACATATTCCTGGAATGCATCATGGCTCATGCAGTTGACGATCATGTCAGCACTGTCACCATTGAAAGAACAACCATCACAAACTTTGGATTTACAGATGACATTGAGGACCTGGCAGGCAGTGACTGAGAACTTGCTGCAGCTATCAAAAGGCAGGACGGACCTGTAAAATGTGGCATAGGACACACTGCTGAGAAGACCTCTTTGATGGCCAGCCACAGCACCACCATCAGTAGTGATATAACCATTTCTAACCAGTTTCTAACCATTTCACCCAGACTTGCAGAATTATACTAGACTGATTACATAGTTTTTGAAACAACTGAAGACCAGTTGGCCAAGAGTTATAACCTCTGGGTGGTAATTTGTTTTAATCATTTGGCAGGCTAGTACATTTATATTATGAAATACAGACATACTGGTCTTAACCATTTGTTCTGTCTGAAGGGCAAAGAAGTTGAATGATGAGTGGTAAATAAAGATCTTGCGTTGTTACAGTATATTCATCATTTGGCTGGGTGTGGATTAACATCACGAGTTACATCATCATTGTACCGCAGATGTCATGAAGATGATCTGTGTTGCCCCTATGATGAATTTTCTGGTTTTTACATGTGGCCTTGATACACTGATAGGCCAGTCTGAATTTCAGCGCTTACTTTGTATTATGATTTTTTCTTGCTTTTTTATGATTAGCTGGTGTGTGTACTTAATAAAATGAATATGTGTGTGTGTGTGCGTGCGTGCATGCGCGCCTGTGTGTATGTGTGTGTGTGTGTGTGTGTGTGTGTGTGTGTGTGCTCACACACATTGTAACTTTTTTACATTTTTCACTTCTCTGCCTTCCCCATGGAAGTACTGTGGTGTCACTCCCTGCTCACCACTGCAGTCACTGATTCAGGTAGGTCCTCTCACTGCCTCAGCTCTGCTAATCCACATGGACAAATCAGTGTTAGTTTGTCGTGAAGCAGCCCACCACAGAGACACCGCAGTGCTGACAAGTCAGTGTTATTTTGTCGTGAAGCAGCCCACCACAGAGACACCGCAGTGCTGACAAGTCGTGTAGTTTGTCATGAAGCAGCCCACCACAGAGACACCACAGTGCTGACAAGCCAGTCTGATGGTGCTCAGCAGTGCCTGTTTTGATCCAGCAAAAATAGGAATACATACTGAGTCTGCTACTGATTACATTTGACAAGTCACAGAGCCATCATGAGTGAGCGTTCCCAGTGGAGGACAATGACTTAAGATGAGAGCGAAGCTGATGTCACCGGAAGAGCAGGACATGAAGTGCAAGGGAATTTGAGTTTGAAAAAAAGAAGTTTTTCAGTGATGATGAGGATGAGGCAGTGGTGTTCTGTTCTGGTCAAAGACTACATGACAGAACTCTGTTCTTCCTTTCATGATCCCCCGCCGTCAACCAGCCCCGAGAGATACAGACACTTGCAGCGTTTGACAGGAAATCTTAACAGCATTCAAGTGCATGGAATTCCAGTTCGAATCTTCCTATTTCGTGTGTTGGCACATGCAACTCTAGATAGGAGAAAGCTCAGGTTGGAAAAAAAAAAAAGATCCTGCAAGTTAAGGCCCCTGATGGGAATGGATTCAACAAGTTCCCAGCCTGGGAGACCACACTGCTTGCCACTGCACTAGGGCACTTGTTTGCTTGTGCCTCATCGTTTAGACCTTTTCATATTGATGATGTGTTCTTTACTCACGCTTGTTGTATTCATTACACTGCGTAACTGCTCAGAATACAATTTATTGACTCGTTCTTTCTTCATCTTATAGGAACGTTGTAATGCAAGAAACAAAGGTCGTGTTGGCACTTCAGCTGAGCCAGCTCGACAACATCTACTACATGATGAGGTACAGTAAGTGAGAGAGAAGAGAGAGAGAGTGGTGTGTGTGTGTGTGTGTGTGTGTGTGTGTGTGTGTGTGACATTCTAGCAGGTCAGTGGAAGGAACAGAAACTAGTACATGTATACAATTTGTTCCTTTGGTCTGCTGCACTGATGATTTTCTTTCCTTTTTATTTGTTCTTCTTTGTTTTCAAGGAAAATGAGTGCTAGCTGCTGTTGCAGCAGTGGAAAGTGGTCACAGTGATCTTTTAATGTGACATGTATCACAGATGGTCCGTCTCAGCTTTGCTGTGCAGTGTCAACAAAACAGGTCATTTGAAGCTGTGTCTTTTGGGGGGAGCATTAAAAAAAAATCTCGATGACAGTCCTGATCCTTGCACACTGGGTTGGACCAAGATTGTTTACATTGTTACTGCAGTGAACTCATTTTTCTAAATGTCTTTCTTCTTTTTTTTCTTTCTTTGAGTGAGAAGGAGTGAGTGTGTGTGTGTGTGTGTGTAAGAGAGAGAGAGAGAGAACAGAAAGCGAGAGAGAGAGAAAATGTGTGAGTGAGGATGTAAGAGTTTGATGATGATGATGTGTGTAAGTTTGTGTTACTCTGCAGTGATAATTATTTTCTAAAAATTAGGGGGTTAGACTCGGTGTGAAAAACTGATTTCTAAATTTTCAGGGGGTCACAAAAATATTTAGGGGGTCACACTTTATAACTGCCTGTAAATGTACAGAAAACAACACAGTGCATACACATACACACGTGCACACGCAAGCGCATTCTGACTGGCTCAAACACATGAAAACAGAGAGAAAAAATTGGGGCGAGGTCACATGTGTGGGTAGTGACTTTACGCGTCACTACCCACACATGTCACGTGAGCTGTCAATCGCCTAGCAGGCTGAGTGTAGTGTCGCTGTCCATTTTCGTCGCTTTGTGGTTGTTTTTGTGATCGTGGACTGTAAAGATTTGTACCAGGATGTATGTGAAGAACTGCTTGTTATTCTGGATCTATTTCTGTGCCTCCCTCCCCATAGACTTGAGGATAATCTGGATCTTCTTCTTGGCCAACCTTGCCAACACACTGTGTTTTCGACCGGCGCCATTGTGTTCAGCCTGTGTATCGCACGGGCAGGGACACATGCTGACTCACTTTCTCGCCAACGCTTACTCACCCCAGCCTCTACCACCCAACCTCTCCCTACCCGTTACGGCATATAACGGCCCTCCACTGTCACACCCACCACTACCCTACCCTGTGGTGACCGACTTTACGCGTCACTACCCACGCCCTTTCCCTCGTCAAATCACTCGCCTGACCTACACACGGGACCAGCTGCTGGCTGGCAGGGAGCGACCTTCACCCCTTGACCCTTCGCTCAACGTGACACTGCGGCGTCTCAGGATTGGCCGTGACCTTCCTCACTGTCGCACAGCACGGGGAGGGAGGAGGAAACGGAGGACGATACCTACAGTCGGTAACGTTGCCCATCTCTCTCACCACTCTCGCCACAACCACACTCGCTCAGTAAACTGTCGCAACTTGATTCAAGTGCCTATGGCTCCTCGCACACAAACAACAACGAACATTTCGCTGACACTTTTCAATGCTCAGTCACTTGGTAATACTTGTAAAAAGAAACGGTCTGCCGTAAATGACTTTATACTCTCCAGTGATATCGACATTCTTTGTGTAACGGAAACGTGGTTCAAGGAATGCAGCGATGAACCAAAGCTACGTGACCTCGCCCCAGCTGGCTATACCACCAAGTCCTTCCCCCGCCCCACCACGACCTGCGGGGGCGGAATCGCATTTGTCATCTCGGATAAGCTGCTCCCCTATTGCTCTTTTGACTCGTCTTTTGATTTTCAGCATCAGACCTTTGAACTTGTTCACCTGAAACTGTCCCTACCTAGCGCTCCTGTCACTAACATTTTTGGGATTTATAGACCGGTACCCAGCAGAAAGAACAAATTTACGCCCAGCATGTTTGTCAACAAAATTCCAGACTTTCTTGAATTTGTAAATGACCTTCCAGGAACATTGTTATTGATCAGCGACTTCAACTTCCATTTCAATAAGCCCACAGTTGGATACACGCCCGAGGTGTTAGAAATTTTAGATACTTTCGGACTCCAGCAGTCCGTGAATGAAATGACGAACAAACAGGGTAACATAGTAGACTGGGTAGTCTACAGAGACAGTGATCATCTTCTCAAATCCTCAACCGTTGACGATAACCTAGCATCGGATCATTATGCTTTGAAGTGTGAATTAGATATCGTTAGGCCCGCCGTTCCAAAGACTTACAAGGAAGTTAGGAAAATTTCTGCTATCGATATAGAGGCTTTCAAATCTGATCTGAGCACGGCCATACCGAGCGAGCCATCGGCCTGTCAGCTGACCTCTGCCCTCCGTGCCATGCTTGATAAGCATGCTCCAGTGAGCAGGCGCTTGATCACTGATCGCTCACTGTGTCAATGGCACAACACAGTGGGTCCCGAGTTGTCCGAGGCCAAGCAGGAGAGGAGGGGGGCTGAGAGGCGATGGCGCGCCACGGGACTGACTGTGCACAGGGAAATATATCAAACTGCGAGAAATCGTGTTACTGACATTGTTCATCAAGCAAAAACTTTGTTCTATTCTTCAAAGATATTCGCCTGTAATACGGCCAAGCAACTATTTAATGTCACAAATAGTCTCCTAGGCAAAGTCAGCTACTCCCCCCTTCCCACCATCTTCCAAACTCGAGAGCTCCCTCAGAAATTCTTAGAGTTTTTCAATGGAAAAATTGACACTATCCGTGAAAAGCTAGATTCTACTGCACCTGTACATCCTCTGAATGACAAAGTTTACTGTGGACCTCCTTTGGCTTGTTTTAGTCCTGTTAGTCAAGACTATGTCAAAAAACTTTGTTTGCGATGCAGCCCTAAATCATGTGAACTTGATGCCATTCCCACTAACTTGCTCTTTCAGTGCATTGATGATGTCCTACCCCATCTTACTCATGTTATCAATACCTCTTTGTCCTCTGGTCACGTTCCTGAAATCTTCCGGTCCGCAGTGGTACGTCCATTGATCAAGAAACCTTCATTAGATAAAAATGTTTTAAAGAATTATCGGCCTGTATCAAATTTGTCATTTCTATCAAAATTATTGGAGAAGATCTTTTGGAACAAATTCTAGAACATCTCGAAAAGAACACCTTTTGAATCCTCATCAATCTGCTTACAGACAAGGCCATAGTTGTGAGACAGCACTCCTCCGTATAGTCAATGACCTCCTCTGCGGGCTTGACGATGGGAACGTTTCCTTATTAGCGATGTTAGACCTCTCTGCAGCATTTGACACGATCGATCATAATATTTTGTTCTCACGGCTTCAAACTTCCTTTGGATTCAAAGACACAGCTCTCGACTGGATTATCTCTTACTTGACTGGACGGACTCAGACAGTGTGTGTACAGGGAAGATACTCAGACAGTTCTCCTCTTAGGTACGGTGTGCCTCAGGGTTCTGTACTTGGGCCAGTCCTTTTTGTGCTGTATGCTAGTCCTGTGTCTGACGTCATCAGTGGTCACGCCATGTCGCATGAGAGCTTTGCTGACGATACTCAGCTTCATCAGTCAGCTCCCATTGCTGAAACTGACTCACTGATTTCTCGATGCGGGGCTGCATTGCAGACCTGAAGGACTGGATGACAACCAACAAACTACAACTAAACGACGACAAGACGGAACTCATGTTCGTGACAAAACAGCCTAACCATCCTTCTCTGCCTTCAACTGTCACTATCAATGACTGTGCTGTCTCTGTCTCCACCTCTGTCCGCAGTCTAGGGGTCATACTTGACCAATCCCTCTCCTTTGAGAAACAGGTTTCAAATATTTGCAAGATTGCCTATTTAGAACTAAGAAGAATCAGCTCTGTACGTCACCTTCTCTCTACAGATGCTACAAAAACTCTCATTTGTGCATTTGTCTTATCTAGAATAGATTACTGCAACTCACTTTTGGCCGGCCTTCCAAAATACCTGATAGAAAGATTACAGCGAATCCAAAATCATGCAGCCCGAGTCGTCTGTAGAGCAAGAAAACATGCTCACATTTCGCCTCTCCTCCACTCTCTTCACTGGCTATCTGTCTCAAACCGTATCTCGTACAAAATCTCAACTCTCACTTTCTCTGCTCTCTTTGAAAATAGACCTTCTTATCTCTCAGATCTCCTTAAAATCTACACCCCCTCTCGACAACTACGCTCCTGTGCTGACGACCGCCTTCTGCGAATGACTCGCTTCAGGACTACTACTGGTGAAAGATCTTTCTCTTTTCAAGCTCCAGCGACGTGGAACAGACTGCCAGACTGTCTCAGACATTCAGATTCTATCTCTTCTTTCAAGTCTAAACTTAAAACCCATCTATTTTCTCATAATTAGTCAATGCTGTGGGGAGAGGGGGCGGGGGGGTACAACCTAACTCATAGCCGTTTGGGCCTTTTCAAATGTAGCGTATGTGTATGTTCTCTATTATATGTATTTTTTATATGATTGAACGTTATAGGATTAAGTTTTTGTAGTGATATTTGAAGAATAAGTGAATATCACATTGGTAGGATTAGGATTTGTTAGTTATTGTAGTAATAGTATTTGTAGTTGGGTGTAAGGTGTATTATTGTATATGAGAAGGGTGAATGTAGTATGACTTTGTAAAGCGCTTAGAGAAATTCGTTTGATTAAGCGCTATATAAGAAATCATTATTATTATTATATAGAAATGGATAAGAGGTGCTATTAACAAAGGAAGTAAAAACCCTCCAGATTATTTATTTAGATTCATGTTCCAGTGTTAGTAAAGTGTTAACTAAAGTGAATAAGTGTGAATACCTATACTATCAATATTTTAACAGTGAAAATTGATATTCAAGATGTCCTCTGTGATTTTCATCACAGAATTTACACAACGTGAGCCAGTTCCATTAGTACTGAAACATTTTATTAATTGACCATATTCCATTTGCCTTGCAATAATCATTGGGAGCCTGGTGACAAACAAGAGGTGAGTGATGAATATTCATGGAACGTTTCACAGAACTATGTAGGTTGGCCACTCTTGCACTGTGTGCAACACATTCCTACGTCCGTAACGGAGCCATTTTGATTATCCGATCCGGTTGTGTTGCAGAGATTGCCTAACGTTTGTTCCGTTCGCTGAATGATCACCAAGCCACAGATGAACTGTTGATTTTGTCTCTGAAAACCAAATTACATAGGGTTTTCCCATGTTGTTCGCGCTTGGCCGAATCACGTGATCTTGTAGTCCAAACATAGACTTGCATTGTCAGATTTCATGACTCTTGTTGGTTTTCAACAGAGAAGAGTTCTAAAGCGGAAGTTCTTCATCAATTCAGAACATTCTAAAACATCGAGGAAAGTTATATTTTTATCATCTTTGATCGAGGCGGATTGGACTAAAGTGCTTTTATGTGATGAGCTGCATGGAGTTGCAGTGCACACAGGAGAAAATCATTATGTTGCGGTAGATTTTGGTACATTTTAGAGATGCTCAGGACTGATTTCCAATGTGTCAGACAGGAATTTTATGCGTCAGAGATGCACATTTATGCTCTGTTGACATGATGTCTTGATTTTCTGTTCTAATGCCCAGGATTGATATGCCCTTAAACCACAGTTATCATGGACCTTACATTCACATCAGACAAAACTGGGCATTTTTGTCATCTGACATCTTACAAATGGACATGTAATGATTTAATGTTAAAAGACTTGTGGTATATTATGGTTTGAATAATGTGAAGTTTTTTTTGTATTGTATAAAAAGAAATATCAGTTACACAAGTAAAGTATGTTAACGTAAATTTGTAGAGATGTTGGCTAATTCTGTATGCCAGTTTAAAGACACATTGAAGTAAATGTAGACTGTCCAGAGACCTGTAGTTAGCATCGTAAGGTGCGACATTGGAGCATTATGAGTGAATTCATGTAGTTAGCATTGTAAGGTGCGACATTGGAGCATTATGAGTGAATTCATGTAGAATTACAGCTGTAAAGATAGACACTGGAGCATTATGAGTGAATTCATGTAGTTAAAGACACGTATTGAAGTAAAATGTAGACTGTCCAGAGACCTGTGGTTAGCATCGTAAGGTGCGACACTGGAGCATTATGAGTGAATTCATGTAGTTAATAATACAGCTGTAAAGACGGACACTGGAGCATTATGAGTGAATTCATGTAGTTAATAATACAGCTGTAAAGACAGACACTGGAGCATATATGATTGTGAATCTTCATGATATGATAAATATTAATACAGCTGTAAAGACAGGCATTAAGTTCAAAAAGAAAAGAAATGTTTCAACATGTCACAAACCTTTTCAGCAGCACTGAGTTCTTAGACAGCGTCACTGACATATCAGATGTTACACATAGTGGCATATTACTGTGAATAAGAAATGGCGATGGCTATTGGGTGTAAGAGCGTACCATAAGTTATGGATGTCTGCAATGGAAGCGCTGCTGGCCTTCCTGGCAGCTGTTACTCCAGGGTCTTCACATCATCTGGGAGTCTGGCTATGTAATGCGTTTTTTAGACACAAAACCATGGATCATTGAATGCCAACAGTTTAAACTGATACAGCGCGAAATTTTATTGCATAAGTACATCAGCAGCAAAAAAGAACCAAAGTACAAAGGTGGTTAAACTGATACAGTGTACAATTTTATTACATAAGTAC
Organism: Conus canariensis; assembly: GCA_033310375.1. Taxonomy (NCBI): domain Eukaryota; kingdom Metazoa; phylum Mollusca; class Gastropoda; order Neogastropoda; family Conidae; genus Conus; species Conus canariensis. The sequence goes on along the minus strand of CM065736.1, from coordinate 51,855,456 downwards.
ATCAGCAGCAAAAAAGAACGCAAAGTACAAAGGTGATTAAACTGATACAGTGTGAAATTGTGTTACATAAGTTGATCAGCAACAAAACTAAAATTTCATTCAGTGTAAAACTTTTTTTTTTTTTTTTTTTTTTTTGCTGTCCCAACCTCTGCGCCACCTCAGAGGCAGTGCACCCACGCTGCTCATTCTGACACTCCGTCCACAGCCGCAGCCCAGTCGGCCCTGCCACAGCCCTGGCACCGGCAATCCACAGGGAGCAGTCAATGTCAAGTTGTCAAGAGGCAACCCACCGGAGGAGACACTGCACTGCGCCGAGTCACTTTGGTGGTGTTCAGTGGCGCCTGTTCTGATCTGACATACGCAGGACACCACCTACTATGCCCCCTACTGACGACAATAATTGCTTAGTTGCGGAGCCGGTGTGAGTGAGCTCTCCCTCCGGAGGGCGCCATCACGTCCATCAACGACAGCCCCCATGGACTGCCGATACCAGTGGCCCCGACAGAACCAAACCAAAGCCACAGACATGGAGAGGACACCGAAACTGAGGTCACGATGAGAGCAGGGCATGAAGGGCCACAGAATTTCAGACTTTTTTTTTTATGCTGATTGATGAGAATGAGGATGATTAAGATGATGCTATGGATTTCCATTTCGGTCTGAAACTACATGACAGGGCTGTGCTCTACACTTCCTTTCATAATATTATCCCGGCGTCAACCAGGCATGAGAGATACAGGCACCTGCAGTGTTGGTCAGGAAATTTGAGCAACACCCTCAGAAACGCATCCATTAAGTGGATGAAACTCGACTGTGTGGTCCCAGTCTTCCCAACCGAGTCCGCAACAAACTCAGCTCTGGGTAGGAGCCAGTCGGGGCAGAAAAACCCACGTAACTCTGATGGGATTTGAACCCATGACCTCCCAGCCGGGAGTCTGTGACTCAGTATAAAATTTTATTAGATAAGTAGATCAGCAACGAAAAGGAACCAAAGCACAGAAATGAACACAGCATAGAAACTTGTGCTCAGCGTTTACATCTCAGAGGTCAAAGGTCATACACAGATCCGATGTCAGAAAACAAATGGTGGTGACTTAGATCGGAAAAGTCTTTTGCTTCAGCTGAGGTTTTTGAGGCATGAGGTGTGTTTTGGCTGCTTATATGTAGCTGATTGAGAAAAGGGAAAATGACCAGTGATAATAAAACAAGTGTGATGATTTCAAGAAAGCTGTCAAACAGAAATTTCAAAGCATTTGTTTTCTAACTATTCCCCTTTCATGCATTTTTAACAATTCAAAGTCAGGTCACTGTAGACAGAAAAAGGAAAACAAACGTCCTGAAAATAAAAGTGTTAAAAGTGAAGACCAGTTCATTACATTTCTCAGTCAGTTCATGTTTCTCTGAGAATGTTCTCATCTCCCCTATGTTTGTGTGTTCTTTACAATTATCTGTTTTCTTCCATATTTCATGTCATAACTTGAGATGGTCGAAGTGCCTTTTTGTGCAAAACTTAGGCAAAATAAAGAAATCCATGACTTGTGTGTGTTTCACACAGCTCAACTGGGTTAAGCAGAATCGGTAAAAGCATGCCATCAGTTTGCTTGTCCTGTAGAGAGGATGAGGGGTTGGGTTGTAGTCTTAACATAAATGTAATTTTCTCACTCAGATCATGTCAAGGGCCATGTATATGTCTAGAAATAAATGGTTTCTAAAGCTGTCTTGGTGTTTGGTATTCCCTTTAAGATTTTTTAGAATGAAAATTATGTGTGCTGGTCATTTGTATTGTAAATGATGTGATCTATTTGCAGTGCACAGAATGATCGATGGATCCAAGAGCTTAAGATGTGTTTGCCCAGACATCTTGGAGAACCTGTGTTTGGTGTGGTTGTACCTCCATCCACAGTTTTACATGAATGTGTAGAGAAGTTCCACGCATCATTAGATCAAAAAGTTGCTTTTATTAGAAGCATCATCCATGTGATGAATCCACATCTGCTCAGGAAATATGAAAAGTAAGTTTATCTCTTTTTTGTGTGTGTTTTTCCCATTATCTTTCTTTTTTGTGTGTTTTCTCATTTTCTTTTATTATTCACATTGTCATGTGTAAGCAATGCTGTTAAAAAATGTACATACATATGTACAGTGCTACTTTCAAAACATAGAATATATTTCTGAACAGTTAATAGTGGGAGAAAACAAGTACAGGCTAACAATTCTTCAGTCATTACAGTAATGACTTGGCAAAGATCTGAATTAAAAAAAAAGAAGAAAAAAAATTGAAGATGATGAAAATGGGGGAAATATATTATAAATATGAGAAACCCTTCGCTAGCTGCCAGTGGGAACCATCATATTCCCCTTCAGCCTGCTCTTAGGCCTTTCGTCCACTGGATCGGACTCATCAGGGAGACACGGCTGATTGTGTTTGTGCTCTTGGTGTCAAATAGAGACACACCACAGTCCATAATTCTGTGGTGTTCTCACCACCAAGGGTTCAAAAAAGAATCCAGCAGCACCCCCAAAGCAGCCAGCGAAGGGTAGTAAACGGAACAAAACGAAAGTGTGGAGAGGGAAAAAGCTGCTGAAAAACTAAAAGCATTATGCAAACGGTATAAAATGTAGGGGGACAATCTTTGAGCCTATGCTTGAGGATCCATTCAAGGATGCAAGGGAGATAAAAAGATATGGAACAGTCTGAGTAATCAGAATGTATTTCTTTTGGGAAAAAAAGAGCAAAAGCACTGCTGCTGTTGGTACTAATGGTGCAGAAAATCCCTCCAACTAAAATGTGCAGACGTAAAATTGAAATGAAAACGGCTGGTGGTGGAGAGGTGAGAGAAGACTGGCTGTTCCATGGCACCAAAGAGGACAATATTGGCAGCATCTGTGCAAGAGGATTCCGCCTCCCCCAGCATAAGCACTGCCTCGGTCAATGTAGGTACTGAATGTCTGTCTGTCTTTCCTGACTTCAGTTATTCTTTTCGTCTGTTGCTGTTTTGTTTCATTTTTGTTGTTGTTGAGATCTTATAGTCAACATGCACTACAACTGTGGAAAATATCCAGCTAACCACAAACCCACTGTTTCACCTATAGTCAACACGCACTACAACTGTGGAAAATATCCAGCTAACCACAAACCCACTGTTTCACCTATAGTCAACACACACGACAACTGTGGAAAATATCCAGCTAACCACAAACCCACTGTTTCACCTATAGTCAACACACACGACAACTGTGGAAAATATCCAGCTAACCACAAACCCACTGTTTCACCTATAGTCAACACACACTGACAACTGTGGAAAATATCCAGCTAACCACAAACCCACTGTTTCACCTATAGTCAACACACACTACAACTGTGGAAAATATCCAGCTAACCACAAACCCACTGTTTCACCTATAGTCAACACGCACTACAACTGTGGAAAATATCCAGCTAACCACAAACCCACTGTTTCACCTATAGTCAGCACGCACTACAACTGTGGAAAATATCCAGCTAACCACAAACCCACTGTTTCACCTATAGTCAGCACGCACTACAACTGTGGAAAATATCCAGCTAACCACAAACCCACTGTTTCACCTATAGTCAACACACACGTACAACTGTGGAAAATATCCAGCTAACCACAAACCCACTGTTTCACCTATAGTCAACACGCACTACAACTGTGGAAAATATCCAGCTAACCACAAACCCACTGTTTCACCTATAGTCAGCACGCACTACAACTGTGGAAAATATCCAGCTAACCACAAACCCACTGTTTCACCTATAGTCAACACGCACTACAACTGTGGAAAATATCCAGCTAACCACAAACCCACTGTTTCACCTATAGTCAACACACACTACAACTGTGGAAAATATCCAGCTAACCACAAACCCACTGTTTCACCTATAGTCAGCACGCACTACAACTGTGGAAAATATCCAGCTAACCACAAACCCACTGTTTCACCTATAGTCAGCACGCACTACAACTGTGGAAAATATCCAGCTAACCACAAACCCACTGTTTCACCTATAGTCAACACACACTACAACTGTGGAAAATATCCAGCTAACCACAAACCCACTGTTTCACCTATAGTCAACACACACTACAACTGTGGAAAATATCCAGCTAACCACAAACCCACTGTTTCACCTATAGTCAACACGCACTACAACTGTGGAAAATATCCAGCTAACCACAAACCCACTGTTTCACCTATAGTCAACACGCACTACAACTGTGGAAAATATCCAGCTAACCACAAACCCACTGTTTCACCTATAGTGTCAACACACACGACAACTGTGGAAAATATCCAGCTAACCACAAACCCACTGTTTCACCTATAGTCAACACGCACTACAACTGTGGAAAATATCCAGCTAACCACAAACCCAGTTTCACCTATAGTCAACATGCACTACAACTGTGGAAAATATCCAGCTAACCACAAACCCACTGTTTCACCTATAGTCAACACGCACTACAACTGTGGAAAATATCCAGCTAACCACAAACCCACTGTTTCACCTATAGTCAACACACACTCCAGCTAACCACAAACCCACTGTTTCACCTATAGTCAACACACACTACAACTGTGGAAAATATCCAGCTAACCACAAACCCACTGTTTCACCTATAGTCAACACACGCGACAACTGTGGAAAATATCCAGCTAACCACAAACCCACTGTTTCATTGCCCATCCTGACCATCTTCTTCCCCTCTTCGTCTGTGATCCCCCATCTTCACAGACAGATGGGTAAAACTTGGTCAGTTTGTCATTTGCAGCCTATACATGTGATTTAATGTACAGATAGTATCAGTCAAATAAAGACAAATATGTCTGCCTTACTGTTTGGTTAGAATGAATTAAACAAATAAAGAAAATATGTATGCCTTTAGACAAATAAAGAAAATATGCATGCCTTTAGACATGGAAAATACATGCCTTTAGACATGGAAAATATGCATGCCTTTACCTCTTGATGAATTTCTGTTTTTCATGCTTTTATGCTTATTCTGCCTTTTCTGTTTTTCTTATTCCATATTAATCCAGAAATAATTTTTTGCATTTCTTTGCATAGGCTTTTGGGTAAATTTTGTTGCAGCACTTGCACATGTGTAAGTTGTAAAGCAAAAGAATACCTGGTAAACTTTGACAAAAAATAAAAGCTGTCAATACAGCCTCTTTGTTGTGCAGTCTTCAGTCAGTCAATATAAGTCCTTAGGCCATTCAGTAGGCATTTTCTTTTTACATTGGCCAGAACATAGGCATTACCTCAGAGCACCCACTTTTGACATTAACAAAAAAAAAAAGTTTCCAGAAACCTAAAACTAATGGTGATTTTTTTTTTTTTTTTTGGTACCGTGATTTAGAACTGTTTTTGAAAATCACTGGAGTCACCCAAGATTGCTTCCATTGTTTTGGAGGCAACTGAAGAAATCGCCACTGGCAATCAGGTTCTTGACCTTGTTAGTAGCTTTGAGACCAACATCCTCGGTTCTTATAAGTAGCTTTGAGACCAACATCCTCGGTATACCAGAGGACAGAGAGAAGGGAGTAGGAAAAGGGGAGCTGGACAGAGATGGAGACACTGAAGAGGAAATCATGAATGAATCCCTCACAGAGATAGAATTTCAAAAAGGTTTCCAAAGACTGCAGAACAAAACGTTGCTTTGACCTACCTCTGGCATCACAAATGAAATGCTCTGACACCTTGAGCCATCACCAAAGATGACAAAACTGAAGATCTGGAATGCCAGGTGGACTAATGCATCACCAACTCGGTCCAGGAGAGATGCCACAAAGATTTCTGTGGACAAGAAGAGAAAAGACAAAACCAAAGCAGTGACAGACTGTCATACTCTAGGGGTCGTACACACACATGCACCTCTGCCCAAAGTACACTCCGCACGTACACGCAATCACTCCTCTCACCCAAGGAACGCCAAATAATAAACACATCACAAGAAAAGTTTGTTTCCCCTCCTTCTACGAGAGTACAAATATTATTAATCAAACACCAACACTTGAGTAATTTCGTTTATACCTCCACTGCACGAAGGAGGAAAAAGAACAACTGCTTCCCCTACAATCAATGAATTCATAAATATAATGGGGATGAATTAGTTTCTATCACCAGCACAAGGGGAGTATGTTTCACGTCATTCGAAAACATCAGGGGCATACATCAACATCTTTCCTTCACGTCGGGAAGAGACACATAAAAATCATTTACCATCCAGCCCAAAATACAAAAAAATGTCACTGTCTCTAGGACGGAAGTTCTGGGGTATCCTTCCCCACTCGTGACTTAATCAATTATCATCCCCTTCTAGGGAAAAAAAATTGGAACTTCAGTTCCACTCTGTCACGCCTTTACAGATTTCTCGTCAAATGCTTCCACTTTCAAAATTCCTTTCCAGGAAGACATATATAATTTTTACTCTCTGGTCACTCTCTTATACTTGGGGAAGACACACGGGGACAGCCATCTCCGGGCTGAATAGGGCGTCGCCTTATACAAACCCGCCTTCTTCAGGGTCTGGGGCTCGTTACGGAGAAGTAGCCCACTACCCGACCTGGGCTGGGGACTTGGTCCAGCACCTCTGGGACCACTCCAAGGCCCCAAGTCCGTGGCCCGTGTGAGACAGCCAATCTCTGCCGCGACGCAGCCTCGCTCTGGCCTCAGTCCAACAAACGATCAGGCCCTCCGACTTCTCCGGCTGGCATGGAGCAAGTGATTATCAAATCCTAAAGGTAAATTCAATAGCGTGCGCAGTGCGCCTAACCAGTACTCACACAGACCACAGCCAACAGAATAGCGATGTGCATTCACATGACACTTTTCACTTAAAACCACAAGGCCAGTCAACCTGCTGTCTCAAAACAATAGTTATACACAAAACAACATGTGCACATTATAATCAACATAACATGTGCACATGACACAGACCTGTCAGTCCACATGTATTGGGAAGCTTATAGAGAGGCCCATGAACACTGAGTGCGTGCATTGGGAAGCTTATAGAGAGACCCATGAACACTGAGTGCATGCATTGGGAAGCTTATAGAGAAGCCCATGAACACTGAGTGCATGCATTGGGAAGCTTATAGAGAGGCCCATGAACACTGAGTGCATGCATTGGGAAGCTTATAGGGAGGCCCATGAACACTGAGTGCATGCATTGGGAAGCTTATAGAGAGGCCCATGAACACTGAGTGCATGCATTGGGAAGCTTATAGAGAGGCCCATGAACACTGAGTGCATGCATTGGGAAGCTTATAGGGAGGCCCATGAACACTGAGTGCATGCATTGGGAAGCTTATAGAGAGGCCCATGAACACTGAGTGCATGCATTGGGAAGCTTATAGAGAGGCCCATGAACACTGAGTGCATGCATTGGGAAGCTTATAGAGAGGCCCATGAACACTGAGTGCATGCATTGGGAAGCTTATAGGGAGGCCCATGAACACTGAGTGCATGCATTGGGAAGCTTATAGAGAGACCCATGAACACTGAGTGCATGCATTGGGAAGCTTATAGGGAGGCCCATGAACACTGAGTGCATGCATTGGGAAGCTTATAGGGAGGCCCATGAACACTGAGTGCATGCATTGGGAAGCTTATAGGGAGGCCCATGAACACTGAGTGACTTGGAAGCTGGAAAATGAAGAGATCCTTTCTGATATCCCATCTGAATTCAGACAGAACACAAGCACCAAGGGCATGGCTGCAAATGTTGCCTTTGAAACAAAAGATGCTTTGCAAGATGAAAAGCAAACTATTCCATTTTAAACAGACCTTGAAAAAGCCTCTTGATAAGGCATTTGAAATGTAGGTGTCTGTGTGTTGCTGGCTTGGGTGACTCTTGACAGTGTGCAGGTGTCTGTGTGTTGCTGGCTTTGGTGACCCTTGACAGTGTGCAGGTGTCTGTGTGTTGCTGGCTTTGGTGACTCTTGAAAGTTTGCAGGTGTATGTGTGTTGCTGGCTTTGGTGACTCTTGACAGTGTGCAGGTGTCTGTGTGTTGCTGGCTTTGGTGACTGACAGTGTGCAGGTGTCTGTGTGTTGCTGGCTTTGGTGACTCTTGACAGTGTGCAGGTGTCTGTGTGTTGCTGGCTTTGGTGACTGACAGTGTGCAGGTGTCTGTGTGTTGCTGGCTTTGGTGACTCTTGAAAGTGTGCAGGTGTCTGTGTGTTGCTGGCTTTGGTGACTCTTGACAGTGTGTAGGTGTCTGTGTGTTGCTGGCTTTGGTGACTCTTGAAAGTGTGCAGGTGTATGTGTGTTGCTGGCTTTGGTGACTCTTGACAGTGTGCAGGTGTCTGTGTGTTGCTGGCTTTAGTGACTGACAGTGTGCAGGTGTCTGTGTGTTGCTGGCTTTAGTGACTGACAGTGTGCAGGTGTCTGTGTGTTGCTGGCTTTAGTGACTGACAGTGTGCAGGTGTCTGTGTGTTGCTGGCTTTGGTGACTCTTGACAGTGTGCAGGTGTCTGTGTGTTGCTGGCTTTAGTGACTGACAGTGTGCAGGTGTCTGTGTGTTGCTGGCTTTAGTGACTGACAGTGTGCAGGTGTCTGTGCGTTGCTGGCTTTGGTGACTCGTGACAGTGTGCAGGTGTCTGTGTGTTGCTGGCTTTGGTGACTGACAGTGTGTGGCTATCTGTATCTTGTTGGCACTTGGGTCACCTAGGTCATTGTCAACCAAATTTGATGTAGCTTCAGTCACATTGGTAGAGTCCATTGATTCTGTGGTAACTGTCACAAAATCATCTTGTGTCATTCTAATTATACTCTCATTTTGTCACTTGTTGTTGGTTGTACTTCATTCTCGAGTTTAAAAAATTACATTGAAATTATTTTTTAGTTCTTTCCAAAGGAAGTGCTGCTGGAATGGATTGGATGCAACCTGAATGCCATGTCGTAGCTCAGTTCTTTCAGAATCCAATGGAAAAGTAGGTTACCCTTTGACAGGCAGGTCAGCAGTTGGAAAGCAGTCATGGACAGGGGGCATAAGTGTTTAAAAAGTTTTATTATGTGTTGATGAAGAATTGGTGTGGATGCATAATTCTATGTCATTGACTTTTTTTTGCAGCAGCTAATGATAACACATTGGGTGCGTCACGTGCATTTCATTGAAAGCGAATGTTTATTTGTGAGGATGTTGTACTGAACTTAATTTGGTGTTTGGTAAAGCTATATGCTTCACCAAGCACAGTTCGTATGCTGATCTGTATACAGACTGCTCCTGTGATGGTAACCAAGAACTTGAGGTTGTGCTTGGAGGCCCATGGATATCGGATAGCAGAGACAGCACATCATCATCATCACATCCACGCATGGCCAACCAGCTTGACCCCAATGCGCTTCACCAAGTGACTTCTTCATATGCTGGTTGTCGTCACTATATGTTTCTCTGTCGAGTACTTTTGGGAGATTCTGCCCCTGCCAGGCAGTGGTATGAGAAGCCTCCATTGAAAAAACATGACAACAAACGATACGACAGGTATGTGTTCACAGGTAGAGTGGATATTGTGGTGTGGTGGTTGAGAAGTGTGTGCCAAAGGACTGGGTTATGGGGAGTGGATATTGTGGTGTGGTGGTTGAGAAGTGTATGCCAAAGGACTCGGTTATGGGGAGTGGATATTGTGGTGTGGTGGTTGAGAAGCGTGTGCCAAAGGACTGGGTTATGGGGAGTGGATATTGTGGTGTGGTGGTTGAGAAGCGTGTGCCAAAGGACTGGGTTATGGGCGGTTCTGTTCTGCTTGGCAAGGTGTTCCTCATTGTCTGCTTGATCTTGATGACTGTGTGGGTGCTAGTCTCGGAGAAGGCATTGTCTGCTTGATCTTGATGGCTGTGTGGGTGCTTGTCTTGGAGAAGGCGTTGTCTGCTTGATCTTGATGACTGTGTGGGTGCTAGTCTTGGAGAAGGCATTGTCTGCTTGATCTTGATGGCTGTGTGGGTGCTAGTCTTGGAGAAGGCGTTGTCTGCTTGATCTTGATGGCTGTGTGGGTGCTTGTCTTGGAGAAGGCGTTGTCTGCTTGATCTTGATGGCTGTGTGGGTGCTAGTCTTGGAGAAGGCATTGTCTGCTTGATCTTGATGGCTGTGTGGGTGCTTGTCTTGGAGAAGGCACAGAAAGCCAAGGAGGCCCTGTATGCAGCATGCACAAAGCTTCAACATCCAAAGCATTAGAAGATGCCTGTCTGGCAAATTCTATCAGCTCTAAGAAAAACTAAACATGCAGCTTAAAAGCAGTGGGTGCAGTGTACTGTGATGGTCTGTTCTTGCAAAAAGAAAAAAATGTGTGTGTTATATAATGAGAGTTGATGCTATTCAGTGTGTTTCAATACAGTACAATATAAAGGTCATATGTTTTCTTTAATATAGTCCGTCATTTCAACAGTCAGATGTAGGCTTGGTCAGATTAAAAAATTGGCTGATTTGAAATGAAAATGGTGCTTTCAGAGTGTGAAAAGAGAATCTTTATCAGTGGTTTTTGATGACATAAATTTTGTCTTGACCTCTGGATGACCTTTTTGGATCTCTGTGTATATATGTGCATGCATGGACATGAACGTGTATGTTTGAAAGTATACATGGTGACGACATGTACATGAATGTGTGTGTGTGTGCGTGTGCGTGTGTGCACACGTGTGTGTGTGATGCAAACTTGTTTCTCTTATGCAGGATTCTTAATTGCACAAACGGGGACTGTAAAGTGTACCATGTCACACACGCTGTCTGTTACTGTGTGCAGTTGTTACGGGTCAGACATTTGGCATACGGACCAGTGGGCAGTGTTTGATGAGAGCCAGACTTACCCGGAATACATCATCGAGTATGAAAAAGTTCACGACCAGATTTTAAGGTCAGCCTTAAGGGGACATAACATGATGCTTTGACCTGTCTGCTGTTCTTTTCTCTTGGCATCTTTTGGCCTTTAAGTCAAGGGCATTTGCTGACACTTAAGCTTTAAAATTGAATTCATTTCAAGAGCTGAACATGAAAAGCCATAGAGATTCAGGGACATGAAAATGGTGCTGTGAAGTTATATTCTGAGCTCTAATACTTGATAAGAAAGCTGTACTTTACTCTATTTGTCATGATATATTCCAGCATCAGCCAGGCTGAAAAAAGAAAACAAATCTGCCTCTCTCTTGCTTTCTCTCTCTCTCCCCACTTTTAGGGTTGCTTTAGAAATTTAAGCAGTACCATCAGTAAGACATTGATGAATTGGATGAAATACATGTCTCTGCTTCCAGTCGTATTTTTGAACATGTAGCATTTTCATCAATCTGGATAGAAGTTGACTGGGGGGATGAAACATCTTGCCATTAACTGCTTGGATGGGACTCGAGCCTGTAACGTCACAGTTGCAACGCATGATGCTTGCAGTATGCCAGTGTTGCCCACTGCAGAACTTTTTTTTGTTGCTGTCCCAGCTTCTGTGCCACCCTCAGTGGCACTGCATCCAGCTGCTCATTCCAGCTCCTCATCCCCAGCCACAGCCCAAGTACCAACAATCCACAGCGAGCAGTCAGTGTCAAGTGGCCATGATGCAACCCACCAGACAAAACGCTGCATTGCTGCCGAGTCACTTCAGTGGTGTTTAGTGGTGCCTGTTCTGATCCAACATATGCAGGACTAATGTCCTACAAAGATCTCACTGATGACAATAATTGCTTAGTCGCAGAACCGGCACGAGTGAGCTTTCCCTCTGTAGAGCGCCACCATGTCTATCCAGCGACAGTCGCTATGTAGTTGCAGATACTGATGACCCTGACAGAATCAAACCAAGGCCATAGACTTGGAGAGGCAGTCAAAACTGAGGTCACCATGAGAGCAGGCCCCAGAGATACCAGCGGTGTTGGTCAGGAAATCTGAGCAACACTCTCTCAGAGACACATCCATTAAGAGGATGAAACTCAACTGTGTAATTCCAATCTTTCCATTGAGCCTGTAGCAAATTCAGCTGTGAGTCCGTGATGCTTACCACTTTGCTAGGGTAGCTGGTCACTTACAGAACTTTGTAGAAGCCAAGAGATTGAAAACTGCGCTTAGAGGCTGACTGTGAACGGCTGCTTACAGACCAGAAGCAGAAGAACTTTGAGTTGACAAGTGGCGAAGACCTCCTACCTCCTAAAGGAAGTGATGCTGGTGTCAGGTCATTCCAACTCCAAGACTGTCATTCTGGATATGGAGAAGTAGAGTGGCTGTGGTCCTTCACATTGTTGTTTTTATAACAGTGAAGCTGAGGATGGGATGGAGTACCTCTCAAACTGGATCTGCTGAAAGAACGTAGCAGACCAGGCCCCTGAGCCACTGCCAGAGGTCCTCATGATGCAGCCCAATCCATTGTCTATTCCAGCCCAGCCTGCCATCCCATTGGTACCATTTGCAGGGTTCGTACAGTCCTTAAAAGTCCTTAAAAGTACTTAATTTTGAGGGCATACTTTTTAAGGCCTTAACCCCTTCCCTGCCACAGTATAAGTGTTTTTCTGTATCGCTGTGTGCCGGGGCCAAATTTTGCTTTTTGCAGTAGGTTCACTCATCTGTTCACTACTCATTCATTTATTGAGATATCTCTTAGATTTTTTGCATGTTTTTTTCTTATACCCTCTGCTATGATGTGGTATCATAATAATTTGATTTGGCTGGTCATAAGTATGATAAAAATCAATATAATCAACTATTTTTGTAATAAATTGACACTTTTTCTGCATACGCGCACACACTGCAGCACATCAAACCAAAGAGAAAAGTGAAAAAACTGGTGTTCTTATTGACTGAACATTATACAAACATCTGGTATTATATTACTGCCAGCAAATGTTTTTCTGTGTGGTAACACATGCATAATTGGGGGTACCCCAATCCCAGGGTAAAGGGACAGAATTTTGCTTTAGCGGTAGGTTCACTAATCTGTTCAATACTCATTCATTTATGGAGATATGTCTTAGATTTTTTGCATGATTCTTCCTTATTTCCTGGTCTATAATGAGATTTCATAATATTTTGATTCTGTTGCCAAATAGTTTGGTAAAAAGTATTATGATAAACTTTTTCAAATAAAATAATTGTTTTTGAACAATCACACGCATATTGAAACACATCAAACCGCACAAAACAATGAAAAAAATGGGTGTTTGTATTGGCTGAGCATCATACAAACATCTGGTATTGATATCACTCCAATCAAATGTTCTTTTATGTGGTAATACATGCATCATTGGGGTTACCCCAATTCAGGAGTAAAGGGACAGAATTTTGATATTGTGGTAGGTTCACGTATCTGTTCACTACTCATTCATTTATTGAGATATCTGTTAGATAGTTTGCAGTTTTCCTCCTTATAGCATGAGGTATTATGTGGTATCATAATATTTTGATTTTGATGGCACTAGTGTAGTAAAAAGTAACATAATCAACATGTTTTGTTATAAAATGACAGTGTTCGAGCACACACATACACACTGCAACACATCAAACCACACAACACATAGAAAAAATTGGTGTGAGTATTGCCTGAACATCATACAAACATCTGGTATTGATATCATTGCCAGCAAATCATCTTCTGTGTGGTAGTACATATATCTTTGGGGGTACCCCAATCCCAGGGTAAAGGGACAGAATTCTGCTTTTTGCAGTAGGTTCACTCATCTGTTCACGACTCCTTCATTTATTGCTTTATCTATTAGATTGTTTGTATGTTTTCCCTTTATACCCTGTGGCATGATATGATGTCATTACATTTAGATTTTTTTTATAAGTAATATGGTAAAAAGTAATATAACCAACTTTTTTGTGATGAAATGACTGTTTTTGAGTGTATACAA
>CM065736.1:51716607-51839107 GCA_033310375.1 Conus canariensis | reverse complement strand
AAAGGAGTTGGAGAGGGAGGGTGGAAGGAAAATGAGAACAAGTAAACAGAGAGAGACTCGGAGAGAGTAAAGAAACTTACTTGAAATCTGTTTCTTGTCATTACTGAGCTGAAGACTGGAATGCGGTACAGCACCTTCTTCGACCAGTACAGCTCAATTGCAGGCAGTCGCACGATTCCCATCAGCAACACCAGGGCCAGGAACTTTTTTTAGTTCAGCACAAGTTCCCACTGATTTGCTCTGGAATACTGGGGCAAGATTGTCGAGCGCCACGCCCTCTGCCACGCCCCCTTATTTGATGCTGTCCAGTGCCTCTAGCTCTTCCCCTGCCCCTACCACGACCTCTCATGACAGGAGGGGGTGCTGTGCTGGTGCTGGGAATCGGCTCTGGTTCTGATTCTTGGTCGAATCATGGCCGGTATCGCTCCTTGACCAACATCACGTGGGTCGAAGTCCGGGTCTTCTTCTTCGTGACCGCCACGAGTTCTGACAAAAGTGGATGGTGCTGGTTACCATCCATCTCTTCCTCATCACTATCACTGTCACCTGATGCTTGGAAGTCTTCGTCACCACTATCAATATCATTCAACACTTCATCTAAAACTTCCAGTGCGCTATAACGCTTCAAAACAGGTCGCCGTGTTGAGCTTCGTCTCTGATCCGCCATCTTGATTATGATAATCAGCTCGACCCTTCTTGAATACTAAACCGACAATTTCCCAACACTTCAGTACACCGATAAAGGGATAGAACTGTTATTTAAACACCCCAATAGAGTCAGGGACAATTTGTAGGGTTATTTCCCGTGCCGATTTTCGAAATTCCGATGACGAAAATACCCCGTAATAGACATGGTTACGGGCGTACAGGATCGCGGAAACGACCCCGTAATAGACACCGGGCGGGCAGGGAAGAGGTTAAAAGTCCTTAAAAATCAGGCTTTTGCTGAAAAGTCTTTAAAAAGTCCTTAGATTTTGTCACTGCCTATGATTTTGAATGAAGTCTGTGTAAAATGTAGTTTGTAGAAAAAAAAAAAAGGCTTGAAATTGAAAAAAAAAAAAAAAAAAAAAAAAAAAGGAAGTCGGAGTTAAGATCGACGATCTCACCGATACGTCGTCTGCTATAGGTCAAAACACCAGAGTTACGGGCCTTCATAGCACATGCGCGTATGTGAATGAATGTTCCACCATTTTGAAATTGAGAAGTCAGCATGCTGGGGAAGTGTTTGTTTATCATGGTTTGGCTGAATGGTCAGGCTGCAGCACCCCCAGGTGGAGACAGAAGCAAGGCCTTTTGCAGCATTTGCAAGAAGACCATAGGCATTAGTACAATGGGAGAATCAGCTGTAAATAGCCATAGAAAAGGAAAAAATCACTGCGACCTGATGAAGGCTTCATATCCTGCAGTTCGTGTTTTGAGTTTTTTTGCTTTTTGTTTTTGAATTTTACAATGAGCGACCAGCCCATCACTTCTGGCAGTTCACCATTCTGCAGTTTATCAGCCAGCAGTTCTGCTCCAGCTCAGATGTCAGTGAACAGCTTGAGCCGTACGAAAACAGAGCTGAGAGGCAATGAAATCAGAAGTACTGAGGATTTTAAAAGTACTTGACAAGTCGTCACAGCTTTCGTTCGTGTGAAAGCAGTTCAAATCTGTTCCAGCGAATGTTCTCGGACTGTGCAGTTGCCAAACAGTTTCAGTGTGGAGAAAGAAAAACTTGCATCCTCTCAGTGTTTTGATGTTTATGCCCTCAGTGTTGTGACGTGTAGAGTTTTAGTTATAGAGGCATTTTATGCTCACTGACTTCAAACAAGCATGTATGACAAGAACTGAAATTCTTATGGAAGTCGGGCAAACTAACATTTTTGTCAACTGCAAGATTGGAGAATCTGTTGTGTACAGCGAACATTTTCAAACATTTTTGTCAATTGATCACAAGAAGTGAGAATCCTACATTGCTCTGCTGTAGTGTAACAAACATTTGTGTCTATACTAATAATAACAATAACAGCTGAGATTCCTAAAATCTGTGCTCGCAGAGGATCCATAATATGAGTATTGAAGAGTAACAGCAAATGATTTAATTTGTGTCTGAATCCCCTCCGGGGGTTGCAACCTTGCCGTGGTCGGAGGGCTTGCGTGGTCCAGTGATCTTTTAGGCTTTGCTGACGGGGGCATCAATACTCGACTAGATGGTTAGTTGTTGTGCAACGCTTCTAGGCCTGTATAGCCAAGCTGCTGACTGGCCAAGCATTACGTGGTAGGAATTGATGCCCCTGGTAGGGTCTCCCATGTCAGAAAGGTTAGGAGTGAGGGCCCAGACAAATAGTAACCCACCTTTTTCCTATTCTGTCTTCTGCCTTTCTTAACGGTTCTTTTCTTTCTTCGTCTCCCTTTCAAGCCCTCTTTTGTACACTCTTTTTCTCTCTGTGGTCTTCTTAAGATCCGCCGCGTTCGCCGTGCGGTGCGACCTGTGACGGAGGGGGATGAGATCCTGGTGATTGAGAGGGCCAACGCCCTCAACACATCACTTTGGCTCGGACCTCTCCTAGACAGGAGGTACACTCTGGCCCGGGTGTATCAATCGGCTTCCCCTTCGTGGGGCTGGGTCAAGACAGGCAGTTCTCCGACTGGCCAAGGTAACCCCTGCAGTGCTCAGCTCTCTGTTCCCGGGAGTTGGGCATGATCAGGGGGATAGGGTCAGTAGGCTTCTGTTTGTCGTATATCTCTCCTGAAACCTGGAAGGGGTCAAGACAATGAGTTCTTGGCCCTGGCCCCTTAGTTGGACTCCATGGTGGGTGGGTAAGGGAGAGACGAAATTTCTAAACATAAATCATGGCTTTATCCAAAATCACACCCCCCATAAAGAAGAGGAAGGCAGTGGACCCCATTTCTAGTCATAACGATTCCGACAGTGACTCGGATATGGAGACGAGACAGATGACAGGTTTTTGGGCTTCCTGGCTTGTGGTTGAAGGGACAGAGCAGGAAAAGCCTATTTCTGCTCTGAGTCCTTTTGCTATTCAAAGGGCTTTCAGGGTCTAGCAGGTGACCCTCAGTCAGTGAAAAGGCTACGGAATGGCACTTTCCTCGTCCAGTGCAGATCAAAGAGGCAATCGGAGCAGCTGCTGAGGGCAACAAAACTCGTGGACAGAGAGATCCGGGTGACCCCCCATAAGCAGTTAAATTCGACCAAAGGGGTTATTCGGTGCCCGGATTTGAAAGGTGTCTCGGAAGCGGAGATCAAGACAGAACTTGCGTCCCAAGGTGTGACAGAGGTGTATAGGGTGACAGTCAAAAAAGGTGCAGAAAGAGTGCCCACCAACACCCTCTTTCTGACATTCTGCAACCTGTGCTGCCTCCGGTCATTAAAGTAGGGTACTTAAATGTACGTGTCCAACTGTATGTCCCATCCCCGTTGAGGTGTTTCAAATGCCAGAAGTTTGGACATGTCAGAGACCTGCTGTTCTGGGCAGGAGGTGTGTGGTGTTTGTTGCAAGGCAACCCATGATGGGCCGTGTAAAGACCCGGCTCATTGTGCGAACTGCGGTGGCGACCACCCCTCCTCTTCACACAACTGCCCTGTTTGGGTTCAGGAGTCCACCATCCAAAGAGTGAAGACTGAAAAGAAAATTTCGTTTTTGAGGCCCACAAACAGGTTGTTGGCAGTCAGACGTCAACAGTGTCTTCTTATGCTTCCGTTATAAAGAAAGTTTCCACCCGTTCAGTCTGCTGCCAGACTGACAATTTTACTTTCACCAAGACATTGCAAGAAAGACCGTTAAGCTCTGGTGGAAGCAAGTCCACCGCCTCCCAACCCAAAGTGGGTGCCCCTGGTGGAGGCAAAAAATCCGCCACTCCTCAGACTGCCCAGCAGTCTACTCCATCTGCTGCTGGGCAGATGAAAAAGTCAACCCTCCCGCCTCGAACTTCCTCGAGCAGTGCCCGTGCGGGCAAGGGAGTTCAACCAAGTGTGGAGATGGTGGAGATGAGGAAGAAACCTCCACCATCTCCAAAATCCAGACCTTCTTCACCTGTGGGCAAGTCTGCCAGCAGGTCTGAAGACCCAAACAGTCCAGTGAAACTAAGCAATAAATTTGCTCCACTGAACGCAGACGATGACGAGGAGATGACCTGACTTCTCTCCTGTTCATCCTCTGCACCATGGATAGTAGTAAACTAATCCATTGGAATATCCGTGGCTTAAATTCAAATTTTGAGGAGCTGCAACTTATGTGTCAAACTGTAAAACCTTCCGTCGTGGCTCTTCAGGAAACTAAAATTCAAAGCCAGAAGACCTTCACTCTTTCTGGCTTTAATATTCTTTCTAAACCTGCACAACCATCCACATTGGGACTGTCAGGCGGTGTTGCCCTTCTTTTACACAAAACTTTGCTGTTTAGTCCTGTCGCTCTGACTACCTCCCTTCAGGCTGTAGCTGCGAGAGTCACTCTCCACAAGACTGTTACAATCTGCTCACTGTATCTGCCACCTTCTGTCCCGGTTTGTCGTCAGGACCTTGTCAGTCTGATCGAAGAACTTCCTCGACCTTTTTTGCTGTTGGGTGACTTTAATGGTCACAATCCTCTTTGGGGTAGTGTCAGTTCGTCATCCAGAGGTCTGCTTCTTGAGGATGTCCTTTCAGACTTTGATTTGTGTTGTCTGAACGATGGAGCTCCAACTTACCTCCACTCTTCCACAGGTTCACTTTCGTGCTTAGATTTGTCGATTTGTGACCCCTCGCTGGTCCTGGACTATGAGTGGTCTGTCCATGACGATCTGCACGGAAGTGACCATTTCCCTGTTCTTTTAAAACCCTTATTAACTGAAAACATCTCTGTCTCACAACATCTTAATTATAAGAAGGCCAACTGGAATCTTTTTGCCACCAATATTTTGAAAGAATTCCAGGACACTGATTTTCTTCAGAGTCCAGACCCAGCTGAATCTCTGACTAACACTGTGATAAAGTGTGCTAAAACCTGTATTCCAATGTCTTCCAATAAACTCCAAATGCCCAAAACACCCTGGTTTAATTTAGACTGCCAACAAATTTCAAAAGTTCGCAAACGGGCTCAGCGTCGGGTATACCAACGACCTTCAGGTTCCAACGCTCGAGCCCATCAGAAACTCCGCGCCAAATCGAGACACACTTTCAAAATCAGTAAACGTCAGTCTTGGAGAAACTTTTGCTCCGGGCTGACATCAAAAACTTCAAAGAAAAACGTCTGGAACATCATCAGAAAAATCAAAGGGAAAAACACCAACCCCTCCATTCATCACTTGAAACTTGCCGATGCTCTGATCACTGACAAAGAAGCTGTTGCCAATCTGTTGGCCTCCACCATCCAACAGAACTCCTCATCTTCAAATAAATCTGCAGCCTTTTTAAAAAACAAACAACTCAGAGAGAAATCTTTATACAATTTCACATCAGACAACTCTGAAGCCTACAATCTCCCTTTTTCAATCAATGAACTGAAAACAGCTTTACAAACCTGCACTGATTCTGCCCCTGGTCTGGATGATATTCATTATCAGGTTTTGAAGCATTTTCCAGAAACGCTGTCTCCAGACTCTTCTTAAAGTATACAACCATATCTGGACCACAGGGTACTTTCCGCCCTCCTGGCGGAAAGCCCTGATCATTCCAATTCCAAAGCCTGCAAAGGACCTTACCAACCCTTCCAACTATCGTCCGATAGCTCTGACTAGCTGCCTCTGTAAGTTGATGGAAAAGATGGTCAACTCCCGTCTGATGTGGAAGCTGGAAACCGATGGCCTTTTGGCCAGTCAACAGTGCGGTTTCCGGAAATACCACTCGACAGTTGACCATCTAATCCGTCTGGAAACCACCATCCGCAATGCCTTTGTCAATAAACAGCATGTGGTCGCTATCTTTTTCGACCTCGAAAAAGCGTATGATACCACATGGAAATCAGGAATTCTTCTGGACCTGCACAGACTTGGTTTCCGTGGTCACCTGCCTCTGTTCATACAGAACTTTTTGGCTGATCGACAGTTCCAGGTGCGTGTTGGCACCACACTCTCTGACATCCATGGGCAGGAGTTGGGTGTCCCTCAAGGGAGCATCCTTTCTCCTGCTCTTTTCAGCATTAAAATCAACGACATTGTGAAATCGGTAAGCCAGGGCTCTGAGTCCTCTGTTCGTTGACGACTTTGCGCTGTACGCAGTGGGAGCCTCTTACCCCGGCGTACAGCGTCGACTCCAACTTTGTGTCAACAAGATCCAGCAGTGGGCCGAGGAAAACAGGTTTACCTTCTCACGTACCAAAACTCAGTCAATCCATTTTCACAATTTTCGTCAATTTTTTGCTGATCCTGAAATTCGTCTGGACAAGTCCACCATTCCAGCTGTAAAAGAAGCCAAATTTCTTGGAGTTATTTTTGATCAAAAACTCAACTTTCTCAGCCACATTAAAAATCTCAAAACCTCTTGCCAGAAAGCTCTGAATATTCTGCGGGTCGTAGCACACACTGACTGGGGCGCTGATAAGAAAACTTTGCTGCATCTCTACAGAGCCCTGGTCCGCTCCAAACTGGACTATGGTTGTGCTGTGTACGGCTCTGCAAGACCCTCTTATCTGAAACTCTTGGACCCTATCCACCATCAAGGGCTTCGTCTCTGTCTTGGAGCATTCCGCACCACCCCTGTGTACAGCCTGTACGCAGAGGCAGGTGAACCCTCACTGTCCAACCGCAGGCTGAAAATGTCTCTAAATTACTATATCAGACTGTTCTCAGAACCACAGAATCCTGCCTATGACTGTGTCTTTGACCCCCAGTTTCAAAACAAATTCAAAAACAACCCTAACTGTATTCCGCCGTTTGGTGTTCGTATGCAGCCTCACGCGCGGAATGCAGGTCTAGACCTAGGAGTTGTGTCTGATTTTTCCAAGTTTCCGGATCAGCCTCCGTGGACCTTTTTCACACCAGAGATTCGTTTTGATCTCGCAGCTTTTCATAAAGAGTCCACCAGCTCTCAGGCATACAAGGCATTGTATGCTGAACTCTGTTCAAAATTTCCATCCTGTCAGAAAATTTTCACTGACGGTTCCAAGTCTGAGGATGGAGTGGCCTGTGCAGCCTATTGCCCTGGTGCTCCTTCTCAGATACTGTTAAAACATATACCTCCAGATGCCTCTGTCTATTCTGCTGAACTTACTGCTCTGGTTCTGGCATTGAAAATAATTTCACAATCTACCAAGAGGGACTTTCTGGTTCTGTCGGATTCGCTGTCAGCTTTGGAGGCCATAGCTGGCCGCAACCTTCAGCATCCAGAACTTTTACATTTCTTTGAAGTTTTTAGCAAGTTGAAAGTGGATGGTTACAACATTATTCTAGCTTGGGTTCCTGGTCATGTTGGCATCGGAGGTAACGAAATGGTTGATTGTTTAGCCAAGAATGCCACAAGAGAGAAATTGTCCAATATTTATATCCCTTGCTCAGATCTGAAACCCAAAATTAACGATTATGTGAGAGACCTCTGGCAGGAGGATTGGAACACACAGACGGATAACAAACTCTTTCAGATCCGTCCAAACCTTAAGGAGTTCCTCCCATCTACGTCTGGTGGTCATAAAGAAGAAACAGTTCTGTGCCGGCTGCACACCGGCCATTCGTATTTTACCCATTCGTACCTTTTAAAGAATGAAGAAGCGCCGTGGTGCATTCCATGTCATGTGCCACTCACAATGAAACATATTCTTTTAGAGTGTTGGGACTTGCACGATGTGAGACACAAACATTTTACAGCAGAGTCCATGAAAATCCTGTTCAGAGATGTCCCGCCTGACGTGATCTTTGAGTTTTTGAGAGAGATTAACATTTTTCATCTGATTTAAGATTTTACGGATGAAAGATTTTTAACGAAGTTTCTGGTGCGTTTCTAGACGATGTCATTTAAAGAGATGTGTGAAAGGTGTTTTTTTTTTTTTTTTTTTAAATGACTTGTGAGTTGATTTTAACGTGGTGACAGCCCTGATGTGGCCCCTTGCGGTCGGCTGGGCTATAAGCAACATTATCTTATCTTATCTTGTGTCTGAATTTCATTATTATTTTTCTTAAAATTATCCGTGAAGTATGTCCTTAAATTAGGAAAAAAGGTGCTTCAAAAGTCCTTAAAAAGTCCTTGATTTTTTGTATGGAATCTTATGAACCTGAATCTGTATGAACCCTGATTTGTGAACCTCCCCCATTTCCCATCAGTTTTTCCATGACTGATCAGTTTCACTAATTGCTGAACCATCAACAGCCATCTTCTATACCCAGACAACAACCTCATGTTTATCTGCTTTCATGACCACGACGCAAGCAATGAAAATGAAGAAAATCAGTCAGGCGTGTGGTTGTACATATCACATACTGCTGTACTGCTCATATTAAGTAGTGAAGAAAATCAGTCAGGCGTGTGGTTGTACATATCACATACTGCTGTACTGCTCATATTAAGTAGTGAAGAAAATCAGTCAGGCGTGTGGTTGTACATATCATATACTGCTGTACTGCTCATATTAAGTAGTGAAGAAAATCAGTCAGGCGTGTGGTTGTACATATCACATACTGCTGTACTGCTCATGTTAAGTAGTGAAGAAAATCAATCAGGCGTGTGGTTGTACATATCACGTACTGCTGTACTGCTCATGTTAAGTAGTGAAGAAAATCAATCGGCGTGTGGTTGTACATATCATATACTGCTGTACTGCTCCTGTTTATCTACTTTTATTATCATGACACAGGAGATGAAAATGAAGACAGTCAATCAAGTTTGTGGTTTGAGTATATCATCATATGCTGTAGTAGGCCCAGCAAATGATTTTTGTGATTCTGCTGTTTCAATTGTAGAATCCTTTGATGTGGTAAAACCCCAGATCTGAAAATTGTCCAAGAGAAAAAAAATCAGTTTTATCAGAGACAGTGACAGAACAAGGAAATCGTAAGAACACGCATTGTTTAAATGTGTACTGACCCCCCCCTCCCCCCCCCCCCCCCCCCCCATTCTCCCACATCCCATTTAAGGCCCCTCCCTTTTCAGATCTTATTTCACGATTGTAAGACTATAACTGCTATTGTTGTTACTATTTTTTTTGTTCTATCAGAGTCAACTTTGTCACTATGCTTTAGGATTTTCAGCCCTGCAGAGATTCTTGTGCTGTCCGCTGTATCCCTATTGACTGTTTGAGATGTGTGTCATGGGTGACCTGGGCTGTATAGACTTTAAACATCACATACAGAGTATGTTGGATGTTTTGATCCAAACTGGATCTTGAACTAGCCACCAACATAGGGCTTTTTGACAGAACAATTTAGTGGATTCTTATGCGTTATTGTAAATGTTTGTGATGTTTAACGTTAATCATACAATGTATGATATAAACACTTTCCATTTTTGACAGAGACCCATGTTGTTTAATGTGTAAAGAATGGAAGTTCATTTACCTTCTCCCCCTCATTTCCCCCTACTTCTTCCTATCCTTTTACCACCTCCTCCCCTTTTCTCCCCCCTCCCCCCCTCCCCCACCCCCACCCCTTTTCTAACTTCCGCTACCACACACCGATTCCTTCTCCATGTCCATACCATGTTGATTTCATAGGTCAGAAGTTGCAGGTACTGTCTGAATGTATGGGTGATCATGATGCAGGTATGCAGGTATAGTTAGCTCACGGGGACTGTCGGTGAAATAATGTATAGGGTGATCATTGATGCAGGTATCAGTTAGCTCACGGGGACTGTCGGTGAAATAATGTATAGGGTGATCATTGATGCAGGTATCAGTTAGCTCACGGGGACTGTCAGTGAAATAATGTATAGGGTGATCATTGATGCAGGTATCAGTTAGCTCACGGGGACTGTCGGTGAAATAATATATAGGATGATCATTGATGCAGGTATCAGTTAGCTCACGGGGACTGTCGGTGAAATAATATATAGAGTGATCATTGATGCAGGTATCAGTTAGCTCACGGGGACTGTCGGTGAAATAATATATAGAGTGATCATTGATGCAGGTATCAGTTAGCTCACGGGGACTGTCGGTGAAATAATATATAGGATGATCATTGATGCAGGTATCAGTTAGCTCACGGGGACTGTCGGTGAAATAATATATAGGATGATCATTGATGCAGGTATCAGTTAGCTCACGGGGACTGTCGGTGAAATAATATATAGGATGATCATTGATGCAGGTATCAGTTAGCTCATGGGGACTGTCGGTGAAATAATATATAGAGTGATCATTGATGCAGGTATCAATTTGCTCATGGGGACTGTCGGTGAAATAATATATAGGATGATCATTGATGCAGGTATCAATTAGCTCATGGGGACTGTCGGTGAAATAATATATAGAGTGATCATTCATGCCTTGGCAGATGATGCTCTTTTGTGGTGGCTCCATGAGTAGGCAATGATTGCTAACACTAACAGATGGGGGCTTAGTGGGTTGTGTCCTGTGCATTTTGGATCAGAACAGACATTACTGGACACTGCTGAAGTAACTGTTCCCGTCTGGGGGATTGCTTCACTACGTCTGTCTCTAACTCACATGCTCCCTTCCTTCCCCTTTTGGCTTGTCGCTTGTCTGTCCCTCTCTTCTCTATTATCATCTTCTCTGTTTCCTCCATCTCAGTTTCCCAGTCATTCATATATTGTAGTTCATTTTTACCCCTGTGTACATATTTTATGACAGCAGGATTGAGAGAGTGGTTGAGAAAGGTGAATGGGAGGGGGGCAGGGGTGGGGTGGAGGCTGGAGGGGTTTGGAGGAGGGGGGAGGGGGAGAAAGAGAGAGAGTGATGTGGGTTTGGACGCGGTGCACACATACGTTGGGAGTGTGTGTGTGTGTGTGTGTGTTTGGGGGGTGTAAATGTTTGGGTATGGATTTGTATGGGTATAAATGTCTAATTTTGTACATGTACATAAACCACATTGGAAAAGGTGTCTATGATTTTGTTTTAGAGGCCTGTTTTACCCACAGATTGATTTATTAATGTTGAATTGTTTGTGCCTGCAAAAGCATTTTCCTTGTGCATATGGGGATATGATAAAAAGTCTGAAGACTGAATGATAATCAATTGAATGTTGTAGGAGTTTACACCACTTAGAACATACATCAAACTACTCAACACATAAATAAGAACTAGCGATACACAAAATGTAGTGCAACAATCAAACACTGGCATTGTATCCAAACATAATGTCTCACTCCATCTCTCTACCCGTTTCCTGCATCTCACACAAAAAATATCTCTAATAAGTCACCAGTCACAGGCATCCATGAGCATATAATACTCCCAAATAATACCGGTTTGTATATCGCCTATCAGTTATAGGGGGAAAGAAAAGTTTTTGGGTTTCATTTGAAAGACTATAGGGAGAGAGAGTACCTAAGTTGATGTGGAAGTTGATTCCAAATGAAAGGGGCTGGATAGGCAGAGGAGGGTTTTGATTAAAAAAGCTTCAACTACAAAACAGATGGAAGCAAGAAAAGAGAAGAATCAGAAGAAGAGCGGATTATACAGGTGCAACAATATTGAGGACAGGAGGATTCAGTGGATTTTTGGAAGAGTGGCGCAGTTCTGTTGGAGAATCTTTGCAGAGCAGGCAGCCAGTAAGAGAATGCAATAATGGGCGATACGGTCAAAGAGGAACGAAAGATGAGGAGGGCAGCACGATTTTGGACTGTGAAATTTGCTGATGAGGCAGTTTGGGTTGTCAGACAAAAGAGCATTGCAATAACTGAGACAGGAGGATATAAATCATAAAATCATAGAGTTTTGGTGGCATCCTTGGAAAGGAGGTGACAGGATGTAAGCAGTGAGACAGAGTTTAAGGAAAGAACTGTGAAGATCAATAACAACATGCTGTTGGGAAGAGTTTGACAGAGTCATGCTAAGGTTGCAAGCAGAGGGAAGAGGGATCAATGGGTCAGTGAGATCAACTGAAGGTGAAAGAGAGGGAGGATTAAGATATTTTGGTGGAAAGATTACCACTTCAGTTTTGTTCTCGTTCAGTTAGAATTTACTGTCCATTTTCCAGTTTAAAGGTCAGACACACAGGATTGAGTGCTCAGTCATTGTTAGAAGATTGGTGAGAGGTCTAGAAACATAGAGCTGATAATGATCAGAAAACTATGGTGGAAAAGAGAATATTGATAGTTGATGGTGGAGACAGGATAAGTGTATACAGTGAAAAGTACAGATCCTGGAACTGAGCCCTGAGACACACATACTGTGATAGACACATTGTGATGATGGTGAGTGAATATGGAAATGAACACGGTCAAGGACCAGTGAGACCAGAAGAGTAGTGCAAATAGGAGAGTTTTTTGATGGTGTCAGTCTGCAGAGGAGTGTAGTGGGAATAGAAATGGAGTGCTGTTGTTGCTGAGGGTAGGCAGAATGTTGTTGATTTTAAGATGAGCAGTTTCAGTGCTATGGTCAGAGTGGTAGGCAGATTGAAAGGGGGGAAGTAGGTCATTAGAATGATGATGATCCTTGAGTAATGCAAGAACAACTTTTTTAAGAGACTGTGGTAAGGAAAAGAAGATTCTAAACAAGTCTAATTCTTTTATTTCCAAAGTCAAGAGTAGACTGGACAATGGCAGAGAGGGAGGACAAGCACATTCTGAAAGATGATGGAAAAGATCTTGTGGACTGAGAGTTACAGACTACAGTGGTGATTTGAGGTACATGTGTTTCAAGACAGTGGCTGAAAAAAGAAGCTGGAAGTGGGCTGAGTTCACAGATCTGAACCTTTACATTGGTTATTTAACAACATACTATTAAGCATGCTGCCTGGTGAATTAACAGAAGGAAAGTTAAAAAAAAAATAGTAAAGTTTGTAAAATATGCATAACTTTTCAATGGTTAGTATTTGAACTTGACATGCAGAATAAAAATTGTTAGTAATTGAATAAAGAATAATATAAAACAGAACTCGTGTGCTTGGAATGTTTGATTAGGTGCTTTTTGTCAAGAAAGTGAAAACAACAGGTGAAAACAAGTGGCATATCCTGCTTGTCATACTCCAAGAGCTTTTTCACAAATAATCCAGTCAGTGAATCTGATGTTCCACAGTATCCAGAAATAAGTTACAGCCTTTTTCAAAGGAAAGTCAGTGTGGATTATACCCGTCTTCCATGCAGGTACCGGTAATCCTGGTAAGACTGAGTAAGGTACAGTTCAGTTTTCATATTGAAATCACGTGCTGATAACTCACACACACACAAAAATGGTCACTATCAACAAATGTAATAGTTAGCCCACTCTGTCCTTGTTTATGTTTGAAAGGTTCAGGATCATCTGGAAGCGCTACACTGAGTTTTTCTTCCACACTGAATGGCATCTTGAGATTCCCCTCACCCTTAAGCACTCATCCAGTCATTGTCCATGTCAATCTCAAAATCACGATTACATGGTGCTTGATCTGAATCAAAACTACCAATCAACACACCCACTTCATTCAAAATGCCCATAGCTTCTTCTTCACCTGCTTTTTCCACAAGAAATTCAGTAAAAACATCTTCAAACAAGTTTCTAATTCTATCATGTTCTCCTTTGGGCGCCGCCATTTTTGTTTGCCAGACGAGTCAAGTCGCCCTATGCATTACAAGCTGCTACTAACCATAAACTAAGCTAAAACGCTGAAAATCCATGTTCTGGGGCTTGCTTAGTCATTCATGCAAATTTGTTTCTCACTGAGCCGTAGTTTCGTATCTGTGTGTGTCAGTGAAACTAGGCTCACAAGGCTCACCCTACAGTGCAACTTATGTCGTGACAACCAGTGACGGCCATGATGTAATAGTGCGACTTATGTTGCGACAACCAGTGTAAGGGTTAATGTCAGATTTCATAATGACCTTTCTAACAAAGGTTTTGGATACAGTATGAAAAGAAAAGAGGATTTCCACCATGTGAGACATCAGAAAATGACATGGCTACTGGTCTGACAGTGTAACAAGTTCTGAGGTCAGTGATCTAACCAACAAAGTCAGACAGTGCCTGTGGAAATGCAGATTGTGACAGACTGGAACTAAGAAAGAAAGAAAAAAAAAAAAACAATCATGTTTCCCTACAAATGTGTTTGTAATGTTGTAGACTTGTTTTAAAGTTCGACAAGCAAGAATCTTCTCACTGAAATAAGTGGATTTAGCAGCATGAAAAAAAACTACAAACAAATCTGTTCGTCTTTCATGCCTGGTCAGCTCTGTGGACGATGCTTCTTTGAGTGTTGACATGTGATGATGTGATATTGATTGCTCTTTGTTGACTGCTGCTGCTAGGCTGCCTTGGCACAAACTTGGGTGTGGTTGTGTACAAAGCAAGCAGGACTGAGCAGCATGGGAGCAGTGCTGCTTGGTGAGGGAGAAAGGAGGGGTTGGAAGGAGGTAGGGGAATGGAAGGGGAAGGGACACAGAGGAAGAGATGGGAAAAACTTGTTTTCTGTCTCTCTGTCTCTGTGTTCCTGTGGTTGGCCCATTTTAGTTAATGTGTTCTGTGATAGGTTGTAGGCTTTGAAGACTACACATGGCGCCTTCAAGAACAGGCCATCAGCCACTTCAAATCATGACATAAAGCTAAGAAAAAGAATATTCTCAAAGATCTTGAAAACAGTTGGTGCTAATGTTATATTGGTGAATTTTGCACTGCAGTAATTTTGGACCTGTTGAACATAAAAGGCATCAGATCTGATGTTTCTTTTCAGAGAATCGCCTTGGGATGGAAAGTCCTCGCAGACCAGTCTTCTGGAAGCAGGCTCAGCTGCCCAAAGCCAGTCCAGTTTATAGCACACAGACCTGGGCCAGTGGAATCACTGGACTGGAGAACAAAAACAGATTGCCTGGCAGCTGAGAATCTACGCTGCTATGGCCAAGAGGCTGTGGACTTCCTTTGCTCAGTGCTTACTTTTTGGCTTACTTTTTTTCCTTTCTTGGCTTCTTTTTGTACCTGCACACTGAGAGAGGACCTTTGCTGTACAACTGGTCATTGTATCAAGCTACTGTGGTGACATTGGACATCGACCTCCTAAAAACCTTGGTGCTTACGGATTTTCAGAGGACAGATGAATTTTATTTTGGGGAAAAAATCTGTGATATAAATACACTGTACTATATCATTTGTCATGTTTCTACATACATACACTGTGATATATCATCTGTCATGCTTCTGCTGGAGTGACACTTAATCATTTATGGAGTTTTAATGTTTTATGTTGTATTCCTTTTGAATGTCTCCATCTCCACATGCCATGATCCACTGATTCTTAGATCTGTTTTGATCCTTGGACCTGGTAACCATATTGATTAATTCATCAGTCTCTAAATCACTTGACATACTTGATATAAAATGATTCCAGATTATATAGTTAAGCACATTTGCAGCCAGCTCTGTATCACTTCTCTCTCTACTTTACACTAGGATATGTGTGTAGACACTTGGTTCTTGTGTGCACGCATGTGCAACATTTTCTTCTTCCCTTTTTTTTTTTTTAATTTTTTTTTATGTCTTTCTTTATTTTTTAAATTTGTATATTTCTTTGGATTTTGAGAACAAGTGTTTAAACATTAGGACTGATTTTTTTTTCAGTACAACAGATGATGAATTAGAAGCCAATTCAACAGACAATAGACATGCACACATTTTAGGCAAATTTTGCATTATAAGCCAGAGAAACAGATTAAGTAAAAGGTGAATAGCATGTATCTTGTAATTTTTTTTTTAAAAACAAAATTCTTGTGATTTTGTTCAAAATTAAAGCAATTTTTAGATCTGTGCTGTCACCATGGGGTCAAGGGAAGTTAGACCCACAGCCAAAGAACTTGATACTGCAAGGGGAGAGGAGGGAATATATCAATGCAGGGTTTGAGAGAAACAAAAGGGCATATAAAACAACATGCAGAAGAACAAGGCGTAAAATATGCCAAAGGAAGTGTGACGGACTGTTTTTTGTCCAGTCACAAATTTTTACAACCGGGTTGGCCGGAACATGTTCACCAGAAAACCGGTTGGTTAGTTTACCTGACTGCTGCTCACCTGCACTCTGTATAAGCCAGGTGAGCTGAAATAACAGGCAGTCTCTACAACAGTTCCGGCAGAGCAACTTCCCATTGACCTCCGACCTACAGTGCTGTCTGTAGCACATGATCTCATTCTGTCAGGTCATTGTGGTTCTCACCGAACACTATCTAGAGTCCTCAATAGGTTCTTTTGGCCTGGAGTAACTGTAGATGTGGCCAGGTATGTTGCTTCATTGACGTTTGTCAGAAGACAGTTCCTAAAGGTAGAGTTTGTCCGGTACCCCTTTCTTCTGTTCCATTCGTCGGCACTCCATTTGACCGTGTAGCTGTTGACCTTGTTGGTCCGCTGTCTCCTCCTTCGGAGCAAGGTCATCGATATATATTGACCTTGATTGACATTGCCACCCATTTCCCGGAGGCTGTTCCCTTGAAAGACATCTCTTCTGTCGCTGTGACAGAAGCACTATTGGGGATCTTCTTCCTTTTAGGTTTTCCAAAGGAGATTCTTTCAGAACAAGGTACTCGGTTTAACTCTGACGTTATGAGACAGTTTCATGTGTTGTGTGGTACTAAATGCATTCGCACATTGTCCAGGACGGGGGAAATCGTGATGGTATTGCTTAAGTGCACTAAGTTGATGTATTATTGGTCAGGCTTAACACACCAAGGTTATCTCTGCACGGAGGGGGATGACCCTCATTGCTGCTGCTTTCTGTGACTTGAATATGCAGTCCCTAGCCAAGTGCCCTGCCTTATTGCACAAGAAGCAGGTTCGCTTGTCTACAGCCTTTTCCACGTGGCTGATGCTCCTTGTTTGTTCATGTGACCCCATGGGCCTACGGGCATGCAATACTGGCCCGTTGCGTGAGATATGTGCTGGCCTGCTATCCTCTGAATATGCTTCCGGGTCTTCCTCTTGTTCAGGCAAATCACGCCTCGCTTCCCGGTAAGTCTCTGCTGTCTCAAGAACCTCAGCTATTGTGGTTGCACCTTTTTCCTTAATGTGGATTGTGAGGCCCGTTCCACAACCATCAACCCTCCGGGGGTTGCAACCTTGCCGTGGTCGGAGGGCTTGCGTGGTCCAGTGATCTTCTAGGCTTTGCTGACGGGGGCATCGATAGTCGACTAGATGGTTAGTTGTCGTGAACGCTTCTAGGCCTGTATAGCCAAGTTGCTGACTGGCCAAGCATTACGTGGTAGGAATTGATGCTCCTGGTAGGGTTTCCCATGTCAGAAAGGTTAGGAGTGAGGGCCCAGACAAATAGTAACCCACCTTTTTCCTATTCTGTCTTCTGCCTTTCTTAATGGAGCTTTTCTTTCTTCGTCTCCCCTTCAAGCCTTCTGTTCCACACTCCTTTTTTTCTCTAATACTTGAGTCACTGCCGTAAGCAGCGGGGAAGCCCAAGTTACAGTTACCTGGCGAGGGGCTGAGTGGCTGATCCCAATTCAGTCGCTAAGGTGCACTGTCTGGTTTTCATGCGGGACGGTACCAGGCTCACGGACGCCATTCTATGGCCATCCATTGTCCCTTCCCCAGCTGCACCCCACACCCGGATGGCAATGCACATACAATGTCTACTGACCACTCGGTCAGCCTTTCCATACCCAACAGGGTAGAGACCACACATTTCTACTGACCACTCGGTCAGCCTTTCCATACCCCCACAGGGTAGAGACAGTGGCTAAACATTCCCACTCAATAATATTGCACGCCTTCTCACGATTCAGCAACTTTCGACTAGTGAACACGACTGGGTAAAGAACATCATCATTCTCCAGGAGCAATACAGCACCAAAACCAACAGAACTAGCATCAGTCCTGAAAACAAAATCACCCAGTGTAGGTAACAACACACAGGTGCAGAAGACGAGATTCCCTGAACCTTCATCAAAGCTTCAGCACACTCAGGAGAGAAATGACACGTACAATCTTTCTTCCTGACGAATACAACTGGAGATGCATACGGACTATTCGATGGCCCAATGATACCAAGATCCAACATCATACCAATCTCTCTCTCATTCGCAGAAAAGGGGATTTTATAACATTTCTTTCTAACAGGGACATCTGTTGTAAGAGGGATCTGTAATGGTACATCACCTGAGAAAGAACCTGGTCTGGGGGTCAAAATGTCCTGAAAATCATCAAAGATTACATGCAACTCCCTGGTATTTTTGTCAGACAAAGTACAATCAAACCGTACAGAACGAACATCTTCATCTGGCGTAGAAGACGCCATCGGAACAGTTGAAGTGGGAATGGGTAAAGCGTCATCACCGTCCTGGACGACACCAACTGTACAAACCACTTCACGAACAGTACAAACTCACTCTGGAGAGGGATCCACAGAAAGACCAACTCCTGGAGAGTACTCGAGAGAAACCTGTTCCTGCTCACAAGCCAAAGGCGCTATCTCTGACCCAGGCACTGAAGTACCTTGTGAAAGAGCAACTGTAGGTACATCAACATCAGAAGTAGATGCTAACTGCAAACAAGATTTCAATGACTCGTCATCTTTCTGTTTCTGAACAAGATCAGAATGGGAAATGTTCAGATCATCAGGGATCTGACACAAAGGCTTTTTGTCCCCAACATGCTTATCTCTAGCCCTCATAACAGCGGCTAAAGAGAAAGGTTCACCTGATACATCACTAAACTCACCGCTCACAGAAACTCTAGGCACATTACCCACAATGAGATCTGCGACAGGGCTATCCAAGACACAACAAGTCAAATCGCCCACAAAATGAGGACAACTGACTGAAACTGTAGCCAGTGGAAACTCGTCCACACGACCACCAAAAGAAACACACTTCACTGTGGTTCCTAACATCTGACTGTCAGAAACTAACCCTTTGCGAACGCCACAAATGGTAGCACCAGTATCGCGCAGAACAGAACTCAAAGTGCCATTCACAGAACCAGACTCCAAACGTAATTTGCCTGTGAACTCACCAGCTGCTAGACAAGCAAAAGGAGTATCAAGAACAGAGCAACAAGCAATGGACTGTTTGCTGTCAGCTGAGTTCTTGACAACAGTGGAGTTACTAACAACAAATGGACATTCATCTGGGTGGCTAAGGTTACAAATTCTACAAGGGTTTCTACCTGACTTCCATGGACACCTAGCAGCTACATGTCCTGTCGTTTTACACAAAAAACGCACAACACTTGCAAACTGATCAGAAGCACTTTCTGAGGAACTCTTACTGCCAGAGGTATGACGGGCGCCATGACCACGATAACGGCTACCACCAAAGTTATTTCCACCACGACCAGCTGAGTAACCAAAGCTCTGATGACCACAATAACAGCTACCACCAATGTTACTTCCACGATCATCCGAGGAACCAGAGTAGTGGCCACTGTTCTGAAAAGTAGAGTATCTGTTTCCTCTGTCAGACTAACCACAGTATGGAGTTCTGTCAGACTGACCGGGATATGGATGTCTATCAAACTGACCAGGAGTTTTGTACCCAACAGAAGCAAAAATGTTTACATCAGCTTTCCTAGAAAGCACCTTAGTGGGATGAGCATGTCTGTATGACTCTGCAGACTTGATCATTTAAGCAAAAGTTTTCACATCTTTTTCACACAAAAAAGTAGCCAAGTCCTCAGAGACACACTCCAAAAACTGCTCACGCAAGATAAGATCCACCAGACCTTCAAAAGACTTATCATTTTTTGACAAAGAGACCCAACGGTCAAACAAACGTCTAAGTTCAACTGCAAAGGTCTCGAAAGGTTCATCTGAGCTAGGTTTAGCCTCACGAAAACGCTTACGAAAACCATCTGGAGTACATTGAAATTTTTTCAGCAAGCTCTCTTTCAAAAGCTCGTAAGACACAACATTATTTTCAGCAAGACTGTGATACAGAGTTAATGCGGAACCCTCAAGTAGTGCAGACAGGTATGTAACCCACAAACTCTCAGACCATCCTAAGGACCGAGCATGGGTTTCAAAACGAAACAAGTAACTGTCTATATCATCGGTTCTTTCCTTGAAAGGGGGCAACTTAGGAAAAGTAGGACGAGGGGCGTTAAACCTGGGAAAACCAGAACTCTGATTCTCACTGTCCCGTCCTGAGATCGTACTCTGCTGAGAAGTTATTTGTAACTGTATTCTTTTAGTTTCCTCTATCTCTCTTTGCTGAATTCTTTTAGTTTCCTCTTCCTCTTGCATTCTTTTTGTTTCGTCTTGCATTCTTTTAGTTTCCTCTTCCTCTTGCATTCTTTTAGTTTCCTCTTCCTCTTGCATTCTTTTTGTTTCCTCTTGCTCTTGTATTTGTATTTGTTCTCTTTTAGTTATCTCTTCTTCCTGCATTCTTTTCATTTTGATTCTTTCCTCTCTTTCCATATCTTGAGCAATGCATTTATCCACATAGGCCAACAGATCTTCTCCCTCCAGACCACATACCTTACCTCGTTGTAAATATTTAGCGAAAACTTTGTCCTCGTCCACAGCGGACATAACAGGACCTCCTTACTTAGCCTTCTGTGCCATAATGAAAATATGAAATAATGTCTGTCAAACCTGACACGCACACCAGTGGTCCAAATACAAACAATTGCTATCACAAGCAAAAAAAGTTTGAAACGCCTGTCCACTAGAATATGTTTATGAATTCCAAAGAAGATTTTTTTTCCAAACAAACATTAACGACAATCACTCTTAAAAAGACTAAGTGTTATCAAACCCAACCAACAAAAAGATAGAGATAAACAATGAAACAGAAATTCGGGGATGTGGGGAGAAAGGAAAGCAATCGGTAATCAATGCCAAATTTTCAGCAACAAGTATAAATCAAGCAACGACGTGAGAGTAATAATAAAAATAATCAATGTATTGTTGTTTTTTTTTTTTCACACACTAAGCATTAAAAATGAAACGGCTAATAATTTTTTTCAAAACTGGTTCAGGGCAGCCACTCACACACTCACTCATTCAAGAGAAAAGAACACTAAGAATGCTGAAGAAGCAATATGATCCCCAAGTAAAGATAGAAACAGAAATAATCAAAGAGATAACTGAAGATAATGAAAATAAAGCCCACAAAGGAAGGAAGAACTAGGAACTAGGCCCTCGTATCTCCAGAAACTATACAGAAGGAGATACCCCATTACGCTGGAGACGGGAAAGAAAGCAGACAAAAACAGTCATAAAACAAATCAATACAACACAACTCAATTGTTTAAAAGGAAAGTCTGTGAACGTGACCTATCACTTCAAATTGGGGCAATTATAGGGGCACAAAAACAAATCCTACCACTAAGGCGATTTTTAATTCAATAGCAAAAGAAATTTAACTACGGGTCACCAGATGTTACGGATGGTGTGCGGTGCGTGTTTTGCTGTCTGACTCTCGCTCTCAAAAGTTCGGATGCGTGTAATAATAATTCCCTACACACACCTACACCATACGCACATGGATAGCCAGGCAACACACGAGTTAGATTTTCTTTTCTTTATAATTATGCTGCCTGAACCATCAAAATAAACATTCATGTGAATTGGCACAAATCAATACATGTCACTACATTGCATATAGATCAAGATATCAATACAGAGGAACTTCAATCCTCAGATATTAGCATATCATATTGGATATCTTGATATCACTCACAGATCTCGCCGGCGCCGTCCACAGTGTCTCACATATACAATCAACACACTTGGTTCCACAGAACCCAAGCCACAGTCCACAGCACTAAAAGAAGACATAGAAGGATAAACAAAGTCCCCACATGATAAGCACAGCCGTTCACAAACACAAGCGATGAAGAAGCAGAAACAGGGTCTCCACACAAGCACAATAAATCACGTTGAACTATCGGAAGAAGAACCGCAGATTCATAAAGCACAGTAATCCACAGAAGAAGAACCGCAGATTCACAAGGCACAATAAACCATAGAACTGCAGATTCACAAGGCACAGCAATCAGTATTGAATCCCCGGCGAACACGATTTCAGCAAAGTCCCATAGAACACAATAAGCTTCGACGTATTGTTGATCTAAAACAAAAATTAGCTTCTCCGTGTATTCATATTACAATGTTCACATCAATAAACTCAGCCCACCGACACACATGAGGTGGTACAATCAGAGCACATAAATATTCTTGCAGGAGTTTTAAGTCACTCCGGTGACACAGCATTCACAACATTTTTATAACAAATAAATTTCCTGGTACATATTTCGCTGGTACCGTCATCAGAAGTATCGCGCATATACAGTGAATATCAACGTACTACTGACTTGAAAGTCAGCCTCTCCACATAGTATCACTACGGAGAAAACGATGATTAAAACAAATTAAAGTAGGCTGGACACCTAAGCCTCGGCCGTTAGTTCTTGCTCTCTTCTCTCGTCAAATATTATTATTTTCGTCATGTAGTTACCTATGTCATTTCAAGTTGATGTCATAATTTACGTTGACGTCACATCGTTCAAAGTGGAACCAGTTCCAGGATCATCGAATATCTTGGCTGATCTACTTTCACGTTCTTGAAACCAGTCGATTCCTTAGAAATGACCTTGTTTGTATGTATTCCAGCTTTTGATGTCTTTTTCATGTATGCTTTCTGGAATTTTGCTTCCTGTGGCTGTTTACTTCCTCTTAACAAAAACAATTCAGACACCGGTTTTTTGGAGGATGGGGAGTATTTTGATGGACCGTTTTTTGTCTGGTCACAAATTTTTACAACCGTGTTGGCCGGAACATGCTCACCAGAAAACCGGTTGGTTAGTTTACCTGACTGCTGCTCACCTGCGCTCTGTATTAGCCAGGTGAACTGAAACGATCGGGCAGTCTCTACAGCAGTTCTGGCAGTGCATCTTCCCAGTGGCCGAAGAGGGACTCGTTAACTAATTGCTGTGGCAGTCAGGTATTTCATTATTAGCAATTTGAAATCACAGACCGAAATTGTTCTCCCCTCCTACAGGCGACTGCAACTTTCTCAGCGCCTACTAAAGGTTTTTTAGAACAAAAAGTATTTGTTGTTTTTTGGTATATCTTGTGACTTGATAGGGTGATAGGAGGAAATTGTTTTCGGAAAGTATGAATAGAAAGAAGAAAAAAAAATTTGTTGTTGATGAGTGATCGGAAAAGGAGGTGGTTTAGCTAGTTCATGGCGTTATGATGCAAAACAGTTTTTGTTTATTTCGCTAATGTATGATAATGATACAAATGATAGTAAGCTCCGGAAGTGAGCAATGGAAACTATCATGTATTAATGGGTGGAAGATTTATTCTGAATTTTGATGTGGGGGAGCTAAACAGAAACCCTTTTGATATGGATTCATCTGTTGATAAACAGAAAATCATTTCAATATGTATTTAAACCATCCTTCGATATGAATAATGAATATCTATTTGTTGATAAACAAGAGTGTGCAGAAATCGTTCCTTGATATGTATTTAAGGGCTGTTACTGTTACTAATGAGTGATTTTATGAACATCATTTCTTATATGCAATGATTATATTCTTGGTTTATCGTAAAAAGGTCTATGTGGAAATCCTTCCCCCCAATGGGTAAAGAATGATTTTGAAAAGGTCTGTGGAAATCCTCCCCCCTCCCCCACCCCATGTGTAGAACATGATTCCGAAAAAGAGAATGTTCTATTGTGATATTGTATGGAAACTGTGTGGATTTCGCTATGGGTGTTTTTCCCCAGGTTCTGGTGAAATATAAAGTAACTGTTGGTTACGAATACGATTAAATAACCATGATGAATAATAGCCATGTTATAGTAGATAATCAAGGTAGTTATCAGCTCCCCCAGGTAAAGAAGTCATCCTGGTGTGACCGGGAACTGGTTGTCACTGCAAGAAGGTCTGGGCGTAGCTGGAGTCTATGCCTGTCTCCACCCTGCTAGGGGTGTGGAGAGGTCGATTAGGGAGTAGACAGTAACCCGTCCTGCCACTGCGCCCGGGTCTAGGGCGTAGCCGATATCTACCCCTGTCTCCACCCTGCTGGGGTGTGGAGAGGTCGACGTGGGAGTCGACAGTGACCCGACGTGCCAGTTGTGCCAGAGCCGCCGCTTCTGCTGAGCCAGAGCCGCCGCTCTTGAGGTGTTTGAACCAGCACCTGTTGGGCCAGTTTTTTGTACCAGAGCCGTCACTTCTGCTGTACCAGGGCCGTTGCTTTTGTGGTGTCAGAACCAACATCCTGTTTGTGTGTGAGCCGCAGCTCTTCTTGTGTTGGAGCCTCCACTCCTGTTGTGGACAGAGCCGTCGCTTCGGTTGTGTGGGGCTCTGCGAGCTGCTCCTCCTGACTGTGTGAGTCCCAGGAGAGGACTTCCTCTGCAGCGTTCTTCACGAGGGACTTGAGATGTGTGGGAACTGTCGTGTTGAGCCAGACGTGGCCAAAAGAAAATAATAATATATGTATAAATCTCATAAATTGTACGCCTGGGATTACGGTCTACGTTATTCTGCTGTATTGATATTGTTGTATGTTGCTGTGTTTTTGTGTATGTGTTTTGATGGCTCGGGCGGCATAAAAAAAGAAAACGTCGACTTGTTGCCTGGTTGTCCATGTTTCGAATGGTGTGGGTGTGTGTGAATTCAAAATTGTACACGCTTCCGAATTTCTGAGGTTCAGACAGACACACGCACCAACGCATCCGTAACAGGAAGCCTCTAACAGACGAGTGCATAGAGATGACAATGACATGACAGGTGTACCACGAACACCAGGGCATTCTCTGATGACAGCAGCTGTAACGATGATGCCAGATGCAGAAGTTTTCTGAAATTCCCTTTGCTAGGCAAAGATGAAGCACTCCATCCCAAGAGGCAAAGGTGGACTTGAACCATTGCTTGTGAAAATCCAGGATGAGACCGAACTTGAGAAGACAAGTAGAGAGGTGTGTTTCCTTGCCAAAGAAAAGAATGTTTTTTTTTAATCATTTTAGAGTGCAGTGTTGTGAGCTCACAAAGCGAGATTACTCAAGTGGGCTTGTGATAGTGAGTGAAGTTAGCTCCCTGCTCTCTATTTTATTTTCAATGAGAATCCTGATGTATGACATTGTTCCATGCCAGGTGAAGACAAGGCATTTGTTTGGACAGGTAAGTATGAAGATACTAGTGTTTCAGCAAATTTAAGAAACAAAGAAATTGCTCCCTTACACTTGCAATGGCACAGGTAGAGAGACATGGCTGGGTGGGTGAACAGAATGGTCACTGAGTAACTAATGCCTAACAAGAAAATGGCCAACAATGAATTAAACTAATGAAAAATTTTATAAAATAAACAAATACAGGGAATTCTAATGCATTGTAAATTGCTGTTTGTTGTGCTGAGTGGTGCTGTCCAAATGATTTTCTACCTTTATGTATGTTGATAATGTAGAACATAACAACAGCCTTGAGAATATAAACTTATCTTTGCAAGAGAGCACTCTACACAGAGATTTGGCTAGCTGGCAACTTGACATTTAACTTGATCTAGATTCACCATTAATGCTTGGAATTAATCTTTGACAGAGACTAAATAACTTCTGTGCAATACTTTAATCTTTTTTTTTTTAACGGTTGTGTGCAATGTCCAGATTCTGTATATAGATCGCATGTATGCAAGATGGTTGGAAGTATGGCCACCATCACTTGTGGATCATGTTTAATTAAACTGTCCCATGGTGAGGGCATCCATGCAGCAGGCTGCACAATTCTTGAAATAATTCGACCAAATTGTTTTTTTTGCTCTTGATGAAGGCCT
This sequence comes from Conus canariensis, assembly GCA_033310375.1. Lineage (NCBI taxonomy): Eukaryota > Metazoa > Mollusca > Gastropoda > Neogastropoda > Conidae > Conus > Conus canariensis. The sequence continues at coordinate 51,813,346 of CM065736.1, read as the reverse complement.
GCTGGGGGCAGAGAGCTGCCAGCAGTTCATCACTGGGTTTTGTGATGCAGATCATCAGTGTATGACATGTATACAACCTACGCATTTCAATTTTGTGATTGAGAATAGATAGTGGCGGTATTGAGAGGTGGTACATGGCTGTTTTAACGTTCTTTTACGTGTATTTGCATATGTATGCTTGTCTTAATATGTTTATATGCATGTGTGCGTATTTCGTCTTAACATCTTGATTTCATACATGTTTAGACTGGTGTTGTGAATAATTACACTTCAAAAATTTAATGTATTCAGTAATACGCATTAATTTTTCTGTAGTCATGGGACAACAGAGTCATATCTACAATGCTTTCTTCATGTTGAAATGTCACATCATGTAGTAAAATTTGATCTCTAGACATTCATTGCTGTCATGTTAGTTGGTTTTACCTACGGTGTTGGATAGTCTGGTTATCGATACAGCATTTTTGTTGGTTATCACTCATGTGTCTAGGATTGGCAGCTGTGGTCATTTGGTTTGAGAGGATGGTTCTCTACAGTCTTGCCCAGAACATTCATGGTGGTGTGTTTCACATCCACCATCCCCTTTGCCTGAGCTCCTTCCTTAGTGAGCGTCCTTTGTTCACCCTCCGGGGGTTGCAACCTTGCCGTGGTCGGAGGGCTTGCGTGGTCCAGTGATCTTTTAGGCTTTGCTGACGGGGGCATCAATACTCGACTAGATGGTTAGTTGTTGTGAACGCTTCTAGGCCTGTATAGCCAAGCTGCTGACTGGCCAAGCATTACGTGGTAGGAATTGATGCCCCTGGTAGGGTCTCCCATGTCAGAAAGGTTAGGAGTGAGGGCCCAGACAAATAGTAACCCACCTTTTTCCTATTCTGTCTTCTGCCTTTCTTAACGGTTCTTTTCTTTCTTCGTCTCCCTTTCAAGCCTTCTTTTCCACACTGTTTTTCTCTCTGTGGTCTTCTTAAGATCCACCGCGTTTGCCGTGCGGTGCGACCTGTGACAGAGGGGGATGAGATCCTGGTGATTGAGAGGGCCAACGCCCTCAACACATCACTTTGGCTCGGACCTCTCCTAGACAGGAGGTACACTCTGGCCCGGGTGTATCAATTGGCTTCCCCTTCGTGGGGCTGGGTCAAGACAGGCAGTTCTCCGACTGGCCAAGGTAACCCCTGCAGTGCTCAGCTCTCTGTTCCCGGGAGTTGGGCATGATCAGGGGGGATAGGGTCAGTAGGCTTCTGTTTGTCGTATATCTCTCCTGAAGCCTGGAAGGGGTCAAGACAATGAGTTCTTGGCCCTGGCCCCTTAGTTGGACTCCATGGTGGGTGGGTAAGGGAGAGACGAAATTTCTAAACATAAATCATGGCTTTATCCAAAATCACACCCCCCATAAAGAAGAGGAAGGCAGTGGACCCCATTTCTAGTCATAACGATTCTGACAGTGACTCGGATATGGAGACGAGACAGATGACAGGTTTTTGGGCTTCCTGGCTTGTGGTTGAAGGGACAGAGCAGGAAAAGCCTATTTCTGCTCTGAGTCCTTTTGCTATTCAGAAGGGCTTTCAGGGTCTAGCAGGTGACCCTCAGTCAGTGAAAAGGCTACGGAATGGCACTTTCCTCGTCCAGTGCAGATCAAAGAGGCAATCGGAGCAGCTGCTGAGGGCAACAAAACTCGTGGACAGAGAGATCCGGGTGACCCCCCATAAGCAGTTAAATTCGACCAAAGGGGTTATTCGGTGCCCGGATTTGAAAGGTGTCTCGGAAGCGGAGATCAAGACAGAATTTGCGTCCCAAGGTGTGACAGAGGTTAAAAAAGGTGCAGAAAGAGTGCCCACCAACACCCTCTTTCTGACATTCTGCAACCCTGTGCTGCCTCCGGTCATTAAAGTCGGGTACTTAAATGTACGTGTCCAACTGTATGTCCCATCCCCGTTGAGGTGTTTCAAATGCCAGAAGTTTGGACATGTCGGAGACCGCTGTTCTGGGCAGGAGGTGTGTGGTGTTTGTTGCAAGGCAACCCATGATGGGCCGTGTAAAGACCCGGCTCATTGTGCGAACTGCGGTGGCGACCACCCCTCCTCTTCACGCAACTGCCCTGTTTGGGTTCAGGAGTCCACCATCCAAAGAGTGAAGACTGAAAAGAAAATTTCGTTTTTTGAGGCCCGCAAACAGGTTGTTGGCAGTCAGACGTCAACAGTGTCTTCTTATGCTTCCGTTATAAAGAAAGTTTCCACCCGTTCAGTCTGCTGCCAGACTGACAATTTTACCTTCACCAAGACATTGCAAGAAAGACCGTTAAGCTCTGGTGGAAGCAAGTCCACTGCCTCCCAACCCAAAGTGGGTGCCCCTGGTGGAGGCAAAAAATCCGCCACTCCTCAGACTGCCCAGCAGTCTACTCCATCTGCTGCTGGGCAGATGAAAAAGCCAACCCTCCCGCCTCGAACTTCCTCGAGCAGTGCCCGTGCGGGCAAGGGAGTTCAACCAAGTGTGGAGATGGTGGAGATGAGGAAGAAACCTCCACCATCTCCAAAATCCAGACCTTCTTCACCTGTGGGCAAGTCTGCCAGCAGGTCTGAAGACCCAAACAGTCCAGTGAAACTAAGCAATAAATTTGCTCCACTGAACGCAGACGATGACGAGGAGATGACCTGACTTCTCTCCTGTTCATCCTCTGCACCATGGACAGTAGTAAACTAATCCATTGGAATATCCGTGGCCTAAATTCAAATTTTGAGGAGCTGCAACTTCTGTGTCAAACTGTAAAACCTTCCGTCGTGGCTCTTCAGGAAACTAAAATTCAAAGCCAGAAGACCTTCACTCTTTCTGGCTTTAATATTCTTTCTAAACCTGCACAGCCATCCACATTGGGACTGTCAGGCGGTGTTGCCCTTCTTTTACACAAAACTTTGCTGTTTAGTCCTGTCGCTCTGACTACCTCCCTTCAGGCTGTAGCTGCGAGAGTCACTCTCCACAAGACTGTTACAATCTGCTCACTGTATCTGCCACCTTCTGTCCCGGTTTGTCGTCAGGACCTTGTCAGTCTGATCGGAGAACTTCCTCGACCTTTTTTGCTGTTGGGTGACTTTAATGGTCACAATCCTCTTTGGGGTAGTGTCAGTTCGTCATCCAGAGGTCTGCTTCTTGAGGATGTCCTTTCAGACTTTGATTTGTGTTGTCTGAACGATGGAGCTCCAACTTACCTCCACTCTTCCACAGGTTCACTTTCGTGTTTAGATTTGTCGATTTGTGACCCCTCGCTGGTCCTGGACTATGAGTGGTCTGTCCATGACGATCTGCACGGAAGTGACCATTTCCCTGTTCTTTTAAAACCCTTATTAACTGAAAACATCTCTGTCTCACAACATCTTAATTATAAGAAGGCCAACTGGAATCTTTTTGCCACCAATATTTGAAAGAATTCCAGGACACTGATTTTCTTCAGAGTCCAGACCCAGCTGAATCTCTGACTAACACTGTGATAAAGTGTGCTAAAACCTGTATTCCAATGTCTTCCAATAAACTCCAAATGCCCAAAACACCCTGGTTTAATTTAGACTGCCAACAAATTTCAAAAGTTCACAAACGGGCTCAGCGTCGGGTATACCAACGACCTTCAGGTCCCAACGCTCGAGCCCATCAGAAACTCCGCGCCAAATCGAGACACACTTTCAAAATCAGTAAACGTCAGTCTTGGAGAAACTTCTGCTCCGGGCTGATATCAAAAACTTCAAAGAAAAAAGTCTGGAACATCATCAGAAAAATCAAAGGGAAAAACACCAACCCCTCCATTCATCACTTGAAACTTGCCGATGCTCTGGTCACTGACAAACAAGCTGTTGCCAATCTGTTGGCTTCCACCATCCAACATAACTCCTCATCTTCAAATAAATCTGCAGCCTTTTTAAAAAAACAAACAACTCAGAGAGAACTCTTTATACAATTTCACATCAGACAACTCTGAAGCCTACAATCTCCCTTTTTCAATCAATGAACTGAAAACAGCTTTACAAACCTGCACTGACTCTGCCCCTGGTCTGGATGATATTCATTATCAGGTTTTGAAACATTTTCCAGAAAGCTGTCTCCAGACCCTTCTTAAAGTATACAACCATATCTGGACCACAGGGTGCTTTCCGCCCTCCTGGCGGAAAGTCTTGATCATTCAAATTCCAAAGCCTGGAAAGGACCTTACCAACCCTTTGAACTATCGTCCAATAGCTCTGACTAGCTGCCTCTGGAAGTTGATGGAGAAGATGGTCAACTCCCGTCTGATGTGGAAGCTGGAAACCGATGGCCTTTTGGCCAGGCAACAGTGCGGGTTCCGGAAATACCACTCGACAGTCGACCATCTAATCCGTCTGGAAACCACCATCCGCAATGCCTTTGTCAATAAACAGCATGTGGTCGCTATCTTTTTCGACCTCGAAAAAGCGTATGACACCACATGGAAATCAGGAATTCTTCTGGACTTGCACAGACTTGGTTTCCGTGGTCACCTGCCTCTGTTTATACAGAACTTTTTGGCTGATTGACAGTTCCAGGTGCGTGTTGGCACCGCACTCTCTGACATCCATGGGCAGGAGTTGGGTGTACCTCAGGGGAGCATCCTTTCTCCTGCCCTTTTCAGCATTAAAATTAATGACATGTCAAATCGGTAAGCCGGGGCTCTGAGTCCTCTCTGTTCGTAGACGACTTCGCGCTGTACGCAGTTGGAGCTTCTTACGCCAGCGTACAGTGTCGACTCCAACTTTGTGTCAACAAGATCCAGCAGTGGGCCGAGGAAAACGGGTTTACCTTCTCACGTACCAAAACTCAGTCAATCCATTTTCACAATTTTCGTCAATTTTTTGTTGATCCTGAAATTCGTCTGGACAAGTCCACCATTCCAGCTGTAAAAGAAGCCAAATTCCTTGGAGTTATTTTTGATCAAAAACTCAACTTTCTCAGCCACATTAAAAATCTCAAAACCTCTTGCCAGAAAGCTCTGAATATTCTGCGGGTCGTAGCGCACACTGACTGGGGCGCTGATAAGAAAACTTTGCTGCATCTCTACAGAGCCCTGGTCCGCTCCAAACTGGACTATGGTTGTGCTGTGTACGGCTCTGCAAGACCCTCTTATCTGAAACTCTTGGATCCTATTCACCATCAAGGGCTTCGTCTCTGTCTTGGAGCTTTCCGCATCACCCCTGTGTACAGCCTGTACGCAGAGGCAGGTGAACCCTCACTGTCCAACCGCAGGCTGAAAATGTCTCTAAATTACTATATCAGACTGTTCTCAGAACCGTAGAATCCTGCCTATGACTGTGTCTTTGACCCCCAGTTTCAAAGCAAATTCGAAACCAACCCTAACTGTATTCCGCCGTTTGGTCTTCGTATGCAGCCTCACGCGCGGAATGCAGGTTTAGACCTAGGAGTTGTGTCGGATTTTTCCAAGTTTCCAGATCAGCCTCCGTGGACCTTTTTCACACCAGAGATTCGTTTTGATCTTGCAGCCTTTCGTAAAGAGTCTACCAGCTCTCTGGCATACAAGGCCTTGTATGCTGAACTCTGTTCAAAATTCCCATCTTATCAGAAAATTTTCACTGACGGTTCCAAGTCTGAGGATGGAGTGGCCTGTGCAGCCTATTGCCCTGGTGCTCCTTCTCAGATACTTTAAAGCATATACCTCCAGATGCTTCTGTCTATTCTGCTGAACTTACTGCTCTGGTTCTGGCATTGAAAATAATTTCACAATCTACGAAGAGGGACTTTCTGGTTCTGTCGGATTCGCTGTCAGCTTTGGAGGCCATAGCTGGCCGCAACCTTCAGCATCCAGAACTTTTACATTTCTTTGAACTTTTTAGCAAGTTGAAAGTGGATGGTTACAACATTATTCTGGCTTGGGTTCCTGGTCATGTTGGCATCGGAGGGAACGAAATGGTTGATCGTTTAGCCAAGAATGCCACAAGAGAGAAATTGTCCAATATTTATATCCCTTGCTCAGATCTGAAACCCAAAATTAACGATTATGTGAGAGACCTCTGGCAGGAGGATTGGAACACACAGACGGATAACAAACTCTTTCAGATCCCTCCAAACCTTAAGGAGTTCCTCCCATCTACATCTGGTGGTCGTAAAGAAGAAACAGTTCTGTGCCAGCTGCACACCGGCCATTCGTATTTTACCCATTCGTACCTTTTAAAGAATGAGGAAGCTCCGTGGTGCATTCCATGTCATGTGCCACTCACAATGAAACATATTCTTTTAGAGTGTTGGGACTTGCACGATGTGAGACACAAACATTTTACAGCAGAGTCCATGAAAATCCTGTTCAGGGATGTTCCGCCTGACGTGATCTTTGAGTTTTTGAGAGAGATTAACATTTTTCATCTGATTTAAGATTTTACGGATGAAAGATTTTTAACGAAGTTTCTGGTGCATTTCTAGACGATGTCATTTAAAGAGATGTGTGAAAGGTTGTTTTTTTTTTTTTTTTTTTTTTTTTTTTAATGACTTGTGAGTTGATTTTAACGTGGTGACAGCCCTGATGTGGCCCCTTGCGGTCGGCTGGGCTATAAGCAACATTATCTTATCTTATCTTATAAGAAGGCCAACTGGAATCTTTTTGCCACCAATATTTTGAAAGAATTCCAGGACAATGATTTTCTTCAGAGTCCAGACCCAGCTGAATCTCTGACTAACACTGTGATAAAGTGTGCTAAAACCTGTATTCCAATGTCTTCCAATAAACTCCAAATGCCCAAAACACCCTGGTTTAATTTAGACTGCCAACAAATTTCAAAAGTTCACAAACGGCTCAGCGTTGGGTATACCAACGACCTTCAGGTCCCAACGCTCGAGCCCATCAGAAACTCCGCGCCAAATCGAGACACACTTTCAAAATCAGTAAACGTCAGTCTTGGAGAAACTTCTGCTCCGGGCTGACATCAAAAACTTCAAAGAAAAAAGTCTGGAACATCATCAGAAAAATCAAAGGGAAAAACACCAACCCCTCCATTCATCACTTGAAACTTGCCGATGCTCTGGTCACTGACAAACAAGCTGTTGCCAATCTGTTGGCTTCCACCATCCAACATAACTCCTCATCTTCAAATAAATCTGCAGCCTTTTTAAAAAACAAACAACTCAGAGAGAACTCTTTATACAATTTCACATCAGACAACTCTGAAGCCTACAATCTCCCTTTTTCAATCAATGAACTGAAAACAGCTTTACAAACCTGCACTGACTCTGCCCCTGGTCTGGATGATATTCATTATCAGGTTTTGAAACATTTTCCAGAAAGCTGTCTCCAGACCCTTCTTAAAGTATACAACCATATCTGGACCACAGGGTGCTTTCCGCCCTCCTGGCGGAAAGCCCTGATCATTCAAATTCCAAAGCCTGGAAAGGACCTTACCAACCCTTTGAACTATCGTCCAATAGCTCTGACTAGCTGCCTCTGTAAGTTGATGGAGAAGATGGTCAACTCCCGTCTGATGTGGAAGCTGGAAACCGATGGCCTTTTGGCCAGGCAACAGTGCGGGTTCCGGAAATACCACTCGACAGTCGACCATCTAATCCGTCTGGAAACCACCATCCGCAATGCCTTTGTCAATAAACAGCATGTGGTCGCTATCTTTTTCGACCTCGAAAAAGCGTATGACACCACATGGAAATCAGGAATTCTTCTGGACTTGCACAGACTTGGTTTTCCCGTGTGTCAACCTGGCCTCTGTTTAATGACAGTGAATACCTTTTGTGCCCTTTTATTTATTTTGATTGACAGTTCCAGGTGCATGTTGGCACCGCACTCTCTGACATCCATGGGCAGGAGTTGGGTGTACCTCAGGGGAGCATCCTTTCTCCTGCCCTTTTCAGCATTAAAATTAATGACATTGTCAAATCGGTAAGCCGGGGCTCTGAGTCCTCTCTGTTCGTAGACGACTTCGCGCTGTACGCAGTTGGAGCTTCTTACGCCAGCGTACAGTGTCGACTCCAACTTTGTGTCAACAAGATCCAGCAGTGGGCCGAGGAAAACGGGTTTACCTTCTCACGTACCAAAACTCAGTCAATCCATTTTCACAATTTTCGTCAATTTTTTGTTGATCCTGAAATTCGTCTGGACAAGTCCACCATTCCAGCTGTAAAAGAAGCCAAATTCCTTGGAGTTATTTTTGATCAAAAACTCAACTTTCTCAGCCACATTAAAAATCTCAAAACCTCTTGCCAGAAAGCTCTGAATATTCTGCGGGTCGTAGCGCACACTGACTGGGGCGCTGATAAGAAAACTTTGCTGCATCTCTACAGAGCCCTGGTCCGCTCCAAACTGGACTATGGTTGTGCTGTGTACGGCTCTGCAAGACCCTCTTATCTGAAACTCTTGGATCCTATTCACCATCAAGGGCTTCGTCTCTGTCTTGGAGCTTTCCGCATCACCCCTGTGTACAGCCTGTACGCAGAGGCAGGTGAACCCTCACTGTCCAACCGCAGGCTGAAAATGTCTCTAAATTACTATATCAGACTGTTCTCAGAACCGTAGAATCCTGCCTATGACTGTGTCTTTGACCCCCAGTTTCAAAGCAAATTCGAAACCAACCCTAACTGTATTCCGCCGTTTGGTCTTCGTATGCAGCCTCACGCGCGGAATGCAGGTTTAGACCTAGGAGTTGTGTCGGATTTTTCCAAGTTTCCAGATCAGCCTCCGTGGACCTTTTTCACACCAGAGATTCGTTTTGATCTTGCAGCCTTTCGTAAAGAGTCTACCAGCTCTCTGGCATACAAGGCCTTGTATGCTGAACTCTGTTCAAAATTCCCATCTTATCAGAAAATTTTCACTGACGGTTCCAAGTCTGAGGATGGAGTGGCCTGTGCAGCCTATTGCCCTGGTGCTCCTTCTCAGATACTGTTAAAGCATATACCTCCAGATGCTTCTGTCTATTCTGCTGAACTTACTGCTCTGGTTCTGGCATTGAAAATAATTTCACAATCTACGAAGAGGGACTTTCTGGTTCTGTCGGATTCGCTGTCAGCTTTGGAGGCCATAGCTGGCCGCAACCTTCAGCATCCAGAACTTTTACATTTCTTTGAACTTTTTAGCAAGTTGAAAGTGGATGGTTACAACATTATTCTGGCTTGGGTTCCTGGTCATGTTGGCATCGGAGGGAACGAAATGGTTGATCGTTTAGCCAAGAATGCCACAAGAGAGAAATTGTCCAATATTTATATCCCTTGCTCAGATCTGAAACCCAAAATTAACGATTATGTGAGAGACCTCTGGCAGGAGGATTGGAACACACAGACGGATAACAAACTCTTTCAGATCCCTCCAAACCTTAAGGAGTTCCTCCCATCTACATCTGGTGGTCGTAAAGAAGAAACAGTTCTGTGCCGGCTGCACACCGGCCATTCGTATTTTACCTATTCGTACCTTTTAAAGAATGAAGAAGCACCGTGGTGCATTCCATGTCATGTGCCACTCACAATGAAACATATTCTTTTAGAGTGTTGGGACTTGCACGATGTGAGACACAAACATTTTACAGCAGAGTCCATGAAAATCCTGTTCAGAGATGTCCCGCCTGATGTGATCTTTGAGTTTTTGAGAGAGATTAACATTTTTCATCTGATTTAAGATTTTACGGATGAAAGATTTTTAACGAAGTTTCTGGTGCGTTTCTAGACGATGTCATTTAAAGAGATGTGTGAAAGGTGGTTTTTTTTTTTTTTTTTTTTTTTAAATGACTTGTGAGTTGATTTTAACATGGTGACAGCCCTGATGTGGCCCCTTGCGGTCGGCTGGGCTATAAGCAACATTATCTTATCTTATCGTCCTTTGTTCATTGAAGACAAAGGAAATAACGGTCATCTTTGATTCTTCCCCTTCTTTTCTCCGTTCCCCCCCCCCCCACCCCAGCTCCCACCCCCACTCCAGTGTTTAACTGCTGTACTTAGTAAACAAGGATGTACTCCCCACCCCCTCCTTTCTTACTTTCTCCACGTCACAGCTGGACAAAGTGATCCACCCCAACTGAAGATTTCGGCTCAAAGCTCAGAAGTGTATGTGACATTAAAAAAAAAAAAATTGAATCAGATTGGAACCAGGTATGCATGTTCAGAATGAGTTTCTGAGAGTGAGTGTGGTACACGAGAACGACAATGTACCAACACAATATTCTTCAATTTTGATATATATTCTCATTTTTTGTTTTCTCATTTATGTTCATATGCAAGAAATTTTAGTAACTTAATGTGGAGGGATGTTTGTATGTGTGCATAACTGTGTATGTATGTACATATAATGTGGTAGGTGTTTCTTTATCTTTGTACTCCTCTTGTCTAGGGATTTGAACTAAGTGTAAATTTTTTTTTTTTTTTTTTTTTTTTTTTTTTTTTCAATTTTTGGTACGGGACCGTCAACCGTATCCGCATGTATAAATATTACCGAGTGCAATATTATGAAAGGACTGTTTTCAGACTGGCAAGGGGTTGAGTTCCTTGTGATGTTTGGCTAATTGTGTAACAAATGATGGCTACACACACAATCCTGTTCTTGTTGGAATGCACTCCTTAATTTGGTTGTGAAGGTGTGTATCCAGCCTCCCCATCCCCACCTCCCTCCCTGACTGTGTTAGAATTGCTGACATATCAAATGGATGTGTCTTGAATGCTTTGGGTTTTTTCCAACTGTGCTAGTCCAATATATTTATTTTTATCTGTTTTGTTTTTAACAGATAATAAATCATTTTCAGTATCAGTTGAAGTTGATTTTGTGGGACTTCTGAAAAAAAACTATTACCTTTCTATATCTATTTTAAGTACATGCATGGGTGAATGCATCCTAGTGTGTGCATGTGTGTGTAAGGGGGGGGGGGGGGGGGGTGTCAGCTGTTCTGCAATCGCATGACTGTGTTTCTGATACTAGAAGAAAAAAGAAGTGCATCACAGTAAATTTTTGTCTTCACTGAATCTTCCCTTTTTCCTGCCACCATAGTGTAGTGGTAGTGTCATGAGCTGTGCCTTTTGTGGATGAGAATTAAGACCCCATTGCAGCCATGTATTGAGGGGGGTGGGGTGGGGGGTTAGCTTCTGCTGGCTCCTGCCATGCTTACTGGACGTTGCTTTTGACTACACATTTCTAATATAAATGTGGGTTGCCTACAACCCATACATTTCTGTAGGGTTTACTGTATATTGTGATTGTGGTTATCTCTCTTCAGATGGTGTAGGTCATGCAAGACTTGTACAGGTCTTAGAGTTCACAAGAGTTTGTACCATAAGCCCACCGTGTGGGTTGCCCACAACTTTTACTCAGTGTACTGTCATGTCTTATTATCACTCTTTAAAGTGTGGTTCCTCCATGAATCACATCACCTAAATATACATTTCAAATGATGCAACTTATTATATCTTTCCTTTTTGATGCGCATCAACTGACAGATAACTGACTGGATTTTGGAGGAATACAGGTTTTAAACAAGTTCAAGAGATACAATGATTTTATTGGGTTTGTGGGACATGGGCACCCTGGGAAGCAGCACAAAGGTTGAGAGTTGGTGACTGTGCTGCGGGAGTCATCGAAAGACTGGAATTTTGCTTAACCGATGCATCTCTGAGAGTGACGCTCATATTTTTGAGACATTTTTCCTCTGGCATCAGTTGTTGTTGTCGTACCCTGGCTAAAAGACTCCAGGGATCATCCGAACAGCCAAAGTGCTCGAACACTATGGTACAAATGCATCAGCTGGGGATGAGAACATTACGTGTGTGACCGTTTTTGATTACCCCGCCACGTGAGCAGCCACACTCCGACTTCAGAGAATTAAAGATACTGATAATGTTATGGTAGGAGCTTGTCACAACTGAAGACAATCCCCGCAAAACTATGCAGAGCATAACATTTTGATGTAGCCTTGGTGTTCTAGCCTATGTCAACTGGCCTGACACAGCCGTAAGCCAAGGCGGTCTGGCATCAGTTAATAACATGAAAAAGTAAACTTGCAAAATGACTTTCATGGCTTTTGCCATCAGCCATGTTAACTCCTGGAGCAGGACACAGTCTTCTCTGTGTATAGCCCAGCCAGCTGCCCACGGCTACATCATGGGCAACATCACTGGGGGAAAAAGCATGCACACTCAATGTCACATGATTTCTCCCTAAATCTGACTTGTTGAAAAAAAAAAGCATACATGTATTTGAATGTGATTTCTGGAAATACCACAATAAAAGTATTATGAGAATGAACACATACAAGCATGCGCAACACACGCACACACGCACACGCACACACACACACACACACACACAGACTTAAGATAAACACATCAGGTGTCTGTATCTCCTCTTGCCTGGTTGGCACCAACATATTTCATGAATGGAGCATACTGTACAGCCTTGTCATGAAATGTTGGACAAAATGGAATTCTATCGCATCATTTTCATTATCATTATTAATTGTTTGTTTTAAATGTCTCCAATCCAGTATTCCTTTGTGCACTGGTGTGATGATGACGTCAGTTCAGATTCCTTCACTGGTGTAATGGTGACGTCAGTTCAGATTCCTTTACTGGTGTGATGGTGACGTCAGTTCAGATTCCTTCACTGGTGTGATGATGATGTCAGTTCAGATTCCTTCACTGGTGTGATGATGACGTCGGTTCAGATTCCATCACTGGTGTGATGGTGACGTCAGTTCAGATTCCTTCACTGGTATGATGGTGACGTCGGTTAAGATTCCATCACTGGTGTGATGGTGACGTCGGTTCAGATTCCTCCACTGGTGTGATGGTGACGTCGGTTCAGATTCCTTCACTAGTGTGATGGTGACGTCAGTTCAGATTCCTTCACTGGTGTGATGGTGATGTCGGTTCAGGTTCCTTCACTGGTGTGATGGTGACGTCAGTTCAGACTCCATCACTGGTTTGATGATGACGTCAGTTCAGATTCCAGCACTGGTGTGATGGTGACGTCGGTTCAGATTCCTTCACTGGTGTGATAGTGACGTCAGTTCAGATTCCAGCACTGGTGTGATGATGACGTCAGTTCAGATTCCTTCACTGGTGTGATGGTGACGTCGGTTCAGATTCCTTCACTGGTGTGATGGTGACGTCAGTTCAGATTCCTTCACTGGTGTGATGGTGACGTCAGTTCAGATTCCATCACTGGTGTGATGGTGACGTCAGTTCAGATTCCTTCACTGGTGTGATGATGACGTCAGTTCAGATTCCTTCACTGGTGTGATGGTGACGTCAGTTCAGCTTCCTTCACTGGTGTGATGGTGACGTCAGTTCAGATTCCATCACTGGTGTGATGGTGACGTCAGTTCAGCTTCCTCCACTGGTGTGATGATGTCAGTTCAGATTCCATCACTGGTGTGTGATGATGTCAGTTCAGATTCCATCACTGGTGTGATTGATGTCAGTTCAGATTCCTTCACTGGTGTGATGGTGACGTCAGTTCAGATTCTATCACTGGTGTGATAATGTCAGTTCTGATTCCATCACTGGTGTGATGATGATGTCAGTTCAGATTCCATCACTGGTGTGATGATGATGTCAGTTCAGATTCCATCACTGGTGTGATGATGACGTCAGTTGATATTCCTTCACTGGTGTGATGATGTCAGTTCAGATTCCTTCACTGGTGATGATGATGTCAGTTCAGATTCCTTCACTGGTCTGATGGTGACGTCAGTTCAGATTCCTTCACTGGTGTGATCGTGACGTCAGTTCAGATTCCTTCACTGGTGTGATGTGACGTCAGTTCAGATTCCTTCACTGGTGTGATGATGACGTCAGTTCAGATTCCTTCACTGGTGTGATGGTGACGTCAGTTCAGTTCCTTCACTGGTGTGATGGTGATGTCAGTTCAGTTCCTCTCTGGTATGATGGTGACGTCAGTTCAGATTCCTTCACTGGTGTGATGATGACGTCTGTTCAGATTCCTTCACTGGTGTGATGTGACGTCAGTTCAGATTCCTTCACTGGTGTGATGATGACGTCAGTTCAGATTCCTTCACTGGTGTGATGGTGACGTCAGTTCAGATTCCTTCACTGGTGTATGTGATGGACGTCAATTCAGATTCCTTCACTGGTGTGATGGTGACGTCAGTTCAGATTCCTTCACTGGTGTGATGGTGACGTCAGTTCAGATTCCATCACTGTTGTGATGGTGAGGTTAGTTCAGATTCCTTCACTGGTGTGATGATGACGTCAGTTCAGATTCCTTCACTGGTGTGATGATGTCAGTTCAGATTCCTTCACTGGTGTGGTGATGACGTCAGTTCAGATTCCTTCACTGGTGTGATGGTGACGTCGGTTCAGATTCCTTCACTGGTGTGATGGTGACGTAAGTTTAGATTCCTTCACTGGTGTGATGGTGACGTCAGTTCATATTCCTCAACCAGTGTGATCCAGAGATCTCCTTTGATCTATCCTCACATTGCAGAGACTATCTCCTGCTCTTTGACTTACAACACTTTTTTTGTTGCCAGATTTTGTTCTAAATATCCATCCTTTCAAAGGATGTCTACTGACTGCTGCAAACCTGAAGTGGGGGCTGCCTCTGCTGCGTATTGCGCAAAAGGTCCCTATTAGATGTCCTTAACCCGCCTTGGCTTAAGGCTGTGTCAGGCCAATGACATAGGCTAGAACACCAAGACTACATCAAAATGTTGTTATGCTCTGCATAGTTATGCAGGGGATTGTCTTCAGTTGTGACAAGCTCCTAGCATAACATTATCAGTCTCCAAAATCCCCCGAAGTCGGAGTGTGGCTGCCCATGGTGCGGGTAATCAATAACGGCCACACACGTCATGTTCTCCTCCCCAGCTGATGCATTTGTAGCATAGTGTTCCAGTACTTCGACTGTTTGTATGACCCCTGGAGTCCTTTAGCCAGGGTACGACAACAACAACATGTCCTTAACACATTCCCACAGACGCTGCTGAGCTTTCAGTGTTAGTCCTGTCACTTAAATGGTCCCTAAATCTGAACAGAAAGACTTAATCGTTCTCTTGGACTCTCTTTTCGCTTTGGTGACTATAGCTGGCCGTAATATCACGCACCCTTAACTGCTGAAATCGATTGAACTGCACAGCTGTCTAAATTTTGGTTTGGGTTCCCGGTCATGCCGACATTCGAGGCAATGCCGGTCATGTCGACATTCGAGGCAATGAAGTGGCTTATCAGCTTGCCGAAAATGCTACAAATAAAGAATCTGAAACCCATAGCTCAGCTTATGTTGAAGACCTCGGGCAAGAGGAACAAGAACACCTAGACGGATAACAAACTCCGTCCAGACCCGAAAGAATTTTTAGCGCGTGCCACTGGCTGCCGTCAAGAAGAAACAAGCTAGTACCGTTTGCACACAGGCCACTCCTTTTACACCCATTCTTATATTTTAAGAAGTATAGAAACTCCATGGTACATTCCATGATGTCAGACATAAACACTTCACAGCAGTCTCGGTGAAAGTGTTGTTCAGAGATGGGACATCTGATGTGCCTTCTGAGTTTATGAAAGAGATAAACATTTTTCACCTGATCTTATTTTTTTATGGAAAGAAGATGAGTCGAAGTGAATGGTAGTCTGCATCACATGGAATGCACGACATAACTTCACTTTTTTACAGTAATGAAAGGGCGGAAAGGTGTGGCCTGCTCTCTCTGTCTGTCTCTCTGTCTCTGTCTCTCTCTCTCTCACACACACACACACACACTCTCTCTCTCTCACAGAAAGGATTCGATACATGGGAACTGCTTCAGAAACCACAGTTTTTTCACATCACAAATTGCATGAGTTCTCCCCCACCCCTCAATTATCCCTTATCCCCCCTTCCCCCCCCCCCCCCCCCCTCACTTTCTCACAATGCATAGCAGCAAAAATCTTTTCATTACACACAAAAAGTACTGTCTGGCATGAGCGTATGCAGGATGGGTTGATCACCATACAGGTACAGGCGCACCTTCATTCCACGTGAGTACATGCAAGCATATACTATGATATACGTACGTCCATTAATATATTTTTCTTCCGATACTCTCCTTTACTCCCCAATGTACTCGCCTGCATGCATACAATCATGTGTACAGTTCTTCAAATACTAGGAAAGTAAAAGACTGAAACACTGGGTTTTGAATCGTTTGTTTCTAGTCCACTGCCAAAGTTGAGATACATGTCTGACGGTTGTCTCAATCTGCAGGTTAGCCGTGTAAATGACGTCATCCACTGCTTGTGACAGACAGACCAGACCGATTTGCACGTGTAGAGCATGTTTTCCTACTGTCATCCACAGTTTCAGTTTCATCGAGGTGTCACTGCGTGCAGGACTAGTTCGTATATGATACACCACATCTGCTAAGTTCAGAGACCACACTGAGTACGATTTACAGCAGATGGATGAATGATTTAATGACTAGGGTGTCATGGATACGACTAAGTAGATCTTGTTTGAACTGCGAATTAGCCCAACGCGCTGATCAGACCTTGAGTATCAACTCAAATCATTGTATGTGTGTGTGCTTGCGTAAGTGTACACGTGTGTATACGTGTGCATGGTATGGGTGGGCATGGGCCCCTGTGTGTGAGCTGATAGATGTAAAATGTGTTTGTGCATGTGTGTGTATATATATGTATGTGTTCCCATGTATTCAGGCGTACACGTGTGTGTGTGTGTGTGTGTGTGTGTGTGTGTGTGTGTGTGTGTGTGTAATTTGTGGGTATGCTCCTGCATGCATGCATATGCGCATGTGTGTGTACATATATGTGTGCATGTATGTGTGCCTATGTATTCGGGCGTACACGTGTGGTGTGTGTGTGTGTGTGTGTGTGTGGTGTGTGTGTGTGTGTGTGTGCACGCGCGCGCGCGTGCGCACTGTCTTTGTACATGTGTACACACAAGCACGCATGAACACATACCAACGCGTACACGCTCACATCTATGCACTCTCCACGTTACACACTTTCATCGCTTCGCTGGTGCACACTTACCTACGCACATACGTTTACAACCACGGATCTTGGGGATTTCTTCCGGAATAGCTCAGTGGTAGAGCGCCGGACTCGTAATCTTGGTGATCGTGGGGTTGCGAGTTCAAATCTCCGCCGGACCGTTTCGGTATGGGGGGATTTTTTGCTCGGAGCTGACATTGATTCTGACTCCATTTCCCATACAGTCCTTCGAATGAGACTATAAACCGAGTTTGTGTGAATGCACGCATAACATCTTGCTCACACGTAAAATCCCATCACCAACTTTCGGAAGAGAAGGTCAGTTTTGCCGTTGGTATGGATGACACGTTACACTTAGCATGCACCCTGCGTGAGAAATGGATAGAATGAAGGAAGTAAGAAAATTGAGTGAACGATATTGACTGGATGACACGGGAAACGACTGAATGAAGCGCTAGCTGGCAGCTCTAAAGTTGCCACTACCCAGGTAGGCAGCCCGTTGTGTAAACAAGTGTGGATTGTAAAGCACTTAGAGCTTAGTCTCTAGCCGAGGATGGGCGTTATATAAGTATTCATAATGATAATAACAATATGAAAGAAAATTCTGATATGACTCTCACTTTATCACGCTCACGGTCACCCTCGATATTCCTGTGAAGGTAGGCAATTGCCTGCCGCCACAGAGTGAACCCAGAGAAAAGTACCAAAGAGAACAGATGCACACTGTGGAACTGACAAACGCTGCAAGTAGCTTTGATGGGAAGACAGAACAGTTGTCACCGGGATCAACTTGGTTAATGATGACAAAAATCCCTTTTTCGCAACTTTAAAAAACAACAATAGCAACAAAACAAAACAAACAAAACAAACAAAAAAAAAAATTAAAACAAAAGAAAAGAAGAAAAAAAAGTCACGATTGTCATGTTTTCATATGTTAACACATTATAACAGTTAAAGAGGACACACTTTTAGCGAATGTTTCGATCTCTGATCTTCCTCAACGTAAAGAAGATAGATAAAGGATACTGGCTATGAGTCAAATTAGTGAAAAAGAAATCAGAAAAACACACACACACACACACACACACACACACACACACACACACACACGAGAGAGAGAGAGAGAGAGAGAGGAGAGAGAGAGGAGAGATGGTGTGGTATGTCATATAAACCCAGAGAACAGATAGAGGCAAATGGAACTAGGGAGAGAGAAAGGACGAAAGGTAGAAAAGTGTGAGGAGTAGTCAAATCTTGAAAGAGAAAGGGAAAAATGAGAGAAGGCAGGGTGAGTGTGGTGTGTGTAGGGGGGATCGAGGAGAGAGGGGGTGAGCGGAGGAAGGTGTAGTGGAAAGGGAGTGTTACGAGGAATGGTCAAGCCCTGTTGCCACCACCTGAATGTTTCTGAGTTGTTTTCACTGCTTTCAAGATAGGCTGGAGCTGCGTCACGCAGTTCACGTCACTCAGGGCTGTTTTACACGTAGGAAGTCTTTTTAACTTTGGGGAAAACAGTGGGCTTTCACGACACATTTATCTGTTTGGGTTTTCTTTAGTCTCCTTTTTTTTTTTTTTTTTTTTTTTTTTTACAGCTGCTTCAATTGACTGGTCTCGAAATTACTATCCTTGGAGTCCACACCTGGTGAGTTCTGTGACATGCATCCAGTTGTATCAGTTGATTAGGTCTGCTTAACAATTAGATGGTATAAGAGAAAGGTAACAATTGGTTACTTAGCAATTAGATGGTTTAAGAGAAAGGTAACAGTTGATTACTTAACAATTAGATGGTTTAAGCGAAAGGTAACAATTGATTACCTAACAATGAGATGGTTTCAGGGACAGGTGATGGGAACATTACTGCAGAAATATTGGTGCGAAAGGTAACAATTGATTACCTAACAATGAGATGGTTTCAGGGTCAGGTGATGGGAACATTACTGCAGAAATATTGGTGCGAAAGGTAACAATTGATTACCTGACAATGAGATGGTTTCAGGGACAGGTGATGGGAACATTACTGCAGAAATATTGGTGCGAAAGGTAACAATTGATTACCTAACAATGAGATGGTTTCAGGGACAGGTGATGGGAACATTACTGCAGAAATATTGGTGCGAAAGGTAACAATTGATTACCTAACAATGAGATGGTTTCAGGGACAGGTGATGGGAACATTACTGCAGAAATTTGGTGCGAAAGGTAACAATTGATTACCTAACAATGAGATGGTTTCAGGGACAGGTGATGGGAACATTACTGCAGAAATATTGGTGCGAAAGGTAACAATTGATTACCTAACAATGAGATGGTTTCAGGGACAGGTGATGGGAACATTACTGCAGAAATATTGGTGCGAAGGTAACAATTGATTACCTAACAATGAGATGGTTTCAGGGACAGGTGATGGGAACATTACTGCAGAAATATTGGTGCGAAAGGTAACAATTGATTACCTAACAATGAGATGGTTTCAGGGACAGGTGATGGGAACATTACTGCAGAAATATTGGTGCGAAAGGTAACAATTGATTACCTAACAATGAGATGGTTTCAGGGACAGGTGATGGGAACATTACTGCAGAAATATTGGTGCGAAAGGTAACAATTGATTACCTAACAATGAGATGGTTTCAGGGACAGGTGATGGGAACATTACTGCAGAAATATTGGTGCGAAAGGTAACAATTGATTACCTAACAATGAGATGGTTTCAGGGACAGGTGATGGGAACATTACTGCAGAAATATTGGTGCGAAAGGTAACAATTGATTACCTAACAATGAGATGGTTTCAGGGACAGGTGATGGGAACATTACTGCAGAAATATTGGTGCGAAAGGAAGCAAATTTAGAGAGCAAAAATCATTTTATCGAAGCACGTAAAACATTTCCAAATGTGAAAATAACCAATCCGCTACTCTCTGCTACACGGCAAACACACACACACACACACACACACACACACACACACACACACACACACACACACACACACGTATGCATGGTACGCATTTGCGAACTCACGAGTATGTACAAGCACAAACGCGCTTGCGCGTGCACACATTCACACACACACACACACACACACACACACACACACACACACACACACACACACACACTCACCGCGCACGCGCGCATGCACGCAGCCACCCCCCATCCCCCACCAAACACAGAGTCACGAGCGTGGGACCCCCCCCCCCCCCCCATCCTCCTCCATCCTCCCCTGGCTCCTATTTTTACAAGATATAAAAATCTGTTTGTATCGTTGACGTGGTCACTACTTTTTAGGCCTTTTCTTTCCTACAACACCGAACGGACTCGGATCTCTGACGGAGGGAAGCTCTTGGAAGGGAAGGGGGAGGACGATAGGAAATCTTTCGCCCACACTAAGAGTCATCTAGCCATTTTTTTTTCACATGATTAGTCTGATTTAAGAAAAATACAATGTGATATAAATTTTAGAAAACAAAGGAAAAGCAGGCAATATCCACATTGACCCCTGTCAGAAAAGGTATTGACGGAAAGGAGCTGAACGATTGATTCAGAACGCCTCTTTCCATCAACAGATGATCTACTGTGATAGGGGTAAATGCGGATATTGCCAACATACGTCTTAGATAGAAAGAAGCTATGCTTATGGGGGTAAATGTGGATATGATCAAAACACGCCATAGACGGAAAGAAGCTGTCTTGTTGTGGGAAAGCAAACTCACAATGCTGACTCAGCCATTCGTTGTCTGAATGGTGGGCGGGAGAAGCAGTTTTGGTGCGGATTGAGTGGGTGGGTAGCTGGAAACCAAACAAGACATTCTACATTCTTGACAGTCGATGAAAGTGTACATGTGGCAATATCATGCGCGTGCGCGCGCGCGCACGCACACACACACACACACGCGCGCGCACGCACACACACACGCACACGCACCACGCACACGCACGCACACACACACACACACAAACAACACACGCGTGAGCGCGCTTGCTCAGTTCTGCTCTTGCTCAGTTTTGCATCACATGTAAAAACATCTTATTTTTAAGGAATAGGAAGTCTGTTTAGTCAGAAAGACAACTCTTAGGGCATAGAGTCTCTGATCTAGTGTAAAAGTAATAATGAGCGCCAGGTTGAAAAGATGCCAAATACCACATGTATGTTAATTTTTCACTGAACAGTGAAAAGTTGATGGAGTAAGAGACGTCTGTTTTTATGTAGGATGTTAGACAGCTTGCATAGACTATCCCTCCCCCTCCCGCCCTCTTCCTCTATTTTCCTTCTCCCCCCCCCCCCTCTCTCTCTCTCTCTCCACACACACACACACACACACACACACACACACACACACACACACACACACACACACACACAAGACTCACGTGCATGTGGATGCAGTGGCTCAGGCACTGTTCATATTTTAACCCCGTAAGGCAAGAAAACGTTTCGACGAAAACAAGCTCATAGCATTCTTCCAAAAGCTGCTTTCTGTCAGCAGATGACCTTCTTCCAGGAGGGTGAGTTTGGGTGTAGCTGTCGATGAGAAAGAATGAGGAAGGCATGTTTGAGACAGTCTGTCGAAGACTGGGAAGTGAGAGAGGGGCTGGGGGAAGAGGACAGAGTGGGAACAGGGTTCCCTCGGCCCCAAACCACCAGAAAACAGATACAGTTGTAATGCATACAACGCATACTTCAAATTCATCCTCCCCCCTCTCTTTTTCTACCCTCCTCTTTACTGTTAAGGGTGAGATTAACGTCCTTTCGGCCTGAGGCCCTTAAGGACAACCCTCTTCTTCCACTCCTTTGTCTTACACAGCCTGCCAGTTACTGTTGGCTGGCTCAGTTCCTGTCCTTTACAGCCGAGACGACCGCGAGGAGTCATATCAGGGGCGTCATTTGGTCAGCTGAACAAAAAAACCAAACCAAAGCAAAACAAAAAAAACAACAACAAAAAAAAAAAAAAAAAGAGAGGGAAAACCTTCATTGATTCAGATATTTGAAACATGCAAATATTGCTTAGAAGCGTTTCTGCCGCAATACCTTACATGAAATGAAAAAATATTTATCTCTTTTAGGGATGAAAAAGCCACATCCTGTGGAAAATCCTTGCGCAGGATTTCCGTGGAGTCCGTGATCAAATGTTTATGTCTGACGTAATGTGCGTCCCAACACTCTATATGACCATGTTTTGTGATGGATGGGTACATCACATGGAACATATGATTGGGCTTCTTCATTATTTTATTTAAAACACGAGTGGATGCGGGGAAAAAAAAAGCGCTGTGTATAAGCGACATGACCTATTATTCTTTACGGCCACCGGTGACAGATAGTAAAGCCTCTTTACAGTGTGAACGGATCTGAGAGACTGTTTTCCGTCTGCGTCATCAGTTGTCTTGCCAGAGGTCTTCGACATCAGTCTGAGCTTTTGGTTTCAGATCGGTGTGAAGAGAAGTGACAATGTTTGATTCTTCATTTGTGGTATTCTTGGCAACTTGATCAACCACCTCACAGTATGACTGGGAACCCACGAAGTCTTTATATTTTGATTTCGAGACGATCTGAACAGCCAGGACCAGTGAGAGCTCAGCTGTATAGATGGTGCTGAGGAAACGTGTTATCATTTCTGAGAGAAAGCACTAGAAGCATCGCCTTCGTCAGATTTGACACCAACAGTCAATAACGGAAATTAAGTTCAGCTTTGCAAGCCAGAGAAGTAAGAGGCTAGATCAAAGCAAATCTCCAGAGTGTAGAACTTCCACAGTAAATCGTATAGAACTCTGGACAAATACCATACAACTCCATGATAAATGTCTGTATTGTTCAGATGGGGAAGAAAATGGATTCTTAAGGGTGAAATTGAACTGAGTTTTAGAGAATGTAAATATCTGCCTTCTAACCCACCCATCTTATTTTGCACGAAAACCCCCCTTTTCACAAACAAATCTCGTCCATCTCATGCTACTTTTTGCCAAAATTAACACCTTTTTTACAATCAAACTTAACACGCAAAAATCTCCAAAAATCGAAGTAATCGTTATTTTAAAATGGGGGGGCTTACGTGCAAAATAAAAATGGGTGATTTAGAACATAGATATTTACATTCTCTCCTAGCTAAGCAAAGCACCTCAATCAACTAGGTCAAATGATCACATAGGGTCGTTTGACCCAGTTTACTGCACTACTTTGTAGGTCAAGTGATCACACAGGGTCATTTGACCTAGTTTACTGCTGAGCTTTGTAGGTCAAGCGATCACACAGGGTTGTTTGACCCAGTTTACTACCAACAGAATCACTATTTACCCTTTCTCTCTTCTGATTCTTGCGCAAAACAATAGGAACGGCTTACTTAATTTTTTTAATTGGTATTTATAATCTGGTTTAAAAAATGAAGCCCGGAGTAGTTGCAGAGCTTATTTGATATATTCAGAATGTGGGAGTTGGAGGAAAGGAGCTGGGGGGTTGATAGAGAAGAGTTTGAAGAATTAATTACGGAGCTTTTTGAGCGCGTAGATATGCGGGAAAGCGTAAGGAACGCCATCAGTAAACTACCACATTCTTGGCCTTATTCAGTAATAAAGTTGTTTGCCATTTTAATTGGTCAAATAGCTCCCGAAGATCTTGATCTGACTGCTTCTACTGACCCTGAAGGAGTAACTGTTACCTTTAAACCTGGACAGTTTTTAAGATTAGTAAAAGACTATGAGTAATAAATAACAGCTGAATTTACAATTATTTTTTATTTATTTAATTTTTAGGTTTAAAAATGACGACCAAACACAGCGAATCTGATCTAATGATTTTAATAGAAAATTGTAATGAACTATTTGACGAAACAATGAAAGTGTTAAACATTGATTTTAGTGAATCTGGGTTTGAGAATGATGTAAACAATTTAATAAAAAATCATAGTGAACTATTTGACGAAGCAATCAAAGAGTTAAACATTGACTGTAGTGATTCAGAAAAAGCTAAAATATTGGCAAGTGCTCTTGTAAGATTTGGGTGTCTTGAAGTATTGCAACGCTTGGGTGAAGAATAAAAGCGCGTTTACTTACTTTTACTTACATTTATTTTTTTTAATTTACGTAAATATTGTGGGTTAAAAAATGAACCCCACAAGTAAATCCGAGGTTGGAAAACTATATACGTGGGGGGAGATATTTGACGGCAATGAACAATTAAGCAATACGTTTAGTGAAGTAGACATGGACATCATTAACCCCTCAAGCGTTCAGGAAAGCGTAACACATGCCATTTCTAAAATCCCAGAGTCTCTTCAAATTGGCCCGCCAGTAAAAGTGTTGTTGGCCATTCTGATTGATTATATAACCCCCGATGATAAAAACATGCAAGTCTGGGTTTCAACTAAACAGAAAGAAGTAATCAGCTATTACGACTTTAATTCTGAATGGGCTGATTACATGCTTACACAGCTTAACCATGCAAGTGAAGAAGCGAAATTGCGCGGCTCTGGCTGGTCTGAAGGAACAGTCCTTGAAATCAGATTAAGAACAAAGTTCTATCCTATAGTTGGCAATTCTTACATTCCTCTCCCAGAAGAGTTAGTTTTTTAAACGGGCAGTCCCAAACATAAAAAATTCTGACGATATGTGTTTTATGTGGTGTGTTTTCGCACACTTACATCGCGTTGGAAAGCATGCAGACAGAGTATCTAATTATAAAGCATACACACATGAACTGAACTTTAATAACATAAACTTTCCAGTAGGCATAGAGTAGAAAGAAACTCGTGGAGAGCGTGGCAGCAGAGAAGTCCTCAGAAGAGAAGCCCCCTTCAAGCAAGTGTTTCGGCCCTTATCTCCTGACACTCTAGGGGGGTTGGGCCACACCCGGTTCATGACTCCGGATGTCCCTCTGCTGCCCTTTTTTTTCCCATCTTGGGAACGAGCCATGGCTGGGATTCGAACCCATGGACCCTCTGGACATGCTCATTTTCCACTTAATGACTCGCGCTTTAACCACTGAGCCACAGGGACACATGATATTTGTAGGGAAACTTAAGCCTTATGAAGTTCACTTTTGTTCCTCCTTGACCAGATCCAGCTTGAACACCTCTCTGCCGCTTCTGCCATTGCTTTCAGGGCTCTGGTTTTTTCCTTCCCTGCAACTGAGAGCTGTTTCATGAGGCTGTATGCAGACGTTCCTACAAACCCCCTAGCTCCAATTTCTGCAGTGAGGACTTTGACCTGATAGCCTTCTCTCCTCAGGCTCAGACAGTATCAGCCAGTTTGAAGAGCAAAACAAACCAATAACCGTAAATGTATACACGTGGTCCGTAGTAGACAATCTACTGCCTCTAAGGATTTCTCCCAATGCTCCCACTTTAGGCGAATCCCTTAACAAGCATGTAGACTTGATTCTGTTTACAGATGGTTCCAAGAGCCATTATGTATTAATCAGATCAATTAGCAGATTGTTAGCCTATACATCAAAGGACGAATCTAAACAAGAGCTTTGTAGAAGGTGTTTGGTCAGGATCCCAACTATAGAAGCAGCTGACAAACATAAGAAACATTGTAAAAGTTTTGTAGACTGTAAAACCGAACTTCTTACGCCCCCACCCGGGTCTAAAGTTAGTTTTAAAAACATACACAAAATGCAGATGAGACCATACGTAGTTTATGCTGACTTTGAAGCGATTTTGCCACAGTACTACGGCCCTCAAGAGCGGGCACAACAAAAAACGGCTTTATTAACCCACCATCAGATTTGTTCTTATGCATTTGTTGTTGTTAGGTCAGATGGCGGACACACACAACCAGAGATTTACAGAGGTCCCAACGCAGCCGGTCGATTTTTACAACACATGAAGCATCTTCGCAATCAATTCTCTATTCAGCTAAATCTCTCAGACATTATGATGACTCCCGAAGACCAAAGGCGCTTTGAAACATCTACACACTGCTGAATATGCGGCTCAGAGCTAACACCCAATAGTAAAGACGCGACAGCAGCGGAAGCAAACCCAACAGTGAGAGATCACGATCACATTACTGGGAAATTCAGGGGTGCCGCGCACAACAGTTGTAATCTTCAACTCAAGGTTGACCCCAAAAAATGGAAACTGCCTATCTTCTTTCATAACTTACGAGGCTATGATTCTCACTTTATTATGCAAGCAATAACTTCTGAATGTAAGAGGGTTAGCTGTATTGCACAGTCATCAGAAAAGTACATGACCTTTACTGTAGACTGTTTAACCTTCTATGACTCTGCCCAACATCTGATGGGGAGCTTAAGCAAACTAGCAGAATCTCTACAAGACTGTCCAATAACTAAAAAATATTTTGACCCGGCTTTAGTACGTAAAGGCGTTTACCCTTATGAATACATGGACTCGTGGGACAGGTTTGACGAGCCAGCGTTGCCAGCAAAGGAAGACTTTTACAGCCGTCTTAGAGGTGGAGGCATAACAGACTCTGACTATGAATACGCACAGAAAGCCTGGACAGAATTACACTGTCGAACAATGGCGATTATCATGATCAATATTTATTGGCCGATGTGTGTTTATTGGCTGATGTGTTTCAGAATTACAGATCTACATGCATGAAACATTACGGCCTAGATTCATCACATTACATTTCTGCCCCGGGGTTGTCTTGGGACGCATTCTTAAAGTCTACAAACATTGAGATTGACTTAATATCTGATCTGGCCACACTCCAGATGATTGAAGATGGTTTGAGGGGAGGCATTAGCATGGCCTCGCACCCTTACTGCAAAGCCAACAACAAGTATTTAGATGACTATGATCCCACTAAACCATCTAACTATCTAATGTACTTAGACGCCAACAATCTGTATGGATGGGCCATGAGCCAGGCACTGCCATTAAGAAACTTTAAAATGTTCGCAGGACCTCATGATGTTAATAAAATGTTGAGTTATCTACCGCGTCTTACACCCGATTATCCAATAGGTCTAATTTTAGAGGTAGACTTAGAATATCCTACAGAGTTGCATGATCTCCATAATGATTACCCCCTAGCAGCAGAAAGCTTAAAGATGACCCCCACAGAACCGCCTAAGCTTGTGCCCAATCTTCGCCACAAAACTAAGTACGTATGTCATTACAGACTGCTACAGTTTTACCTAAGACACGGACTGAAACTTACTGCCGTTCACAGAATAATAGAATTTGAACAAGAGCCCTTTATGAGGCCATACATCATGAAGAATACTGATCTTAGGACTGCGGCCACTGACGCCTCAGAAAAAGACTTTTTTAAACTGATGAACAACAGTTGTTTTGGCAAAACCATGGAGAACCCACACAAGCGTAAAGATGTAAGATTAGTTACAAAAGAAAAACAAGCAATTAAGCTGGTCTCTAAACCTAACTACCAAGACTTTAGAAGATTTAGCGACAGCCTGGTTGGCATTATGATGAAGAAAAAGGATGTTATGTTGGACAAGCCGGTGTTTATCGGATTCACCGTACTAGAGCTGTCTAAGCTTTTGATGTTAGAATTTTTGTACGATTACTTTAAACCTCTGTATCCAGATTCTAGAGTCCTTTACACAGACACTGACTCTTTTATTCTGGATGTCCCAACAGAAGATTTTTACAAGGATTTAGAAGCAGAAGTAGCTAAAGGAGCCGATGGGTGGTATGACACATGTGACTATCCTAAAGACAGCCCCTTACATTCAACTGTAAACAAGAAAGTGATTGGAAAGATGAAGGACGAACTTAATGGGACTGTGATACGAGAATATGTTGGTCTGCGGTCAAAGATGTATAGTGTTGCTAGCCAGACTTCTGTAATGAAGAAAGCTAAAGGCATAAGTAAAGAAGTTGTAAAAAAAAAATATAAGTCACGACAACTACAAGCAGGCTCTCTTTGAAAACAAAGTATTTCATCACACAAATGTTAACCTACGCTCTACTCTGCATCAAGTGAACACAACTGCTGTTGATAAGAAATCACTAGTCTCTAACAATAACAAGCGAACTTACGTTAATCCTGAGTTTTCATACGCTATAGGCCACTGGAGAACTGACTTGAAAGATTAACTTGACTGACTTAAGTTAAGATCTTAACTAGTACTTAACTAGTACTTCACTTAAGATCTTAACTTGTACTTAACTAGTACTTAACATGACTTACACTTAACTTGCACTTTACTTACACTTTACTTACACTTAACTTGTTATAACTGACTTTACTTGTACTTAACCAGTACTTAACAACACATTAAAAAACTAATTCAGTAAAAATAATGGGTTTACAGAAGGAGGTTGTGCTTTTTTTGCAGAGGCTGGTTCTTCTTCTTTTACTGTTTTTGTGGGGATTTGTGACTTTGTTGCTAAGTATGGGTTAGACACTTGTATGCTAAAAGCCCCCCACCAACAACAATACCCCCCAGTACATAATAATACATTTTATAGTTTGATTGTGTTGTTGTTGTTGTTGGCGACGGTGGCGGTGCTGGTGGCAATGTTGTATTACTATCTAATAATTTTTGTTTTGCTGCTTGGTTTGCTTTTTGCAGTCTGTTCCATTCAGCTAGTTTACGACCGGCCTCAACACGCCCAGGACTTTTAGCTTTAGTAACACTACTCACTTGTGGGACACTCAGTTGTGGGACACTCACTTGTGGGACACTCGCCTGTGGATTCACTTGTGGGGCATTCTGCTCCTGTGGAGTCGCAATCTTCTCCTGCTCGCTCATTTTTTTTAGTGCGATTAAAATTAATATGATTAAAATTAATATGATTAAAATTAATATGATTAAAAGTAATTAATCCCATGATGAATGGGCATAACAACGTCCCAAATCTATAATACATGTCACATGCAAGAGATTCTAGGGACTTGGTTAAAACCGGATCTTGTGTTAAGTCATATTTTAAATCTTCTTCTGAATCAATCGGCGCTATCTTGCCTACTAACTTAGCATATAAACTAATCATTGTCTGTCCCACCGATCTAACCATTTTTGATCCTAGCTGTGCCTCGTACCTAGCGTAATACTTCTCAACGTCTGATGTAGACAATTGCTGAATCTGTTCAATACTTAGTTCAACGCCTAAATACTGCCTGGTTTTTCCACACGCAGCCAGAGAGTATAATCTTTCTTTATGACAGAGGTTTGGGTCTGCTGCCTCCTCACACTTTAATAGCTCGTCGCAATCCATTTTTAAACTCTTTTTAAAAGCAATAAAAAAATAAAACCATGAGTTTAACGCTGGTTAATTATGCAGTGCCTATTGTTGGTGTTATAGTTTATTCAACCCTAGCAAAATGTTTGTTAAGAATAAAACCGCCCAACATGGGAAAGATAGAAGATTCGCCGAAACTAGTTACAACCTTATTTTTAGCTCTAGCAACAAAAGATTATCTGATTAAAAAGCACATAGACAGTATTTCATATTATGATTATTTTAATTATTTTTTTAGTTAATAAAAAACATGAGCACCGCAAAGATCATCAATACTATTTACCACTCTGCTGTAATCAGCGTTCTTAGTATAGGGTACAGCGTGTTAACAAAAAACATGTTTAAAATGAGACCAGCTGATCTTGGAAGGTTAGACATTGAAGATGCTGTTAAGGTTATAGCTGTAATAACGGCAGGGATTGCCTCTTGTTACGCAGGGGATTATCCCAGAAAACATCAATGCATAGAAAGATTGATTTATAAAAAAGATTCATTCTAGAAAATATTGATTTATAAAAAATATTCGTTCATTTATAAAAAGATGTCTGGATTAGTTCTGATGGTGGGGGGAGCTATTGTTAATGCGTTGGCTTTCTCTGGCAGCAATTATATGTTTAGTAAATTGCGATCTGATGAAGAGAGAGAACGCCATAACAAGGCAATGGAAGATTTAGCTAAGGCAAGAGACGCTTACGAGAAAAGGAGGATTGCTCACTTAGACTTTATTAATAAAAGCTAAGAGAACAGGGACATGCAGAGCACACATTTACAGACGTTGATGAAGCAATGAATGAATATTACTTAGTGACAGGAAAGAAGTTTCTAACACCGTCACCGCCAGAACTGTCTGACTTTTATGAACCATCTGAGGATCAGAAAATGGTAGAAATAGGCTTTATTATAGGTGCTATGGGAGCAATCTTTCTTCTTGCATATTCAATCTAAAAACATAGTTAAAATGTAATTAAAAAAACAGTCCCTTCTTATGGACGATACGAAGTACAAAATATATTATTCTCCTAGAGGGTATTGGAAAGGAAAGGCTGCTATTGATAAACTGAGTAAAGCCGCTAGGGTGTCTGAATCAGAAGCGAAAGACTGGCTTTCAAAACAAGCGATCTGGCAAATATATCTGCCTGCCCCAAAAAGAATAATAAGGCCTCGATTTGTTAACTCAGTTCCTAATGACACCCACCAGATGGACTTGTTGTATCTTCCACATGACAAAGTTAGAAGAAAAAAGTTTAAGTATGCTCTTACGGTTGTTGACATGGCTTCAAGATATAAAGATGCTGAGCCTTTAACGGATAAAAGCTCAACTGCTGTGGCTGTGGCTTTACAACAAATATACATGCGAGGTCCATTAAAGTATCCTAGGTTGATCCAGGTTGATGATGGGAAAGAGTTTAAAGGAGCTGTAAACCAACTGTTTTTAAGACATCGGGTTACAGTTAAGAGAGGGATTCCAGGCAACCATCGCTCACAAGCCCTAGTAGAAAACTTTAATAAGAACCTAGCTGAGCGTCTGTTTACCTATCAATACCACAGAGACCTTATGGACAAAACACGCAACACAGAATGGGTTAGGAGATTGCCAGCAGTCTTACGCGCCATGAACAATGAAGAATTTAAAGCAACAGGCCTTAAGCCAGTAAACGCGATCAAATTTAAAAAAATAAGTATTACTGAAGACATCCAAGGTAATCAAAAACTCTTGCCGTTCGGACTAAAAGTAAGATACTTGTATGCTCCTGGAGAGGCAGAGGGTGATGTTAGAATTAGAGCCACAGACCCTATATGGAGCGTAGACGTATATGAAGTTGAAAGAATTATGAAAACAGCCCCTCCCGTGTATTATTTAAGAGAAACTCTTTCTTCCAAAAAGCCCGCCCCTAAAAGATCGTTTGTTCGCGAAGAGTTGCAAGTTGTCCCACCAAACACAGTGCCTGTTAGTTAGTTAAAAAAAATAGTATTTATTTTTTTGTTAAACTTATGATTTATTTATTTTAGTTCACATCTTATTTTTTAGTCTATTTTGGGTTTAACTGATTGTTTGCTTGTTTTTCAATGTTCTGTTTGATTGTCTCAGTGTCTACCTGTTGCGAAGTAAAAGTCTTTCTCCACTCCTTTTGAAGTTCAGTTTTTTGTCGTCTGTAATCCTCACCATCAGCCATAAGGCGCTCAAATTCTTCAGCTGTAATGTTTTCATCCTGCAATGCTTTGCTTATTCTCAGTCTTAATGAACAAAGTTTTGCTGATGCTAGGGCTACAATGGCAGTGTGCTTTTGTAGTTTAGGCGTTAATTTTTTAAAAACAGCACTCACAATCATAGACATAGCACCTAAACCCAAACCAAGGCTCCCTAATGCTAAAGAGGCTGGCGCTCCAGCTCCAGTAGCTAAAAGAGCAACGCTAGACCCAGCACTTACGCTCGCTACAGCTGATGAGCCAGTAATCACATAAGAAAGAGTATTTAAAACTTTAGCATATTTCTTTCTAGTAACCCTATACTTATCCAAGTCACTTTCTATTTCTTCTTGAAGTTCAGTTATTTGCTCTAACCTAAACTTTTGAGCCTGATCATCCATTTTTTAATTAAGATTAATTTTTTAATTAAGATTAATCTTGTACATATCTTCTTATTAACCCTTCTGGCAGCACTTCATCAACAGAGTAAAACCCAATAAAATCAACATACTTAATTAACATAAAATCAAGTACTGTTAGTTTGTCTTTGTCAACCATCACAGTAACTTTGTCAGAAGATACAGAAGTGTTTATTTCATCCCCGTTTTTAGTAATAGCAATAACAAGCCTAAGAGGTTCGTCCAATTTTTCAGACTTTATTTTTACGCCTCTGATTAACGTATGTTCTGGCAACCTAGGATCAGACTCCCTCGGAGTGATAAATAAGCGAAAAAGCATCGTCATTTTTCTAGGCAGTGGTTCTAGTTTGGGGTTAAATTCTAAGCCAACGGTGTCACCCCCCACTTCAGCTAAGGACTTCTTTCTCTGCAGCATATATTCAGGGCCCTGCTTAGTTATTTCAATCTGCTTTTTCTGTTGTGTTCCTGGGACTAGGCTAATAAGAAGGTGTCCTTCATTCAAAGCTTTTCTAAAATTGTTTTTCTTATCAAAGTATACATAGGGGTTTCGTAGTTCAAACTTTAAATCCCAGTTAATGTCAGGAAGCAACGCCCAGGCATTCTCTCGTTTATGAAGTTTGTATTCGTGTTTGCCAAAATCGTTTGCCCTTAGATTTCTTATCTCTTCCAGGGTAGGATATTGCTGCCGTTTTTTATCTTCAATTTCTATTCGTTTGTAAACGCCATCGTCGGTGTACTCAAATCCATAAACATTTCCTGCCACTCCTATTAGATCAAAGTCAGTTGTGTCTGCTAGATCTTTTAGCTCTACTGAAACGCATTTAGGAGCTAACTCCGCTTTTGATTCTGGCCCTCGAGACATTCTTTTTATTATAAACAATTTATTATAAATAATTTATTATAAATAATCTGTAATAAACAATCTATAATAAACAAACGTATTGAACTGGTGGGTCAGTCCGCAAGCATAGTTTAGCGTGCTTAGATTTTTCTAGCTGCTCTTTTATTTTTTTTTAGTTCATCCCTGTCCCTAATTATATAGTTTTCACTTAAACATTCTTCAAAACTGTCCTTGTCCTTAGTATAGAATAAGATGACTGATTTTAACTGCGATCTAAAGTCTTTTAAGACAGCATTGTATTTTTGAGTTAAGAGCCAAACAGAAACTAATGCGTGTCTTCCGCTAAAGGCCAGCTTAGACAGAGTCCTTCTTTTTTTTAACAATGTCTTGTTCGGCTGAACAGTCATCAATAATAAACAACGTTTCGGTTCCCTCAAATAGCCTATAGTAATGTTCTAAACAGTCGCTTAGCTTGTCAGTAGGATCAACTAGAAATATATTCTCGTCTGACCAAACAAACTGCCTTTCTTTGTAAGACTTGTGTGCTTAATGGTTGTGCAGAATATAACAATGTACTCGTAATGAAACCTGTAGGCTGTTTGTAACAAATCAAGCACGAAGACAGTTTTCCCACACCCAGTAATACCCACAAATAAGCGAACAGTGCGGGTCTTTGGGCAAAAAGTTCAAACTATCCATCTGTTTTAATAGGCTATTTCTTTCAGTCTATTTTCTTCAATGTTCAGCTGGGCGTCATAAACCACAAAAACGTGCATTTGTATCTGGCCATTCTCCTCCTTTTCCTTATTAATCTGTATGAGTATGCCATCTGACCCTACCCTTCTTCCACTCCCGTGCAGTCTGTTGTCATACGTGGATCTAAAATCCAGCCATAGTCCATATTTGTCTGTTAGATAATCTTCGAGTCTTACATCGTGAAGGTGAAGTTTTTTACACACATGATCGGCTGTGGGGCTTGTCTGTCTGCCTCCAGCAAACAATTTTCTTATTTCATCAAAGTGTTGGTCGGGTAAAAGTCCGGCTGAATACAGCTGAAAAGGCTTGCCATCTACTGTGCAAGACAACTGCTCAATTTTTGGGTTGTAAAACACCTCAGATTCCCTCTTAAAAGGAGCTGAGGGTTTAGTAAATAGCAAGAGAACCCCCTTTAGGGACCTAAAGAATTGCTTATAGCTATTTCCCAGACAGCGTCTTGCTTGTTTTTAATCGCTAGACTGTGGTGTAAAACTCTTTCAAAGTAAACAACCGTCCTACTTTTATACTGGTTTAAGATTGTTCTAGCCAGTTCGGGGTTAGTAACAACGTCAAAATTAAGAGAGATGTTACTGACTGTGTACTTGGCTTGAGGATCATCTGATAAAATAACAGACCCGCTGTCATTGAATGTCAGTTCATAAGTAAGTTTGTCTCTTAGTGCGCCTTGGTAATATGGCTGATGGGTTTTTAACAGTTCAAAATCTAGAGGGATGCAAAATCTGTTCTTAAATGCTCGCGCTATTGCCTGGTCTCCCTCGTCTTCCTTTGCATCTGCAGCATTAAGCCTGTGCTTAAGACCGTTTGGGCTCTGAATCCCCTGAAAGATTTTGTCTTTTCTTCTGTTCTAGGCAGCCACAGATCAGAATAGAGATTAAAAATGTCTGCGCTACTCAGTGAGAAGACTTCTCTACCTTCCAGTTTAATTACCATATTTTTAATGATGGCCCTGCCCAGGTTAGCAACGACAGTAGCATTAGGATCCGCCGACTCAATATCTATTTTGAATAATAGCTTGACAGTGCCTGGCATTATAACATCGTCAGGCCCGAGGTCACTAAATCTTACTGTTAACATTTCATTGGGCTCAATTGTTGATGGATTATTTACAACGCGCACAGTCTGTCTTATGCCTTTTATGCCGTGGGGCTCCTTCGCTTTTCTGTATGGATCAAGGTCGCAGCCGTATGGGTTCATTTTTTATAAAACAAAAAATAATAAATATATAAATATGGCTGATGAAGATTATGACGTGTTTGATCCTGCTGAAGAAGAAGATGAAATAGAACCGAGTCCTTCATTGCAAGAAGAACTTGAAGGAGCAGAGGCAGAAGCGGGTTCTTTACTCCCTAGGCAGCGTCAAGAACTATTGCGACAACGAATTGAATCATTCTATAGAAGCATAGGACGAGGGCTGCCAGACGTGCTCGATCCTAACGATTTTGAGATGGGGAAAGTGGGCAGAGACGAGGAAGGTCATTTGTTTATAAAATATAAGAAGGGCAATAAACAAATGCGTAAACAAGTTACTGATAGCCGGGACCCCTCCGAGTTTTTAATTCCGAGCTCACTTGGGGAGATTCCTATTCGGGTCAGAAGCCGATTAAATATTGTAGATCCAAGGCAGTCTGCTCTAAGGTCTAAGGCTGTTAGTGCTTTACAGAACTTGAAGCAAAGGTTGCCAGCGCAGTCTGAAATGCAAAACATACCTCTTCAAGAATTAAGTCAAAGAGCAGATGAAGTAATAGCAATAGTTGAGACGAGTTTTAATGAAGAAACACAGTTAAAAACAATTGTCGATTCTTCATCGCCTAGTCAAAGAGAGCGTGAGCTGAGTCCTGAAGAAGAAGCAGCTTTACAAACAATTGATGATCCTCCATTGTCTAGGCGTGAACTCGAGGGTCTTAAAGCTGCTCTGCGTGAAATCAGGGCTCTTGATGCTACTCTACAGAGAATAAATGGCGAGCTAAAAAACAACTTGGCAAAACTTGGTGTGCTAGATAGAGAGATAGAAGAAGAAAAAAATAAACTGGCTGATGCAGATGATAACAATTCAGGGTTAGAAGAAAAGGCTAGAATACAGGCGAAAATACAGAATTTAATGTCACTAAGGGCAAACAGGTTAGAAACGCTGTCTACTAACAGAGAACAAATAGTATTACAAACAAACAGAATCAAAAAAACTATAAACAGACTCCTTCATGAAAATACTACGTTAGCAGAAAGAATAAGAATTCTGTTCAGAGAGCAGGGGATTACAATAGTTAGTATATTAACAGCTGTTGGGTTTGCTATCTCTACACTGGTTTATGCATTAACTGGCAGTGCGCCAACAGGGCCAGTAGCTCCTCCAACGCCTCAGCCCGGTAAAAGTTGGATTAGAAAACAATTGCACCATCTGGCAAACCTATTAAAGAAGTTAGCTGTCAAAGCGCTTGATGCTCTGCCGGGCATAATAGGTAGTGTTGTTAGTTGGGTTTTGTCTGCTATAGGCAAAGTGGCTGGTTATATGGCCGACCATCTGTGGACGTTAGGAGTGCTGGCTGCCGGTTTAATTTTTAGTGAAATAAAGTATGGCTAATCCAGTAAAAGTTAAAAACACAACAAGGGCTGTCTTTTCGCTGGTGTGTCTGTCGGGGTGAGGTACATCAACAGGCGGTGTTGGGCTGCTTATAACTGGTGGGGGGGTCGCTTTCAGGGCTAGATACTTTTTTAAAAATGGTTGGTGCGGGCCTTGTGTTTAAGCCTTGATTGTGTCCTAAGTTTTGGTCGTCTCCGGCTATAAGGATTTCATTATTATAATTCTGTATCATGCCAATCTGCAGTCTAAGGTCAGAAGGCAGCATGTATAATCCATGACCCACAACAAAGTCAACCTTTGACTTAGCATGTGAAAGAACGTTTTGGTACCTTTGTATGCTGGAAGGCAAATCAACAGCAGAGTTAATAGCATCTTCTAAATTAGCTAAAAATTGTTTTCTGGCGTCAAAGCCTGTAGACTGATCCACTATGCTAGACTTGGTCTGTGCTTGCGCTCCTAATAGACACCAAACGTACGTCCGTATGGAGTCATTAAGTCTTTGCACTCCTGGCATTGTTAGGCCTTCACTTTTATCCAAGATAAATGTTGCCCAAGCATTGGGGTGTTTTTGTTCTATTGATCCCAATCTAACTTGGGAGTTTGGCTTAAAAGAGGTGTGGCCTGGCCAGTAGTCAAAATTATATTCTCTACGCTGACCCCACAAATACAATGTGCCCAACCCGTGATTGCGGTCTAACTTTTGTCTAAAGTTATTTGAAGGGTTAATGTTAAATTCGTTGCAGATTCTTTCATATGCATTATTGTCCATTGAGCTGAGAAATGGATTAAACGCGTTGTCATTGGGCAGGCGTACTTGTAGTTCAGTTAGTATGCGCCTATACTGGTAATAAACATGAAAGTTATATACTGACCTTACTAAGAGGTTGGGGTGGTTTAAATGGTTTGCATATGAAACACCGCAGCCGGTGGTTGAGCAGTAAACTGCAAAATTTAACTGATTCTGGTAAAAAACCATGGGGTGAGTTGACCATGCTGATGGCACTCTATCACTCTTTATTGGAGGATTTAAATATCTAGTTAGTGGGTTTACAAGTCTAACTTGAAAGCCATATGATTCATCCACTGCGATGGTTAGGTTACTGAAGTCCAAAGATTTGGGCTCATAAACCCCTCCCACATCGTAAGCGGCACTTTCATTATATTTAAAAGGTTCCATTTTAAATAGATTTTTTTAAAAGGATTTAAAAAGGATGTTCCTTTATATAACTAAACAAAACACGAGTGTGTTCTTAAAGTATCCAATTAACAATAGGCGCGTAATAGTAGGGTTGCTCTTAGAAAAATTGGTTTTAAAGTTAAGTGGTTTAATATATCTGAAGAAGCTCAGAATAACTGGATTAATATTAGTAACGAAGGGGGCAATCAAATAACTCATGAAAAAAATACCAGAAGGCTATTACAGCTTTTGTTTTTAAAAGAAGTATTTAACGAATTAGGCATATTGCTAAAAATTAACGAAGCAAACCTCAGAATTACTATGCATTTTCCACTAGAAGAAAGAAGAGAATACACTTTTCCTAAAGGTCTTGCTAGAATCTTGGGCTTCCACAGTACTAGCAGATCTTATAAATTTAGTACAAGAGAAAACATCTATCAATTTGAAGGTAATGAACCATGTGATTTTCTCGTTAACCCGATGTTGTATGTCCATTTACGAGAGTTAAAAACAAATACTAATTTATTTGATGGCAGTCCATCTACAGTTCTAGGAGTACTACCATCAATTAAGGCGGGGTTTTGCGATTATCAGTTAAGCACATTTGGTGAAGACAGCCGGTTTAGAGAATTAGTTGAAGGGCTTATAAATTCAGTGTGTGTAAAAATAACTAACCAAGACAGAAAACCAGTTGTTTGTTCTGATTTGTTAGTGGTGCTTGAGATAGAAGAGCGTAAAAAAATAGTAAGGTCTTACTCTCGCGGGCGTTAACAGGAGAGAATGTAAATATACCGGTTCTAAATCACCCATTTTTGTTTTGCACGAAAACCCCCCATTTTAAAATAACGATTACTTCGATTTTTGGAGGTTTTTGCATGTTAATTTTGGTTGTAAAAAGGTGTTAATTTTGGCAAAAAGTAGCATGAGAAGGAAGAAATTCGTTTGTGAAAAGGGGTGTTTTCGTGCAAAATAAGATGGGTGGGTTAGAACCGGTATATTTACATTCTCTCAGGGTATGGTAGGTCTCACCACAGTAGAGTTTCGAACAGAGGCTGCATGAACGAATGTACACAAGGTTGGAGGATCAGCAAGTGAAGGGGAATCTGATGGTGAAGCTTTTGCCTGACGGGCCTCTGAAAGTGTTAGTAGTTGAATTTAAAAAGGGGCAGGTTTTGCATCGGGGTTTGTTGCAGCGGTGGTTTCCTGGTGGAGAGCTGCTCGGCGAGTCTTTGTAAGTGGCTCATACTAGATGGTCCATGAGGTTGGTGTCTCATAGGTATGCCACTAGTGGAGGTTTGTCGAAGGTGGACTTGAGTTTGGGGTCTTTCTGCAGGATGTCAATGTTTTTCACCAGGATGCTTTTGACTGGGAGGTTGTGTGGATGGTAGGTCAGAGTAAGGACTGGTCGGTCTGACTGATCTTTGTTCTGAGAAGGGGTCATGGCCTGAGTTCTGGGGGTGTGAAGGGCACGATTAGCGGCATCAATGATGCCTGCTTCAGGGTATCCACGCCTTCTAAAGGAGCACATCCAGTTGACCTGCAGTCTGAAGTCATCGTCATTGCTGCTGAGAGTAAGGGATACTCTTCTTGGTAGACTGTGGGTGGCTGGATGTGAACTTGAGGTAAGAATGTGAATCAGTTTCTTTGTAGATCACCGATGTTTTCAGTTGATCTGTGCTGGTGATGGACACTTGGATGTCTAGAAAAGACACAGTTGTTTCAGAGATGGTGTAGGTGAATTTCAGGGCTGGGTGGAATGAAGTCACAAAGTGTATGAAATCCAAAAGTTCAGCCTTGGTGCTTGTGGTGACACCTATCATGTCGTCAATGAAGCGGCTAAAGAGTGGAGAGTCACTTGGCT
Source organism: Conus canariensis (assembly GCA_033310375.1). NCBI lineage: Eukaryota > Metazoa > Mollusca > Gastropoda > Neogastropoda > Conidae > Conus > Conus canariensis. Next base: position 51,774,402 of record CM065736.1, on the reverse strand, counting down.
ATGGGCACCAAGATGGGGCCGAGTTACGCATGCCTCTTTGCGGGATTCATTGAGGAGCAGATACTCTCCTCATACCCTGGACGCATCCCTCCACTCTTCAGAAGCTTCATTGACGACATCATAGGTGTCACCACAAGCACCAAGGTTGAACTTCCGGCTGCCGACATTCCTCAAATTCCATCATGGAGACATCATAACCAACTCCCTACATGTTCTTTCTCGCCACATCCGTCACTGCGACACTCATAACTCCCACGTGCTGCAGTACGCCGTTGAGTCCTACTACAGGAAGAATGGCTTCTTCCCACGCACAAGGGAGAGAATGGAATGATCTTCCAGCTGAGGCAGTAACATCAGCATCGCTGGAGGGCTTAAAATCCTGGATATAACCCCCCATCCTCCTCCCCCTTCCCTACCCCCCTCTCCTGGGTCCCCTCATCCGCACCTGTTGTCCTTCCCACCCACTAAGGAGAAGGGTCTATACTTTGGCTCCTCCTCGAGGCCTGAACATATCAGTGGGTGGCCCCAAGCCTTTCTTCCCTTCCCCACCACTCCAAGCTGATGATCCAGGCAGCATCTTCACATACATTCTGTTATTACCAGAGACCCCCTTTTTTTAGTGTCAGAATCTTCAACTGGTTGAAGGTGGCCAGCTCAGAAAGAAGAAGAAGGTAGAACAAAATCCTAAATGTGGCGTGTGGCCACACAGACATCTTAAATCGACAGGTTGGGGAAAATGCTCCAAATAAAGTTTTGTTCATCGAAAGATACAGTAAGTATTTATTTGTAATTAACTTCTAAAAGTAATATACAGCAATAAGAGCCGCTAATATGGCCATCTGTATGAAATCATTTCAGCCCTTGAAAAAATTCAGTCGTTGGCGTTGGCGTTGAGGGTGAGTTTAACGTCCTATCGGCCTGAAGCCCTTAAAGACAAGAATACTACAGACGTAGGTCTGCATCATTTGTGGCAACTGCTGTCGCCGGCAGTAGTGGGTGAGTTGCATGAGGGGTCGCCGTGTTTCTTTCTCTCCGAGCTCTTGTTCCTCTTGAACGTTGGTTCAGTTTTGGTCGTTGGTCGACCGACGATGGGCGTCGGTGTATGTTGCCTCCTTTCCACAAACATCAGGCTATCTTCAGCACCACCGGGCGGCCTTCTTCGTGCTCGGGTGGCGATGGTTCTGTGCCGCGTGAGGCCGCCTCAAGGAAGGAGCAGGACGAAAGTCGTTGGAGCGCTGCACAAGTCCCTAATATTCGGCGGGTAATCGCAGACTGCAGCTGAGAGTGCAGTTTTTCAGCCCAACCCCATAAGGAGTGCCCCCATGTCTGCCTGATCTCAGAACATGGTTACTCAGGCCACGGTGATCGCAGTCAGGCAGCGCTCCATCGCCGATCAACTCACATCTCCAGGAGCCGTCCCCCGACGACACAGGCTATACCCGTTGTCACCCATATGGCTGGAAGGTTGACTGTGCCGCCCGACACTGACCTCTCACATCAGTGTCCCTCAAAGGAGAGCTGCCACCTCTCCCCTGGCGTCTGCTGCTATGCCACATTTGCAGCGAACTAGGAATTCAGTCGTTCGAGCCCCATTCCTTTATGTAATCCTCATATTGATTTGTTCTCAAGTATTTTTTTTCCCCTTCTTCTTTTGATTACAAATACACTATGTTAAAGAAAAGTGATAATGTTGTAAATATTTTAACAACTGAAGTTCGTGAACATTTAGAAAACAGCTATTCAAATCATTTAAAAGTGTTTACAGATGGGTCGGTAATGGAATCCTCTGACAGTGGTTCTTGCTTTATAATACCAACTTTAAATGTCAGGAAATCATATTTAGGAAAGGGGTTTTCAATTTATACCTCAGAATTATATGCAACACTGAAGGCTTTGATGCACATACATGATACACCAATTGCTTTATTTTGTGTTGATTCCAAATCTGTTTTACAATCACTAGAAAATTGGGACTGCAAAGCTAGAAAAAAAATTGCTTTTTGAAATAAAACATTTACTGCATTGTTTCATAACTCTAGGTATAAGAATTGATTTTTGTTGGGTCCCATCTCACTGTGGTATAAAGTGGAATGAAATAGCAGTCTTGCAAAAAAAGGAGCAAAAAGAAACGCTGAAAAATGTATTTAAAAAATCCCTTAGATTTGTCCTCTTGTGAATTAATCCAAATTATGGAAAAGTATATACATAAGCCAGAATTTTAGTCAAAACATGGCTACTTTACCATTGTGCCCAAGGCACATTGTTAGATTAATTCATAAATTAAGGCTTAATACTTGGAACACTAAATATTCTCATGGTATTATTTGTGTCTGCAGAGACATTTCTGTCCATCATCTTTTGTTTGAATGCTCAGTGTTGACCTTGCTCTATCAGGTGAAAGGTATTGAGATTAATAATTTTGATAATGTCAATACTGTCTTATATAGTTCATGTGTTGTGAAATTGCCATGGTTATTTCGCAGTCATAGGTTGCAAAATTTTTGTAAAGATCACAACTTTGTGTACCACTAGGGTATTTCACTTATGTAAGTATGCACATATCAGATGTGGCTTTGCAAGTATATGTACTAGAGTAGAAAGAAACTCGTGGAGAGCGTGGCAGCAGAGAGTCCTCAGAAGAGAAGCCCCTTCAAGCAAGTGTTTCGGCCCTTATCTCCTGACACTCTAGGGGGGTTGGGCCACACCCGGTTCATGACTCCGGATGTCCCTCTGCTGCCCCTTTTTTTTTTCCCATCTTGGGACGAGCCATGGCTGGGATTCGAACCCATGACCCTCTGGACATGCTCATTTTCCACTTAATGACTCGCGCTTTAACCACTGAGCCACAGGGACACCTGATATTTGTAGGGAAATTAAGCCTTATGAAGTTCACTTTTGTTCCTCCTTGACCAGATCCAGCTTGAACACCTCTCTGCCGCTTCTGCCATTGCTTTCAGGGCTCTGGTTTGTTCCTTCCCTGCAACTGAGAGCTGTTTCATGAGGCTGTATGCAGACGTTCCTACAAACCCCTAGCTCCAATTTCTGCAGTGAGGACTTTGACCTGATAGCCTTCTCTCCTCAGGCTGTTTGCCAGATCAGCATACTTTTCAGTCTTGTAGATTTGAGCTGCCTCCATTCTGTTCTCATATGGCACCGTGAGCTCGATCATGATCAGCTGCTTGGTTGACTTAGAGTGGACTACTATGTCTGGTCTCATGCCACTCTTGCTGATGATCTCTGGGTGACTCTTCCATTCTGGGAGGTCTGCAGTGCACTCCCAGTCATCTGCCCCGTCCAGCAGACTCTGCCTGCATGTTTCGAGTGGCACTGTTGTTCTTGGCCATGATTTGCTGCCTCCTGCCGTGAAGAATGTTGCGGGTGCTTTTGGAGTCCTGATTTTCCCTTTTGTGGTGTTGGTACTAGCCCAGACTACTTGTACAATTTCTTTGAGCACTTGGTTGTGCCTCCATGTGTACCTTCCTTGAGCCAGGGCTACTTTACATGAGCTTAGGACATGCTCCACTGTTTGTTTTTCATGGCAGAGGGGGCATGCAGGATCGTCTGTTTTCCCCCACTTCACCAGGTTTGCATTTGAGGGCAGAAGGTCATATGCAGATCTGAGAATGAAGCTGATCCTGAGAGGGGCCATGTGCCAAATGTCATTCCAAGTGAGACTTCTTTGGAGTGCATTCTCCCACGTTGTCCATTGCCCTTGCTGGCTCTGCTGGACTGCTTTTTGGAGTCTTTTTTGGTCTTCTTCTTTTCTCATCTCCTGAATCATCATGTCTCTTTTGGCTTTTCCTTTGGCCTTTGACCACCATTCAGTTTTGGTCACCCCCAGTCCCTGTCTGTTGGTCTGTGTGTGTCCTGTTATTTCTCTGATCTTGAGACTTTCTTTTGCAGAATCCATCGCCTCTTGAACTTTCCATTTTCTGCCTGTCTTCAGCTGGGGCTTAATTGCTTCTACCACCTTGTCTCCTGAGTCCTCCAGCATGCTTTGAAGTCTGATCTTCCCTGCTTTGTATTCCTCCAGGATGGATTTCAGGGGTAGTTTCAGCTTTGCTTGGCGACAGTACAGTGCTATGTCAGTCAGACAGGGTGGGACACCAAGCCATTTCCTTGTGAACTTGTTGATTTTGGCTTCCATTGCCTCCACTATGCTGGTGCAGATGTCGTATATCATCAGAGGCCATAGCAGCTTTGGTATCAGCATGAACTGCAGACACCAGACCTTGTATTTGCCAGAGAGCCCACACTGGTCAATGGTCTCCAAGCCTTCCTCCGCCATCTGCTTGGTTTCTTTTGCTCTTTGTGTGTCTTTCAGCGTATCATCATACCATCTTCCAAGGCTCTTGACTGGTTCTTCTGTGACTGTTGGAATGGCCTGGTTGGCAACACTGAAGACCACAGATCCGGCCACTTTTCCTTTCCTCAGTGAGAGACTCCGTGATTTCTTTGGCTTGAACTTCATTCTGGATGAGGCAACTATGTCGTCCAGCCTCTCCAGCACATGACGTGTCTCGTCTTCTCTGGATGAAATCACTGTAGTGTCATCCATGAAGGCCTTGAGAGGAGGCATCTTGTATCCATCGCCAAGGTCTGTTTGTCTCGCGTTGTTTGTTGCTGCTTTCAAGATGAGTTCCATTGCCAGCACGAACAGTATTGGGGAAATTGCACAGCCCATTGCAATACCCACTTCCAAGTTGATCCAGTCTGTTGTGTACTCCTTGGTAGAGAACCGCATTGAGAAGCCATTGAAGTACTTCTTGAGCATGTCGTGGATGTTCTTTGGCACATGGTACATCTCAAGAGCCAACTGTATCATCTCATGGGGCACAGATCCATATGCGTTTGCCAAATCAAGCCACACTACGTCCAGGTCTCTCTTTTCTGTTTTTGCTTTTTGGATTGCGTCCCAGATCATTGTGGCGTGTTCTACACAGCCCGTCACGCCTGGGATGCCACCTTTCTGGACTGACACATCCAAGTACTTGTTTTCCATCAGGTACTTGGTCAGCCTTGCTGCCATGACAGAGAAGAAGATTTTCCCTTCGACGTTCAGTAGTGATATTGGCCTGAACTGGCTAATGTCACTTGAGTTTTGCTCTTTGGGGATGTACACACCATCTGCCGTCATCCACTGGCCGCTGATCTTCTGGTTTCTCCAAGCCGATCGCAGCAGCCTGTGGAGCCACTCCAGCACCTTGGGACATTTCTTGTACAGCTGGTAAGGTATTCCGTTTGGCCCTGGTGATGATTTGGCTCTGGCTTTGTCGACCACCTTCTTGATTTCCGCCAACGTTGGAGGCTTGCCACTGAACTGTTCCTCAGGGTTGGTTGGCCACACCAGACCTTGAATGTCGAGTGGTGCTTTGCTCTGTGGGTCAGAGTATGTTTTCCTCAGATGCTGCTCAAGAACTCCTTTGTCCACACTTAGGGTCCCAGATTTTGGCTGCTCAAACAGTGTTCTGGCAAACTGGAAGGGGTCTCTGAAGAAGCGCTCTTGTGTCTTCTTCTTTTTGCTCTTCCTCTTCCTCGCAGATTCCGCTTTGCTGAGGGCACTGTGTTTTTCTTTCAGGTCTTTCCACAGTTTTTCCAAGCCTTGTTTTTCAGCTGGCAGTGCGGTCTTCATTTGCATCTTGAGGTTTTTCTTTTGGACCCTGATCTTGTCCATCTTTTCTTGGCGTCTGGATTTCTTTGGAGGTGTTTTCTCTTTGGGTAGTTTTGCTCCATAGGCGTCTCTACATGTGGCATACACAATGTCCCCATATGTGGCTAGTTTGTGTTCCAGGGTGCTTTTCCCTATCAGTGCATCGAGTCTTTGGACGATTTTTGCATCCAGTTTCTCCCAATCTTCAGTTTCGTTTGCTCGTGGCAGGTTGAGTTTCAGGCGCCTGGCATCGAGGGCCTGTGCAAATTCCTCATCCGAACCAACAGCGTGGATGTCCTTGGCACTGTGGTTTAAATCCTGGCCTTGGTCTTCCGACGTCTTATCTGCTGATGCAGTGCGCTGCTGCTCATTCAGATGAGTCTTCACACATCCCATCTTTGTTCTGTGGATCTTCATGCCACGGGTGGTAGCGAAACGCTTTCCACAGACACATGGATATTCCATTTGGTCCATGCTCATAGTCCGTTTGGGATTTGCAGTCATGATTGGTTGAGCACCGATGGATTCATCATTCTCTCCCCCTTTCGGTGAATCCTGGGAGCATCTTTTCCTTTTATTTTTAGTAGCCACATGTTTAAGGCAAAGTGGGGAGCCAGCCCACAGAGCCCTTGGTTCTGGTCTTTCCCAGTGTCCTCCGGTCTTTCCCGGACGTCCTCCGGCCTATTCCCGGAAGTCAATGGTTTACCCATGCATCAGTAGAAAGAAACTCGTGGAGAGAGAGATAAACAACAAACAAGTAGGGTAACTCTCGCTCCCTCAAGAAAACCTAACTCAGAGTAATTTTGTTCAAGACTGGCACAGCCTTTTAAACTTATATAAAGTCAAACAAATACAAAGACAAACAATCTAATAGTGGGGGAAAGACAAGCGCAGGCCAACAATCCCTCCATCATCACAGTATGGCTTGGCAAAGATTTGAACTTATTGGGGGGAGGGGGGGGGGGGGGGGGGGACGGGGTTTGAAGACGAAGAAAAAGGAATATAAAATTAAGAAAATAGATTACAATTATGAAAACTCTTCACTAGCAGCATGAGAGAACCACCGTAATCCCTCTCGAAGACAGATCAATTTGTATTGCCTGTTTCTAGGCCTTTCATCGACTGGATCGGACTTATCAGGGAGACATGGCTGATCGTGCCTGTGCACCTGGGGTCAAATAGAGACACACCACAGTCCATAATACTGTGGTGTTCTCACCACCAAGGGTTCAAAAAAGAATCCAACAGCACCCCCAAAGCAGCCAGCGAAGAGTAGTAAATACAACAAGACGAAAGTGGGGGAAGGAAAAAAGTTGCTGAAGAACTAAAGACATTTTACAAACAGTATGAAATGTAGGGGGACAATGTTTGAGCCTACGCCTGAGGATCCACCCAAGGATGCAAGGGAGATCAAAAGACAAACACAAAGATGGACAGAAACAAATACAAATAACCTCGACTTAATTGAAACAAAATTGAAAATGAAATGAGGCAGGGAACAGTAAACAATAAACAAGTAGGGTAACTCTCGCTCCCATAAGAAAACCTAACTCAGAGTAACTTTTATTCAAGACTGGCACAGCCTTTTGAACTTGAATAAAGTCAAACAAATACAAAGACAAACAATCTAATAGTGGGGGAAGACAAGTTCAGGCCAACAACCCCTCCATCATCACAGTATGACTTGCAGCTTTTTGCAGTCTTTCCCCCACTATTAGATTGTTTGTCTTTGTATTTGTCTGACTTTATTCAAGCTTAAAAGGTTGTGCCAGTCTTCAATAAAAGTTACTCTGAGTTAGGTTTTCTTATGGGAGCAAGAGTTACCCAACTTGTTAATTGTTTACTGCTCCCTGCCTCATTTCATTTTCAGTACTAGATGAGTTGAGTGTGAAGGTTTTTCTTTTCGTTTTTTTAAAAAAAATTTTAAATTTATTTATTTATTTTTTAACAAGACATTAAATAAACTACTTAACTGAACTGATCATTCTCAAGCAGTCATTTCTTCCTGTTGCACACCTAACAGGGAGAGAAATGAACTGTTTAAGAACAAATAGAAGAAATGGCGCTTCATCGAGAGTTAACCATAACTTTTAAATTAGTTAGAAAAGAATGGCAGTGTAAATCATTTTCTAAGATAACAACACAAAACAGGTATGGTTAGAATGTCGATCCGCATCCCCATGTTTTATTCCTAAACAGTTCAGGTCTCTACTTTGCTTACTTCTTCCTTTGAGTGTCCACAATCAACAATTTGATTTTTCTGACACTTTGCAAGTTGGGGCTCGCCCGGCGAAGAAGGAAAAAAAAAATCAGAGCAGCAGTTGCACTCTTGACTGGAAGGTGTCAAGAGTGGGGGTGGCCACACCTCTGCTGGCAACTCATTCCAGTCTCTGATTGTTCTGGCGAAGAATGAGTTCTGCTGGTACTGTGTGCGGCACTGGATGGCAGAGTACTGTTTGTCATGTCCTCTTCTTTGGCGGACGGGAGCTGGATGAAGTTTGTTGTGGCTGACTGCGACCATGTTATTGCGAATCTTGTACAGCATTGTCAGACGTGCTATCTGCCGGTGTCGCTGAAGGGAGGGCCATCCCAGTCGAGAAAGCATGTTATTCACACTTGAGGTGTTGTGGTAGTGGTTCAATACGAAGCGAGCCGCCCTTCTCAGTATTGCTTCTATTCTGTCCACATTCCTCTGTGTATGGGGGTCCCACACAGAGCTGGCATATTCCAAAAGGGGCCTGACAAATGTCAGGTAAGTCCTCGCTCTCAGCTCTGTGGGGGCAGCTTTCAAGTTCCATGAAGGAATCCCAACATCCTGCTTGCTCTCAAAGTAATGGCATCAATGTGAGAATCCCAGCTGATGCTCTTCTCAATGGTGACGCCGAGGTACTTGACTGATGACACAGTGTCAAGTGTGTGTCCATGCAGCTTGTACTGGTAGTGGAGGAGTCACCGACTTCTGGTCACAGGAAGAACAGTACACTTCCCTGGGTGAAAAACCATGTCCCAGCTCTTCTCCCATTCTCCAAGGCGATGGAGGTCCTCTTGTAGCTGGTCTTGGTCTCACTGGGATGTGACAGCTCTATAAGCTGCAGTGTCGTCAGCAACAGCCTACAAGTACAAGGTGAAGTCAGGCTCTCAAGGAGATCGTTAATGTATACAAGGAACAAGCAAGGTCCCAAAACTGATCCTTGTGGTACACCTGAATTCACACTCGCATATTCTGATTGGGTTCCCTCCACTAAAACTGCTTGATGTCGGTTTGACAGAAATCCCTTGATCCAGTGGTTGACCTCACTCCCGATGCCGTAGTGGTGAAGCTTATGCAAGAGGAGACTGTGATTTACCTTGTCAAATGCTTTAGCAAAATCCATGACCAGGATGTCTGTCTGTTGTCCCTCTTCCATGCTGTCTACCAACTCGTCAAAAGAACTCCAGGAGCTGGGTCTCACAGGATCACTGTCTCCTGAACCCGTGCTGCTGGGCATGGAGGATGTCGTTCCGCTCCAGATGCTCCATCACAGAGCTCACGATGGTCTGCTCCAGCAGTTTGCAGGAGATGCAGGTCAAGGAGACAGGCCTGTAATTCGCTGGGTCATAATGCTCCCCCATCTTGTAGATTGGTACAACGAGTGCATCCCTCCAGTCAGATGGAACTTGACCAGTAGTGAGGGATGACTGAAAGATGGCAGTGAGTATGGGGGCTATTTCCTCGCGAGTTCTCTTAAGACTCTTGAGCTGACTCCATCGGGACCACTGGTTTTATGAGGGTCTAGTTCTTTCAACAGTCGTTTGACTCCTTCCTCAGTGACCGTGATAGTATTCAGCTGTGAGTAAGCCTTGTCTGCCATACTACACTTCTCCAAAAACTCGTCGTGGGAGTACTTTCTTCACTGAACACTGATAGGAATTGTTGATTGAGGGCCTCTGCTTTGTCTTTTGGGTCAGATAACAGGGTTCCATTCATCAAGAAGCAACTCCTGCATTGGTCGACCTCTGGTGCTTGATGTATGTCCAGAGGCGTTTGTACTTGCCAGCTTGCTCGGAGTCTTCTCCAATCAGGGTGCTGCTGAGGTATTTCCAGTATGCCCTACGTATTTTCCACTGAGCTTAAAGATAGTATAGAGCACATGCTTTGGAGGTGTGAATATGTCAATCACTTTTGGAAAGACTTTGAAAACGATGTCAAAAAAAAATGTCTACACACATCTTTTTCTGTAAGTGAACAACTGGTTATCTTTGGTAACAACAATAGTCTTAAATCAGACGGTGTATTCGACTTAATTCTTCTTCTTGCAAAATTTTATATTTACACATGTAAAATGAACGACCGGGTGCCTCAATACAACACATTCAAAAGAATTCTGAAAAAGCGGTATGAAACCGAAAAATACATAGCTTACACAATGCTTCAGTCAAGAAATTTTCATGTTAATTGACACTTTTATAAACAGCTTATTGGTATAGAGGTAAACTGAAACATGGATAAAAAGTATATGTGTATGTATGCATACACATATGAATGTGCATATGTAAGTGTGTATGTGTCTGTATATATGCATATGTATAGGTATGTGAACGTAATTATGTATATAAGGAAATATGTATGGGTATGTGTGTGCATATATGTGTATGTGTGTGAGTGTATAAATGTGTGTATATATGTATATATATATATATATATATATATTGTGTGTGATAGTAGTACTAGTAACGTTTCAGAAGATAGTCGCCTGACATGTGTGTGTGTGTATGTATGTATGTGAGTGTATATATATATGTGGGAATACGTGTGTGTGTGTGTGTGTGTGTGTGTGTGTGTTATATATATGTGTGTATGTATAGGTATGTATGTATATATATGTACATATATGTATGTATGTATATGTATGTATGTATGATATATATATATATATTATATATAATAAATAAGATCAATAAGATTAAAATTCCTAAAACGATAATATATATGTATATATATATATATATATATATATATATATAATATAATGTAATAATGTAATTGATTGTGACAAATAGTGAATATAGGAACATGACGAAAAAAGGAGAGGGTAAACAATGGGAAAGAAAGAATTGGAACGAAGTGTAGTTGTTGTTGTTGTATCTGTGTATTTGTTTTTGGTTTTGTTTTTTTTTTCCAGTTTTTTTTTTATTTATTGAAATGAATTCCTTTCTATTTGATTTGGATGTATGTATTAGTAATATGGTGAAAAATATTTTTTACTATTTGAATGTAGGTAAGAATCTAAGATATCAAAAAGGAATTTTAAAAAAATTGAAAAAAAAAATTTCCACTGAGCTTCTCTTCTGAGTTCTCGTGCCTTCACCCTCAGTTCTTCGGTACCCTGTTTCTTCCATTTTTTGTAGGCTCTATTTCTCTTATTGATGAGGTGCTTTAATTTGGAAGATATCCATGGTAGAAATCTCCTGGTTCCTGATAGTTTGGTTGGAATGACGGTATGGATGGCTTGCTGGAGTGTAGCTTTAAATAGATTCCAGATTTCCTCAGTGTTCATCAGGTCTCTCCTTTCAACAACATCTGCAGCTAGGTTCCTCATCACCTCCCTCAGCCCATTCCAGTCTGCCTTCTTGTAGAGTAGGATGGTTCTTTCTACTGGCTTTTTCTTCGGTCGGGAAGTGATGAACTCAGCATACACTATGCTGTGAACAGAGAGGCCTGGAATAACTTCCACTCTGGGAACAAGTTGAGGACAGTTGGTGAAGATGAGGTCTAGGATGTTCTCCTCTCCTTTTGGTTCCATCACCATCTGCTCAAGGCCGCGGTCATGGATGTTGCTAGCAGGCTTATGATGGAGATCTGGACAGGGAGACTGAGGTTTCAGTGTCATCGCAGACCAGTCCCAGCCTGGAAAGTTTAAGTCCCTCCAATAAGGAAATGCACATTGGGGATCATAGCTGACCTGATCAACGATGATTCAAAATGAAGTAGTGACTCCTTGTCAGTAACTGTGGCCTGTAGTAGGAACAGAGATAATGGAGATCTCTTTCCCTTGAGTTTCAGCTGGACCCAATCTCACAGTCTGTTTCAAGCTTGGGGACTGCACAACTGTCAAACATAGTTCTCACAGCTACCAATACTCCACTGCCCCTTCAGGTTTCTGTCCTTCCTGTAGATCTTATAGGAGTCGCTGAAGCGGGGTGTGAAAATTTCAGCATCACCAATGGTGGAGTCTAATGATGTTTCTGAGCCAAGAATGATGTCTGGCTTTGTGCTGTCCAAAAGGCAAGCGAGCTCAGCCTTCCTGCCAGTCACTGAGCAAAAGTTGATGTTGAGCACTCTAAGTGGTCTATTGGCCCTCTTGTTCTGCTGACTTGCTCGAGTCGGTGTTGAAGTATGGCAGAGTTTAAATGCTGCTTGCACTGGAGAGTCGCATAACGTGGCAGAGAGGTCGTATGTGTTGAAAGTGAACAGTCCACTCTATGCAGATCAAAGACCGTGTGAGTGTTAGGGTTCCCGCAAATTGCACAGTTCCAGTGGGCTGCTGATCCATCCTTATTGAGTTGGTCATATGTGGGAGTGTGGACGCTCTGACAGTGGGCGTGAAACTACTGCCCACAAGTTTCGCACTCGATCCCTCTACCCTCCCACGTAACAGTAACATCGCAGGTACCACACTGCCACGGCTGGCTGGACTCACTGAAAAGCAGGACCAGGGTTGGGTTCTGGAGCATATGACAGGGAAAGAAGCAGGCCTGCCAAATAGAGCAGGACGAGTTGTTGCTGGTAAGTTTTAGACCTTCTCTGACCTGATCTGGCCCAGGAGTCGATGAAGAGGCAATAATTTATTCCAAGTGTCTGAAATACAATCTTTCTTCGTAATCCTTCTTGAACAGGGTCATGGTTATGTTCTCACAAATTTACATTGTTAAACATGTCACTGTGCCAATCATATGGTGGCGTTCAGTCATTTGCGTGACCAACAGTTCATGGGGCTTCACACATACTAGTCCCTGTACACAGGAGCTGGTCACCTTAAAGTGTTCCTCCCACAGATGGCAGTAAATATCTGTATTATTATCATTATATAAATTATGAAGGTGTACTCACACTATTCAACCAGAGACAGCAGAGCTCTATTCACTTCATAGTTAATACCATATAAGTATATTGTTGAACACTTGGGAGCGTAGCAACTCAACACAGCACTAGCACTAGCAGACGACGCATCAAACGAGATCGTTCATACAGAACCGTGCCGCCATCTTGTTTTGCACTAAGTCGTTGAAACACAGTTAAGAAAGTTTCTGTTCAGCCAGGGGCCAAATTATACTGTTCCGTTGTAATTGCTGAAGATCTTGTAACATCCTTGCATAATTTGGGCGATTGTGCCGCCTCTTTTACTAAAAACTCGAATAAACAAAAACAAAAACACAAACCAGCAGAGCAGACTAAAAAAAAATAAGCCTCCCAACCGGAAGCGGAACCCCAACCGCGGAAGCGGAACTCTTACGCACACACGCACGTGCTCACACGCCGATAATAAAAAACGTAGCAATGCTCTCTCGAGCATTTTGTCAGAGAGAGAGAGAGAGAGAGAGTGCGGGGTGAGTCTTGTCACTAGTGTACATGCCCTGACAGCAGGTAAGTCAGATGCTGCATTTTCCTCTTGTTTGGTTTCTTAGAGTGAACCCCAATGTGTGCTTAGTTTATAATATTGTCTGTACGTGTACGAGTCAACCAGAGTTACTTTTTAATTTGCAGCTTTGCACAGCTAGAGTGAAAGTGTGGCAGCTGTGAAGTGTCATAGGTGCCTGTCTTTGTTTTGCCACACGCGACTGGTGCAAGTTATGCATGTACACACGTGATTTTCTTTTTTTATTTTTATTTTTCACATTTTTCTTTTTTTTTATTTTATTTTTTTTTATTTTAAAGAAGTTGTATAGACTCGGGAAATTTGCGCAAATAGAGTTGAATAGTTGACATAAAAGCTTTCATCCTTTTCCATCCCACACTTCAGCATTTTTTCATTCATCACATGTCAGCTGAGTCGCTCACAGCCACATGGATGTGTGTTGTCACATATAGTACTGTAGGTCTCAGTGGGACTTACATTTTTAGGCTTTGTCATGTAATACCATGTCTTTCTCACTCTCAGCCAAATCTTTTGCTGTTTTGAAGTGGTTAGCGTCGCGGACTCCTGGTTGGGAGGTTGTGGATTTGATTCTTATCTGAGTCATGTGGATTTCTTTGCCCCGACAGGCTTTTACCCAGAGTTGAGTTTGCTATGGTCTCTTACAACCCATATGTTATAGATGCTCTTTCATGTCTGTCCCACATCTTTTAACATGCATCCTCCTCGAAGACAAGAGTGTAAATCAAATGAAAGGGTTGTGAAAGATTGGCAACATGATGTGTATGTAGGGGTATGACGTTTTACCGAAAACAACCGGAAACACCCGGAAACCCTTGAAATGCCGAAAACCCCCTTATAGACCAATATAGGAACAGGTTTGTAGTAGTTGCTTGCTGATAAATTGATGTAGTTCTTCGTTTCTTACAAGCCGGGAGACTCCCCTCGATCACGCTATGATGATGAGGCCGATTTGACAAGTCTAGATTATGTAATTTTTTTCCCGCAGATGGTGTACGTGCATGTTACCAGCAGATGGCACCACAGCACCAACGGTCCACAGAGCTGTCTGTATATTAGTCACATATTTGCCAATTAGTCTAGAACTTTTCTCCAGTTTGATTGAAGACCAAGAAAATTGCAAACTCATTGTTATATTCTTTGTTTAATAGGGGTTTCCGGTATTTCTGGGGTTTCTGGGGGTTTTCGGTGGTCGCGCGCGCACACACGCATACACATAAGCGCACAAATGCACACACACACGCACATGTGCACACTATATAAACACAAAACACGCAAAAGTCATTGTTTAATAGGGGTTTCCGGTATTTCTGGGGGTTCCGGGGGGTTTCGGTAAAACGTCATAGCGTGTATGTAGTCAAACACAAAGGCCAGTACAGGTTAAGTGGTTAAAATTGAAAGAAAGCACAAAATACAACAGGACAATATTTTGTCTGTAGATTTTTGTTGTTATGAGACGAATCTGTATCTTCATCAGAACCCAATGTATTGATGCAATGTTCAGCAAATATTCAGCAGAATTTTCCCCCTTTTTCCCGATTTCATTGATCTGCCATGTCCTGTAGATCTTACTTATAGACAAGTCCTGATATTGCAAAATTAAGAATATGTTCAACAATATAATTATCAGGTTAGTTGGCTTATTGTTAGAAGGCATTGAATTCAACGCCTTCTTCCTTGCGCTGAACTCTGAAGCGATCTGAAGCGATCAAAGCTAAGTGAATTTTCGTTGTTTTATTCGTTTGTTTCTCACGTGAGGAAGACCCAAGAGGTCGAAACGCGTTTTGTTTTGTCTTGTGACTCGTTTGTGCACGTTTCTCTGGGCGGCTCGATAACATTTATTTAAGATTTATTTAGATTTCCGCCTGCAGTCGTCTCACTTTGCAACTAAAACAAAACTAAACAACAAAAACACTTTGTTGAAATCAGTTTAGGGAAAAAAGTTTAAGTAGTGTAGAGCATTTATAATCATTTTCAATAGTTACCATTGTGTTGGTTTCATGTTATTGACTTCACCCAGCTCAGCTGTCTTTGTGTCACCCCCAGATTTGTAACAAATTTAGTGACTTGATTCTCTCCCTTCTTTTGGCGTTACTGTAAGTGTACAGATGTGGTGGAGATAAATTGTTCACTTTTATTTTTTTCTAATGTCTTTCCTCTCTCTGGTCTCATTTCAGATCTGTCTGATCTGTTGCCCGAATTCATTTACTCCTGCCCTGGAGAAAATCACTTCAGATAGAGTGCATGGTACACATTTTATTTCTTACAATGTTAATTGACATGGTCTGCATCACAGCAAAAGCTCTGATTTGGATTGCAGGTGTCTGCAGTGGTCCAAGTCTCTGCAATGAAAACAAGATGCAGATCCAAGCAGAGTTCTTGCAGAGTGAGAGTCACTGGTTTGCTGCTTAAAACCCACAGCAAAGAATATTTTAAGGTGGCCACTAAGTTCCACAAGAAACTTCCAAAAGAGTTGGCTGCTATCAAGCGCATTGCTCAAGTGATCAATTCTGATTTACGTACCAAATATAAGCAGTAAGTACATCTGACACATGGGGGCCAGAATAGCTCAATGGTAGAGTGCCGGACTTGTAATCTTGGTGATCCTGGGATTGCAGGTTCAAATCTCCACCTGTTAGCAGTGTAAATATATCAACCAGGAGTAAAAAAAAAGAACAGAGGAAAGAAATAATGAAAATATATTTTTGATTATTGTTCAGATCTACAGTGTCATGGTGAGCACAGAACAGGTGAGGAAAACTGTCGACTTCAGGTAAGGACATTGCCACCTGTTGATCACCATGTCTCTGGGTGCTGCTTCAGACAAGATGGATGGACTAAATGACAGTGAAGAATTTACTAAATTAAAGTGAAAGAGGACGAAACAGTGTCAGCAACATGTTTTAGCACCAGGTTCAGGATTTCTCACGGTCTCACGCTAATTAACTAATTACTAAACAATCCACAAACAGTTCATTTTTGATTGTTTGTGGCTGGCCATGCCGTCTCGTCTTAAAGCTCCATTTGTATACAGTATAGCTATCATGAGAGTATATTTGGCAATATAGAATGTAAAGTGCTCCATCAAGTGTTCCTCTAAAGTCTCTTGATGTTATGGCCAGTCTGTTTTTTGGCAACATAATATGTAAAGTGCTCCATCAAGTGTTCCTCTTAAGTCTCTTGGTGTTATGACCAGTCTGCCAGTTTCTGTCCCATTCCTGTCTTTTTGTGTTTGTTTTTATTATTGCGTATGCATGTACATGTGTTTGTGTGTGTGTGTGTGTTTGTGTTTGTGTTGCGCATGTGAGTGAGTGAGTGAGTCAGAGTGTGTGTGCACATGAATGTGTGTGTGTGTGTGTGTGTGTGTGTGTGTGTGAGAGAGAGAGAGAGAGAGAGAGAGAGAGAGAGAGAGAGAGAGAGAAGGGTATATATGTGTGTGTTTGGGAGAGGTGCATCTATGCACTGAAAATTGGTACAGAGACCATACCTGCATAGATCTGCCACATTGTGGAAGGTCACAGCTGACTGGTGCTTCCCTCAAGAGTCAGACTTAATGCAGTTGCTTTGGGGAGAGAGCTTGGCACATCTGAAGTTGTACACCTTCCCTGGACAGAACACTGCTTCATTGCTATTTGTGCATACTTTTTACTGTTATTGTTGTGTGTGTGCAGAAAGCAAACAAAAGATGGAACAGGAGCGCAAGGGAAAGAAGGTGATAGAAGAAAGTCTCTTCCATGGTACCCACCTGCGCAACATTGACGGCATCTGCCGCAAAGGATTCCACATTCCTTCTCATGGCCACTGCCTTGGCCTTTGTAAGAACTGCACTCTCTTTTTCCTTTACATTTGTTTTGTGGGAAACTTTTGAGAAGACAAAAAAGTGTCAAAACAGCATTTTTGCTGACCTAATTAATGGTGATTCATTTTTAGGATTTAGGAACATTTTTTCGCTTTACAAAAATTTTCAAAGTTAATTTTGATAAAAGATTCTTGGAAAAATAATTGATATTTGTTGATTTAACACAAGGTGTGTTGTCAATCCCTCGGTCTCACCAGATACCTAGCATCGACTTGATGTCACTTTTTTTTTTACTTACATGTGTGAACAAGTGAGTTTCTTAATCACAGAGTTGTCTGTGTGTGTATGGTGTTGTGCCCCAGTTAAATTTTGATGTTGGCATTTTTTTCAGTAAGTTCAAGCATTTTGATAACAAAATCAAACACAGCTTTATAATTAATATCCTGAAGATCTTTTCAGCCATCCTATGTATTAAGATTTCACTGAATGCTGACAATGGTAAATATATGTCAAACGTTTCAGCAGTATTTTCAGTTTTACACAATTATTTTCCTAGAAATTTTGATAATAAAAATCGTTTGATTTTTACATGGTTAAGAGACATCCATATTATGGTGCTTAGGTTCTAACAAAAGTTATGTTCCATTCTGTCAAGGTCACACCATTCAATAAGTTAATACCTTTTCTGCCAGAGGCAGAGACATGAATAAGTGTTTTGTCAAATGTAGAATGAAGATACAACATAGCATGTGATGTGAAATTATTACAGCATGTTGATGATGCATTCTTTGAATACATAGGCAATCTGTCCGTAAAAAAAAAAAAAAAAAACCCAGGAAAGACAGTTTGCTGATTTGACTCATGTTACATGCACGTATCAGCCAGATGAAGGGTGCAGGGTGGGAGGGGAAGGAGAGGAGGGTGCAGTTACAGTTCCATCAATTTGATTAATACTGGGCTGCAAGTCAGCAGGTGTTCATGATAGGTTTAGCAGTAACAGAATGCCTCTCTTGCTCAATCATTTAAAATGCTTACAGTGTTTTTGTCTACGGACTTGGCGCAGGTGTATGTCGAAATAGTGATGCATTGCGAAAAACACTTTGAGCTATGATTAACAAAAAAAGCTGTATTTGCTTTTGATGATCGTAATTTTGTCTGAAAGGTAAAAAAAAAAGGCACATCTCAGTCTACCTAAATTTATCAAGCATTGAAAGTGCCAAGATTGATAATGTCTTTTTTCATCTTTCATTTCTTTCTCTTGATATGCTCTCTCCTTGTATGTAATCAGTGAAAATATGTTTACAGAATAGTAGGAGTCAGACATATGTAAACCTTATATATGTGTGTGTGTGTGTGTGTGTGTGTGTGTGTGTGTGTGTGTGTGTGTGAGAGAGAGAGAGAGAGGAGAGAGAGAGAGAGAGATTTTTACATCACAGGTCTATTAATCAAGCATTATGATATGATATTATGACTGCTGTTTAACCATTTCCAGGGAACGTGCTAATACTGAGAACATTAATGAACCTTATATAAATAGAACTGATCTGTGACATCTTTTAGGTGTGCCATTACAATTCACATCTGAAGTAAACTTAAAGAAGACTGGGAGGTCAACTGGGATATGGATTTTTAGTCTAAGGAAGGAAGCCCTTAATCAAGAACATGTGCTTGAGTTTGTCTTCCAGTGTCTTTTTTCTTCCTTCCTGTTTTCTTTTTATTGTTATTTCTCCAGACACTGGAGCTAGACAGACTTGTGCAAACTTTTTGTAACCTCTCCACATCTGTTGAAAGCAATTTGCTTTACTAGGTCCAGTTTCTGTGCCCACTTGTACACGGACTGTATCACTGATGCGGACTGCTACCCCAAAGTGATGCCAGTCGCCACCGACTCGGGTATGCCGTCAAACCTGAGCTCCAGAGTCCAATCAAGGTCCAGACACCACCACTACATGCTTCTATGTCAGGTGCTTGTAGGGGACTCGGTACCAGCAGATCAAGATAACCTATGTTCTCCAATGAGAGAACTGGACTCTACTCGACACTATGACAGGTATGCATGATAATTCCTTGTGTATGAAGGAAAGACAATCAACATTCTGTGTTTGCAGAGGGGGAACAAGGTTTGTTACAGTGTAGGTTTCTTTCAATGCAGAACACCATGCTAAGATTCAGCATTGCCGGTCTATTTAAGCTCCAAACCAAGCCATAGTACTGTTAAATTTTTGGATCTTAGAAGATTTTGGGAGAGGAGAAAGTATGATGAGTATATTGTTTTTTGCTCAAAGTAGCCAGATGATCACTTAAAAAAGGATGGAATTAGGGCGTTTCATAAGAGTGACTTTAAAAACCATTGACAGGTATGGTACACTGAATGTCTGTTCAGCTAGCAGTGATTTCACTGAAAAGGGTCAAAGAAAGAATAATTCAGCTTATTGTCACATGTTGTCATCTTGGTTAAGTTGAAGTTGAAGCTGCCACAAGGTTCAACAGTGATCCTTAACATGGTATCATCAGTTGGGAGAAATCACAACATTCCTCTGATTCACATCACTAAAGTAAGTGAATTTTATGGTCTGTATAACAACAACAACAACAAAAAGTGTGTTTTAATAATTTTGACAGCCTGCCCCCTTACCCACTCCCTAAATATTTCATGCACTACACTCCTGGTCATAAACCACTGAAAAATTACAGTTTGATATCATTCGTTTGAATGAAATGATGCATTTGTGTGATTTTCTTTCCTTTTGTTTCAACTCTGCTGGCTCCTACCCAGAATGCATTATGCTCTAGACTCAAACAGGAAGACTGGCACCACACAGCTGAATTTCATCCACCTAATGCAGGGGTCTCTGAAAGTGTTGATCAAATTTCATGACCAGTACTGCAGGTGTCTGTATTTCTCAGTCCTGGCTGATGCATTATTGTGGAACAAGAAGAGGATTACAGCCCAATTGTACATTCTCTGCCCAAAATAGAACTCTGTAGCATCATATTCATTATCTTCATTGATCGTCATTTAAAAAAAAAAAAAGAAGCCTCAAATTCAATACTTTGTTCTCATGTTGACCTCCGTTTTGTGTTACTCTCCCTAGCAATGCCAAGGTGAATTGTTATCACCAAGTTGTTGGTGTTGGTAAAATTCATGGGGATACGAGCCGCTGTGGCGAAGTGGTTAGCGTTGCGGACTCCCAGCTGGGAGGTTGTGGGTTCGATTCCCATCAATCATGTGGGATTTTTCTGCTCCAACTGGCTGCTACCAAGAGTTGAGTTTGCTACGGGCTCAGTTGGGAAGACTGGGACCACACAGTCGTGTTTCATCTACTTAATGGATGCGTCTCTGAGAGTGTTGTTCAAATTTCTAGACCAACACTGAAGGTGTCTGTATCTCTTGTGCCTGATTGACGCTGGGATATATTATGAAAGGAAGCGTAGAGTACAGCCCTGTCATGTAGTCTCAGACCGAAATGGAAATCCGTAGCATCATCTTAATCATCCTCATTCTCATCGATCAGCATAAAAAGTCTCAAATTCTGTGTCCCTTCATGTCCTGCTCTCATGTTGACCTCAATTTCGATGTCCTCTCCATGTCTGTGGCCTTGGTTTGGTTCTGTCGGGGTCACCGGTATCGATAGGTCCATTGGGGGTCACTGGATGGAAGTGGTGGCGCCCTCCAGAGGGAGAGCTCACTCACGCCGGCTCCGCGACTAAGCAGTTATTGTCGTCAGTAGGGGGCATAGTAGGTGGTGTCCTGCATATGTTGGATCAGAATAGGCGCCACTGAACACCACCGAAGTGACTAGGCAGCAGTGCAGTGTCTCTTCCAGTGGGTTGCCTCTTGATGACTTGACATTGACTGGTCCCTGTGGATTGCCGGTGCCGGGGTTGCGGCGGGACTGACCAGGCTGTGGCTGTGGACAGGGTGTCGGAATGAGCAGTGTAGGTACAATGCCACTGAGGTGGCACAGAAGATGGGACAGCAAAAAAAAAAAAGGAAAAAAAATTGTGGGGATTGTCATTAGGTACAACATATGGTGCTGCCTTTTGGAAAGGACGGCCCTCTCATGCTTGCTCAGCAAGCAAATTATCACCATATATGGGATCACAAAGGTATTCCTGTGCATCACAGAAGTGACAGTAGCAGTGTAGTATCTTCTCTGGTGGGTTGTCGTGTGATGACCTGATATTCCACAACCCTGATGTGGCCCTTTGCGGTCGGCTGGGCTATAAGCAACATTACCTTACCTGATATTCCTTGTGGTCTGTCATGCCAAGGCTGCGACAATAAAAACTTCAAAGTTGCTTTGTTGAGGAACTGGAGTGTGCAGCATAGAAGCAATGTCCTAGATTGCATGGAAGATAAAACATAAACACCCCTCCCAAAACACACACACACACACACACACACACACACATACACACACACACACACACACACACACACACACAGGCATATATATGTTTATGTAGTATATCTCCATTTAATGCCAAGGAAGCACAGACACAATCAGCCGCGCCTTTTTGATGAGCCTGATCCGATAGACAAAATTGCTCTGAGCAGGCGATATGAGTGGTTCTTTTCAAGATGTGTTACGATTGTCCCCATAAGCTGCTAGTGAAGGATTCTATATTAAAAAAAAATATTTCCCTGATTTTGCATTCTCATTTTTTTTCTTCTCCCCTCCCCCCCCTTTTTTTTCTTTGAGTTTTTGCCAATGTAATGATGGAGGAATTTGTGTGTGTGTGTGTGTGTGTGTGTGTGTGTGTGTGTGTGTGTGTGTGTGTGTGTTCATTGTAATTATGCCAGTGGCAATTTAAGTTCAGTTTTAAAGCTGAACATATCAAGACTTTTCATATCTCAAAAACTGGTGTAAAAACTCAATGGATTGGTCACAACTGTAATTCATTGTTGACTATATCAGTATATGTCAGCCACAAACAAATTGGTTGATGCTCAAAGTTTTCACTAAGCATCAGTTTCTTTCTTAATTCATATTGTATGGACATCTCTTAATGTTGAATTTTCAGTTTTTTGTATTATAAAACTTTTTTTTTTGCCTACTCAAGTTTTTAATCAGTGTTGCTGAAAAGAGCTTACAGTGATCGTAAGAGTGCAGGTGGTTATAGAAGGTGAAGCGCATGTATGTGTGAATATGTATGTATATTTATATACAGTGCATTTGTGCTTGGATGTGTGTTGAGGCTTTGAAAAGGGTTGTATATAAAGTTGTGATATTCTGTCATAAGTATAGTATTTCACAATCTCAGCAACAGAATTTAATACCCATTGTATAATTATGTCCAGTTGCTATGGCAGTGATCGACATCACAAGGATCAGGTGGCAGTGTTTTGTGAGGACCAGGTGTACCCAGAATATATCATCGAGTACCAGCCCAAATCAGAATAGTTTATTACATTAAAGGTAAGTCAGGTGTCGGAGATGATGAGATCCAGTTGTGTTGCTGACAGAATGCCTGATATTGATGATTGTGATTTTCAGTCTGTCTTAATGGCGTGTATATATGGTGTACAACTTCTTTTAGTGTACAGGGAGAGAGAGGGAGGGGCAGGAGGGAGAGGGAGACAGAGAAAGAGAGAGAGATGGATGAGGGGAGCAGGGAAGCAACAGATGTAGTTGTACAGCTCATATTAGTAGTGCCTTGCCATCACACTTCCTCATCTGTTCAGCTTGTTCCATCTGTGCTATGAGGAAGGGTCAGTTGTTATCCCACCAGTAGTGTAGACCATGGTTGCAAACTTCTTTGTCATGAACAACTCAAATGCTGGTTGGCTGTCACCTGGTGCCTTGCATCCTAGCTTTTCAGGGTCCTTGAAAGTCCTGAAAAATCCTTGAATTTTTAGGGGCCTTTTCAGAGACAAAAAAGGTCCTTGAAATCTTCAATTAGGAGCTTATAGATACACCAGAATGCTTGAAAGTGCTTGAAAATGACTTTGACAGAGTAATTTTTATTTAGAGAGCAAAATCACACAATTTTGTAAAGAATTCATCATAAACATTGATGAAATTCAAGTTATTTTGTAACTGCAGAAACTGTCCACGTCCCTCTGGTCAGCTGCAAACCAGTGATGAAACGATGATATGAAGGAGCTGAAGAAGGCATAAAAGCATTTATTTTCTGTATTACAGTCCTGGAGTTTTGTATTAAAAATCGAAACGTCAAAAAAAGTCCAGAAAAAAAAATTCTGGTCACCGCATACTATTTTTTGAGTTCAAATTGCAAGTTGTCTTCACAAGTTTCGGAAGTGGTAAAACAAATTACAGTTAACAAAAATTGTTGCTGCTTCTGGTTTCTTGAGTTAAGTGAACTCCACTGCATACAGGTCAGCAACATTGATGTCAGTTTGAGTGGTGTCCTTGTGGATTGCTTGGTAAAAAAAGAGAAAAGGTGTTGCCAAATGCCCAGATGAAAGGTGTAGAAATCTTCAGCTTTTCCACCACTATAAGGAGCTCTGCCCTTTGACCCTGCCAAGGAGGTAAGGTGGCCCCCTGAATCCCCAGCCTTCCTGCTTTTCATTTTTTTCTGGTTTAACCCATGCAGCTGTGGAACTGTCAGTTTTGCTTCTGAAAAGCCTAATTTCTAATGGTTTTTCATGCTTTTTGCACCTTTCTGAATCATGTGATCTTGTGGTCCAATCATAGACTAGGTAGTCTATTTTGATGTCTATTTTGCTGATTTTCAGTAGAGAAGAGTTCTCAAGTGAAAGTTTTCACCGATTCAGAACATTCTGAAAGGTTGAGGAAAGCTATGTTTGTATCGTATCGACTTCGATTGTGGTGGATTGGACAAAAGTATTTGTATGTGATGCGCTGCTCAGACTTGTAATGCATACAGGAGAAAATTGTTGTGTCATAGTAAATTTAGGTACATTTGAGTGAAATCCAGTGCATAGGATGGGAATTTTATGTATCAGAGATGCACGTTTGTGCGTAAGAATTATCATTGCACACACACACACACACACACACACACACACACACACTCACTCACACACACGCTCACACTCATGCACATACATCCCCATGTGCGTGTGTGCATGCACACACCGTCCTGCTTTGCATTCTTTTTGAGGACATAAGGCCAGACACTCTCTTGTTTGGCATATCTTATGAAAACTTCAAGTAAAATTTCATACGACTAATCTACTTTTACTTCATTATACACTGTAATACAGGAGGATAACGTTAGTGACGAAAGATTTGCTTCCTTCTGTAAAGAGAAGAAAAGAAAAGATTCACAGAGTTCTGTCTTTGGGATGAAAAGTTAAGAATGGCGTTTAGTATTCAAATTAATATCTTACGAGGATCTAATGCTTTGTGAGGGCCTTTTTTACAGAAAATGAATAGAAGTCCCAAGACTGATATTCTAGTTCAAACACATTCACAGTATGTGGGCAGCACACACACACACACACACACACACACACACACACACACTCTCTCTCTCTCTCTCTCACACACACACAATGAAAGATAGTTTCTAGTAAGTGTTACATTGAACTTTGCCCATGTTGTCTGAAACCACTAACAAATGTTTTTGATCAGAGTAAATGTGCTCATGCTATGCTGTATTACGCAACAGAAAAGTTGCAGTTCATGCTGTGCAGTGTTACATAACAAAAACTTTGCAGATCATGCTGTACAGTGTTACTGTTACGTAACAGAAAACCTGCAGCTCATGCTGCGCAGTGTTGTGTAACAGAAATTTGCAGCTCATGAAGTGCAGTGTTATGTAACGGAAAACCTGCAGCTCGTTCTGTGCAGTGTTATGTAACAGAAAACCCACAGCTCATGCTGTGCAGTGTTATGTAACAGAAAAGTTGCAGCTCATTCTGTGCAGTGTTATGTAACAGAAAACCTGCAGCTCATTCTATGCAGTGTTATGTAACAGAAAAGTTGCAGCTCATGAAGTACAGTGTTATGCAACAGAAAACCCACAGCTCATTCTGTGCAGTGTTATGTAACAGAAAACCTGCAGCTCATTCTGTGCAGTGTTACATAACAGAAAACCTGCAGCTCATGCTGTTCAGTGTTACGTAACAGAAAACCTGCAGCTTTAAGTCAGCTGTGCTTTGGTATACTTGATACGCTTGCCAAGGCCTCCCCATCCCCCCTCCCAACTCCAGCAAGCCCACTCCTTCTTCCACATACACTACAGTCCTCACTGTTCCCCCACCCACAAAGAAATGCACATGAATATATATATTTTAGACATTATTGGCAAAAACTGCGATGTGTCATGTCATCATTATAGTCCCCTGGGGAAGACCCAAAATATTGGGACAAAATTGACTTGATTATTGTTGTGTTTCTTTTGTTTGAATTTATATATAGGCATATACATTTGCATGCATAAGCGAGGCATCCCTTTTTTGGTGCCTTAAGGTGATGGAAAATGAAAATGCTAACCTAGCCTGCGGTTGGCAGGTCTATACTTCTTAAAGCATAGCTTTATATATACACTACTCAAAACAATTGAAGTACCACTTAGGAAAACTGCTGTCATTCGAAAGAAAACAAAGCTGAACATAATTTAATGATTGAATATTTTATTTTTATTATTCCTCAATCCATTCCAATTTATTCAAACACCGTGACAAAAAATTATCTTTGTTTTACACTTGATTAAAGAGGCATACCCCCAAAATGAAAAGTAACAAGAGTTATGGTAGATGTCATGATGTTAATAACGGGTATGACCACCGTTCGCGTTCAAACAAGCGTCACATCGACGTCTCATGGAGTGCACCAGGCGGCGGAGAGTGTCCTGGGGGATCGCCTGCCACTCCTGCTCCAGCAACTGAAACAGCTGGTCCACGGTGTCTGCTGGAGGGGTGTGGGCCCGCACTCGCCTCCCCAGCACGTCCCACAGATGCTCTATGGGGTTCAAATCTGGTGACCTGGCAGGCCAGTCCATTCTTGTCACCTGCTGCCCTTGTAGGAACTGATTCACGATGGCGGCGCGGTGGCACGGCGCGTTGTCGTCCTGGAACTGGGCGCCCTGGCCAACTGCCCTCAGGGCGGGCATCACAAGGGGGCGGATGATGGTGTCGCGGTAGGTGGCACCGGTCAGGCGGCCTTCAACACGGTGTAGGGGGGTCCTGTGACGTAGGCTGAACCCACCCCACACCATCACGGACCCACCTCCATAGCGGTCATGCTCCCTGACGGCAGCGTCAACGTAGCGTTCTCCAGGACGTCGCCAGACGCGAACCCGCCCGTCGTTGAACCTGAGGGTGAACCTTGACTCGTCTGTGAAGAGTACTGTTGCCCATTCAGCTCTTGTCCACCTTCTATGACATTCTGCCCAGGCCCGACGATGAGCTCGATGCGCTGGGGTCAGTATTGATCTCACTGCTGGGGACCTTGACCTCAAGTTGGCGTCGTGGAGCCGGTTCCGAACTGTCTGGGTACTGACGTTGACGTTGCTGGCTTGTCGTAGCTGGTCTCGGAGTACTGTGGCACAGGCTGAACGGTCTCTCAGACAAGCGATAACAATGAACCGATCCTGCTGTCTGGAGGTGCTTCTCGTCCGTCCACGTCCCTGCTGTTCTTCAACACTTCCAGTGTTAAGCCAACGGTCTCTGAGCCTCAGAATGACTGGGTGACTCACTCCAAGCCGTCGACCAATCTCCCTCAAGCCAATACCTTCTTGGTACCATGCTATCGCTCTTCCTCTGTCGGTGTTGCTTAGTCGTTGTCTCGCAGGCATGGTTAAATCTTCCTAAATTTCGCGACTTTTTTATACCCGTCAAATGTGCTAACTGATTGCAATTCTGCTCAGAAAAGACCTTGCTTTCACGTGCATCACATTTTTTTTTCTTGCTGTGTCTGTGTCAAAATCTGGGAGCGACACAAGTTCGATAATTTCTCGGGATTTTTTTGCCTCAGATGCGACGCGGTAGATAACTGCTGACCGACTTTAACATAACAAAAATGCACGAGGAGTAGTATTTGAGAACCGGGTAAGCTTATCCAGCAGAGTTTATTCAATTATCAATATTAATTGGTTTATCAGAGCTTTTTAAAAATTGCATACAAAAATTAGGGGTGGTACTTCAATTGTTTTTAGTAGTATATATATATATATATATATATATATGTCAGGTCTTTATTACTGTTATTTCTGGGACTTGGAATGAAAGCAGGAAGGAGAAGGCAGCTTTTCAGCCCCTATTCCCTCCTCTCAAATGTTCAGTATTCCAGGAAAGCCACTGATGAATGAATTATGGATCTGTAAGACCATGTCATTTGGCCAAAATGAATGGCCAGTGGATCCTCCCCCTCCCCCCCCCCCCCCCCAACCCTCTGTTCATGAGGTTATAGAAGGTAAACTCCCTTCCCTTCTCTTGCTTTTAACCCAAAATTAGTTTCAGTCTTTTTTATGGATCTTTGTTTTTCATCCCTGGTCATGAATGTGGAAAACAATGGCGAGCATAGCTATTGCTCCTGGTCATTTAAACCTGCCCCTACTAGTTGTTTTAGTCAGTGAAAACATACTATTCTCTATTGAAATTCGTTTTTTTTGTTTTGTTTTGTTTTTGATGTCAGGTGACCTGTTTCCTTGCATGAAGAAGTGGATGCACATCTCATCATGCACAGTTGGCTGCAGGAAGTGAAGGGATTCAGACCTCAGCTTGCTCATTAACTGCCTGCTCACAATGGAAACTGAAGCAGGGGGAATGTCACAGTAGACTGCAGTGTTTGCTACGGAGAATGATTGAGAGAGAGAGAGAGAGAGGAGGGGGAAGGGTATAAAACAAATTGTTCTAGATGCACATTTATATGAAACCAAATAGTTCAGTGGAGAGAAAGAGAGTGAGAGATGATGATGATGATAATGATGATGATAACAGGGAAAGTAAATAACATTTATACCAGGTGCAATCGGTACAAAAACATGTGGATCAAAACGATTCAGTATTGAGACAGAGATACCATAGCACTTCAACAATAATAGCACTTGCATCAGGCACAATCTATGCACATGCACATGAAACTGGACCATTCATGAGAAAGCTAAGAAAAAGTGTGAGAAACAAAGGGAAAGAGAAGGGGGCCGAGAGAGAGAGAAGAGTATGAAAAAAATTGTATCAGAGATTTAAGCATAAGTAACTTGTAGTTGGCAGCCACCAGGTCCTCCCCAATATTGGTCCCCTTCCCTTGAGACACCTCCAGTTCTCCAGCACCCAGTCCCTCAGTTTGCAATCGAAGAATCGCACAAGAATAGTGTCATGTGACGTAGCCTCACATCAAGGCATGTGACGCTCCATCACATGTAGTTTAGTGATATGAATCATTTCCCCATGCCACAACTAAAAAGGAAGAATATTCATGTGGCTTGACTAGTGTAGCGGGCGTCCCCAAATAATTCTGAGAATTATTCATTAAATAAACAAGGGTGGTCATTGGGTGAGAGTGACCACTGAGAGAGAGTTTAATATGGGCTGGTAAGGTGCTGGTCATGTGTTTTGAACACTGAGTATGCACTCACTAGGAGTAGGGAGGAAAGAATCAGTTTTAGCCCAGCAGATGGCCTAGAGACTCGAACCTGTCAGGACGTTGGTCAAGGGGTTCTCACCGCTGACCAGTCATTACCAGCCCTTCACCCTTCACTCTTCACCCCGTCAGCTATTCCTCCTCTGAGACGGGTGCTTAACGATGGCCATGGTGTGGGGAAAACACTGGTAGTTCAGCCCCAGCAATTAAAAACTCTGGGTAGAGGAGTCGGATCTCATCATTTCTCCAGTGACAGGAGAATTCAAGGGGGCGACACGTTTTCTGATGCAGACAGGGCATCATGACAGTATGGGGCGAGTCTGATCTCTGATGCAGGTATGGCATCATGATTGCAGGAATTATTTATTCTCCTGGTCTGGATCTTGGGCCAATGTTATGTGAAGGCCATGACTGTATAGCCTAGGAGGTTGTGAGTGTTCTTTCTTTGGCAGGAGGGAAGAAACTTGTGAGAATTTATTGATTTCAATTCGTAACCTGATTTATCTCTCAGTGTGAAGAGAAAGAGAGATACATGTATAGAATCTGTGTATTAATTGTTTGATTCATTTAGTAAAGTGTTTTCCCCGAAGGAGAGGGAGGGAAGAAAAAACATTCGGTAGTGCGCCTTTTGGTTGATTGGAGGGATTGCGTGTGCGTATGGAGTAAATGCTGTCATGAATGCGTGAGTGCAAAAGTGTCGGTGTGACAAATAGACCTCGGCTTGTCACTGCTGTGTTTTCCTGTCTGATGGGCCAGTTTGATATCGCAGAGCTCTACATCGCTACTGATTGCTTGTACATATGCAGGAGGTTTTCTTTGCATTGTCTTCTGCTGATTCCTGTTCTTTCTTCGACACTCGGAACACTTGGAGTATTGTTCTAGGTTATTTTTGTTCTTCTGAACTTAGTTCTAAATAAATGTTAGCAAACCTCCCCAGAAACGTGGACACACGTATCAGAAGACAAAACATGCGTTTTGACCTCTCAGGTCTTCTTCAGGCAAGATACAAAATGATTACAATGAAAATGAACGAGCAATCACTTATCTTCAGTCACTTCAGCGCAAGCCAGGTGTTGAATCAACAGGAGGCTGTCAGAAGGGAGATAATGTGTGAGTCAAGGTAGTAATGAAGATAATTATCTTATTTATGGTAATGATGATGATCAAAATATTGAAAAAATAAAGACGGGATTACTACCACTGTTGGTGATAACATAGCAGTTGTAGTGTGGAGAAAGGAAAGTGGGTTAAACAGCAATGGTTGTCATGGCAACAGTCTTAGCGGGCATGGCAATAGTGATGTTAATGGTAGTGATGGTAATTTTAATACTAACAATCGTATTAATGATGATCATGCTAACAACTATGGTGAAGGTAATGTTAATAGTGTTACTGATAATAAAAGCATGACACAGAAATATATTAAGAAATATATATATAATAATAATAATAAATAAATTAAAAAAGGGGGATAATAATAATAGAATTAAAAAAAAATCATAATAGTAATGATAATAATAGTACTAATACTGAGAGGGGAAAAAAACACAAACAAAAAACAAAACAAAACAAAGCGAAAACCAAGGGGGTTGAAATGCTCAATGAATTACGGCAGACAGCCTACCACCAATAAATATCAAAACCACATTGATGTTGAAAGATTCTTTAGAAAATTAAGATGGATGGCTGCATTTGACAATGTACCAAAGCACCCACTACCAGAGAGCTCACAGACCTGCCAACCTTTACGCATTTCGCGTAATTTATTACGCCCAAGTGATAATTCTTACGCCCTTACGCATTTAGCCAAAAAATTATGCATTGAAAGTTTTCAACAACAAAAAAACGGACGAAAAAATCGGCTTATGTACAGACACGCACAACGCCGTGCGTATAACCAGTAATCTTCTAGAAGCGTTTCCGGTCATGCGCAGTTTGTTTCACCATCTTTACCATTCAGCGAAGTTGGCATCCTTTTGAAGTTTTAGCTACGAAAATGTCGAAACGTGGAGTAGAGAGTTCTGGACAAGATGCGAAAAAGAAAAAAATGTCAAAAGTACCGAAAACAATACTTGGAAAAGTTCCCCTGCATACGACCTTCGGCTAAAGGTGTAAATTGTGCACGGTGTACCACTTGCGAATCGGACTTCACAATTTCCCATGGCGGGATGGTGGATGTGAAGCATCACCTTGAGTCACGCAGGCACATCGATTCCTCTAACGCGCCGAATTCTTCCAGCATCACACAGTTTTTTCAGACTGTAGACACCTCAAAAGAGGATGAAATGAGGAAAAGGGTAATTCGGGCTGAAGCTTCGGTGGCCGGATTTTTCGTCAAGCACAACATCGCTCTTAGCGCAGCCGACCATGCATCCCAGCTTTTTAAAGAAGCATTATCAGATTCGGAGATCGCCAAACAGTTCAAGAGCAGTCGAAGAAAGACAACACACGTTGTAAGGACCCTTGCCATGGAAGCCTAAACTGCTGCTGCATCTCGACTGCAGAATGGACCGTTTGTGTTGGAGACTGATGGAAGTCAGGGGGGGGGAGGGGGGGGGGGGACAAATTCTTTCCTGGGTGGTGTGATACTTAAAAAATGACACAATCGCCACTGAGCTGATAGCCAACCCCACATGCACAGAGTCAGCAACAGAGGAGAACATTTTTGAGGTTGTTTCTGGCGCACTATCAAGCCTTGGTGTGCCATGCCATGATGGTGTAGGGGATTTGTGTGTGTTTCCAGTGTATTCTACATTTTCATAATTTGTAAAGATTTCTTATGACAGTTAAAAGAAAAGCTTGTTTTTGAAGAAAAGTAAAGTTCACAAAAATTGTGCGAACAATTTCATCGCATCGTGTTTGTTTGAAAAAAGGTAAGAGTCACGCTTGATTACTCTTAGCTCTCAGAAATTACACATTTCTGCCTCACTGAGCTTCAGTTCTTACTCATTGGTCTCTTAGGGGGTTGGCAGGTCTGAGCTCAGATATTTTTACCACCTCTTTCAATCTCCAGTACTCCGCCAACCATTTCTTGACAGATCCACTGAAGTTGAACTCTACATCAAAAAGTGCAGAAAAGAAATCACTAAAATGACATCCTAACCTCTCCGCCATTCCAACCTCTCACAGGATGAACAAAAAGCCCTCGAATCACTGAAACAACGACAAGATATTGTTGTCAAACCAACAGACAACACAGATCCCACTTTCCAACCCAGCCTCCACCTTACACTTGATGTCGTCTCTCTCTACACTTCCATCCCTCATGCTGATGGACTGAAGGCCCTCACATTCTTTCTTTACAAACAGCCCCCTAACCAACAACACCCTCCCACAGCTACACTGGTCAGACTTGCAGAGTTAGTCCTCACACTCAACACCTTTGAATTTAACAACCATACATTCTCACAAATCAGTGGTGTTGCTATGGGAACCAAAATGGGACCATCCTACACCTGCCTCTTCATGGGACACCTAGAACACTGCCTACTAACCTCTTACACAGGCCCAACACCAGAGCTCTACAAAAGATACATAGATGATGGACTGGAAACCACATCCATGTCAGAACATGACCTCCGCAATTTCTTCAACTTTGCTCAGACCTTCCATCCATCCATCAAATTGACCTGCACCATTTCACAGTCAGCTTACTTCCTGGACATCACTATCTCACTCAAAGATGGACTGCTTAAAACCTCAGTCTTCTATAATTCCACTGATGCGGACTCCTACCTGGACTACACATCTTCCCACCACCAATCCACTGAAGACGGCATTCCATATTCTGAATTTGCCTACGCAGACTCTGCTCCAGCGAAGAAGAGTTCACTGTACGAGCAGCCAAGATGCCTGAGTTTTTCACCAACTGTGGGCTACCCCAGTGCCGTCATTAATGATGCTCTCGGCCGCACCACAGCTAAATCCAGAACATCTGCTCTGGAAACCAAGCCTCCCAAAGAGACAGACCCACCGCCAGCCTTCTCTTCCATCCTCGCACTCTGCCCATCTGCAGGATCCTGAAGTCTAACTGGCACATAGTAGAAAATCATAAACCTGCCTTTGAGACCAAACTGATTATCACTTTCAAACATGACAAAAATCTCAAAGACTTGCTGGTGCGCTCTGTGCTAAGCTGAACAAAATCTCCACAACTAAGCCACCGGGTACTTTCCCCTGCTCAAAACTCAACTGAAAAATCTGCCTTCTCACCAAACCAGACACCAGCCTACATGGCCCAAAAGGCTCATTAATTATTAAATGCACTTTCTCCTGTCAGAGCCACAATATTGTGTGCGCCATCCACTGCCAGCTGTGTGGTAAGATCTATGTAGGTGAGACTTCTTACACACTTGAGATACGCATCTCTGAACACCTGCTGACATCCTCCACCATCGGCCCAAACCAGTTGCTCAACACTTCAACAACGCCCAACACAACATCAACCATGTCAAAGTCCTGGCAATTTTGCAGTCGCAGAGTGACAACTTGGAACGCCTTATGCAGGAATCTTATCTCATTGCCAAACTCTGCACCCTCCATCCTCATAACATCAACACCCTAAAGTAGTATGTACCATTCCACCTCTGCAGCACCAACCTGCAATATCCGCCACCAACACACACACATACTACCATACTTCCCACTGTTCACCTCAGACAGACGTAAGTTACAGCTACCTTCCTTTTCCCTTTCCCTACACTCTATAATATAGTCTCTCCACTTGCTACATCAATCTACTCCTTCCCCGCCTCCCCCAGTAATGATAGGTTTAGTGGGGATGGTGGTGGCTGGGGGTGGGGGTGACCAATGAGTAGGAAGCTGACAGTACAATGGAACACCACACGCGTGCACACGCACACACACTCACACACACACGCACACACACTCTTTCTCTCTCTCTCTTTTCTTTTTTTATAAATAGAAATGCTAGCTCTTTTATCGTTTATCGTTCCCATCCCTTTCTGGCCGCTGCTATTTTTGCTAATGTTGCTGCACTTACCATTACTGCTATCATTATCATCCTCATCCAACAGTACTGTCTGCTGTTATTCCTTGAGCATTTCAACTCCTTTCCACCTAATTTTTATTACAAAATTACTTATTTACCTTCATTATTTATATAATATACCTATTAGATTCCATCCTTCCTATAATTTATACCTTCCATCTCCTCTTTGTTCTTCCTGTCCTCCCCTCCCCCTCCTCCCCTTGTTTTAGTTTGTTTGCTTGCTTGTTAGTTTTTCCCACTTAGTATCAGTATTAGTACTGTTAGTATCATTACTATTATCAATATTATTATTATCATTAAAAGAAAATGATTTATTCTATCATAATTATCCCCTCCTTTTTTTCAAGAATTTATTATTGTTATATATATATGTTTTTTAATATATTTCTGTATCATGCTTTTATTATCGGTAACACTATTACCATTACCTTCACTATAGTTTTTAGCATTATCATCATGAATACGATTGTTAGTATTGAAATTACCATCACTACCATTAACATCACTATCGCCACGTTTTGTCAGACAGTCCGTTTCACTGCTTTCTTTCAATTTACACAGGTGTTTTCAATCAATGCTGTTCTAACCGGTTGTAAGAAATTGCTTCCTACTCTACTATTTTGTTGATCGTGGCTATTTGTCGCTCTGAGTGAGTGAGAGTGTGTTGTGTGTGTGTGTGTGTGCGTGTGTGTGTGTGTGTGTGTGTGTGTGTAAAGAGATGGAGGAAAAAAGCCCTTTATATTTTAATATAACAATTTTCATTTGTTTCATTAAGGAAGTTCTTAATGAACATGAGTAGATTTTTAACACTGAGTGTGGTGGAGGTTAAATGGATGAAAGTGGGTTAATAATCAGTTTGTCAGGTGATGAGTTAGTAAGTTAGCTGGACAGTTTATGTCTCTTTTGTGTTTTTTAGTTGGTTGCGAATTAGATTTGCATATGACTGGTATGTTCATGTGCTGTTTGTGTGTGTGTGTGAGTGTGTGTTTATTTGTGTGTGTTTGTGTGTGTGTGCATGTGTGTGTGTACTTTTTTTCTATTCCTAAGAATTGGACTTAAAAAAGATTGGAAAAAAAGGCGCAGTGCATGTCTGTTCTTTGACGGCAGTGTCATGTCCCCAAATGGACCAATCCCATGCTGTCTGAAGTGCTTGATACATGCAGTGAATATGTAATGAAAATGGGTTATCATTCTTCCATTTTGCTGAAGTATTTATGTTCCATGTTTATTTTTGGAGATGTGGGTGAGCACAGCTTTTTGTTGCACACTCCATCCAGTGTAGCTGTTTGCTCATGGGACTGTTAGGCCTTTCTCCATGACAGTCAAGACCCCCAGCGAGTAGAGCCATGCTCTCACTGTCCAGTCCCATACCTGTATTCATCCTCTGCCAGGCTGAAAGTTCCCATTGGCTGATATGTGGGAAATAGGATCAGGAAAAACAGGATAAAATCTTTTTTTAGGACATCTGAAATTAATTTTAGTATGTCTTCCTATGCATGTAGCTCCTATGGCCATGTACATTTGTGAGCTTTGTTGTTGACTGGTTTTTGCTTTTGCAGGAATTTTTGCTGCTTTGTGGCTGTATTACACTTGTGGAAATCAGTAAAATCCTAAGTATTACCATTATCTGTCTTTTTGCAGATGATGTTTTTGTAGGTTTCTTTTGAAAAGAAAAGAGAAATTTATCCCACCGTTTTTGTGTTCAAATAAAACATGAAGAAGGAGGAAACAAATCTTGTGGCTCCATTGTTTCAGTTTAAATCAGTGATGCATCTTTGTATGATTTCAGATTTAGTGCTCTTTCATATCTTCTCTTCCCACCCCTCTCAACTCTCCCATTCTGCTCTCCTTCCTTTTCTTTTTTTTCTGTCTATCTTTTGGCTGCTTTATGGCCTGGAACTGTGGACATGTGTGTGGCTGAATGATCTGATACAGTGAAGTGATGAAGGGCCTCAATAAGAGAGAGAGAGAGAGGGGGGGGGGTAATCAGAGGTCAGCCACAGGGCAGGCCTGCTGACTGTGCGTTTCGTGCCGGAGGATATTAAGTCACACCAAACTTGAACATGGAGGCACAGACGCATGTAAGTGAACTTATGTAATCAGTGTTATTCAAGTACTGTCCGTTGATCAGTCGACTACTTTATTGGTGAATGTCAACTGTATTATATCTTTCTTCTTCAACACACCACAACAAAATATTGAACATTTATAGGGTAGCTCTGTATATTCCCCTGGCACTAAATACGTTCCCTGAACTGTAAGTTTGTAACATACACCTGTTATGTAAAATGTGTTCTTATGGCTCCATCCCCCTGCTGTTAACAAATGCAAATGAAGATGCTAACATGTCGCAAGAACTCTTTCCAGGGCTGAATATATGTACATAGCTCTATCGCTGATGTTTTTTTTTTTTTTTTCTATGCCTTGTATCAAATAAACAGTGGAAAATAGAGATCATAGATATGGATCTGTCCCACAAAACTCTGTGACCTATAGATTATCTAAACTCATGTTAATGAACAGAGAACTTCAAGCAGAGAAAGCTGGTACAGAACTGCAGCAAGGCACAACAAGTTAAGAATTGTTTGAATGTAGAACTGGAGAATACGGGGAAATGGAAGCATCTCGATGTGAATAAAAAGAATATTTTGGGGCTCTTCTTTTCCATGCAACATATGTGGCACTCTTGCATTGCTGCTCATTCCAACTCCCAGTACATAATTGAACCCACATTTCATTCCAACTCCCGGTACACAATCGAACGCACCATTTATTCCAACTCCTGGTACATAATTGAACCCACATTTCATTCCAACTCCCGGTACATAATTGAACCCACCTTTTATTCCAACTCCTGGTACATAATTGAACCCACATTTTATTCCAACTCCCGGTACACAATTGAACCCACCTTTTATTCCAACTCCTGGTACACAATTGAACCCACATTTCATTCCAACTCCCGGTACACAGTCGAACCCACCTTTTATTCCAACTCCCGGTACACAATTGAACCCACATTTTATTCCAACTCCCGGTACACAGTCGAACCCACCGTTTATTCCAACTCCCGGTACACAATCGAACCCACATTTTATTCCAACTCCCGGTACACAGTCGAACCCACCTTTTATTCCAACTCCCGGTACATAATTGAACCCATCTTTTATTCCAACTCCCGGTGCACAATTGAACCCATCTTTTATTCCAACTCCCGGTACATAATTGAACCCACCCTGTCATACCCACAGCACCACAGTCATAGGGAGCAATCTGTATTGTTGTTATAAAGCAACCCAACAGAGGATACACTGCATGTTGACCGGTCACTCGGATGGAATTTAGCGACACATTTTGATCCTACATATGTAGCACAGCACCAACTAAGCCCCCAACTGATGACGATAATTGCATGGTCGTGGTTCCAACATGAGCAGACCACACTGGAGGGCACCACTAAGTCCGTCAAATGACACTCCTCAGGAGCAGGCCAGCACCCATGATTTCAGACACATGGAAAGTGGACGGTGTTACAGGTGTGTCTGATCTGATTGACAATTAGCACGGCTCATCAAGCTGACAATTGCATGGTCAGGGAATGAATGTGAAACACTATCCAGCAGAATTTGACAAGCTGAAAAAGGGTGGTCATTACAGAAATCTAACCCGATCACAGGGACAGTATCTTTCAACTATATTCTTAAAAAGTCAAAGCAAGATGGTAAGCCTACACATAGGCACATTTTAAAATTTGAAATACGTGAACAGGGAAAACTGGAAAAGATACATTTAAAAAAATGTATTCTGCCATAGGTCCATGAAAAAAGATTGTTTCTTTGCATCATTTGACTTAAAGGATTCCTATTTCTCAGAACCTGTCAGTAACAATTGTGAAACAGTTTTTCGCTATTTGTTTACCGGTACACTGCATGAATTCCATGCCCTACACCAAGGTTTCTGAGATTCACCTAGGATTCTCAGCAAACTGCTAAAACCTGAGCATGCTTGGCTAAGAGAAAAAGGGCATACCATCTTATGAATTTGAATGATTCCCTGGTACAAGGGGACACCGCAGAATGTGTAGGGCAGCAGTAGAGAGATGGACTGTTTTGCTTGACCACTCACGTTAAAAAGCTTGTGATTAAGCCACTTCAGAGCACTGAATTTCTTGAGTTTGTACTTGACTACAATCCATGTCAGTACCTCTGACAGATAGTCAGAGCACAGCAACAACAGCAACATCAGCAGCAGCAGCAACAACTACAACAAAAACTACGAGCACTGTGTAGGGATGCTTTGGACAAGACCATACTGACCATTCAGGAGCCAGTAGAATTAACAGGTAATTTGGCAGCAGCACCGCTCGGCGTACAATATGACACCATATTTACATAACACCCATAAATTCTTCGTGTATGCAAGAAATAGTGTGTGATATTCAGCTATAGGTTGATAACATTAGACAGGCTTCTTGCCTGGTCCAAGCAGTATAGCCTACTGTCACAGTGAACTCTGATGCATCAAAAAATGAAGGTGGGGGGAGGGGGGGGGGTGGAGTGCGGTTGGGGGGGGGGGGGGTAAGGAGGAGGAGAGTGAGATGGTATCAGAACAGGCGGCCTCTGGACCAGCTCCGAATGGGATTGACAAATTAACTGTCTGGAACTGAAAACAGCGCAGTTTTCACCCAGTTGCTTAGCTCTCGCCCGTTTAATGCTAGCATCAAGCTGCTTTCTGATAACCGTCCTACAGTACCATGCATACACTTGATGGGCAGTAGAGAACAAATGTGTTCTATGTTCTATGAAATATTCGTCTAACTGGAATAGAGAATGTTGACACTGATGAAGAATCTAGATTTGACTGAAAAGAAATAAAATTGAATTGACACTGATGAAGAATCTAGATTTGACTGAAAAGAAATAAAATTGAAGCTTGACCCACCGACATTTCAGGCAGCCCAACAGGAACTTAAGGTTGATGACAATGCAAACCTTTTTGCTTCGTGGGTAAATCACCAGTTGGATTGCTGTGTTTCCTGGCAACCTGACCGCAGTGCTTGGGCTGTTGATGCATTCTTGTTAAACTGGACTGATTTTTCAGCACACGGTTTGCCTTCTTTCAGCTTCACACATTGGGTACTGTTATGGATAGAAGTGCTTGATGCAGAGATTATTCTGACTGTACCTCTATGAGAAATACAACAAACTGATGCACCTGCCGGTTGACCTGCCCATTGTTCTCCCCGAAGGAAAAACCTCGTGACCCATCTTCTCACAGAAAAAGAGAACCCAGCACTCAAAAAACAAAAAAAACAAACAAACAAAAAAACAAAACCCAAGGCTAATGGCACACAGACTATCAAGCAAGCACCCCAGAAATACAGAATTTCTGGCAAAACTGTAGACATCATGACCTCCCGGAGGCCGCGGATATGCAAGGCGTTCAACACATACCTCAAAAGATGAATTCAGCACTGTCATCAAAGATCAAAAGAGCCATTTCAACCAGTTGTACATCCCTGCCTTAAATTCCTCACCGTACTGTTTGAAGAAGGGAAAGGTTATACTTCTCTCTACCTAGTACACTGTTGTGTGTCTGCAATTTCAGTGGAGAAAAAAGCAATCAGCTCACATCTCCTCGTGTGTAAATTCTTTAAAGGTGTGTACAATAGGCACCAGCACTCCCCAAAACTCTGGCGACTTTGGACATTGAAAATGTGCTGCAGTTCTTACAAAAATGGAGTTAGCGAAGTGCCTGTACCTTGAACAGTCAACCTTTGAAATTGACAGTGCATTTATTGACAGGACATAGAGGATGAACTAGCTGGCTCATAAATGTGAGAAAAATGACTATCTAAACAAGAGAACTTGGGGACTTGTTTAAGACTTCATGACTAAGCAATCATCAACAAAAGCTTGTGCTACGAAGCATCTCCGTTTGTGTACAGTCACACACACACACACACACACACACACACACACACACACACACACACACACACACACATATATATATATATATATATATATATATATATATATATATATATACACCCGCTTTGTACTCTTCCAGGATGAATTTCAGGGGTAGCTTCAGCTCTCCTTGGCGACAGCAGAATGCAACGTCAGTGTAACCAAACAGAACACCGAACCATTTCCTTGTGTGGTTGTTAATTTTGGCCTCAATTGATTCCACAGAACTGGTGCCGATATCATATATCAGAAGCCAGAGGACCTTCGGGGTCAGGATGAACCGCAGACACCATTTGCAGGGAGCCCACACTGGTTCATTGTCCGCAGGCTCTCTTCTGCTGTTTGCTTGGTTTCCTTTTCCTTCATTTTATCTTTCAGAGTCATCGTGCCATCTCCCAAGGCTCTTGACTGGCTCCTCTGTTACAGACGGAATGGCTTACTTAGCCGGTTATGTTAAACATACGTGTTTCAGCTACTTTTTCTTACCGCACGGAAAGGTTTCGTGATTTCTATGGTTGGAAATTCATCCTTTCTGAAGCAGCTAACATGTCTAACTGCTTCAGTATTTTGTGTGTTTCATCTTTCTTGGTGGAAAGGATCATTTTATCATACGTGATGGCTTTCAAAGGAGGCATTTGGTTTGTGTTCCCGAGTTCTGAACTTGCATGGCTCTCGGCTGCTTTTAAGATTACCTCAATTACCTCAACACAAATGCTTTTTAATATAATTGGAGAAAATGCACAGCTCACTGCTATGACAATTTCAGATTGATCCAGTCTGTTGTGTACTCCTTTGGGGAAAACCTCACTGAGAAGCTATGAAAGATTTTCAGCATTTCTCGGATGTTCTTTGGGACATGATACATCTCGAAGGCCAGATGTGGAACTGGTCTATATATATTTGTTTGACCGAGCCACGCCACATCGTGATCGCTTTCTAGTAGTTCAGCTGTTTGGATTGCTTCCTAAATCATAAGGGCATGTTCTACACAGCCAGAGACGCCTGAGATGCCTCCTTTCTGGACTGAGAAATCCAAGTACTCGTCTTTGTGAGGTATTCAGTCAGCCTGGCTGCCCTGACAGAGAGGAAGATTTTCCCCTTCAACATTCTGGAGCGATACTGGTCTGAACTGGCTAATGACCCTTCAGTTTTGCTCTTCGGGAATGTACAGTCCATCAGCTACATTGGCTGATCTTCAAGTTCCTCAATTCTGATTTTAGTTTGTAGAGCAACTCAAGGACATAAGGACATTTCTTATGCAGCAGCTATGGTGTTCCATAGGGTCCAGGCGGAGATCTGGCTCTGGCTTCCTAACCGCTTTCTTTACTTCATCCAGTGTTGGTGGCTTGTCATTGAGAGCTTCCTCTAGTGCTTCAGGCCACGACTCCTCGATTTCAAATGGTGTTTGCTCTGAGGGTTGGAATGGTGCTTTGGTCTGAGGGTCAGAATGGTGCTTTGGT
This sequence comes from Conus canariensis, assembly GCA_033310375.1. Classification (NCBI taxonomy): domain Eukaryota; kingdom Metazoa; phylum Mollusca; class Gastropoda; order Neogastropoda; family Conidae; genus Conus; species Conus canariensis. The sequence continues at coordinate 51,733,357 of CM065736.1, read as the reverse complement.
CTGAGGGTCGGAATGGTGCTTTGGTCTGAGGGTCGGAATGGTGCTTTGGTCTGAGGGTCGGAATGGTGCTTTGGTCTGTGGGTCGGAATGGTGCTTTGGTCTGAGGGTCGGAGTGGTACTTTGGTCTGTGGGTCGGAATGGCGCTTTGGTCTGTGGGTCGGAATGGTACTTTGATCTGAGGGTCGGAATGGTGCTTTGGTCTGTGGGTCGGAATGGTGCTTTGGTCTGTGGGTCGGAATGGTGCTTTGGTCTGAGGGTCGGAATGGTACTTTGCTCTGAGAGTCGAATATGTTTTCCTAAAATGCTTAACAGTGTCGTTGTCCACGGAGACATGATAACTCAAACAGTGTCTTGGCAATCTGGATAGGCTCTAAAAAGAAACACCCTGGGCTTTGTTCTGTTTGATTCTCCTCCGTCTCGCTGAATCTGTTGTGCTTTTCAACGGTGGGAAAAACGAATGCTGAAAATAACAATGTGGTACACGTCGACTTACGTTGGATTTTTAGTTGAAATTGAGTCAGCTTACATCGACTTACGTTGGATTTTTAGTTGAAATTGAGTCAGCTTACATCCGTTAGAAGATAGATGCTTTCCAGTTCTAAAAACAACTACATCTGATTTATTCAAATCCACATCACGGTCAAGTTGCTCATTGGACTGTTCTACATAAGACATTCAACGGGTTCTGTAGATCAACAACACCGCCAGGCACTGAAATAGCATCATCAACAAACAGTAGCATGAACAGTTCAATAAATTCTAGTGACGTCGGAATTCCTTGCCTGCCGTTTTACTAAGATTTTTTGTCTGTTCATTTACGAAAACTGAAAACAACGTCGCTGCACATACTCCCCCTCGGTTCAAACTGTGGAGGACACTAACAATCTTCAGTCAAAGTACCCCCTGCACTGTAACTACAAAACTTTATACCTTTTTTAATCACATCACTGGTTTTTGCATTTAACAGGTATATATGGGTGTCTCATGGGCCTCAGTGTATGTTTAAAGGAGAAAGCTTGCTTGTTTTCATGCAATGCTGTTGTCGTTGACTGATGCTGCACTTAGTCCATCTTCTCATCATGGATTCGTTCTCTTCGTGATTTAAAAGTCCCTCAAATTCCGTCGGCACTTTTCCAGATGAATCACTTTGCTCATTTCGTGTTCTCCTCCACATGAGGAAGGTAGAGAGGGGGGGGGGGGGGGGGGGGGGGGGGCAGAGCGGGGGTGGGGACCGGAGGTTCAATAACAAACTTCACCTTTCGGTCACAAATGACTCTCTGATTTGTCAGCGGCAGACGTGTCTGACGAGCACTGGGAGTTGAAGAGCAGGACGTAAGCCGTGGCCAGCATGGAAAGCTGCGTGACTGTGCGGCGTGTGACTAATCCATCGGCAGGTGGCGTGTGACTGGGGATCGCATGTCCTGCCCTCCCGTCGCCTGACGCCTACCACGTTACTCAATTCCAGACCACTAAAATGAAATTGAGTTCAGGGTGTGGAGCAGGTACGTAATTAACGGCGAGAGCATTAAGTTCATTAGGGGTTGTCAGATTGCAGTACAAAGTACGTGATCAAGTATAGGCTTATCTACGATAGCTCTGTATTAAGTGAGACATAGGTCTCTTTTAACATATTAAAACATGCTAATGCCAAGTAATTATGGCGGTAAAGAGGCGAAAGCTCTTCATTTACACAAGCACAGCGCGCTCGTGCGCGCGTTGCGTACACACACACACACACACACGCGCGCGCACGCACGCACACACACACACACACACACACACACACACACACCACACACACACACACACACACACAAATATTGTTCGAGAGCAGGCGTTTCTGTTCCTGTTGCACAGCGACTTCATGTTTTCTGCCACTCCCAACACGTTGACCGCTTTCTGAAAAAAGGATAAAAGTGCTGACCATTGATGAAGCACTGAGCGAGTACATGGTTCTGACAACGCTTTACAATGACAACCTGACCAATGGAACGACAGGAGAGACCAAAGGTGGTCATCAGGGAAATGAGAGATTCCAGGCTCCTAGTCTGATTCTGGATTAACCCCCCCCCCCCCCCCCTCTCTTCACCTCTGGATGGCTGCAGAAAAGATGCGCACAGCCCACCATTCCCCCAGACTCACTGAAATGGATGGATGAAAACACTTTAAAAAAAGGTCAGATTGATTAAGGCCCAGATGACCAATGACCGCACTGTCCATTGCTAGGTAGCGAGGTGGAGGTGACAATGATGTTGCTAACGGACATCAGGACTGGGATTTTCCCAGAAGAGCACGATGAGTGGGACTGGGATCGTTTTCATGATCTGTGCATGTGTGGAAGGAAGGGAGCTGATCCACGAGGCTGGCAGCGACACGTTGGACACTCTCGCCATGCAGAGAGCTGATCCACGAGGCTGACAGCGACACGTTGGACACTCTCGGCCCATGCAGAGAGCTGATCCACGAGGCTGGCAGCGACACGTTGGACACTCATGGCCCATGCAGAATGAGATGGAATGGGTCGAAAGAGACCGTCACGGATGAAGACCACAAGATCCGTTATAGGAGACATGACTCCTAAAACAGCGAGGAATCGGCTTTTTCTTTTTGCAGTTGTTAGTAAAGAAATGATGAACTGATGTAGTTCTTCAGCTGCACGTCAATGTTCAACAGAATCACTGACAAAATGATCGAGAACACAGTAACTTTCAAGAGACTGAGAAAAGCCTTCTAAGGAGTGAAAAAAGCCTTCTAAGGAGTAAAAAAAAGCCTTCTAAGGAGTGAAAAAAAGCCTTCTAAGGAGTTGTAAGGAGCCTGGAACGCCTGGATCAATGTGACCAGCGGGCAGGGTCAGTGGGAAACTGACAGACAGGAGAGACAAAGGAAAGGGGATGACGACTCCTGGATTTGCCAGCAACAAGAAGTTCACTGTGGCTGACACAGTTCCCCACACATTATGTCCCCACGAACGACTTGGAGCGCACCTGTGGCGAGACATGCAATGGAACTGACTCCATCCTTGCCTGACAAAGCTTCCAGTCCAGTAGTAACAAAGCTCAAACCAGAATTTTCCCTGATTAGCTAATCATGATTAGCAGTGGTGACAATCAGACTTCAGCTGAGATGTAGCCAGGAGAATCTGAGGAATGCTGACACTACAATTTTGAGGCCAATGCAGGCGGCAGGACCACTATATTCAACCGGCTACAGGGTATATGAACAACATTCAACCGGCTAGAGGATGATATGAACAACATCCAACCGGCTACAGGGTGATATGAACAACATTCAACCGGCTACAGGGTGATATGAACAACATTCAACCGGCTACAGGATGATATGAACAACATTCAACCGGCTACAGGATGATATGAACAGCATTCAACCGGCTGGAGGATGATATGAACAACATTCAACCGGCTACAGGATGATATGAACAGCATTCAACCGGCTGGAGGATGACATGAACAACATTCAACCGGCTACAGGATGATATGAACAACATTCAACCGGCTACAGGATGATATGAACAGCATTCAACCGGCTACAGGGTGATATGAACAACATTCAACCGGCTACAGGATGATATGAACAACATTCAACCGGCTACAGGATGATATGAACAGCATTCAACCGGCTGGAGGATGATATGAACAACATTCAACCGGCTACAGGATGATATGAACAACATTCAACCGGCTGGAGGATGATATGAACAACATTCAACCGGCTGGAGGATGATATGAACAACATTCAACCGGCTACAGGATGATATGAACAACATTCAACCGGCTGGAGGATGATATGAACAACATTCAACCGGCTGGAGAAGGATATGAACAACATTCAACCGGCTACAGGATGATATAGACAACATTCAACCTGCTACAGGATGATATGAACAATACATGAATTCAACCGGCTACAGGATGATGCAACCAGTCTCGACCATTGAACGATTGCTGAGGCAGCAAGCGATTGATGCCCTGGAGTGTGGCAGGAAGGTGGACAAAGGAGGGCAGTCCTGACCAGTGCAACACAAAAACACTTTTAGAGAACAAAAGAAAAAGTGGGACCCTAAGCAATCCAGCGTACGTTGGTGCACTAGGATGCCAAGCAGAAAATGACACATCAGAGAGACACGGGTTGTCAAACGACGCCATGATACTGAAGCAAAGGATGAAGGGCAATGGCAAGCACTGACGACGTTATCCCGATCACAGCAATGGTAGTCTACAGCTACAGTCGTCTGTGTCCTCACAGAATAATAAGACGGAACTGGAAAGTGGACTGCTTACTGCAGAGCACTGATAGATTACGAGTTAAAACCAGAATCGGTATACTGGTCTATGCTGTTGATAAACGTTGCAAATCTGGAGACTTCCATCGTTCATGAAGTGGAAGAGAGTATTCTCACTCAGAGCAGGCAAATTATCAGGGAACTGGAGCACGGAGGGCCAAACGTCGACAAAGCTTCCAGTCATAGAGCGTGTGAAACAAAACAGTGGCCCAAAGAATGGACCCATTTCCAAATAAACCCCTCTGTTCAAGAGATGAACGTCACCTTCAGGACCACCAGTTCACCAAGCCATCCCTGTGAAGTAATGTTGAGAGACTGTTCTGGTGACTGGTGAAGAAGAAATCCTGGTCACAGGGAGGACGCAGAGGGAATGGAGCACATCCGAACAACCATAAACATCAGACTGCTGACAGAGAAGCACCTTTTAAACCAACCATGCCTCCACCACAGGTTCATCGACTTCAAGCCCAAACACAAATACACACACAACAATGGGCAAAGTTATGCTAATTCAATACGCAGTACAAAATATACAAGCGAATTTTCGAGATATATGCCTTTTCCAGATACGCAGCATACAGACATAGCACACAAACAATGACAGTTATCTGTGGAGCATTGTTTTGTGTATTTTGAATGCCTGTCTTGTGACGTTTGAAATAACATTTCTTCCGAAATTTAGCGACTTATTTTGCAATGTATACTGAGCGTGACTGTACACTGTTTTGTGTGTTATTCTGTGTTTGGTTTGTTTTCAGTAATTCTACAGTCTGTCTCAGCCTTCTGACGTCAGGAAACCCTCTGACCATGGAGGTCCCTGGAAACTAGGAGGATCTTTAACCATGACAACCTCATTCAGGTCACGGCAGCACTCTGCAAAAACGCAAATAGAAATGTTCTTCTAGATAACAACGTCGACGACTTCTTCCCGACAGCCATGGGAGTCTGTCCCCTCTCCCATGCTGTTCCACGTCTATCTGGAGAATACAGTGCAGGACATGTTCCTGAACTGAAACCCTTCATGTTGATGAAGGCAGTCTCTTTTCAGTCTGTGTTGCTGCGGACATCAGCCGGTCAGAGGGCAGGGAGGCAGAGCTCCATCACTTCAAGCCAGGCTGGAGAAAGCATCCAGTTCATACAGAATCGTATGAGTTCATAAATCGGCTCAAAAGAGTAGCCAAACCTTCTTAAACAGTTCCAGACAACATGCAGCTGTCAACATTATGCTGACGGGTAGACACTGGAATCGGTGGATCACATCAGGTGTTTTGGGTCCATTCTAAGCAAGAATGGCAGCTCAACGAGTCAAAAGGAAGTTAGGCCAGGCTGTGGCTGCCCCAATAAGAGTCAAAGTCATGTGGAAAACCAGATCTATCTGTTTCCCAGTGAATATCAAAGTTTGCCAAGTCACAGCTGATTCCCCTCCTCCAACATGGACACAAGAGTTGCACACTGACACAGCATCCGCGGACAAAACCCAAGCGTTGCAGACTTCATGGAAGGATCAGAAGAAACATGACTGTGTCAGACATTAAATCAACAAATGTACTGGAAGACACCAACAACACTTCGCTGTTCTCCAACACTCCAGGTTGGTCCAGAGCAGATCATGTACTTGTCCATGAAATCGTGCCAAGATTATTCCACGCGGTGCTATGCAGGGCAGACGTTCACTGGCGGATGAAGAAGTGGTGGGGAAAGGAGGTGGGGGAGGAGAAGGATTGGCACACGACTGAAAATTGTAAGGGGGGTTACACGCAGGCACACACACACACACACACACACACACACACACACACACACACACACACACACACACACACACACACACACACACAATGACAAAGGTTACACAGTCGATGACATTTCATTTCTTGTTGCTGGAACCAGTGGGATAGCGCCCTTGTCTCAGTGCTTCGTGTCTTCACCGGCACCTCAGCTCGGGACATCTCTGTGAAAGTGCCAAGCTCTTCTTTCCGCTGCAGCGAAGGCACAGAGGCACTGGCCATGGAATGAGGTCACAGAGGCACTGGCCATGGAATGAGGTCACAGAGGCACTGGCCATGGAATGAGGTCACAGAGGCACTGGCCATGGAATGAGGTCACAGAGGCACTGGCCGTGGAATGAGGTCACAGAGGCACCGGCCATGGAATGAGGTCCAGAGGCACCGGCCATGGAATGAGGTCAGGAGCTTTCTGTAATTCAGACCCTCCGCTGTACTCCTTGTTCGCAGATAGCTCTTGACCCGTTTCACGTCTGCAAATGTCCGTTTACTTCGTGCACTGGTGGCTGACATGGCCAAGGCGAGCTTGAGGACAGACAGAACTTGTGACAGCAGTGACAGCCTCGCTTTGGACAGGCTGTTGAAGGACACGATACCTACAGAATGTTCAGATAGATTCCCCTTGGACAGGCTGTTGAAGGACACGATACCTACAGAATGTTCAGATAGATTCCCCTTGGACAGGCTGTTGAAGGACACGATACCTACAGAATGTTCAGATAGATTCCCCTTGGACAGGCTGTTGAAGGACACGATACCTACAGAATGTTCAGATAGATTCCCTTGGACAGGCTGTTGAAGGACACGATACCTACAGAATGTTCAGATAGATTCCCCTTGGACAGGCTGTTGAAGGACACGATGCTACAGAATGTTCAGATAGATTCCCTTGGACAGGCTGTTGAAGGACACGATGCCTAAAGAATGTCAGATAGATTCCCTTGGACAGGCTGTTGAAGACACGATACCTAAGAATGTTCAGATAGATTCCCCTTGCCCTGAAATCACAAGCAAATGTCTGCAATTGTGTGCACAGATAACACACACACACACACACACACACACACACACACCACACACACACACACACACAACACTAACACACGCGCACGCACGCACGCACACACACACACACACACACACACACACACACACACACTCAGAGCGACAAATAGCCATGATCAACAAAATAGTAGAGTAGGAAGCAATTTTTTTACAACCGGTTAGAACAGCATTGATTGAAAACACATGTGTAAATTGAAAGAAAGCAGTGAAACAAAATGTGACCCAGTATTGCAGGTCTGTAGAGCTGATGAACGGAGACGTCTTGCGCTGCGCTGTTTGTGGTTAAAGGGCAAGATTATCAGCAGAGGGTCTGAGTGTAGGAGACGGGCTGTTGAAGTGTGAGTGTTCCGAGAAATCTAGTGAGGCACAATCTGAAAAAGATATCGAAATACAAACAACAAACATTTGTATTTAATACTCTACTCAACAGTGAACCAAAGTAGTTTGTGGAGTAGAGCCGTGTGTTACTTGATTTTCCCTTGACTTAAAGATGGAATGGTTCGGAACTTTCTGAACATCCTGAAGACGTGTGAATGACGGAAGAAGTTGAGTCAATCCAGGAGAGAAAACATGAAATGACCGGGGTTTTCGCCGCTTCTGCCATGAGGACCTCACAGCTGGAATCGATCCGCCTAAAGATTCTTGAAACTGTGAACTGTAAGAAATGATATCAACATTGAACGGGTCAGACACCGCTCATGGCCTTTGTCTTGAAGTTAATCTTTTACAGGGGAGATTTTGGAAATATTTTGTTCCAAAAAATGAGTTGAATTTAATTCACTGACTTTTTTTGTTGAAAAATTGATGAATGGAATCACAGAGTCTGCCTTTAATTAATCTGAAATGAACGTCACAATTCAAATGATACAAGCTTTAACACTCTTAACTAGCGTCCACACACCCTTGCCAACCCATTCCAACCCAATCATAAACTGACATATTGTTCTTGTTTGTAAACTTCCAGTAAATAAATGACAACTGTAACCCTTTCTCCCATCATGAGACAATGACACGTCTATGACTCTTAATATACACTGCTTATGGCACCTCTTTCACACACACACACACACACACACACACACACACACACACACACACACACACACCCCACACACAGACTGTAGCACAAATGCTTACAGGCACAAAGCACACAAAACAAACAAAGAGACTTCTTGTTTGTTCAGTGTGCTTTGTGTCTGTGTTTGTGCTAGGCGAATTGGTGCCACGCCATTCGTGTGGCCTTGTGGACACATAATTGTCATCATGGGAACAAGACTTACTGTTCTTGTTTGTTATTTGCTGTTTTCTGTTCTCTGCCGGCCTCATTTTAGATGTCCTCTGTGGCTCCCAGGGTTTGAAGCGCGTGCATGGTGTAGATCAATAGAGCTCCATCAGGCTCTGTTTTCCGCTCAGGTTTAAACTTGTGGCTTCCACCCTCACAAGAGCGGGCCTGGTGCAGATCAAAGCGCTCGATCACGCTGTGTTTTGGGCAGCGCCTTTTAGATCACGCCAGCTTTCGTCAACGAGAATGAATCTCGGTCACTGATCTGCTTTCAGGTCACTTTCTGTTTTGTTCTTTCTCCCTCCCCCCCCCCCCCCACACACACCACACACACACCCTCCCCGCTTTAGTGCATCTTAGTTGGTAGGTCCCGATTCCCGGGGTCACGAGACGTAACTGAGCTAGTGGAGTAGGGGAAGTGGAGGGAAGCGCAGGGGGAGAGGAGTGGGTGTGGGGGGAGGGTGCTGACCATTCCTGGCAGTGGACAGAGGGAGGACTGGTGCTCTGTGTCTCCAAAGACACACGGTCATCAGCACCATGTCTGAGATGCTCCGTGTCATTTGGTTTACAGTCTGGTCTTTTAGGTGCATGCTCTAGCACGTAACGGGATGGAAACGTATGCAAGACATCTGATCGCATCTCCGACCAAAGAAACAAAAAGCATGAAACAAAACAAAACAAACTATTTCCACTACCACCATCGTCTCCCCTCACGCCTACCCTGACATATACACAACAAACGCACGCGCGCGCGTGCACGGACAAAGAAAGAAAGAAAGAAACATTTTTTAAGCAACGAAAGAAAGAAAGAAAACACACACACACACACACACACACACACACACACACACACACACACACACACACACACACACACACACACCTGTCTAAGATCACTGTTAGGTGGATAGACGTTAAATTAAAGAACACACACACACACACACACACACACACACACACACACACACACACACACACACACACACACACACAGAGCCCAGTAATCGATTAAAAAAGAAAGAACCTTTCTGCTTTGGCTAAAGGTAGCTGACTCTCTCTGTCTCTGTCTGTCTCTCTCTGTGTGCATATTTTGTAAAAATATTTTAAAAAATTAAAACAAATGTCTTACAATCCACAAACATACCCCAACAGAAGACTTCTTATATGTATATACTGAGCACACTCACACGTTGCAGCCTACATTGGTTACACAAACAAGCAAAGGAAACATGCACATCTTGCAAAAGGCTGACGTTTTTGTAACTCGTAGTCTGAAGCCCTTCAGTAAAACCGCTGTAAATGAACTTTTCAAGGGTTTTCTCCCTTTAATTAATAATAATAACAATAATAATAATTTAATTCATTTAAGAAAAAGTGACGCCTGTCTCTCGTGAGGCTCCAGGCGCCATTCAAGAATGAAGAGAACAAAGGAAACACATGAGATCAAGGCATATAAACTGTAACATCATAAGACCAACATACATTGAAAAACAGAATTATACATGCAGATAAACATAATCATCCCCTACACTCTTTCCCTACGCTGTCTCCCCCCTCACTCTTCCCCCTCTCTCCAGCACACACACACACGCACGCACGCACGCACACACACACACAGACGCACACACGCATACACACGTACACACATTCAGAATAAGACATAACAGCAGGTTAACAGTGCTGTGCGTAAAATTAATCATCGTTAATATAGGCATGGAATAAGGTTTTCAAGCCTGACTTAAAAGTGTTCAGATTTTGTGCGTTGCGAAGTGAAAGAGGTAAAGATTTCCTGTACAGATATTTGTGGCTTGGTGTTTCCTTTGTCAGTCAGTTGCCATGTATTCGGAACACTTACAATCACTTATAATCAGTGGGAACCGAGTTCTTTTTAGATGCTATCATATTATTCATTCTACCTGATCATTCTGCTGTGATGATATCCGTCCACTAAATCTGCCATGATGAGTATGAGGTCCTCAGTGACTGGTGTTCTTTCTATATGCCATGATGAGTATGAGGTCCTCATTGACCGGTGTTCTTTCTGTCTGTAGTGATGAGTATGAGGTCCTCATTGATTAGTGTTCTTTCAGTCTGCTATAATGTATATGAGGTCGTCATTGACTTGCATTTATTAAATCTGCCGTGATGACGTAATCACAGACTGAGGTTAATTAAATCTGCTGCGATGGGAACGAATGGAATTCATGAGATCTACGATGATGAGGTCACCGCTGACTGGGATTCATCCCACCGGCCGTAATGTGGTCACTGTTTACTGAAGTTCATTTTAAATCTGCCGTGATACGGTCATTCAGGATCCTTTATCAGCTAATGAATAAACAAAGTAACTTGATTCCCTTTCGGAGTGTCCAGCACATAAACATAGACAACATGCCGGCACATGGCGTGTGACAACATTCAATACAAGCTTTACCCATACGTGATGTGGGGATGACAAGGGGTAAGAAAAACAAAACAAAACAAACAAACAAACAAAAAACAAACAAACCAAGACCATGTGAATGAATAAACGTCAAACTGGAGAACTCTCTTTCTCTGTGTTGTCTGTCTGTCTGTCTCTCTCTGTCTGTCGTCTGTCTCTCTCTCTCTCTCTCTCTCTCTCTCTCTCTCTCTCTCTCACACACACACACACACACACACACACACACACCACACACACACACACACACACACACACATGCATGTATATACATCCAACCAAACAACATCGAATGATCGCTATAAAAACTGCTGCACAACGTAACTGAGACGCTAGATTGGAAGAGATGGGGTCTACGGATTGATGTCGTTACGGCAAGATGTAAAGCTGTTCCTCAGGCAATTTGTCTGACAATGAAAGCAGCGGTATCTTCTTACAGAAGGAAGAAGATGAAATACATGGATCGTTGGATGTATGCTATCGAGTATGATGGATATTGCTTTTTGTCTTAGGATATACTGTCTAGAATAATTAGTTTTGGGCCTGTTATCTTTTGAAGCAGTTTTTTTTTTCCTTTCTTTGGTTTGGGCAAATACACACCACACAATGATAAACTGAATATAGTTTCAATGTCGGAGTGGGAAAACTGTGTAAAGCCTGCAGTTCAGGTACCAAACGCCTTTAACTGACGTGGAAAATACAATCTTTGCTGTGCTTCCTTGCGACCTATGTGGTGTTGACGTCCCAGATGGGCGTATCACAGGGATGCACACCAAGACACTTGAATGATTCAACCTGTTCATTTTTTTATCTTTAATGGTCGGTGGTTAGAGATCAATGATCATATCCTTGGCTACTGAAAAGACTGAGCCCAAGATTTCTTGTAGAACACCAGTCTGCCATTCTTCCAACTTCTCTATCCATTGCCATGATGCATGAGGCCCTCCATGGCAGTGTCATCAGTGATTACAACAGCACATGAGTGAGCGGCTTCATTGACACGGGTGTGGACAGTCTGCCACGATGTCATCATAGACTGGTCATTAAACCTGATATGATGATGCTATTACTGATTGAGGTTAATCAAATTTGCATGATGATATCCCCGTTGACTGAGGATCTTTAAATCTCACACGATAAAAATGTTCATGGTAGCAAATCGCCTGGCAGAAATGCCAACATATAGCACACAAGACAAACAGGGAGATGTCCCACACAAGAAAAGGATGTGCCAAGATGCTCAGATACTATGACACATGTACACAGCAACAACTGGAGAAATGTACAAACACAAATCAACATTCATTGAAGACTGGAACAGACTTTTTTTTTTTTTTGGAGGGGGGGGGGGGGGGGGATTTTCTTCTCTTGGTTTTTTTTTTTTTTAATAGGCACACATAAAGAAAGTACAAGCCAAGACAATATATAAAAAAACTGGAGACCAATTTCACTTTTAAATGCAGTGTATAAAATTGGATCATCATGTGTTGCAAATCGCATAAAAAATGTACTGCCAAGACTTATTAATGAAGACCAGACGGGTTTCATTAGGAACAGATACATTGGTAATAACTTAAGATTGATATATGACACAATAGCTTACTTAGATCAAAATAATTTACCTGGATTGTTATTAAATATAGCTTTTGAGAAAGCTTTTGACTCGATTAACTGGGGTTTTATGTCGAAGGTATTAAAAAAAATGTGGTTTTCAGAAAGACATCTGCAGATGGATAGATACATTCTATGAGAATATTAAATCTTGTGTTGTTGTAAATGGTCAGGTTTCAAACTGGTTTGAAATTAAAAGAGGCTGTAGACAAGGAGACCCTATATCCCCATATCTATTCATACTCTGTAGAAATATTAGCTATAATGATAAGAGAAAACACAGATATCCAGGGAATAATGATGAATGATGTTGAACATAAACTATCACAATATGCGGATGACACAGAATTTTTGCTGGCAGGTGATAGAAAATCTTTTGAAATTTGCGTAGATGTTCTGTTTATGTTTGGATCTGTTTCAGGTCTTCACATAAATTCTAGCAAAACAAGTGCAAGTTGGTTAGGAAGTAAGAAGAATTCTGAAGTTAGATATATGAATCATTTAGGAATGGACTGGAACCCACTAAAATTTCGTGTATTAGGAATATGGTTTACTAATGAATTAAAAGACTGTGTAAACATAAATTATCCGGACAAATTGGCAGATATAAAGCATCTGTTCAAAGTATGGGTTAAACGTCAACTAACGCCTCTTGGTAGAATAGCAGTTTTAAAATCTGTCATACTTTCAAAACTGATACATCTTTGGTTACTTCTGCCAAATCCACCTGATGTATTTTTTCGAACATTACAAAAGATATGTTATGAATTTGTCTGGGGTAAGAAACCAGACAAAATTAACCGGAAAACGGCGCATAAGAGTGTAAAACTTGGAGGCACCGGTATCCCTGAATTAAAAACATTTGTTACTTCTTTAAAACTGTCATGGTTTCGTAAAACTCAAAAAACAACCCACAAGTGGAAACATATTCTACTAGCTAATTTTCCTCAATGGCCGCTTATTAATAAATATGGTCCAGAATTTGTTTCCAGGTTTACGAAATATAACCAGTTTTGGTCAGACGTCATTGAAGCCTATAAAATCTTTTACTACAAATGCATACCAGGAAATTCCGCTGAAATTTTAGCCGAACCGGTTTGCTATAATAATAGAATCCAAGTTGGAAACTCATACGTTATCTCTAGAAAACTTGGTAACAAGAATGTACATTGTCTTGCGGACTTTTTAGATGATAAAGGTCAGTTTCTTTCCTATACGCGTTTCAAAGAGAAATATAATATTAATGTCGATTTTGTCACCTTTGCTGGGTATAAATCTGCAATAATCGACTACATTAAACAATGTAGTATTTCTGTAAAGAACAATAAACATACCGATACAACTTGCTGTTTGAAGAAGGTATTTGCTATTCACAAAGGTTCAAAGCTTTATTACGATACACTTATTGAAAATAATGTTCGACCAAAATGCTGTGACAAATGGGATTTAAAACTGATGGTACATCATGACTGGAAATCATGCTTTTTATATACCAGCAAAATAAACGATATTAAACTAAAATGGTTTCAGCTGAAGTTATTGCACAGATGTTTAGGTACAAATGTTATTTTAAAAGAAATTGGAGTTCGTAACAATGACAAATGCAGTTTTTGTGGTACAAATAAAGATACTATTGACCATATGTTTTGGAAATGCAATTATGTCAAATTCTTTTGGAATGTACTTACAGATTTGATTAGAGAAAAATGTGCCAATGCAGAGAACTTAAGACTGACTGAATCGCTGGTGCTTTTAGGATTTGACAAAAACGTTATTGTCGACAGTGTCCTTTACTTCATTATACTATTGGTAAAGTATTATATATATTCATGCAAACTGAATGGAAACCATCCACGAACAACTGTATTTTTGAAGAAACTAGAGTGGCGATACAAAATTGAAAAACACAATGCCTTACTTATCTCTAAATATTCAGATTTTTGTGTAAAATGGATGATATATAAACCATTAATAGAGGGTTCTTAAATGTATTTTAATTTTGTATGATTTATCCGATTGCGATTTGCTACAGTCCTAAGTTGAATTTTGATCAGTCTTTTGTGTGCCAAAGTTATCTATATTGTTGATGTATTCGAGGCCTTTTTAAGATGTTTCTCTACATAGAACATTGAATGAAAACGCTATTGATAACATCCATCCACCACTCTCTCTCTCTCTCTCTCTCTCTCTCTCTCTCTCTCTCTCTCTCTCACTCACTCTCTCTCTCTCTTACCTCTGGCTGTTAAAACAATTATTTCTCGACTTTTGATGTACAATGCCCTTTTGTTTTTCCTTTTTTATGTTTGTGTTTCATGTTACTGAATGCAAATTAAAAAAAAAAGAAAGTATTTAACTGGACAACAGCGACAGTATTTACAAACATCAAATTAAGTCATGTAACATGTCACATAGTGTCCTCATAGACACTTCATGACATTTAGAGAAAATACGTTACATAATCATATTTCAGTCATATTGTTCCATTTGATCCCCAAGGTCGCGGACAACATGCAAAACAAAGGGAATTATATTCTATGCATTATTAACATTATTCTTGTATTAATGTTATGTATGGAAACCATTTTGTCCCGTATTCTGCATAATTCATCTCCATCGAGTACGTATGTTTCTAAATTTTATGTCTGTAGCATAGTTCCTTTAGAAACATTATTAGGTTAGGTTTCATCTTATTAATTCTACATTTGTATATGAAATATTTTCCCATTAAAATGATTAAGTCTAGCATATCATCTGTTTCTGTTTTCTCTTCAGTGCCAAACAATATAAGCTCTACATTAAATGATAATCTTTCACAGTGTGAACACTTACTTTTTAGAATATTTTCAAGTTCTTTCCAGAAAGTATATGCAAATCCACATTCCCACAAGTAGTGACTAATTGAATCTTTCTCTCTATTACAGAAATTACACATGTCACTATCCACAACCTGCATTCTTTTCAAAATACTGTTAGTTACCAGAATTCTGTGACATATTTTAAGCTGGAACCATTTCAGTTTTATTTCTTTTATTTTCTTAATTCTGTTTAGTACGTCTGTCCAATTAATAGGTATATTAAGGCGCTGTTCCCATTTCATAAAAGAGCTGATGTTTAAAACTTCAATGTCTTCTATCATAATATCATAGTGAATGCGTGCCCCTTTAGTGGCACTACACATTTTCTGTAACGCTAATGCTCTGTCATTACTGGTATTACTGTCGAGTTTTATTGACATTTTCTTCGAATAGTCTTTTATTGATTGTACGCAACTTATATAATTTAGAAAACTGACCTCAGATCCCAGCTTCTCTGACAGTGTGTGACGGCTTATAAAGTTACCATTGTCATCAAGTAAATGTTTAACCAAAAATATATTGTTCTGCATCCATTTCTTGTAAAAGAACGGTTATTTCCCACTTTGAACTTTTCGTTACAAAAAATAGGTTCAGTAGGGAACAGACTTTTTAATCTTGAATATTGTCGAACAAACACTCGGATAAACCGAAACACATACAGGTAATAACCCCGGTTTGATTGATATAAATGAAATCTGCAATGAGGCAGAGAACAGTAAACAGTAAATAACGAATAAGCAGTGTAGCTCTTGCGCCTGTGGTGAGATGATTAGACGCCCGTAACTCCAAACGACTGCTGTTTACGACACCTAATCGCTTAGTAGAAATGCCAAACAAAGCACACTGAACAAACAAGGAGACCCCCCCCCCCCAAAAAAAAAAAAAAAAAAAAAAAAAAAAAGAAAGAAAAGAAAAGAAAAAAAAAAAAAGAAAGAAAAAAAAAATGAAAAAAAAATGAAAAAAAAAAAAAAAGAAAAGAAAAGAAGAAAAAAAAATCCAGTTTTCCGCCACCCTGTACCTGCCACATGTGCACGGCAACAACAACTACAGAAACCAAACACAAATCAATGCTGATTCAAACACAAATCAGTGCTATTCAAACACAAATCAATGCTTATTCAAACACAAATCAATGCTTATTCAAACACAAATCAATGCTTATTCAAACACAAATCAGTGCTTATTCAAACACAAATCAGTGCTATTCAAACACAAATCAGTGCTATTCAAACACAAATCAATGCTTATTCAAACACAAATCAATGCTTATTCAAACACAAATCAATGCTTATTCAAACACAAATCAGTGCTTATTCAAACACAAATCAATGCTTATTCAAACATAAATCAGTGCTATTCAAACACAAATCAATGCTTATTCAAACACAAATCAATGCTTATTCAAACACAAAT